>OY744524.1:160512533-160622533 GCA_963556195.1 Sepiola atlantica
ATATAAATATATTGCGTTTAAGCTGTGTGCAGTTTTGTTTTGTACATTAATGCTTTTATTTTGTTTTATAAGTGTTATATGGGAAATTCAGATGGTGCCTATTAGTGGAGTAAGGATATAGGCTATAAGTCGTGCGATTTATGTGTAGTGCTACCTATACTTGATATTAAGGGGCACATAGGGATGGCCGGTTTATGGGTTTCGGGAAGGCTGTAAAATGTGGGAATAATTGGGTTGTATTAAATATATAATGTCCATTTCTTATCTTTTTTATAAAATTTTGAAACATTTGTTAAATGTTTCAATGCTTTTGTTTATAGTTTTTAAATCTGTGTTGGTGTATGTATTTTCGTCTGGTAGTAGTGTAAATATTTTCTTTAAATATGTGTTTTTCTCCATAATGACTATACCCTCAGACAATTTAACATAAATAACTTGAAAATATAGCATACAAATTAATGCATCCCTGCATAAGTATAAATTGTTGTAATGTAGTAGAATTTCAGTGAACTAATAACATTGTCTTAGTTAAACTGAAACATTTAATATAAATAATGCAAGTAGGATTAATTTAAGTCCGCCAATATCTTAATATGGGGTAGGTTTTTAAGAGAAATAAGTTATCATGTTAGATGTTTCAATCAAGGCCTATTGTTGTTGTTGTGTTAATAGTAATAATCGTAATAATAATAGAAGTAATACTTATTTTGGTAGTAGTGATAACGGTAGTAGTAATAATATTAATTGCAATAATAGTAAAAATAATAACTAGCGGGACCCGTGTAAATTACACGAAATGATGTTTTCAATACTAGTGATCTTGTTCTTAACCTATAAAAGCAGTTTCGTGTCCGCTCGTCAGACTTTTTTCTCGGTTTGATCGATCGTCTAATTCCGATTTCGACGACAAAACCTTACTTTGTAAATGTTTTAGCTTAAATTAAATTTGGCTCCAATTCATGAGTAGTATACAAGATTCGGAAGGTTGTAGCTTTTGATGTAAGCGTGACACACAAAATAACACACACGTTATCGTATTAATAGGTGTCTTCCCGGTCGTCCCCTCCCTAACTCCCTCCCCACCTTCAACATCTTAGATGTTGGTTATGATCGATCTATAAACCAGACGAGCCGACGTCAAAATCCTACGTCGCTAACCGTTGCGGCGAAGAGAAATACTTGAAATATTACGAACATTAGGTGACTTGAATGCTTTTCCAAATCTATGGTGCGGCAGAACTTTTGATGTAAGCGTGACACAGGAACACAGACGCTACTGTATTAATATATAGATAGGTATTATAATAATAGTAATAGTAATAATTAATAGTACTAAACATAATAGTAATAATGGTAATTATTATGATAATAATAACAATAGTGATAATAATAATAGTAATAGTGATAAATAACAATAATAATAGCAGTAATATTATTGATAGTGATAATAATAGTAGTAATAATAATACTAGTAATAGTAGTGTAACAATGATTTATCATTGTTACACTACTATTACTAGTATTAATAATAATAATAATCATAATAATAATAATAGTTATAATAGGGATTCTAATATTAATAGTTGTAGTGATAATAATAATAATATTAATAGTAATAATTATAGTAAAAGTTATAGTAAAAATAATAATAGTTCACGTATGGGCGTGCATGTGTGTCTGTTCTTTTATCTCCTTGTTTATCACAATCCTCTCCCCCCCCCCCGTAATCATTTCTGGTTTTCGCAATTAACCACTTTTTTTACACTTTGCATCCACTATTATTATCCCTAGTTTCCTTTGTTGTCTCATTCTCTTTCTTCTTCTTCTTCTTCTTCTTCTTCTTCTTCTTCTTCTTCTATTTCGTCCTTTTATTTTTTCATCGTCGTTTCCTCCTTGACATCAATCACCAATTATTGGTTCGTTAGACAAAGTGATTTCCCTGCTTTCTCACGTCGTTCAACACCATCAAAACCAAAATCACTAAGTTGCTAAGATTGGCTACCGAATATACTGCTTAAAGCAGATCAATGTTCACATCAACACACTAGGTCGCAGCACGAAATACCATTCCCTGTTGTCATAACTGGAGTAGCCCCACCATTTCCACGGAACGTTTTAAAAGCGAAATAGAGCAGAAGGAGATTTGTGGCAAGGGTTCATTATTTCATAAGAAGTCACATTAGTTTATTTCTTACTAGGCGTTTGTCGAACTGAATCCATCAGCGCTGCTAACATTGTGAGATGTGCTGATGATACAAACTATTATTAAATCTTACTAATTATATTTAGATACGGATTTGTAAAGATAAGTTTAGTATTGGTAAATTTTCCCGTAATGTTAAAAGTTAGGTAGAGTTCAATTTTTCAATTAGAATTCGAGTAATGCTATATGTTCCGGTAGTAACATTACGTGGAGAGAGAGCCGCCAGTCTTATATAGCGAATGAGCAGTGGAAGTATTTCTCTTCCGACTGAACCATATTTTCCCCACATTAAAACTGACCTTGTGTCGTACTATTCAATCGTAGGGAGGCAAATGAATAGTCTATATTTATTATACAAGAAAATATTTTTTCAATTATTAAAGCATTAAAGTTTTATACAGTTTTTTAGTGACTTCTGTATATTTTGATATTTAGCTGAGTGCGGAAATTTTTCGCATTTACTCATATGCACATTATTAACAGAAAACGCACGAACGATATCGGTTTTTCAAATTCTTTCAGAAATAACTTCCCCGTGAAAGGGATCTCTAACTTTCAATTATTTCCATTGAGTTCGTGTGCAGCTGACCATGCTGATAAGAGTTTTCTTTAGATAAGAATGTGGGTCTTTTGAGACAAACTGCATTAATATAACTAAGCGTTGCATAAGAATGTTACGACAAACGTCTAATTCTTTGATTAAACCATCAGGAATTGATAACAAAAATTCTAACATGCATATGAGTTAACTCAAAATTTGATCTTTGATCTGTGAATCCCAGTAAGACGCATTCGTCAAGCCGGTTAGCTTTTCCGGTTCGCTTTTATGTAATTCTTTGTGATATACTCCATTCATCTTATCTTTTAACATTCAATCGAGTTAAAGTTTAGATCTTCATGCTGGAAAGGAATGTGTTATGCAGCTTTCCAGAGATCTGTATTATTACCGTATAAAACTGATACCAATCTTTGTTAACTTCTCCAAGAATAGCAAAGAGAAATAATGCTAAAATAAAAATGTTCTGCATTTATTTGCGGAATTAATCTTCAAAGGGTTACAGATCGAGCACAATCGATAACCGATTTATACATTACAAGCTTGACAGACCATGTTCGCAAGGAGTAACCTGATACCACTGTTGTATATCCCTCAGATATTGATGCTGTCAGTTTTGTTCTTGAGTGAACATTTCTTAATAATTATAGGGTTACTACCTACCAGTTTTAACAGTCGGGTAGGAAAATCGGGAAATTCGATCAAGTCAAAAGAGACGAAATAAGCAAAATAAGATTTTATCACGATGTGTTTTTGAAATAATTTCAACTTTCCACTGAATTCGCCATCAGATCTATAGCTAACAAGTGATCAGCAACCCAACAAGTTCAGGGGTAGAACTTTTTGTAAACCAGCTTTGGGCCCCTTTCTTTTCCATTGAGCATTTAAAGGGGTTACCTTTTGGCTAAGCTTTTGGAAACCCAGGGGATTTTACGCGAGTGGTGGTCTCTTTCATTCTTAATTTGTCTGATAACTGGTAGATTATAATGTAGTTAAGTATCCTTGATAGAAGGCGAGGCCATGGTGCATTTTGTTTGGCATTTTCCTTGGTGATAATACAAAAGACCTTACTTAAAGATAGACCCTTGAAAGGCTTCTCCATCCGTACTCGCTAAATATCAGAGTACTCTCAAGTGCCATGTTACGCATGGATGTCTGTCTCGTCACTGCTATTCTAATGTTTTGGCCTTAGGTTCTATTATTTTACCTCTGTTTTTATCACCATCTCTTAAAAAAACACCTTGTTTCTAAGTGATTCTACTTTGCTCTCCCTTTTTATTGTTATGCAACTAAATCGTCTTTCGTTTTTTTTTAGTTCCCTACATCAAGTGGCTTCATGCCTTGTCTGAAGCGACTTCTATAAAAAAATAATAATCAAGGCCCAAGTAAACTGTACGAACGTGTGGCAGTTACAGTGTAACAAGTTACAGATAGACGGACAATGTAGGAGAAATTACTGACAACGTCTCGGGCCTTTCTAAAATGAAATGTCGAAAAGAATAATTAAAATTGCGTCAGTATTAGATTCAGAATCCAACATAACCATTGTTGTAAAGGACATGAAGCATACGTCAATTAAACGTGAATATTTCTTCAGGATACAATCAGAATGTAGTAAGTGCTTTATCCGAAGATGGTACAATAATATCGTGGCATTTCTGTTCGCACTGGGCGTCCATATAATGGAAATGTGTAACAAACTCCTGCAAGGATTTTGAGGATAGCCACCCAGGACCAGATATATTCTAAAACTACATCAACAAAAGTACTTAGATAAGTATTTTTCTCAATTTGAACAAATGGGGTACGATAATATCGTGGTGTCCGTGTTCACGCCGGAATTCTATAGAATTAAAATAAATTTTAAGCGCGACAATAGATAGAGGGTACAATTGTGGAATTTCCACGGGCCCCGCTAGTTCAAGTAATATTGAACAAGTGTTCTTTGCATTCAAAATAGAAACATTTGTGACATTGTAAATTCAGATAATTTTGAATTACGTCCTTTCTTTCATGTGCGAAACTTCGTCAAAACCAGCTTTTATGAATAAAACTTCTCAATTGCCGTACTACGCTTGTGAAAGAAAGTATATATGTACAAAACAGAATACTGGATCACGGTGTCGAAAGTAACATATTCAATCATTTTTATCCCAGCTAAGAAGGATCTCTCCTTTCTCGACCGAAGCCAAAACAGATACTACAACTTGATCTTAGCTCGAAATTTACCATTTGTCCCAGGTCGACTATGACGATAGTGGTAGTACTTATTAGGGTACCATCTATCGTTCAAACAGAATATATTGTTTAAAGATTATTTATTTACAAAAGATATGCTCACAAAAATAAAATGATCGATATAAAATACATAAGAATTATGAACAAATATATGAAATAATTTAATACATGAAACATTTTATCAAAATTACGAGATCTGAAAAGGGTTGATATGTCGTAAAACAAAAGAATCAATCAACAACTAAGACTAATAGTTGCATTAAGTTATGCTCCATAAAACACAAAAATATTAATTCTAATCAGATGTATAGGGGTTTCTCTCAAGGTTTCAATTTATTTGCTTTAATTTCAATCTGGCAATCTTGCTAGAGAAATTCGTTCTCTAGCAAGGGGAAAAAAGAAATAGACGGTGTTTTCCGAGATCAAAGGAAAAGGCCGACTCTGAATGTTTTTGTTTTTTTTGCTGGAAAAGAGTGGTTCGCAGTTCAGCTTTTGTAAATCAAATTTCACGGCATTTGCTGTTTTTTCACATTGGGAGTGTTTAGTATTTTTTCACGAAACAACAAAGAGAACTTTTCCTTCAAACATTGAAAAAGTGTATTATAACCTCAACCCTATATTAAAAGATATAACAATGAACTGGAAGCAAGATGGCAGAATAGTCTGGGTCGAGGATACTGTAAAAAAATGTAAAAAATAATTTAGATTGGTAGTATATATTTATTTATACATGGTGACAAAAAAGAATGCCATCCACACATTGAATTGTTACTAAGATTCACAATCCTTTCTGTAATACAAGCGTATTAGTACAAATAAACTTTAGTCTATGCCTTACATGTCTACTAAGTTTCATTGATAAACATCAATCAGTCTTTTCATTATCACCGTCCCATGATACGCCCCAAATGTGCATCTCTTCATTTGAAGCACATCTGCATGATACTGATTTGGGCCGTGATGGGAATCTTCATTTTTGGAATAGTCTCGATGTTTTTGGATAGCCATAGTCTTTCAGATGACGCAATAGATTGAAGTCCGTGGTTAGGATATCATTGAACGGCCATAAAACAAGGACGGTTGAACAGCCATGACTTAAAATGGGTGCATAAGTTAGGCATTGACTGAAATTTATTTGTAACAAATACAGCTGGATTGCAGTAAGGAATATGAATTCCAAAGCTCGCATTTTGAGTGTAACTCTTTAGTTTTTAAAACAGACGATAATTTAATAAATTATTAAAACTTAACGCTAAGAAAAAAAGTCGACTTTCTAAAACAAGAATATCAGACATTTCAAAAGAAAATCACTGAAACAAAAACGGTTACAATCAGCCGGGATAAATTTGTTGTTATTTGTGTTTGTGTAGAAGTCGCTACAGAAAGGGCATTACGCCACTTGATGTAAGGAGCTTAAAAGAATGAAAGATGATTAAGTTGCAAAATAACAAAACAAGGTAGTCTATTAACAGACAATAAATTCAGAGGCAAAATAATCGAACCTAAAGCTAACACGTTAGCCTGGAATAACAGACCCAGTTATTCACGCCGCAAATATCTAAAGAGACACAAATCCATGCTCAACATGGTCCTCGAGAATACCCCGACATTTAGCAAATGCTGATGTAGAAGTCTCAAAGAGCTATCCCTAATGTTGGTCTCCTGTACTATCACCCGATAAAGTGCTGACCAGTCAAGCACTATGACCTCGCCCTCTACCATCGATACTTAACTACCTTTATTATATGTCTGTTGGACATTTATTACTGAACCATGGTGGACAAGTGAAGTATAGCGTGATATTCTTATGTACTAAATATGAAAAGAAGGGGTTACAAGACTGACTGACAACAAGGTCTACCTTTACCTCTATAAATTCTTATATGGCCAGTATTAAATAGCAACTGCCAATAAAAATGTTACATGTATTAAAATCTCTGTAAATAAGTTTGAATTCAAAACTACTAATTCGGCGTTTAACGTTCTTGATTAGATAGATTTAATTTAACTTTATAAATATGTAAAAAAAATGCATACGTGTCTTCCATCACAGAAGATTTGATTAAAAACCCGACGTGTGCATGGAATTTCAGCATCGACTCATGTACCACCTTACGTTGTGCTCACTCGATATTCCATCTGAAAGTCTTGGAAACGATCTATGTTTTTTTTTAAATAGCTTTCACGCTGTAAACAAGATAAGGCGTGATTTATCTCTAAGACACATCCCCTATTGTATATATATATACAGTATATATATATATGTATATATATATATATATATAAATATATATATATATATATATATATATATATATATATATATATATAGCATTACACATTTTCTATTTTAAATATATAGTGTTTCCATTATATAATTCCTCGATTCAGCTCTGTTGAGTGAAGGAAGTAATATGTTTTTTTATTTTTTTATTTTTGCATGATCAATATATTTAACTCTAATAATTAATATTCAAGTGTTATTGGCTTCTGACGATAATAGCGTTATCTTTGAAAAGCCATAGTTTAAACGCCAATTTGTATTTGTATTCCTTGCTTAAATACTTGGTGAGTTAATAAACTTTTAAACTATGCAAATTTTTTATATTTCATCACCTCATTATTCGTGTATATATATATATATATATATATATATATATATATATATATATATTTATATATATATTTATTTATTATTGATAGTCAGACTTTCAGAAATAAAGCTCAGTAAATGTTTTGTTTTTAATTTTTAACTCCCGAGTAAATAAATAATAGAAGTTTAGATACTACTAATCAAATCTTTATTCTTTTGTAAATATATAATTTATTGACGGATATATATATATATATATATATATATATATATATATATATATATATATATATATATATATATATATATATGGGGTTTAAAAGTACAGACTTATGTCTGAATATTTGATTTACCCTCTCAAATTTTCTGATTAGTGTTCGAATTTCAGCCTGAAACTGGCTGATTAACTTGCCGTACTGGTTGGGCACCCTAGTACTTTCGGTACATTCTGGGGCCATCTTCAACGGGTTAGTTATCAAATAAAGAACCATCCTGAAATCCGAACACTGATCATGCCACTCGAAAGGATCAAAGTGAAAATATGCAGACATTAGTCGTGTGTACCTTTTAGCCACATATGTCTAGAAGAAAAAGGCGATAGATGCGTCTTTTAAGCAGATTTAAAAACATTTAGTTTAGTTCAATGTTTGCTAGAACTCTGTTCACACTTCATTGAAAGCTTAAAAAAGGGAAAGGCTCCCGAAAATATCCTACAGAATATCCTAACAAAAAAGACAAACGTTTAATCGTAAAACGTAAAATCGTTTAATACACTAGGCACGAAATAGTAGAGTACACGTTTTTTTTACGGATAATGTGTCACTTTGCTGGCAGTCTCATCGGTAGTATATGTGTTCTTGAATGAGCTTCACACTCACTGGACCTTACCCCCCCATATTGTTATCTGCAGGTTATCTGAAAGATAATGTTTGTAAAAATAATGCCCAGACTATTCATGGGCTGAATAGGGCAATCACAGCCAAACTCAGGAGAGTACAAAGAAGAGAATGTTTCAGAGTTATTGACAATTTTGCACGTCGTTTTCAAGTGTGCTTATCATTTAACGGAGATACAATAAAATGTTTGGAAAGTCAGACATAGACGGAAATTTATTTGTCCGAAAAATGGTTGGATTACAGAAGGAATTGTTAATTTTATTAAGGATTCCATGGGTGGCATTTGAAGGGTAAGAATCTCTCTGAGCATCCTAATATCATTATTTATTCAGATCTCATGTCATAGACATCATAAAATACCTTGACACCTCCAAAACATGTGGGCCTGACATTATACCAGTAATAGTAATAAAGAAATGCTCTGCTGAACTAGCCCCTGTCTGCATAATTTTGGTTATTCAGACTGCATTTCTCATCTTCAGAATTATCATCACAACGTTTCGGCAGCTGTAACCTCCGGCCTTCTTCATGTGTATCTTTTCGAATTTGGGAATATTTGTTGTGATGATAACACTCAAGATGATCTTATGGATGCACAGTCTTTATCTAAAAATCTCTAGAAATATAATAGCCCCTGTCTTCTCCAAACTCTACAACAAATGCATTGCTGAATCTTGCTTCACCAATAGCTGGAAAATTACTTCTGTGGTACCAATCTTTAAGAATTCTAGAGATAGAACTGACACTCAGAATTATCGCCCATAAGCCTACTTCCGGCCTTTCGCTAAATCTTTGAATCCTTAATCAATCTTGCAATAGTCCGGAATCTAGTTAATACTAATCCTCTTTTCTGACCATCAGTATTTATTTAGGCAGGTGAAGCTAGGGCGGTAGCGCTTGATATACCCAAAGCCTTTGAAAAGGTCTGGCATAAAGGTGTTCTCATAAAAATTAATTCATATGGTATTACTGGACGAATATTTAATATTATTAGATTCTTTCCTATCCAACAGGAAGATCCAGGTTGTCCTCGATTGCCGTTCATCCAAACAACATGACATAAATGCAGGTGTGCCCCATGGATCGATACTTGAACCTTTATTGTTCCTGATTTTCATAAACGACCTCCCTGATGACATTGTGTCTGAGATGAGTATATTTGCTGACGACACCACGCTCTACTCTTGTCATGTGGGTAAAACGGACGCGCACATATCCAAAGCAATGGCTGAATCCTCAGAAAATGTTCTCTACTCTGTATGAGGAATGGGGTCATTAATGGATGGTAACATTTCATGCTACTAAGACAACGCTGCCTTTTTTCAATTACTACAAGAAACCTCTTCAACCACCGATTGTCATGGCAAATAACACCCTACCTGAGAGTCCAACTTTCAAACTCATTGGCCTAACATTCACAGGTAACATGAATTGGAACAAATACATTGAAGACATTGCCAAGGCTTCTGCAAAGAAGGTGGGCTCCCTCTACCGTGCTCGAAAACCTCTCACACCTGACAGTATGTTTATCCTTACAAAGTCACCATCAGCCCATGCATGTAGTATTGTTGTCACATCTGGACTGGTGACCATCCACTACTCTCTGCCCCGTTAGACAAGATCCAAAAAAGAGTCTCTAATCTGATAGGACCCTAACAATCCACCAAGCTCCAGCCTCTTTCCTATCGCCGCAATATTGCATCCGTGTGCTTGTTTTACAAGTACTTCAATGGAATGTGCTCCAATGAACTTGCTGCTCTAGTGCCCGCTCGACGTAAATACACTCGACCAACCCGACAATCAGCTAAATCCCATCTATTCACTGTGAACGTCTGCAGATGCCGAAGAGCTTCTACTCCAATAGCTTCTTTTCTTGACCTGGCGGCCGTTGGAACTCCCTTCCTTCTCTTTGGTTCCCCGACTATACCGACATTCAAGCAATTAAAACTAATGTGAACAAGCATCTCGCTTCAAGGCTCCTAATTTACGATGAGCCTCTAAAATGTCACCCTAATTCTCAGTAGTCCCTTATGTCTACAGTGGCAACTGGTCTTGTTTGGCTGAACTCAGTTGTTTAAAAATGATGCACAGCATTGTCATTCAATACATATTTTGTTAAATAATACAGACGACATATCTCTGCATATTTAATTGTTTATCATTTCAAGATGTCTTCGGTAAAACATTTAAGAGCACTTGTTCTTTACTCGATTACCAAAACCCTCAAAATGGTTCAAGAAGAAACTGAAAGTACTAGAGTACCAAACCAGTACGGCAAGTCCATCCCCTAGTCTTTGTTTGAACTTCGAACATTCATACAGCATCTAGCTAGAGTAGCCTCGCTGGTATTCCACGATAGGTGCTCCCCAGGCGATTGGCAATAAACGAGCCTATTCTCAAAAAGAGAAGACTGCAAGAGTGCACCTCCAGGTCTACACATGACCATACGTCACTTCGACGGAAAAAGAAAACTGATATCTTAGATGACCAATTTATGTCTGACTGATTGTCAAGTGCGTTTCCTCGACTGGTATTAGCAAAGGTTTGGTATTTACTCCGCGCCAGATACTCCTGTATGTATTTACGATAACTTGCATTAAAATTGCTTTCATATGTTTTCTAAGTTACAGTAGGATGTATTTTGGTATTACTTTTGTTCACCCTAAGCAAGATTGAAGCGCTAAGTGCTACACTTATAAGGGTAAGATTTCGGGCAGCAACATGTTTGTCCACATTAGATTTAAATTTCTGAATGTTTGTACGGTTTGAGAAAAAGGCGACAGAAATGACATTTCAAGGCAAACCGGTCCATCAAAAGAAGCCGTCAGTGTAGAAAAGTCTTCCGGTATATAGGGATCTCCACAGTTACAACACACCATGCACGGGCGAATAGTGGCTTTATTAAGATATAGGATACAGACAGATGTGAGTAGTTTTGAGCCCGGTAGAAGGATTTTACATTCTTTTCGGCAGACTTGGCAGCATCTTCTATGTATTTATTCCAATTTATGTTTCCTGGGAATTTCAGGCCGAGAAGTTTGAACGTTAAACTCTCGGGGAGGATGCTATCGCGCATAACAATTGGTGGTTGGAAAGGTTTCTTATAATTATTAAAGGAAAGCAACTTTGTCTTGGTAGAATTAAATGTGACCATCCGGGCATTTTTCAAGAAATCGGCCATTGACTTTTCATTATTAAGAAAGGTTATTCTTCAAATGTGTCCATTCAAACTGCGCGTTTAACGATGAAAAATCTATTTCAAAACTTAAGCGTGACATACACACGAATATACGGACTGGGCTTTCAGTAGAAATGCGAGGATGCGTATTAGACTGACTAAACAATTTTCGGACGTTGGAATATTTTAAAGGCGAAACGCAACATTCAAAAGTGGCTCTATCAAAAAGAATACAATTTTAATGTTATAGACCATTAAGAAAATAACTAAATAAATAAATAAAAGTATCCAACTCACTCTTATCTGATCTGATTCGAAACTCTGATACAAACGTCAGCCTGACGCATTACCTTTGACACATTACAAACACTTTCAATTTCCCGTGCTTGATAAGTGTTATCTGTGAGTAGTGCAGGGTCAGACGTGTTGACCTTTGAAAAAAAGATTTCTTGATTAGTTATTTAGATTTCTCTTACAGATTTGTATCTCCAAGGAGTGTGTCGGGACGATCGAAGATCGCGAATTTGTCTTGGGTTTGCTCTCAGCTGGGAATTTTTGTTTGTTTTTCCTTATTTTCCTTTGGTTTCATTTTCTTTACTTTTTGCATACATTTTATAGACTCACATTTGCATATATTCTTACACACACATATCTACATACAGGGTATTCCAAAAGTCTTCAGAACATTCCAAGTCCTCATATCTGGTGGACTATGATGGTAGTAAGATAAAACTGATACCATTTTAAAGCTAAATTCATTAACTTTGTAATGCTAATGATTTTTTCATATATATATATATATATATATATATATATATATATATATATATATATCCTGACACAGTTATCTCCCTTCTTACATTAAGTGAAAATAATATCTTATTCAATTTCGTTTTCCCCCATGAATTACAATTCAAAGTTTAACCAATATATTTGAACTAATGTTTTACTACTACCACTTTTAGCGTTTCGTTTGTTTACATTCACTGCTAAACGCTACCACATATAAACATCAATTAACTGTAATACATGTTCATAGCGCGGAAGCAGATAATTCTGATTTTCAAATATTATGTTTTCAAATCTAAACGATATATAACTTTGAACCCCGTGTATCCCCTTTTATAGATCTATACCTGAATATTGTCCTCGGCTCAACGTTTATTTACTTGTTGTGGTGTCGTTAAACCGTTTACTTTCGAACACCGGAAAAATATATCATTTTTTAAACTTTTCTTCAACTTACGAAAAAGAAGAATTCTAAAGGAATATTTCACTTGTTCTTTAATTGTCAAAAGGTTTTCTTGTAATATGGAAATATAATTGTTTTCAACGTTTCTTTAAAATCCTTTAAAATGTTATTTGAAGCTAACTTTTTATTAATTCAAAATTAGACTTAATACTCTAAGGAGAATTTTGTTTTTCGAAAAGTGCCAGCTTAAGGGACTAAAAATGGTTCGTTGAAAAAATAACAAAAATATGCTAATAAATATACCGTCTTAAATAATATATTTTGTTTTTTCACTTTTATATACTCTCTATCTTCTCTCTCTCAATAATATATATATACATATATATATATATATATATATATATATATTTAGGCAAACGTTGTTGAATAGCACGGAGTGTTTCTGCTTTGTGATCTTTTTTTTAATTTTTTCCATCTTCCGAATGGTCAACTTCGTACCTCGATCAAACTGGTGTATGAAGTTTCCGTAGTTTTGTTGTTCCATCTTCCTTGCGAGTACTTTCGATTTGATATCCTCAAATCATCTTCAGGCGTGTTAGTGTGAAAAAAGAATATGTATTTATAGAGTGTAAAGAGAGGAAAAGAGTATGTCTTTACTTTTTATTTTATTTATTTATTCTATTTATTCATTTATTTTTATTTTTATTAATTAATTTATTTATATTTATTTTATTTTTGTTTTTTATTTCATTTTTATTTTTAATTCATACCACTTAAAAAAAAGGAGCGTCTAAAGTATTGAAAAGTTACAAGGGCGTGATTATGTTCGAAGGGGTGTGAAGTTAGAGTTTTATTTCTTAAGCGCAAAAAAAAAAAAATAATAATAATAATAATAATTCGACCATGTTTTAAGAGCGTTTAAAATTCAAACGTGTAGTTGTTTAATGGTTAGGAATTTAATAACGTTGGTTACTAAGCTAGACACTTCAAAATGTTGTGACTAGTCTCATAAACAATGTTATTGATTGTAGGGCGTTTCGTTTTTATATAAAGGGCCTCAAGAATCTTCAGCCTTTTAATGTTGGTATCGTGGTGTAATATATTTGTATTATTGACTAAGATTTCTCTGTATTGAGAAGGGAGACAGTCATGCTTTTTTAAGTGTTGGCAAATGGAGCTAGTTTCGGAAAGATGTAAGGTGAGTCTTCGGGACAATGTTGTAGTAGTTAAACCAATGTAAGACCCAGTTTTATCATTGTTGTTGTCGGAGATGCACTCTCCCATTGGGCATTTAAACTGGTATATCACATTGGTCTTTCCTAGTGTATTTCTTGTCTGTGAAGTGTTATTTTTAACTACATGGCTTTTTTATAATAAATGATGAATCTTATTTTATTATCAGGACTAGCGGGGGATATGTAGCGATGTATTATATTTTTAAGAACCTTTTCGTCTAATTTAAAATTCGGATGCATTTGGTTGCAATAGAAGAGATTTATGTAGTGGACATTATTTGGTTGATTATTATTAGTATTGTCCAAGTTTCTAAGCATTAATTTTATCTGCTCGTCCACAATATGATTGGGAAAATGATTATTTATTAAGACCTGTTTAATGTTTTTTAATTCGTTAAGGAATATTTTTTTGCTAGAAGAGATTAACTTTGCACGATTTAATAGGGTTTTAATCATTGCAATCTTATACCGGTATGGGCATTCGCTTTTAAAACTTAAAATGCATGAGTTAATAGAGGTGGGTTTTTTATAGGGAGATGTGATGAATGTGTCCGTGTTAGAGTCGATGAGAACGTCTAAAAACGGTATTTTATTATTAACGTTAAGTTCGTGGGTGAATGTAAGTATCGAGTTATTTTGGAAAGTGTCTTGTAGTTTTTTTATTTCGTTTTGATTGTCTGCTAAAATGAGGATATCATCAACGTAGCGTGCATAAATGGAAGGTTTAGGAATTATAGTGAATACTTTATTTTCGATAAAACTGGGTCTTACATTGGTTTAACTACTACAACATTGTCCCGAAGACTCACCTTACATCTTTCCGAAACTAGCTCCATTTGCCAACACTTAAAAAAGCATGACTGTCTCCCTTCTCAATACAGAGAAATCTTAGTCAATAATACAAATATATTACACCACGATACCAACATTAAAAGGCTGAAGATTCTTGAGGCCCTTTATATAAAAACGAAACGCCCTACAATCAATAACATTGTTTATGAGACTAGTCACAACATTTTGAAGTGTCTAGCTTAGTAACCAACGTTATTAAATTACTAACCATTAAACAACTACACGTTTGAATTTTAAACGCTCTTAAAACATGGTCGAATTATTATTATTATTATTTTTTTTTTTTTTTGCGCTTAAGAAATAAAACTCTAACTTCACACCCCTTCGAACATAATCACGCCCTTGTAACTTTTCAATACTTTAGACGCTCCTTTTTTTTAAGTGGTATGAATTAAAAATAAAAATGAAATAAAAAACAAAAATAAAATAAATATAAATAAATTAATTAATAAAAATAAAAATAAATGAATAAATAGAATAAATAAATAAAATAAAAAGTAAAGACATACTCTTTTCCTCTCTTTACACTCTATAAATACATATTCTTTTTTCACACTAACACGCCTGAAGATGATTTGAGGATATCAAATCGAAAGTACTCGCAAGGAAGATGGAACAACAAAACTACGGAAACTTCATACACCAGTTTGATCGAGGTACGAAGTTGACCATTCGGAAGATGGAAAAAATTTAAAAAAAGATCACAAAGCAGAAACACTCCGTGCTATTCAACAACGTTTGCCTAAATGAAAACTTGCTGCCTAAATACACACAATATATATATATATATATATATGTGTGTGTGTGTGTGTATATGTGTGTAACTATATCGTACAAAAGCTATATTTTTCCTATATATTTTAATCACGCTAAATACATGGTGGCCTATTTTATATCGATTCGTGTTTTAAAAACTAACATTTTAATTGTTTTAATTAGCCGCAATTCAAAATTAAGTTATCCAGTGAATTTCTCTTGTAAGCGTCTATCTATAACTCCCGCCCTTTTTCTCACTGTAGGTCATGTGGCCCCCACTCTTATTTCATATGGCAGCTTTCTCTCTCTCTCTCCTTATATATATATATATATATATATATATATATATATATATATATATATATATATATAGTACATGTATTGTATTAGTTTCTGTAGATGTAAATCCGTTGAAACTCAAGTGTTTATAAAAAGTGCTCAATAACAAGTAGAGCTGTTTATAAGTATACATTTTTACTTATACAAACATTATTGGTTACATATATGCATACATGTTTCGGCCAACTGCCATTAGCTTTAAGGCATAGCTCATTAGGTAAAACTAATTCGAGCTCCCAGCATTTGCAATGTTTACATTGAGATATTTCTTACATTCAGTCAGTGTCGTATTATAGTGTAGGGGTACGCAGCGCCGACTGTCAGCTCGACGGTTGAGTTTCAATTTCGGCTAGAGGCACTAACTGGTCTAGATTAGCTGTTATACAGCGAAACAGTCTGTATGTGGATATATATATACATATATATATATATATATATATATAAGTATAAATTTTTATTTATACAAACATTATTTGTTACATATGTGCATACATGTTTCGGTTGCACTCTTCGCAGAGAGTCAACCTCGTCAGATCAAGGATTCAGAGTAATGAGATGGGTTTGCAGGTTTTTGCAGAATAAATCCTTGTTTGGGATTGGTTATTCTCTATTTCTTATGAATTAGTATCGGATTACCTATTTTATTTGTTGACCATTCTTCAGCCTTTTTTACGACCTAACCATCCCTGTTTTTATTGCCCTCTTAGCCCTGGCTACTTTTACACCCTATTTGAATTCCCACATCCTACAAACACAGTAAAATACACACATATAAACAGATTTTATAGGTACATAAGTACACATAAATAAACATAAATAATTTTATTTTATTTTTAATTTACATGATGATTATGATTATTTAATTTTAAATTCTGATGCCTTTATAATTTTAAACCTACATCATCCAAAAACTACTACACACCAACCTATAATAAGGTTTTCAGCGCATACGCATGGTTACCACGTTTATATGTGTATATGAATATGTGTTTATGTATTTATAGAATTAACTAATGTAATCACATGCGCTATATTTTATTGGCCTACTTATCCTTAGGGTATTTATCTTTAAATGTAAGTAATTTGAGCTGAGATAGATTGGATCAATAATAAATGGTTTTAATTACTGAATTATGGATGCTTGTATACATATGGTCATGTTTGGTGTACATGCATGCTAGTATTTGTGTAAACTCACATATGTGTGTGCAAGGTATATGTAGGCATATATACTGATTTTATGTAATTTTATGTATTTTTATGCTATATGGGTAGGAAGGTGTAGCGTATCTGTGAGGGTGGATAGGTATATAATTGTATGGTTTATGTAGGTATGTATATACGTATGTGTATGTATGTATACATGCGTGATCTGATCGAAATGTATGTGTATGTATGGGTATTGATACCTTACTGATATCTTATGTGTCCAAGTATGTTTAAACTGATGAAGAATTTTAATTTTAATTTTATTTTTATATTTATATTTTATTTGCATTCTATATTTATTCCTTGTGTACGTATAGGTAGGTAATAGGCATATTTATTCATTTGCCTATATGTCTACTGTATATACGTTTATATGTGTGTATGTATGTATGTGCATATGTATCTATTCATGGTGCATGTATGTTATGTGTATCCAGGTATGGATATACGCGTATATATTTGTGTTTAGTCTTTATATTTGGATAGTCGGGTGATATATTCTATGTACGTGCTTGTATATGGTGATGTATTAATTTGTATACGCTTTGTATGTGTATGCATGTATGCTTATGTATATGTGTGTATGTATGTATATATATATATATGTGTGTGTGTATATGTTTGTATATGGGTGTGTGGGGTCTAGGCGTCTGTATACATAGGTATTGTATGTATATATATATATATATATATATATATATATATATATATATGTGTGTGTGTGTATGTGTGTATGTATATCTATATTCGCGTTGTGGATGTATACATGTATGTATGTACATGGGTGTATGTACGTGTGTGTATGTGTATACGTATATATATATATATATGTTATATTTATGTGTATGTGTGTTCGTGTATGTATATAGGTGTAGTGCTTAGGTATTTACTTGTACAGGCGGATGTTTTTCTTGTATTAAAATTACTTTATATATTGAAACTGTTTTATATTCTAAAATTATATTCATAGGCAAGTACGTGCTTTTAAACATATTTTTTGCTTGAAAGTGGATCTGTGTGTGTGTTCATGTTTAGATGTGTGTATATTGATGTTTGTTTATTTATGTGTACTTATGTACCTATTAAATCTGTTTATATGTGTGTATTTTACTGATTGATAAGATAAATGTGTTTGTAGGATTTGGGAATTCAAATAGGATTGAAAAGTAGCCAGGGCTAAGAGAGCAATAAAAACAGGGATGGTTAAGTCGTAAAAAAGGCTGAAGAATTGTCAACAAGTAAAATAGGTAATCCGATATTAATTCATAAGAAATAGAGAATAACCAATCCCAAACAAGGATTTATTCTGCAAAAATCTGCAAACCCATCTCATTACTCTGAATTCTTGGTCTGACGAGGTTGACTCTCTGCGAAGAGTGCAACCGAAACATGTATGCACATATGTAACAAATAATGTTTGTATAAATAAAAAATTTTATATATATATATATATATCCACATACAGACTTTTTCGCTGTATAACAGCTCATCTAGACCAGTTAGTGCCTCTAGCCGGAATTGAAACTCAACCGTCAAGCTGACAGTCGGCGCTGCGTACCCCTACACTATAATACGACACTGACTGAATTTAAGAAATATCTCAATGTAAACATTGCAAGTGCTGGGAGCTCGAATTAGTTGTACCTAATGAGCTATGCCTTAAAGCTAATGGCAGTTGGCGATATCCTTACAAATAAGCTCTACCCAGAGAGGGAGCTTTATATAGTCATCCACATACAGACTGTTTCGCTGTATCACAGCTCATCAGTGCGGCTAGACCAGTTAATGCCTCAAGTCGGGATTGACAGTCGGTGCTGCTAAGCCCTACGCTATAATACGACACTAACTGAATGTAACAAATATCTCAATGTAAACATTGCAAGTTCCGGGAGCTCGAATTAGTTGTACCTAATGAGCTATGGCTTAAAGCTAACTGCAGTTGGCGATATCCTTACAAATAAGCTCTATCCATGGAGAAGAAAAGTACAATTATATTCCAAAACCAAGCTTTTTTTTATTTTTCTGACAAGATATTTTACAAAATAAACATCTTTCAGTGTGAATTATTTCACAAATCGTTTCGCTTAAGGTAAACCAAATAACATTATTATGTCAATATTAGATCTGTTTACGTCAAGTTTGTCAGCAAAAGTACATGAAAAGTTCCAAATATGAAAAAATTACAACGTATTTTGACATTGAATACAAACGTTTATAAGTTAAACTTATGCGATGAGTTATTCTTGTTGTTTATGTATAAAATACTTAACCTAACTTTTAAAAAATTACCATTGCAAAATTTACTTCATCAGTATTGTGAGTTGATATTTACTTTGCTTGAATACGAAAGTAAGTTGGAAGTACATACAAATTTTGTATTTCATTTAAATGTTTTTTTGTTTTATTTTCTCATTCCTTAAACGATAACGTTGGTTATAATACCATATTGGTTACTATTTATAATAAAGTATATTTTCTAACCTTAATGTAAAAACTTCTTAATAATTTTACGGTCTTCACAATAGGTATAATTTTTAAATATTATGATTTTAAATTTCCGAATGCCGGCAAAAGCCGACATGGTATATATGATATTTATAACGAAATCAATCTATTTTAGATATTTTCTCTGTCGGATGCCAATTACTTACTAAAACGTGATGTTTGGGTGTTGGATGAATATTTTTCAATAAAGCATATTTGTTTTTTTACTTTTAAGGACTACACCAAACATTACATTTAGGCTCCCTAGGTTTTTCCGTACGTCTAAGCTTCCCTTTTAGATTATACTACAATCAATATTACGTGTAAGTGTTTGTTTTTTGTCTTCATTTTTTAACGCCTGACATTAATTATTCTTTATTTTGTAGTCTTATTTTCAATTTTATGGTAGATAATCTCAGTAAAATACTTATATATGCCCATCACTGTGATGTCAACAATTATTTAATGTATCATTGTTGGAGGAAATAATTTGGGTCATTAAGGTGTGAGAAAAAATAGGTTAGTTGGATTACGTGTCTTGTGGTTGCCGGGGATCAGAGAAGGGCCGAGTGCTTTTGACTTGTTAAGTCGAAAGTGAAGAATAATTTTAACTCTGTACTTATAGCTACACTGGAAGATAGTAATTTGCATATCAGTGATTACTGATTATTTAAGAGCTTTTTTCTTTTTTTTCGTCTGATGAGTCAGTTATTGTACATTCTGGCAACAACTACACTACATTTTTGTTACACTATTAAGAGTTCTTGCGAACCTTTTCTTTTTTGGTAATTGACTCCTGACAGAGATGGGTCGCGATTTAGCAATATTTCACAAGCTACCCCTTGGCGTCTAAATATTTTCGACAGGTGAGAATATTTAGATAATTCATAAGTTTGAGAAGATGGCTTGTATTAAATTATTAGACCCCTTTTTCTTTCTACTCACACTATTATTAATACGTATTCATAGATGCTATTAAATTAGTAAGTGATTTATCCTGCTATTATAAGTTTCATGGCTAGAAATGAATAAAAACTGTTTGAATAGTGACCCCCAGAAATATATTTGTGGAAGAGATTATATATTTTTATTAGCTTAAAATTGTAATTATTATTTTTATTCCATGAATGATTACAGTCGAAATTAGGAGATACTCGAGCAATCAGAAAAAGAAGGGGTTCTCCCATTCTTACCATACTCTAATAATCTTAATACAGAAAGTGCATGTATATATCTATATTAGAGTGTATTCAATTTATAGCCTTATGCCTCCCTATTTACATTCAACGTTTAGGTAGCGTTCATATTACTCGCTATCTGTTTTAATGTTCCTAAATATAATCTGTTATCTCTCTTTATTGCCGACTATAAACTATTTCACTTCTAATGGGGACCAACCTTGAGTATCCCCATCCAGTCTTACATATGATTCACCCTTCCGTCCGTTGCTTATACATAGGAGTTATTTAATCTATGCAACTGTCTATACTCATTCTGCATAAAGTCACATCAATATTTAGTATCACATAATCCACCATGTTCTTGTTCCTGATCTACTCCTAGATTTTCAGTTTATTTTACCTACAATACATTAAAAGTTCCTAATACTTAGGATAATTCTTAAAGTTACGTTGATGGAGAATGTATACCTAAGGTATTTATACAGGTCTGTGTCGAGAGAGAATATATGCGCTTCTATGCAAACAATTCTTAACCAACTCATGTCTCTTATTTAATAAACTGTCCTTAGACATAACTATAAGGTAAGATTCTAGAGTACAAAAGTTGTGTTTCTTAGATTCGTTAGGTTTTTACTTCTCTGCTTTACCTAATATTGACCATTTCAGACTGAACTGAGTGTTTTTACTACGTAGTTCCCTAACATATTTAGCTAACGTTGTAGGTGCCTTCATCGATCTAGTACTAGGTTCTTTAAATAAGTGTACATGGTTTCGAAATCTGTACTTGAAACTACATTCTGTCGACCCAATATATGTTCTCATTCTATTTCTTTCTATGGCGTTACATTTACAAACTACATCTGTGATTAAGCATCTCCCTTCTAAAAGGCACTCATTTTCATGTTTACAGTTACAGCGCGGGTCATTATTCTGGACATAGAAAGCAGTTCTATCCGGATACCTATTTATTTTGGCATTGATCGAACCTACAATAGCTGAGGCTAGGTCAATCGATGTTGAGAAATATAGTTTGACAATACTAGGTTTAGAGTGATGTCTAGAAAGTTCACATTTTTTATGGTTTATGTCGATAGTTTCCTTGAGGTCTAGTTTCTTTTCGAAATTACGTATATTTCCTTTGGTAGTCTCGAAGTTTCTATTGCCAGAGTTAAAGAAGAATAGTGCATCATCCTTATATAGCCCCCCCCTCAACCGTTGTGGAGCTCCTTCAGAATATAAAGGCCAACCAAGTCAGTTATCTCCGCAGATTTCGCCTTTATAGTGATATCAAAATTATGTTTCTTAACTTTTCCTTGCCCATCATTTGTTGTCATATAGAATTAATGTTCTTCTAGCTTATTTTATAATGTTCATTTCTAGTCTAGTCATATTTTCCGCGAATGGCATATCAAGTGCGGTACTTTTCATGTACTTTTTCTGACGAACTTAAAGTGAACAGACCCTATATTAACATAATAATGTTGCTTTGTTTACTTTAAGCGAAACGAGTTGTAAAATATTATACACTGAAACATGTTTGTTTTGGAAAATGCTTTGTAAGAAATAAATATCAGCTTTTGGACTGCAATTGAACTTTGCTTACTGATATATGCTCTGTTGTTACTGGTTAACACTCATCGAGCTTAAATTTGAAGAAGTTGTTAAATATAAAGTATTGAAAGTATATGATCAAACATATAGTTTTACAATAATATATATATTGAATCTTCTACTAAAACTGATTAGCATAAACAAATAGGGGAGAGAACACTTGTGCACGAAACAGACAGTTTTTACCTAAGATAATTTTCAACATTCTTCTTCAAATGAAATTGAATGGTATGATGTAGATAAAGTATATAGCATAATTAATGAGAGTTAAACCACAGTGAGGACGTTCATCTTATTGTACCAGCAGATAGCATCTGACAGAGACATATAAAGAAGGTTCGATCTGATTTGAAAGTTTTGTACAAATAAGAACGGCAGTTTTAGGCTTGGGCCTAAGAAAATCCGACCAGAAATTGATTTTAAAAATTCTACCTGCAAATTATGGTTGTGTAGTGTTGCAAAAAAAGGTTGAGTGCCACCAGATTAAAGCTGGCGACTCGTACGTTGAGTGTGCACTGTGTCGTAGTCTTTCTTGTAGCCTATCCTTCTTTTTGGTCCTAACTTTCATGAGAATATTCTGATCATTTGTGCCTCTTGTCGTTTTTCAGCATCTGTTCTGTTCCCCAGAGAAAAGTTCGTCGATATTAAATGAGTGGTTGATATCACCCTTAATTGGTCTGTTAAGTTATTTCATATGGTTGGTATGCAGGTTATCGGTTTGTAGTTTTTTATCTTTACCTTATTGCTGTCTTTTTTTAATTAATGTATGTTTGTCATCTACAAAAGTGTTTATGTTTCGCATATCTCTCTCATTAACAGGCTTTCGTATATGGTAGTTTTATTTTTATTTTTAACCAGGCACCATGTATTTCGCCGTGGACAGGGCCTTCATAGTTTTCCATATGTTAAGAGTCAGATTGCTAATTTTTACTTAAATTTCCATTTATGTTTCTTCTTTACTTTCCTGAATGCATTTCTCTGTGTTTTAAGCTTTTCAGCATTATTTAAATGTTCTTGTCGTTTTCCTCCAGAATAATCCCAGAAATGTATAGTTGATCTTATTTGTACTTCCGTTTCCGTTTTGGTAGAACTTACTCTCATTATTCGCAAATATTATATGCTTTTCGTACTGCTTGGATACACACACACACACACACACACACATATATATATATATATATATATATATATATATATATATATATATATATATATATATATATAAGTATGAATATTTGTTTCATCTACATACGTATACGTGTCATCTTTTTGAGAATTATCAGTCTAGAGATGATTATTCATACTGGTCGCAGGACACGAAACACTGGAACACTGGAACACGAGTCATGTTTTTAACTCAAATTTCGGCGCTTCAATCCACACAACCTCTATAAACAAGCTGGTAAATCAGCGATATATTACACCTATTAATAATAAATTATTGGATGAAAACTCTTAATAATATATATATATATATATATATATATATATATATATATATATATATATATATATATATATAATAATCCAGGTAAAACATCCACAGGGTAGTAATCCAAATCTGTGTAAATAAAAATTAGCATATATATATATATATATATATATATATATATATATATATATATATATACATATATTTATTTATTTATTATTGATAGTCAGACTTTCAGAAATAAAGCTCAGTAATTTTTTTTTAATTTTTAACTCCAGAGTAAATAAATAATAGAAGGTTTGATACTACTAATAAAATATTTATTCTTTTGTAAAAATATAATTTATTGACGGACTGTTTCGTTTACACTTAGACAGCCAGCATCAAGAGTTATATATCCTGGTTATTCTATGAATGTTCCCTTTCAGAACAAAAAAGAAAAATCATGTCCAAAACATCAGGAAATAAAAAACATATGTTATAAAACTCACATCACGAGATGTATGTAGATTCAATTAAGAAAAGTATTTTCGTTTATTTTCATTTTAGTTTAGGATATATAACTCCGTATGTTTGCAGTCTAAGTGTTAACGAAATGATTGGTCAAGAAATGGTAGTTTCTTTTCATCCTCTTTAATGATTTCCTTGATGTGATCAATTCCTTGTGAGTTTTATTTTCATATTTGAGTTATTTAGTATCGTGCCCAATAGTGTCTGCAGTGCCACTATTTATATTGTGTCTTACTTTTACTTAGGAATTGTTATTGTGGGTATTTCCAGTTTTTCTCTCAGTTTAATTACTTTTCTGTTTACTTCTATTAACTTTAGTTGAGAGAACTATGCGTTCTGATGGATATACCTAACCAGGTTTGCAATTCTCTGTTTCTGCGAGAGGTGGATATAACTTTTCAAGATTTCTAACGAGTGTGCACGCTGCAGAAGAAAGAGAAGAATTGGAAACGAAGAAACGAATGAATGTTTTTAACTAAGCTTTTGTATGAAGATGTAAAAGACGCTTAACGAACAAAATAGTAAATGACCATAAAAGAAGTGTATGGCGTAACAGGAGGCAAAATAATGGTGGAGTAAAGAATGATGATATAAAAACGAACATTGAGAGGAATAGTTTTACAACTGCGTCTCATCGCATAAATGTGCTTTTTTCAGAAATAATAATAATAATAATAATAATAATAACAACAACAACAACAACAACAACAACAACAACAACAACAACAGCAACAGCAACAGCAACAGCAACAGCAACAGCAACAACAACAACAACAACAACAACAATAATAATAATAATAATAATAATAATAATAATAATACTACAAAACCATTCCATGATTTGACAATATGATCATAATTAGTATGGAATAAGAGAAGGCTCTGCAGAGTAATATTGCGAACAATAGGAACACGCATATCTATCCGCGAATGTCCGTCTGAAACGGTGGCAGGGGCACACGCATTAGTTAGCACCCACACGTCCACGAGATGAACCCTTCACACAGGTCAATAGTGTCTTCCGCTGATTATATTCAAACCACGTCTTGCATGAGCCTGCGGTAGAAAATATATCAAACCAGAAAAAAAGACAAAGAAAATAACCTTAGATAGATAAACAATATTCACAAACTAAGCACAATAGACGCAGTTAATTCCGCGTTCTTTCAAATACATTTATCACAGTTCTCGTTCCCGTGATGCCCTTCGTGACTAGAATATAAGAAACGTCATAACACGATGACTTAACCTGATTACGGATGCGTAAAAAAAGCGTATCATTTCGCTGAAAAAAAATAGTGCAGAGAGACATAAAAGTGATAGGGAAATAGAATGGTATTGAATAAATATGCACGTCAACGAAAGAGACAAAATGACCGAGACAAAATGTATGGCGTTGAAAGAATAACTTCATTTTTAGTAAATATTGAAAAAATATGTTTTTTGTTCTATTTTTGATGCGGCTGTTAAAAATTAGAAGCGTCAATATGAAGAGTTGTTTCCGATTCTATCATGCAAGATTCGTATATTCGCATTCATGAAATAAAATATTATGGTTTATTTATATTGACTAATTTGCATAGACTTTTTTTAAATTCAGATACACAATGAAGATACTTTGGTAGTAACTGAATTAAATAAATATATATGAATAGATTGATTGAGATAAATACTAGTTTAATAGATACATAATGTCGTTTTTGTATTCAAATTTGACTCATTTTTTATTTTAAATAAATGTGTATTTGATGATGTTAGTGTCGTATACCATTTTAAAACGCACAATTCTGATATAGACTCTGCTTGAAAAAGTGTTATTCATACAAGTCGAGGATCTGTCTTCGACAATTAGTCGAACAGTGGCTTTGCTGCTGTCGAGCTGAGGTCTGGTTCTGTACAATCCGAGGAAGTCCACCTTCCCAGGCTTTACCTTTTCTTTGAGAAGGACTTAATTCATTACTAATTACCTGAGGCACTCCTACCTGGGAATGCTGACGGGTCTGCTCATGCATTTTTGTAGGTCAGACGGCATTCCACATAGTGCACTGGCTTTTAAAAATCGTCCCCTGACTTTGTGTCTAACTTTCTGCAGAGGTGGCAAATAAATATTTTATGACGATTCAAGGAGTGTTCTCTAATAGATCGGTTGCTCCTGATATGTTGCTTATAAAGTAACTTATTCTACTATCCTAGCAAAATTTCGAGATTTCTGGTTGATCACATATAACTTCGATATGGAGTCAGGGATACGTAAAAGTTTGGTACGGATGACTTTAAATTATACCTTTCTTTTAATGTTTTAATTGTTTTATATGTTTTATTTTGTTTATTGTGTCTTCATTATTTTTGTATATTTTTAGTTGACGATGTTTCAGGGTGTATATATATAGAGATTTAAAAAATAAGACATATATACATAGACAAGGAAATAAAGGGAATTAGGAGAGTAGAACATGCACCTTGGTTTAACATTCGGTAGCCTAGTAACTCTCGCTTCCATTATGTTGCCATTTAGTCTTCACATTCTATAAGCAATGTTTCTGACAAAGAGGGAAGAATTTCTGTTTTCTGGATCGGAATCTATCCATCTAACACTTTTAGTTGGCTTGTCTTTGACCTTGAAGTGGTATGTTCTTTTTAGCTTTTTACATTAAGTGGATTCGTGTCTTGTTTGGAACGATTTCCATAAAAAAGCATCCGTTGATCATTAAACACCTTGCCTTCTAGATTAGCTGTTAAAAACATGTTATTTGATTAGCTTTGAATGTTATTATTAATACATATTATTATAAGAATATCAAAAGGAGAGAAACGAAAGCAATTTCTTTGTGTGAGTTTTAACTTGGTAAAAAATCGCCAGAATATGCTAGCAACGTCGACAAATCAGTCAGCCATAGGACCATTAAGAAATATACACAAAAATATTCGTTATGGGCATTACAACCTTGAAGATGAAGTATTTCCTGAGCATTGACAACATTTTCGCACAACTGTTCGAGGACTTGGTAACATTGTTCCTGACAATCTTAAGTAATTGGGGAAATGAAGACAAACTAGAAAAATGGATTCCGCACGAAGTTATAGGAATCGTTAGTTTGCCGTCTTTTTAACATTTATTTAGTATACGAAAAAAACATCTTCCTTTTAAGTATGTAGGTATTTATGAAGGCTGATAGCAATGCAGAAAACCGGAATGCTATCAGCGCTCATAAATACCGACATACTTATTTACCAGCAATATTCTAAGAACACTAACATTCTCTGTATTTCCTCTTTAAGTTTCACGTACGACGAAAAGTGTATTTCTTACAATAATCGACGGCGACCAATGCAGTAAAATTATTCATTACAGTGAATAACCGAAACATTTTATAGGACACCATGTTTATCTTGAATATGTGACGTTTAACAGTGGTGTGCAGGAGGATAAATTCGTTAGCAATTCGAGAATCCTCTCGACGCTGCAACTGTGGAGAAGTATTGTCAACAAATCGCTGCAGCGTCTGCATCTACACGTCTCACATATCTTTTTTCACTTAAAAAAATGAACTATGAAATTTTGACTTAACCACCGTATTCAAATGGACCTCTCGTTTACCATTCATAGCATCTTAAAACGCACACTTTTGCAGAGAGAAATCTTCACAAGCAAAGATACTGTCGAAACATATTATCAAGAGCGTCTCCATTCACGAAGGTCTTTATTTTATGCAATTAGAACTCATACATACATTTACGCGGGGCGTTCAATAAGTAATGCCCCTGACCCACTTGTCTGATCTAGATGAAATGTTGCATGTGTAATGATTTATGTGGCAAATAAGTGTTGATGTTAATAATCTTGATTTTTTATTTGTTTAAATTGAGTTCAAACTAGGGATGAGCAATGAAAGTGAAAATGCATTTTTACCAAATAATGAATATCCCTGGATTAAAACAAATCCCCCAAATCGGAGAATTATCGAGTCTTAATTAAATTTTAGTATCTTTTAATTTAATAAATTACAGTTTATATAAAGTGTTTATTTTATTAAACAAACAGTGCCACTTTGTTTTGTTATCTACGTGTAATGAATCTAGTTTGGTATGATATTTACACTTTGTTATGCTATCTTTACTTCATATTGCAATCAACACGGTATAAGAGCAGGAAAACACTTCTCGTAATTGGTTCGAAAGAATGTGTTGGTAGCAAGCCTAGAACTCAAAACCTATACCTTAACTCTAACCCCCTTATTAGGAATGCATGAAAGAGGGTTTTGATTTAATATCACTTCTTTATATTTGTCTGGTTATATTAATAATTGAAGAACAGAAATGATGGATGTGTTTGTTGTTTAGAATATGGAAACCTTCGGAGTGAATTGCTCTTGGTATTTTTGTTCAAAACTAAGCAGCAATTATAAACGTAGGTTGTAATAAAGTAAGTAATTGCATGACACTAAGACCACGTGTACCTTTTCATGAAGACAATATGTTAGATTTTCAAAATCACATTTTCCTACCGAAATTATTATATGCAAGTAATTACAATTAATACATAGTTAAATTTTTCTTTAAACCCATTTTTTTAAGTAAAAACGTACAAAAGTAGAAAACTGTTCATTTTTATTTTCAAGCTGTTTTTCTGTTTGGAAAATTTTTTTTACACATGTCACTAATTTAAAATTTCTCTGACAGTAAAGTAACTGATGCGACCTACATATTTAATTGAACAAAAAATCTGATCCAGGGGAAAACAAATAAACTTGACTAATCCGAATCAAATATTTATTTACCAGATAAAATGATATCGATAACAAACTCTTAAAATCTAAATTGATATATGTAATAATAATCATAAGCTATTTACATTATTTACCTATTTCAACATTTATCTCTTTCACGGTTATTGTTATATTATAAACTTTTCGGCTGTTGTATTCTCCAACATTCTTCTGGTTTCGTTGTTTTCCTTAGTAACCTTCTTGGAAGTTCAAATTCAATCTTTTATTTAATTGGTAATTTATAGGATTGTTCTCATTTCCCTGTTGCATGACTTTCTATATTTCTTGCATCTGTAATCTTTTGTATCTCTAGAACGATGAATATATTTATTAGGCTATGTGATATACAGACGAGGTCGACGAGTACAACAGCTGACATGATGGGAATATAATAGCAACTATGATTAGGATAACAGCCGGAAACATGTAAATAATACCAAAACACACTAATATATTATCTAAGAATTATTGTCAACAGACTTTATAAAGATAGATGTCCTGGATGTTCTTATTAAGAGTAGTGTTATATTGTGGCGCGCTCCAATGGTCTGTTCGTTAGGGTTGACGCCAATGACCTTGTCCGATCATCGAGGATCACACTTTTATAAAACTCGCAGAGAACCCGTTTATTTACCCATGATTGTGTTTCGGCAAAGAAGGGTCGATGAATATATCGCTTACAGAGAGAAACTATTTCTTTCTGTCTTCCAAAGACGAAGGTTTAAACCAATCAGTCGATTATCAAACTAAAATTAAATTGATTAGATGAATAAGACCAAACTCTAAGATGCCTGCAGAATTTGGAATGCCTTTTCATTCGCAGTTTACTATCCGCCATAGTACATTTGCCCAATGAGATACTCAAGTCTAATAACAAAGGATTTTACATTTGCATTTGTCGAAGACAATGTTGTATTTTAAGGTGGCCTTAAAAGAAACACTTAATTATTTTAAGATTATAAAAGAGCAAACGTCCCATGCATGTAAACGGAGAACTATGCGATCGAATAACGTGATGGGGGTTTGGGAGATAATTTAATGAAGCTAACAAGGCAGACGTTTTACGTATAATTCTAAACTTATCCAGTATTAAGCTAAGCTATTTTTCTCTGCCAGAAGCTAGTACTTATGGTATCGTAAAGATCTATATATCTTGGGTACAATGACTTTGTATAAAGTATTCATAATTAATAGCGAGCCAGCTATTAGACGAAGACGAAGCATCAACCAGGGACGTGTCTCGTCAAGCAGAGAAAAACCAACAACCAGTCAGAAGAACTTTTCAGGCCGTCGAAAGTCATCATCTATATTCCCGAAAGAAAGACGGTATACAACAAAATAATTTCGCATCGTTTTCTTAATAATGTTTATTTTACGCCTTTTCCAGTAACGGGACATATAATATTTTAAATGTTACTATCTTGATACCTATCATTATGCCAAAATTTAGTAAAAAATGATTTAATAAAAAATGTTAGTATGTATATATATATATATATATATATATATATATATATATATATATATATATATATATATATATATATATATATACTTTTTTGTTTCCGATTTTTCGATGAATCATCTTCCGGTGACAATAACTAATAGACAAAAAGCTGGAAAGAAGAAGAGAATATATATATATATATATATATATATATATATATATATATATATATATATATATATATATATATATAAAGGATGAAATAGGTGTGTATATTGATGAGAATTAAAAATATTTTTTAAGTATTGTTTATAGTCCACATAATGCAGGGTGAGCCTTTTAAAAGTAGTATATATATATATATATATATATATATATATATATATATATATATATATATATATATAAGTACAGGTTTGTAATCCGAGGTTGTAGCAATGCGAGGTAGTTGCCGGAAGGTGGAGAGGGTGAACAAAAACAAACGAGGAGAGAGAAAAACCAGAGTGGAATCTCAAAACGATTTTTTAATATTTCACGTAAAAACTGATTAAATACCAGAATATTAAATACTGTCAGGTAAATAAAATGTTTGGCAAAAGGTAATCTTAAATTTTCGAAAGAAAGATCTTATGTTTGAGACTGACTAGCTTTAGGTCTAAAGGGTGGTTGTCGGGGGACGGGTGTAGGGGCGGTCAGGTTGATAAACGGGAAAGGGGTTGGAGGAAAAGTTATGGGGATTGGAGGGGGTGGAGTCGTTAACTGGGTCAAGGGAAGGTGGTTCAAAGCAAACATAAGATCTTCTCCATACTACAACGAGAAAAACACCGTATCACACCTAATATCCCCCATTCACAGCGCCTACCCCCCAAAGGCCTTAGGGATAAAAACCTGGTCTACCTACCCTCTGACAAAGGCAATGAATTCTGCATTATCTCCCAGGAATCCTACAACACTCCCTTGAACACCTCAGCAATACATCCCTTTACACATCCGATAATACCATCTCAGCTACCCACATACAAACCTCTATCAACAACGCTTGGTCCCAAATTTGCTCCAGACGTAATCTCCCCAAGGCTTACAGGCTCAATTTCACCACTAAGAACAGCAGACTCCGCACCTTTTACTATCTCATTAAAACTCACAAAACCAGCAACCACATACAGATCAGACCTATAGTCTCCAGTACTGAAGGACCCCTTTACAAGATCTCCTGGCTCCTTTTCCCACTTACTTAAACCGCTACTCCACACCTTCCCGGCACATGTCAGCAGCTCTGACCAGGTACTAAATAGATTCCACTTACTCAAACCCCAACAGCTCCGCCTCAACAACTACATCTTCAGCCTTGACGTTGTCTCCCTTTATACTTCCATTCCCGCACACCCCGCCATTGACCTCATAACTGACCACATCTCCTCTAACAACCTTGACTGTTTTGGGCTTACCCCGACAGACATACATCAGCTCCTATGTATCATAGTGGATAATACTTACTTCAAGTTCCAGCAAGACACATATAAACAAGTCTCTGGCCTACCCATGGGTTCCAGTCTCTCCGGTCTCCTCGCCATATCCTATATGAACAAACTGGAACAACAAGCACTTAGCACCTGCCATTCCCATATATTCTTCTCGAGATACGTTGACGACATTTTGATCCTCACTTCATCCCGAGAGGAAGCTACCTCTATCTTTAATACATTTAATAATACTGACCCCCCACATTAAATTCACCATCGAACATCTTAACACCTCAGACTCTCTCTCATATCTAGACTTTAAACTTAGCATTAATGACGACGGATCTCTCCACACCACTTTCTATAGAAAACCCGCCTGCAGGAACCTCTTCATCCACTACAAATCCGCACTACCCCTCAAATCCAAAATTAGTTACGCGCACACCGAAATCACCCGCATACAGGACAAATGCTCGTCTACTACCGATAAAACAACACACACCGAAGCCTTCCACCAGACCCTATTAACCAACGGTTTCCCCCTCACTTCCATATCCAGCCTCAACAACACCAAAAGACGTAGACACCATACACTCACCAACACTTGATTCCTTAAGCTTCCCTTCTTTAGCGACCGTATCACTTGCGCTATCCGCAATGAGAACCTTAACATACAGCTCTCCCACACAGGCACTTCTCTCCGACAACATTTATCAAAAAAAAGCTACTACACCCCGAACCCATGCTCTCTAGCTAATTGCCCCATCTCCAACTCTGGCCTCTGCCTCCACACCTATACAGTGTACAACCTACAATGCGCTAAGTGTCAAAAGTTCTAGATCGGTAGTACCGTTAGGCCTCTACACCAACGCATTCAAGAACATCTGGACACCCACATTTCTTCCTTCCACAAACACTTAATATCATGTTGCAACACACATCGCTCTATTAGTTCCGCATTCTCAACTCTGTCCGCAATATCGGTCAGCTTCGAATTTCGGAAGCTATTCTAATCTTTAAATTTCATCCAACTTTGAATAACAGATTTGAGTTGTCTTCCCCTTTCATCCTCTGATTCTTACATCCTCACACTCCCACCCCAACTTCATTCCCTTTGTCTCCTCCTTCTTCCTTTTATTTGCCCAGCGCCATCCACCGCACACCTCAATGCCTTTTACCCTGTGTTTAATTTTTACATGTGACATATTTATAAATAAAACATTATAATTATAGACATAAATGTAAACAAGAATGGAATAATGTACACTTTATGTATTTATATGTAGGCCTTGTGCATGTGTATGCATATATACATGTATGTATATATGGGTGTATTTTCTTGTGTGTGTGTATGTATATGTGGATACATTTATAATCCCTAAATTAGTTTGAAATTTAATAAAATAAAATTATAAAATTTAAAATAGAAAAATAAATAAATAAAATAAATTCAAAAAAGACAAAAAAAGAAATGATGACAATAAAAAAATAAATCAATATATAAATAAATAATAAATAAATAGAATAAATTTATATAAATTTAGTTCTAGGAGTATTATACCCCTGAAATACCCTTAAAATAAAATAAATATGTATTTAGACATTTACACTTTATATATATATATATATATATATATATATATATATATATGTATATATTTTTATCTCTTAATGCCCCCTTCCCTTTCCAACGGTTCCTCTTAATTACCCCCCCCCCGTTCCAATGGTTCCTTCCTACTCTCATGACATTAATTCCTTCCACAATTGATTTAAATTTCTTCTCTAATTCCAACTCTCATTTCTAACCATATTCCGTTTGTTCTGAGTTATCCCCCTTTAACTGCCCATATAATAATAACGGCCCACACGTAAATTTAAAATTTATAATTGAATAAATAAAGAAAAGTTAATAAATCAAATGAAAAAAAATGATAAGATTATAATAATTAGTATATAAATAAACAAATGTTAATAAGATGTAAACTTTAGCTGAATAATTATATAATTAAATTTTGACATTTTCTGCGTTCCTACTCCCAATAGTCAGCTGCAGTGTTTCAAGAGTTTGATTCCGGGTTTTTCCCGTTTTTTCGCCCCTTTCGGTCTTTAATTGTTGTCTTTTGATAATGAAAGTTTTTGTTTCAAAAATTTAAGATTACCTTTTGTCGAACTTTGTATATACCTGACAGTATTTACTATTCTGGTATTTAATCAGTTTTTACAAGCAATATTAATAAATCGTTTTGAGATTCCACTCTCGTTTTTTCTTTCCTCGTTTGTTTCTGTTCACCCTCTCCACCTTCCGGCGACTACATCGCATTGCTACAGCCTCGGATTACAAACCTGCACTTATAGTTACCAGCAATGCTTTAAGCAAACTACAATATCCTTTTATATATATATATATATATATATATATATATATATATATTTATTTATCTTTTATTTTTTGATGTGTTGATGTTTTTTATATTTATAATATAAAACTAAAAATAATACATTAATCACTTAAATAATAGTGTCATGGATTCATCCAAATACTTTAAAATGCAGCAACATTTTTGTAAGTAACGGATAAATTTTATTAGACAGACGAACAGCACAGGTAAATAATTTTTTTTTGTGTGTCTTAAATAACTAATATAAGTTAGCAAAACATTTATATAGAACAAAACGTAGATTTAGTATAAGGAACGTTTATGTTTTTTTCTTTTAAGGGAAGTGGGGTCTGATCAACTCTGCTGGGAAGCCATGAAATTAAATACTGTCTTGTTTTTAAATTCCCGAAACAGTTTTTCATGGTAAACAACTGATGATCCCTTAAAATAGTGTTAGAAACTAACTAATATAATAACTGCAAAAAATAAATTGACTTACATGAGTGATTTTCCACTGGAAGACTTGAGACTATAAGTTTTTTTTTTGTTTTTTTTATATAATTTTTTTTTATATACAGTTTTAATGGTTGAGAAACTTCCGAGACTATATATATATATATATATATATATATATATATATATATATATATATATATATAAAACAAATATGGTGTTTTGGCTTTTGGAATGGAACCAAAAAATATATATTCTCTGACGCTGAAAACTTCATTGAGCTTGTTTTTCATACTATTTGGATTGTATTATAAGGGGTATATACCTCAAAATATATATCTTTATATAAACTCAAGTATATATATACGTATATATATATATATATATATATATATATATATATATATATATTTATATATATATATATACATACTCGCGCATCTGTATTAACAATAACAAATTGGATCATTTTTTTATGTTTTCCTCTTAGTGCTAAAAAAACATAATTCGTTGAAAAAGAGTTATTCTTGTGTATTATGATAAAATATCTAATTTTCGTTCATACAGACAGATATTTGTAAGAGTCGTTCCCATATATATATATACAGAAAATCGTTTAAAGATCGTGACTTTTGAACACCCTATTTTATCTTACAAAACGTAAGTGGGTGCTTTAGTTAGAAGGTCTTACAATTTCTAGGGTATCGAGTTGAACACTTATACAACTGAAACCAAAGAAATCATGCAGAGAACGTCTACTAATACAACACCTGTTGTGTGTGTTTGATGAAATTTACTGACATATGTCACAAGGGAAGCGAAGACATCTAATAATATCGAAAACGAAACCATTTTAAAATATGCTAGCGGCAAGTTGACTGAAATGTAATTTGTATAAAAATATCATTTTATACAAACTTCATTTTCAAAAACAGATGCTTGCAGTGTCCGTCACTTATAGAAATTTACTTGCTTCTATGAAAAAATGTTTTGACAATGTAGCTGTGAAAATCATTTATATCTTTTGCTAGGAAGTATTATCATCGATATCTGAAAGATCACTTCCCTATAATAATTTATTTTCTGAAATATTTTAGTTACCGAAGGCCCTCATAATTCTGGTATGAATTCCGACAGTTTGGAAGAAGCGACTAAGCTGAGAACACGCGTTAAATATGTTTGAACATAAATTGCAATATAATAAGCAATGCGCTTAACACAACTGACTTACTAAATTATTATTAATATTATTATTATTATTATTATTATTATTATTATTATTATTATTATTATTATTATTATTATTATTATTATTATTATTATTATTATTATTATTATATCCGCCTTCCCACAGGTAATCTTGTTAGAATAGAACTCAACGATTAACTTAGTTCATTGTTCTTATTTTATTAAATATCAGAGCGATAGACACTTTCATAATTTGTAATCAGGGGTGTTCTGGACAATTCCGCTTGCCCCTCAGCACTATACGATGCGCAAAATATTTTCTCTCGATAGTGAATGACCGTCCATGCATAGTGGGGAGCAACATCCATCTCGATGTTACCGTGGGCATAGACAGAATAGTGCAGTCAAGAGAGGTAAACCTTAATAACAAATCCTGCTATTCCACGGGTAACAAGTTCCAGGTGTACTGATCGACAAACGGGTGGTCTGGTTCTGAGAACATCATGGCATCGTAGTTTGACAATGGCAGGCATAACTGCTCGACTTAGTGGAGCACCCTGGACTATATGCAAGCTTAGCAGGTCGCATATTCAATCAGTCATTAGATAAAACATAATAGAATACGTCAATTGATAGATGACTTAAGTCAAGTCACTATTCTATAACAGGATTTGTGACACTAAAGTTGTAAATGGTATTTGTGTCTGTCATTGTGTTTGTAATAGTATTTTGTTTGCTCCGCCATCCTTAAGTTTGAAATAGCACTTAAGAGTCTCTTTCCGGTCGTCAGGCAGTTCGTCAATGTGTCGCACTGAAGTTTGTAATAGCATTTCCCTTTGTCTGTCATGCTCAAGTTTAAAACAGCTTTTTTAGATTCGTCAACGGTTCTCTATAGAATGTATTGTACGTCGGTCAGGTCGAAGGTCTGTTAATATGTTCTTGTTTACTTTGTGTATTGTGTCTGCTTTTTTTTTATCTACAACTACGCAACACTGCGTGGCACAGACTAGTATCGTGTAAAACAACACAGAACGAAAATTCACAGTTCAGTTCTTTATTAAAAATCTGGGGGAGCATGACATCTTCATCAACTATGGTACCAAATTGCCATTAATATGTACTTAAACCTCCCACAGGCGTAGGCGTTATGCTTGACACTATTTAACGATTCTAGCTCAAAAAAGATATCTTTTCCATCTCTCATAACTCGCTCGTGACGTCACCACCACACGAGAGCTACTACCAACACGTCTCTCAATATACAATACCGTGTTTTATTCTTTATTCTTTTAGATTTTCCTGTCATTATGGTTATATCAGTCTGTGCATTGTATGCGGTCGTGATACTGATCTGGCCTGTTGCTTACATGTAAACTGGTTGGCCTCGGGGTTTGGAATGTTATCAATCGAAAACAGTGCCAAACACACGAGATAAACATCAAGAAACTCGATTCGGAAAACCTAAACTGTGAAGATCTAACACAATTGTATTGAATATATTTACTTACTTCCTTGTGAAACGAGAAAGTATACGTCTCTGCAAAATAGTGTAGCCACCGTACACCGAAAATAATTATTTATGAACCATTCTCAGATAGCTTTTTTGGTGTGATTTTTAAGAAAGCATGATCATACCATATGAATAATGTTCGCACTTCCTATCACAAATTATCGTTTAAATGAAAGTAGTAATTTATATTATTTGGATTATTCGAACTAATATTCTCATTTGGGTGTTTATCTTTATAATGTCTTCGCTGATGTAAATTCCGTCTTTCTTCAGATGCATCTTTTCGAACTTGGGAACCTTTATGTAAAACTCAAGTCTTTTAAAGACTGAAGGTTCAATATTTACAAAGTAAGGATAACATTAAAATTAACACTTTTTAACACATAAAATTGAAGTAAGTTTTGTGACAAAGTAATGCAGAAAATAAAAGAGGAATCATAGTGTAAGATAGTAAGCGGGGCAGAGAGTAGGAGAGCTCTAAAAAGGAAATAGAAGCCAAAACGGAAGTCGGAAGTGACGTCATGACGGTGTAAGGCTTTGTCGATCTCTTTGTTCCTGACTTATCAGCCGATGAAGTTGTGAAAAGACCCGGTCTGTACCAGTAGGCTGGGACAGGAGAGGAGCAAAATTGGTTGAATATATTCTCTAGTCTTTCTCTCTCTACAGTGCAAAACAACCACATAAAATGTGTCATGTTTATTGTTAAATACAACTGTTTAAATAACTCAACAACAGCATCTGCCTGTTTTTTCTATCAACGCTCAGTTTAACAGTGCGAGCATTTACCACAACGACCAACTAGCCAGCAAGAGAAATACCCGGGTGCACCCAGCCAATCGAGATAAGCAAGAATGTAATAAAAGGAGGATAAAAAGAAAGACATTAAATAACGAGAAAAAAAGAAAAGGATAAAGAAAATGGAGAATAACGAATCAAACAAAATAAACAAAACAAAAATTACGCTAGATATCGCTAGTAAGTTATTAAGCGACACATGCAAACAAGATTAGTTGTTTAAAAATTAGTTCTAAGTATCAGTATTTTGTTGAAGGTTGTACAGATAATAACGAGGAATAACATCACGTGTTGCATAGCGTCGCTGTTCTTCACTTTTTCGGACAGTTTCGTAGAAGATGTTCTGTGTTGACAAGTTTCGTAGTAGTTACAATACTCGTAGTCATTATGTGTCTTCGTCTGTGGCTCTCTTTCATCTTCATTTCAGCCGTCGTGGTAGTCGTGATGTGTGTAGATTGTTTCTTTCTTCTAAGCAATAGAAAACAACAAAAACAACACCATTATTTGCTCCGGGTTTCTTTTGTAGATTTATTTTCTTTTACAGTCTGCATTAGCATTAATACGATATACATTGTTATTGCATACAGTGTACGCTAGTATTGCACGGCATGTTTCTCTAGACAATTGTATAGTATAAGTCTTCCCCTCGTCGTTCCTCGTAGGGGAACGGAGTGAGGGCACCAAAACTCACGTCTTGTTACTTCCAGACCACATCCTGAAAGTAGAGATTAGACTAGCTTACTTACCACTTCCTACTTAAGACTTCAGGTACGTGACATCACTGCCTCGAACACGTCAACGAAAATGTTTACCTTAATTTCAAGCGGAAATTTTTTATTTTTAGGTTATCGCATTTAGAAGCGTAAATTTTCTTTTTCATCTAATCTAACACTACTCACAGAGAATATTACTACAATGTACCATATTAATATATCAATCTATTTTTACTTGAATAATATATTTATGGGCTCTTCCATATGAGAAGTAAAATGATGACATATCAGTCAGTATTTTTTCTTTGGAGCGATGTAGAGGTAAGAAGAATAGAAGTTGTACAAAAAATATGCTCGGAGTTTTCTAATAAAACTAACCAAATCAATATGAACCGCATTCATCAATGAGAAAATGCTGAAAATTAAATTTAAATATAATTATTACCTAGTTTGGGAAAAATAGTAGAAACTGAAGATAGTGTGTTGAATATGTCGCGAAAAAGGTGCGCATTGATTTGGGCGATACCTAAAATGAATGATAGGAACATGTATATGTTTATTTAATTTAAGAGCATGAATAAATAAAAGTAAATTCATATGAATCAGCATCATACCACTTTTTCATTTTCTATTAGTTTAGGAGTAAATCCTATACATATATATAGAAAGAGAGAGAGTGAAAGAGAGAGAAACTCAGATACATTGTGCTTAAAGTGTTATATATTGGTCTCTGCGGCGTGTATAAATTGTTATACACACCAGTCGATAACCCAGATCGTCATCGTCTAATTTATGCGAACGCAGAGGGTTATTTCAAATGGAAAATTTTATATGAGTTTTAACAGAGTGGAACATTACAGGGAACCAAAAATAGATATACTTTTAGATGTAGGTTAGCGTCTAAGATAGAGAAAGACAGATAACATAGTGTGCCCCCTAACACCCCCTGTGATTTTTGAAGGACAACGAGTGTTCTCGCCGGAAAGAGGCAGATTCGGTTACTAGCATTGGGTTTCTCCGATTGTTTCTAGAATCAGATAATTACATGAGGGACCACGTGAAGGTTGCCAACATCCATAAATGAAAGTAGTGCTATTGAAACGGACTATATTCGAACTTGACACACCCAGGTTGTCAGTTCGCATTGTTGTACACTTTACTACTGCCACTTCCTACAAATAAATTTTAATACTTGACTTCTGCATTTTAAGCGTTTAATTTTATAAATAGTAAACAAGTATCTCACTACTGGCTCTAAAATTCGATGTTCTTGTAGATAAATGTTAAAAAATAAATGGAAAATGGATAGCCAAACATATATTAAAAAAAGTTCAACCCACCTTCGATATACAGCCCAACCTCTCACTTCCTTTCACCTTTCTCTTAGATGTACACGGTATGATTTTCTTGAAAGGGTCATCTGCAAAGTAGCCGGACTTCAATTAATGTCAGTCACATGGCTGCTGAAATGAAAAAGACTCACCAAAATTTTCAGTTTAGTTTCTGTTCTTTTAGCTATCTTAAATGTATTTGGCATTTTTTACTAATTTTTAATCACATTCGTATTTACCTCGTGTTTTTTAAATTTAATTTTGAGTTTCAATTTACCCCATTTTCTCCGTAGCCATCATTGTATAAATAGTTAACTGGTTTTTCTCAGTTGCTACACTACTGGATGTTTATTTTTATCTGTACTAACTTGTGACAGGGAAACATATCTTCAAATTTCGGTTCCTACTTTCAAGTGTACAGTGAACATATATATATATATATATATATATATATATATATATATATATATATATGCATACGTAGATGAAAAAAATATGTTTTTACCTGTGGGGACTCGGAAATACTCGACTAGTACACGGGCGCAGGCTATCCTCTCTCGGAGTGTTGGACCCGTAGACCTTGTCAGGTTATCCATCTAAGAGAAGAATAAATAATAAAACCTTGTTACTAACTACTTACATATTGGTAGCAAACCGTTGGGGAGGGAGGTTACCTGAGTCTTGATCGACACACTTCCCAGAGCTGGAATCTCGAACAAAGTATCCGGTTTGCAAACCTATTGTTTAAGGAGTAGATGGGCTCTGCCTATCGCTCGGCCTTCGCACTCCTCTGTCTATTAGCCAGGCGTAGAGGTACAAGCACTGGGACGCCTTTAAAGACACCTAGGGATTGGCCTTGTTTCCTGACTACGGCAAATGAACGCCGTCTCTTTTTCTCTATCTGGACAACTTGGAGAAAATGTTTTGTCACTAAGTCCTACTTGACTAGTCTTGATCGCTCTTGTTCCGACAGGCTGAGAGCACAGGATCGACAGCTTGGATGCCTGCTGTTTCCGATTGGTAGTTAAGAGCCCAAACGCTTAGGTAGCGCTAAGAACAGCTACTCCGTCAACAGTTGCATAATATCGTGGGTAACTGTATGTGCCATGTCGCACATAGAAAGGGACCCTACAGTTATCCCCGGTGGGCTTTCCCGAGGCCACAACTCCCATGGACCAAGTCACGACTAATGGACTGATTGTGTGAGCTTATCGGTACAAAACAAGCTCTCACTTTTCCCTCCCCACTGTAACTCAAACAAACATAAATTTACAAAATGAGAAAACAAACCTAAACCAGACACTCAACAAGAAACATCTTCGCACCCGCCGTTGAGGCTCGCATTCACAAATATCCGGGGACTTAGAACCAACATTAACGACGTAGAATCTTTTCTCCTTGTAACATGACTGATTATCTTCCACTCTACCGTAAAGACTCTGACAAACATATGCATAGGCAAAGAGTTTATGGTCGGAACACCCACCCCTTGAATAGAGAACATAGGTTAGAATCATTTGACCAAGCCTACATGTGATTTAGATTGACCTTACATAACAGAGTTAGTTACTTATATTTCCTATACGGTTCTCTTTCGACCAAGGACTGTACCCTGCTTGACTCTGTCTCTGAAAGCTTAGATAGAGCACTCTTACTCGACTCAAATGCGCAAATACATCTATTTGGGTATTTTAATGCACACCACCGTGACTGGTTGTGATTTTCCAGCGTTACTGATTAAGCTGAGAACTCTACGTTTAATTTCTCCTCAGCTCACGACCTCTCACAGACTGTCACTTTCCCGACCCGCCTTCCTCATTGTGCGGACCAGCAAGCCTCACTTCTCGACCTGTTCTTGACCTCACTACCCGAGGCTTGTGTGGTGAATGCCCATAGCCCACTCGGAAACTATGATCACGTTATGGTAATGATACTTATCACCTTAAAAAACTCGTCCAAAAGCTGATGAGCCGTTGCTCAAAACGACGAGAAACTATGAGCAGGCTGATTTTGAATCCCTCAGAGATCGCATCAGCAACGCGTTATGGGCTGAAACCTGCTCACTCCCTGCTGATCAGTGTTCAAATGAACTAACCGAATGGGTCAAAGCAGGCACTGATGCTTATGTCCTCACGCGAAGAGTTTTCAGCAAACCCCACTCTCCTTAATGGTTCACCTCAGAATATGTAGCTGCTATTGCTGAGAGGCAGAGAGCATTTCGAAATTCGGCCGTCATAAGTCAACTATGAATAGACAAAACTTCATAGAGGCAAGAAAACATTGCAAAGTAGTGATAGAGGAAGCAAAGATAAGGTATACAGAGATAGCCAAAAAACACATTCAATCACAGAAACTAGATACTCGTGATTAATGGAAAATTCACAATAGCATGGTGAACAATGGACAATGGACAATTCCGCCGCTATCAAATCACAACGATGTTGTTTGCACGGCAGCCTTAAACACTTTGGACTTACCAAACCACTCCTCCCTAAATACCCATTGCGGACTGAAGCCACACTTGAGAACTTGGTCATCACGCCATCTCAGGTCAAAGTCATCATAATAAAACTTGACACCTTTAAAGACTGTGGGCCTGATCTTATACCAGTAATAGTAATAACGAAATGCTCTGCTGAGCTGGCCCCTGTCCTCTCCAAACTATACAACACATGTTTTGCTGAATCTTGTTTCCATGATATTTGGAAACTTTCCTCTGTGGTAACAGTATTCAACAATTCTGGAGATAGAATTGATCCTCTTACCTACTGTCCAATCAGTCTACTCCCGATCCTTGCTAAAATCTTTGAATCATTAATCAATCTAGCTATAGCCCGGCAACTAGTTAATGCTAATCGTTTTTCTGATAATCAATACGGATTTAGACAAGCATGATATACTGCAGATATCCTAACGGTCATCTATGAACGCATATATCATACACTAGACAAGGCAGGTGAAGCTAGGGCGGTAGCGCTTGATTTATCCAAGGTCTTTGACAGGGTCTGCATGAAGGGGTTCTCCTAAAACTGCACTCATATGGTATTATTGGACAAATATTTATATAATTAAGTTCTTCCTAGCAAACAGAAATATTCAGGTTGTCCTCGATAGCTGTTCATCTAAGCAACATGACATAAATGCTGGTGTACCTAGGGATCCATCCTTGGATCTCTACTGTTACTGATTTTCATAAATCACCTCCCTGATGTCATTGAGACTGGATAGGAATATTTACTGACGACACCACGCTCTACTCTAGTCATGTGGGAAAGACCGACGCGCACATATCTGAGGCAATGGCTGAATCCTTAGAAAATTACCTCCAGACTGTAGTAGATTGGGATGAAAAATGGATGGTAACTTTTAATGCCGCAAAGACAAAGCTACTTTCCTTCAATAACTACAAGAAACATCTTCAACCACCGATTGTCATGGCAAATAACACCCTACCTGAAAGTTCAACCTTCAAACTTATAGGCTTGCCTTTCACAGATAACATGAATTGGAATAAATACATTGAAGACATTTCCCAGGCTTCTCCAAAGAAGGTGGGCTCCCTCTAACGTTCTAGTAAACTTCTTACACCTAACATTATCCTATATCTCTACAAAGCCACCATCTGCCCATGCATGGAGTATTGTTGCCACATTTGGGCTGGTGCATCATCCACTAGTATATCCCTCTTAGACAAGGTCCAAAAAAGAGTCGCCAACTTGATAACTCCCCCATTATCCACCAAGCTCCAGCCCCTGTCCCATCGGCGCAATGTTGCTCCCTTATGCCTGTTTTACAAGTACTTCAATGGATTGTGCTCTGATGAACTTGCTGCTCTGGTACGCCTACGACGCGGAATGTACGGAATTTCGAACGAAATACTTCATTTAATTAACGTTCCGTCAGTCATGACCGTGTAGAAGTCTTAAGTATTTCATAATTGTATTTTAAACTGAAGGTTTAACCTTCAACTTCCAGAAGACTGTCATCATTTAGAAATTAGTATTACTTAGTACTTTAATCTGTTGCGCCACGAGTAAAAAATAATTTAATATAAAGAAAATAGAAACTAAGAAAAAATACGAAAGAGTAGAAAAAAGTAAAAAAGAAAACAAAACAAAATACGAAAAAGATAATGCGCAGAAACCGTCGAAAAGAAAAATGTTTTAACTAAAAATTAAATATTTTACGACCGGACCTTTCATTACCCGACATTTATAGATTTGTTTACAAAACATACGATTTCAAAATGTCCAGTGAATTTTAAATGACCCTAAATAACCTCTGTTAATGTTTTCATGAGTCTGTTATTATGTGAATTTTACTGTTTACCGAACTATTTATAAATTGCTTTCTAATTCTAAACCAAATCCTCTCCGCCATTCTTCAAAATGTCTTCTGCTTAAAACGGAGACTAATTATGTAAATCTATGCAAATTTACAAACTTCCAGTCAATGTCAATTTTAAATGAACGTTGCTTTATTGTCTGCGTATTGTCTAAGTTTAGCTTAATACGACTCAAGACCAATACGCTGAAACAAATAATAAACGAGAAGTTTTCTTAATTTATTGTTGCTTAGTACCGTGGGTTTGAATAGTTAGGTCTATTATTGCCATCCCTATACAAAAAATCAAGCTACGGGTATATATGTATTTTAAAATGGCGTTGTGGGGAGACCAAATAACAAAAACAAGTACTCGAAATTATATCTGTCTGTTTTACGTCCTATTCTTTGTTGTCTCATTCTTTTTTCATGGCCACGTTTATCGCTGCGTATATAACGTTTTCTTATGTAACAACAAGAATTATTAACATTACAAGACATATTTGGAGTTGGAAATTTATTTTATAGATAAATATTCACATTTTACTAAATACAATGGCCATTTGATTATAGCTGAAAGACACAGATATTCTATCCTAATTAATTATTTTAATAGATAGATAGATAGATAGATAGATAGATAGATAGATAGATAGATAGATAGATAGATAGATAGATAGATAGATAGATAGACTGACAGACATATCGGCACTCTCTATGCCTCAGGCGATTTTCAAAGTTTTCTAGTTATTATGGCATCTTATTGGACGTCCGTTCGCTTCGAACTTACACCAAAGACTGACTAAAAACTACTTTCTTCTTTGTTTGCTCTGTTTTTGTAACGTCATACCCGCAGACGATTTAATATGGCTTTTAGTCTAAAACCTCTAACCTTTCGCTTCGTCAAACGGGATCTATGGGCCGGATTTGTCCATGATTCATCCTAGAAACGTTGTTTACTTCGCCTTGCTGGCGTTCATTTTGACCTGCTCCGATTCGCCTGTGCCAAACCTCATACTAGTGCACATATCATCCACAATTCAACATACATATCGTCTATAACCTAACATACAGATGTGTAGTACTTTGGAAATAAACTTTGTTGATAAAACTTCCGTTTATTTTTAGGTAGACAGAGAAAACAAGGAAAATTATTTACAGTAGGTGTGACTAAACGAGCTTTTCTTGTGAATTTTTTAGAGGAAGAATCATTAAAATAAAAATAGATTAGACAAAGAATAACAACATTTCTTCTGTGAGAAAGAGGCTGTATTGACGAGAAGACATCTCCACTATATTTGAAGTTTTTGAAGTATTTGAAGACCGAGGTTATTTTTACATCACAGGATTATTTTTTTATTATAATTTCCATATTTCAATATTATCAATGGCAGCTCATGTAAGTACACAACTAATGAAGTTGCACACAGTTATTGTGACTATAAAATCTGAATATAGCAATTTAGAAATAGAATAATTCGCTTGATCCTTCATTTACAAAGTTCGCAAAGAGTTAAATTCTTAAAATCAAATTGTATTACCATTATAAAAACGTAATAAACATTCTAAGAATACTAATTGCATTACAACGCCTGAATTTATTCGACAAATATAGCACACCCTTTGTAGTAATACGAGAAGATACATGCGACCAATTGCAAATAAGACACCGTTTGAAATGTTATTCACAAAAACATCAGATGCAAGTCTTTTATAATTAGTGATGTTTATTACGTCATAAATGCTGAAGAAAATTTGCCTAATCAATAAACGTCTAAACAGATTTATAAAACTGTTATGATCACATGACACCTAACATTTTACATCCTAACTTCCCAAATCTCATTTTTACTACTATGTATAGAGCGTAGTCAGGAGAAATGTAATGAGAACCCTCATGACACTAAATAATCCTTAAAAGTCTTCATAGAGTAATTCCGATATGAACAAAAGACACCTGACCATAGCACGTAGACGATGTATACCTCACAAATAAAATGAGTTATCGAAAGTGGAGATTTTAATAAATAAAATTACAAAACGATATATTTATTATAATCCTAAAAAATGTTCTTCATTTAAAATACATTATTTTGTGTTTCTGAGAGTCATGTTGTGTCAGTATAAACTGTCCTCAAAACCGTTACGCACGCTGTCTCGTTATTTTGTAGCTATTAACATACCATAATTATTGGTTGCATGTAAAATCCTAAATAAATGATTTCCTTATTTCCTCTCCGAATAGGCGAATACAAAACTTGTTAAATATCTCCAATATAAACGAGATTTCCAGACGCAAGATGTCGATCTTGGCCTAATTGGGCAGTTAGTCTCTAAACATATTCTCAGACATAATTAGAGTACATTATTTTTGTCCTACGGCAAAATGAGGCTGTCCTGACTTCGCCGATCCATCTCCATGAACGTAACACCCGATTGCACCGAAACGAAGAGGTCAGAAACTTATTTTTTTAATGTCTCAAATCACCACCAGAGGGCTAAACATTAGTTATTCTTTAAATCTCTTTCTCTAGATGAAATAAATGAATAAGTACTGTTACAAATCCGAAACTCACTTTGGATACTGTTCAATTGAATTAACATTCAGTAGTTTTAACTCATTCCGTTTTTTTTATTGAATCTTCGATTAGAAAATATATAACACATAAAAAGATTAAAAAAACAAGTTTCTGATTTTACTAAACGGGCTTAAAATTCGAATAAGTAAAAGCCTTTAAGATGTTACAGTTTTGTAAACCTCAAATAATAGCAGTAATAGTATTACTTATACTATGTTTGGTTTGGTTTGGTTTGGTTTGGTTGGTTTTACGGCATATAAACCATTTTTGGGGTATTTAATGCCGAATAAAGTTATTACATATAAGTCTATAGGTAGAATACTTTACTCTTTAAAGACATTACTCTTTGAAGACATTACTCCTTGAATACATTAATTATTGAGAATAACCACACCCAAGCTGGAAAAGACTCTGACAATCATTAAAGTGACAGACCTATACCACTACTTATGTGTTGTTTCAAATATAGTTGTCAAATATAATTCCATAAGTAGGGTAATTATTTATATTCCTAAGATTATATTTCTTTTAGATAACAAACATGAATTGCTCTTAGATAACCAGAATACATTGCTCTTAGATAACCATAATACATATCTCTTAGATAACTAAAATGCATGGCTCTTAGGTAACCCAAATACAGTACTCTTAGATAACCAGAATACATGGCTCTTAGATAATCAGAACACATGGGTCTTAGATAATCAGAACACATGGGTCTTAGATAATCAGAACACATGGGTCTTAGATAATCAGAACACATGGGTCTTAGATAACAAGAATACATTGCTCTTAGATAACAAGAATAAATTTCTCCTAGATTGAAATTCAATTGAGCCAGACCCCATCCAGCCTTCTGGAAAGCAAAAGCCTCGAGGGAAGAAATCCCACGCAAATAAAGCCGAAATATTTTGGCACATTATTAACTCTAAGAATCGAAGTAAAGAATGAAAATAAGCCTCCCTATCCATTTTAGCAAAATATAAGAACTATCGAACCTAATTCCTCTAAGAATATTTTTTAATTTTTATTTTTATTTTTATTTTAGTTTATATATGTTTTCTGCATAATTGCAATTGTGTGCTGAATTTTCTACTAGCTAATTCCTTTTTCCGATTCTGAGAGTTAATAATGTGCCAATAGATTTTTCTTCGGGTTAATTTGTCTTGGATTTCTACCGTCGAAGATTTGCAGAAAGCTGGATGTGGTCTAGCTTAGTTGAATTTCAATTGTAAAAGACCGCTAAGAGCATCGTGTTAAGCTTTTTAGATTAAGTTTTACTTTCTGGTGGGGGGGGGGATTGGTTTTGGTCACATGTGAGTTTTTTCATGCTTTGTTATGTATTTTTACTTGCTGTTACGTTTGTCAAGTGTTCATTGTGAATATAAAAATTATCTTTTCCCCGTGTCTTTGAATTGAGGTGTTTTCCTGTTGCTAAAGTACACTTTCTCTTATGGGTAACACATTCGGGTTGAAGACTATATATGCCGCTTGATTTATGGTGCGACACGCGCGTTGGAGAGTATTTAATTCATAAAAAAAAAATTTTGAAATAAAATAGAAATACAATATAAAAATATTAGAGGTGTTTTGTTTGTCGACTTGACAAAGTGGAATCAAAAATATTCGCTGATTTACCTCTGTACTTTCAATTTCTTTCATATGAAAGATATTGAAATTACTGAGGCAAACTGTTGGTAGTGACTGTTTGACAAAATATGATGATGACGAAATTGGAAAATACGATGAAAGGTGTAGCTATGGATTGATTTTTCTTTTGGTCATTAGAATGCACCTATGAATCATATATTTTATGTAGCTTGTAATACAACGTCATTGGGCTTGCAATTTGGAATATTATCGGATATTATTGGATGTATATACTTAAAATATTTTTGTAAGAACATACAAATATATAAATATATATATATATATATACACACACATATATATATATATATATATATATATATATATATATATATAGTGCATAGATAAATGAAGCCATGACATATACATTTATATCCGTTCCAAGAATGAAACATCCACAACCGTTTAGTGTATGATCATTTCAGAGACAACATTGATTTTTATCGATACCAAGTCTCTTGATCAGTACAGAGTATAGACAGCAAAGTTCAAAGTATAACAGAGCAGCAAAGATTACAGTATTGTACTCCCTCAATAACACAGCTAATCGATATATATATATATATATATATATATATACTTTTGAAAATGATTTGCGGAAAACTCTCTAGGGCTCTTTCGAGTATCATCTCGTCTGGGGAAATCGATAATATAATCAATCAAATATATCAACGAAAATGAAGCGCAAGGGTGTAATTGATGTTCCAGCGAATACTAAAACACGATTAATATGAATTTAATTAAATAGTCGTTGATAACGGCACAGCGTGAGATGAAAAAGGGGGGTTCAAGTTCCCCAAAGAGAGTTAGCACTTCATTTCCCCCCTTGCTCTTCATTTTCGTTGATATATTTGATTCATTATACTATCGATTTATTCTGACGAGATGATAGTCGTAAGAGCTTTAGAGAGTTTTCCGCAAATTATTTTCAAAAGCATATATGAATGTTGTACTTCCAAACATTTGTTTATATATATGTATATATATATATATATATATATATATATATAATTTCCGAAACAGTTTTTCATGGTAAACAACTGATGATCCCTTAAAATAGTGTTAGAAATAAACTAATATAATAACTGTAAAAAATAAATTGACTTACGTGAGTGATTTTCCACTGGAAAACTTGGGACTATAAGCTTTTTTTTTTTTTTTTTTTTAATATAGTTTTAATGGTTGAGAAACTTCCGAGACTATATATATATATATATATATATATATATATATATATATATATATATATATATATATATATATATATATATATATATATATATGATTGCCTGTAAGTTATGTCTGGATAAAATCCTCCATTTAAATAAGCTGTGTTATCGTAATTGAGTGGAGACGATGAGACGACATGCGGGGTATTGACGACGAGTTTGTATAAGGTAGTATACACGTATCACAACGCAAAATCCTGTAACAGTAGCAGTAGTTGTAGTAATGTTATATATTCTTCAGGGGGTTATTTCATATCAATACCCCACGTGCTACTAGGTAGCCATCTTCAATGGTATTCTAATTGTTTGAAGCTCTTCTAAGAAAAAGGACCATGAATATCATTCAAACTTACAACGTATTTTATAATTTACTTAATCTCTCTGGAACTTTCAATCAAGCTTAGGTTAGCCATTAAAACAGAGGTTCGAAATCCTTTGTCTGATACCGCTGTCTTTCTCTAAGTAATTTAAGTCTAAACAAGTCATTTTACCTAACACGTGACTCAGCTCCGCGAATCAACGTGGAGCATACTTCAGTCCCACTTCATTACGTTACAGTTGTAAGAGTAGTACTACTAGTATTATACTGTTGATCTTTCTTTCAGACGTCAGGAATGTCGAGGTTGCTTCATGCCGAATTTGGTATATTTTACTAATAATTTTAGAACCCATAAGGGTTTATGTTTAAAAATGTTTAACTAAGGATTGACAATGTGTATTATTTGGGCACGTAGCTCAAAAATATAGTGTATACTTACAATACGCTCTATATGACAGCCTAGTAAGGGGATATAGTTCAATCCTCACTACAGGCAATACTAGATAAGAATAAAACAAAAAATACTATTCTATCCGATCAGGGCAAACGAGACGAAAAAAACTGCGCCTACGCATTAATTCAATGGTCGAGCTCGAAATTCGGTATAGATTTCTGAGTTCGACATAGACATGCCCGAGTTCAAATAGGTTCAACTGAAGAAGATCGGAGGTTACATCGGCCAAAACGTTTTGAAAATAACACCTAAAAGAGAATAGTAGTTTAAATAATGTAACTAATACAAACCATAATGGTTTATACGAAATTTGGTACAGTTATGTTAAGTAGTTTTTTTTAAATAAATAATAAAATGTTCAGTTATAATATGTATTACCTTTTAGGAGACAAATAGGTATTTGATTAGGACCTTTGGAGCAAGATTTTAGAAACTCGCTGTAAATACAGAATACTAATACTTTAATTTTCAAATCTGCTCACATATTTTCTATTCTTAAATCCCTTACTTCGAACTCACAAATCCGGATAACATGACTCTGGTTAAAATCTAAGAAAGGTCGGCATCAGGGTCAGTTATCTCTTAGTCAACTCAGTATTTGCGTACGAAAGTAAGGACATGTCAAGCACGGAACTGCAAATTCCAGCAAGTGATGATAACAACGTTACTTTTGTGCATGTGCGCCACTATTTTGTGTGTACTCAGTCCAACCTTCTCCGACTTCGTATGCAACTGCTTCGTCTTGCTGCTATTGATGTTTGAGTGAACCTGTAATCTTGTATGTCAACGAATATCTGCGACCAATGAGGAGGACTTTATGCAGATCAGACGGGCATTTCTGACGTACGATTGTGGTGGACTATGTGCAGAATGTCGATGAGCTAAATAAACCAACAAACATAAGCAAGAACAATAGGGCAAGGGAATCCCATCATTGATAGTGTATATGAAGTTGTCTTTATTTGTGATGAACTCGCTCACCACATTTGCATGTTTGGTTGCCTCTAATACACTTCTCTCTTTCTATTTCTCTCTCTGACCCCCTCTCTCTCTCTCTCGCTATATATATATATATATATATATATATATATATATATATATATATATATACATATATATATATATATATATATATATATATATATATATATATATATATATATATTATTCTCTCTTTCTTACAAACTTCGCAGTTTGCATTGTTGGTGATTTCAATCGTCGTTTTAAAACAATCCTAATCGCAATCAGTCCGCAAGGTTTGATGAATCAAACCAAAACAGGCACACATCATGACATCAATATTTCCTTGTTTCTCTACACTTTCAAAAACATCCAACAATGGCAGTGAACTTCGCATTCTTGCTATTTCCTCTACGTCCATATGCTTGATTTCCTTTTCTTTATTTTTTCTTTTAATATTCCGTCTGATTAAAAATTGCCTAATTTTGATGTCATATATACCTCCCCTCTTAGGAGAGGTCAAATGTCTCACAAGTCACCACCAAACAAAACACGTTCAAAAACATACCTCATGTCTCCAACGTTCAGCTCAAACAATCTTCCGAAACTGATGCAGTTTTTCCACAATCGCATCGCTGGAATTTAAGTTGGACACAACAACACGGCGACACTTGTTGTTTAGTTTATAACAAAGTTGATTCAGAAAGGAACACAAACTTCGCATGCTGTGTGTTAGTGTGAGAGAAAGAGAGACAGTTTTTCGTTAATCAGTCGATCGACGCGTGCTGTCCCTGTTTTATGAGCGGCACTCAAAAACGCGTCTTTTCTCGTTCAAGTCTCGCCGACTAAGGGAGAGAAGGGCCCCGCCCAGTAATCACGTGGTTTGAAAACCTCTGTTTGATGCCCCCTCCGACACGCCGACCCGTAAACGTTTCAATTAACACGACTGCTATTATGTAACATTTGTCCAGTGACGTCAATCGCAAAATACAATTTTCCTTGTTTTAATTAACCTTCGTTCAGACATGACCAAATTAATGTGCAATTTTCTTTTGTAACTTAATTTTTAGACGAACTTCCCATTATCTAAATATAATAATCAAATTGTTAGATGTGTCAACACATTTTGATAATCTGGAGATTTCTATTCCTGAAAAACGTTCTATTCTTCCACGCGAAAATATAGTAAGTGTACACAAAAGTGAACGAGGGTTAAAACAGACAGACATTTAAGAAAAGGAACAACAACGTTTTATATGAATTGGACAACATTACTTAACAAAATAATTAATAATGTTATACAAACAGTAAATGGTAACTGTGCAGAATGAGGATTTACGAACACAAACATTCGCGGAACTTATCTTAAGTGAAGTAGTGGTCTGTTCGCAGGTGTCCGTGCTTCCGTCCCAACGGAGGAAGGCTTTGCTTGCGACCTGGAAGCTTGTGTCGTAATGTAATCAACTGATAACTGACGTCGACCGTGGTATTGAAAATGATAAAAGAAGTGAGATCCCTAAGCGTTTGAGATTATATGGACTGACTCACATAACCGCTACTAGCGCAATAAAAGGGTATACCTGTTGGCCAATCAACGCGATCCTTTAAGGGACAATGGAAGACAAACACCAATCTGTGAAAGTTTTATGAATTCCAATAATAAGAATATCTGTGCGTTGGTCGGTTTGAAATAGCATTTTTATCGTTCTATTTTACTATTGTATTTATTAGATGTGTCCTAACATCCCCTTAAAAAGTTCTATCCATCGGTAGGTCGTTCCTTAAGTCGGTCTGCGACGCTTAAGTTTGAAATAGAATTTCCATTGGTAAAAGTTTTTTACTTTTTATTGTTTTCTTATTTGCGTCTTTTTATAAGAAAATGGCTTCTTCGATGGATCAGTCTGTCGCTAATCAAGCTTAAGTTTGAAAAAACATTTTCGTTGGGCTGCCATGATTAATTTGATATAGCATTTTCGTTGGTCTATCACTGTTCCCCTGTCTCAACTAAAATGTAGCACTCCTGAGTCATCAACCACCAAAATTTGATATCCTGGTCACGACGACACTAAAATATATCCCCACTGCTCCTCATCCAGTGACGTCACCAATCTGGTCGTTCTTGACTTCGGTTGGTCACCTGGTACTGCTCGGGAGAAGTTGCTGCACTTATGAAAGCCGAAGATGTCGAAGGGTCTTGTCCGGCAATTACCGCTTGTCCACGTTATGATTTAAAAATCAGTGAGCAACTGTCCGGTGTGTGTCAGGAACCATTGTTAAGCGAAGGGTAATTTCAAGCAGAACAATGAAAAAAAATTCAACAACCCCGTCTGTTGTGGTTTTCCTTTAGAAGAATAATTATTTGGTAAAGAAAAAGAAAACTTGTTTCGTAACAAGGCGGGGTAATTTCACACTTCTAACTTCCAACTCTGTTTTTCGGACCCGCAAAATCTTAACACGTTCTGGGCGATCATGAGAACAACCCCCAAGTTCTGCGGGTATGTCTTCCAACGACGTGAACCCCAGTGGCGAGCAAAACGGAGTCTTCGAATTTCAACTTGCGCTCGTGTATAGTGAGAATTAGATGGGCATGGCCCCACCCCTCTCTAAACAGAATTTAATAAGAAAAAAAAAGAATAAATGCTTTCTTGGATAATTTGCTTTTCCGATGAATATTTTGCATTGCTACACCAGCCGTCTCCCTTGCTTTTAGCCATGAGCTATAAATATGATGTGCCTTTTTTATTTATTGCTACAAATATTATTGTTCCGGTTCTAAAACAAACACCGCGTATGCATTTAGTGATTCTAGCTTTCAAATAAGGAGCGCTCTGTCAACGACTTGCACCTTTCACGTTTCAACTTCTCACTTTTACACAATAGCTTCCATTTTAAACTGTAGAGTCTTAACCTTAGATGCCAATCATCATCGTACCTGCGCAAACTGTTAGATGAAACGAGTTCAAGATAACTGGTTGCTTTGACCTATGTTACACAACAACCCAGATAACAATAACAGAGATGATAGAAAAAAGTAGCGCACCCAAATATAAGCACACTTATATATATATATATATATATATATATATATATATATATATATATATATATATATATATATATATATATATATATATATATATATATATATATATATATATATATATATATATCAGAGAAAGAGGGTAGAGAGAGATAGAGATAGAAGGGCGAGAGAAAAGATGTACGTTACAGAGGGAGGGAAAATAAAAGGCAAACACACAAATACACAAAACGAAACTAACGCAAAACGACAAACGTGAAAAAGAACGCATATAGGCGCATACAATGAACTGAGGAAAAAGACAGAATTGATTAGAAAAAGAAATATACACACACGCACACATTGAAAATAAAAACAACTACACAAAATGGAAACTATGGGCCTTGGCACCGACAGGTGTAATGTATCTTTCAACGTCCTCATGCTACATCGTATACACATTTTCAGGTTTGTAAAAACATAGTAAAAAGAAGACATGCATCGAAACCAGAAACGAAGTATGCATACACCTGCTAAACGCTTTCAACTCAAACACTATCTTCTACTCTATTGCCTTTTGCATTTCTAACTATCATAGCAACAATGTATGTATAAATATTGACTCTGTTATATTAAGATGCCTTCTTTGACAAAGTCCACACAAGGGCGAAATATATTGGCATGAATTATGTATCTGTGTTAATTTATTTTTGTTCAAATCAGTTTCTTTTTTGCTTATATGCTCTCCGCTATTTCATATCTATAGATTTTGTCGAACATTCATACTCTGAATACACCGTTATAAAGGTAGGTGTGTGTGTATGTTTATATATTTGTATGTAGAATATTCAATCCTAAACTAATTAAAAGATCATTATGAAATTTAAAACACGGATCCTAGCTGTTAGGGTTGGTAATGTTGGCCATATTTAGTTTAATTTAATTTCATGCAAGGGGATAAAGGAGAGGTATATTCCTCCGACATTGTGAAATTTTAACAATAGATATTAGACATCAAGTAATAAATATTCCTCATATTCTAGTTTCTTTTAAGTATTTTAAAATGATTTTAGAGTGATTTTAATGTGACACAGAAATGTTTCCTATTTGTATTAAATTGGATCCATAGTCATTAGAAACAAATAAAGCAAATTTCCATGACTTATAATTCTTTCTGAAAACCCATGATGCTTAAGACTTACATTTTAGACATTTTGAAGAATCAAAATTATGTAATGGTTTATTACATCTAACAACCGGTGTCTACAACCAGTTGTGTTCAAAATTAGAATAAGGATTCACGACATAAGGTTTAGTGGCGTTATATCTTTATCTTACTTTCCATAAATGGATATAAAAGTGGTGCAAATCTCTTCTGTTCGGGTAATTAAGTTTACCTATCCTGGAACGGCTATTCTTTCAGTATATATATATATATATATATATATATATATATGATTATTTTTATTTACACAGATATGTACAAAATTATCGACACTGGCATGTCGATGTTATCGATGAACAGCTATTATAAACTAGGATCTCATCAGGAAGAGTTAGTATCCGATCTTAACCTTAGATCATGTTTGGAAAGAACCAGTGTCGCAGATTTATTACATGTCTGTGTAAATAAAAATAATCATATATAAAAAATCTATTTGATATTGAGCACTTTTTATGAACCCGGTTGAAATTCTTTGGATTACTACCTGTGGATGTTTTACCTAGATTATATATATATATATATATATATATATATATATATATATATATATATATATATATATAGGGAGAATATTTTGAAAAATATTTTGAAACCTGGACAACGCATTTAATTATGTTTTTCAAAATAAATTATTTATTTACTTTAAGAACTTGAGTACTTTCGGTGATATACACCCTTATCAAAAGTATAAGACACATTTATGCAGTCAAGTTAAAATTCGTCTTGATGTTATCGACGATTAATGTTGATACGCTGCTGTGTGTAACACGCGGTTACGTGAATAAGGTAGTATGAAAAGTCACACATATAAACCACTGTACCATGACGATCGCTTTTAAACGCAGATATAATAAATTTATTTTACCACACATGTTATTCTCAATACATAGTGCAGTCTTAATATGTCAAGGCATCGATTCCGTATGAAATATAGTTTAGAAAGTGTGTAATCAGATATATATATATATATATATATATATATATATATATATATATATATATATATATATATATATATATATATATATATATATATATAAGGTAATTGTAGTTTGCTAGAAGCATTGCTGGTAAATATAAATGTAAGTCCGTAATCCGAGGCAGGAGCAATGTGATATAGGTGCCGGAAGGTGGAACAGATGAAGAAAAATAAATGGGAAGAGAAAATATGATGGAATCTCAAATCGATTTATTAATATTTAACGGTTAAAATTCCAGAGCAGTAAATAGAAAAAAGTTTACTGTCAAGCAATTTAAAAAGTTCCGTAAAAAGAAAACTTTAATTCTCGAGAGTGGAACCTTTCATTATCAAAAGATCAAAAATATGACCGAGTGGTCGAAAAGGCGAGATGGACACAACTGTTGACGAAATGCCGCAGAGAATTGGTGGCAGATTCGCAGAAAATGAGTTTAGATAAGCTAATTAAGCTAAGCTAAGCTTAGATAAGCTAATTAGATATAATATATATATTTATGTGTGTGTGTGTGTGCTAATACTGCAACAAACATATTTCAGCAGTCAGACCGGAAGTAAAAGCCGTGATCTTAAATGCTAATTTCACCTTTATTTTTCATGTATATATTCAAGTTTTGCAATTTTGCTTCTTTTTATTTGTTTTATATTTATTGATGTAACGTTTCATTTTAGCCAGGTATACAACGCACAAATGTTTTAAACTTTTATTTGATGTTTGGGTACTACTCCAGATGAAGCGCCTAATTTCCGTGACTGCTTGGCGGCAACGATCGGGCAGGTCGCGGAAGTGCCCGAGAGCTGCCGAAACGAAAACGAGGCTGAAGCAAAACTGAAAGTCGTAAAAATGGAAGAGTGGCAGACGACAGTATGAGACGAAGAATACAAATTAAGTACCGATGTTTATACTAAACCCGAGCAACGCCGACTAGCCTTGCTTTATGTGATATACTGGATTAACAATGAAGGGCCTCTCAAATCCTTGTTCTTATATCAGACAAGTGCAGGCATAAATGAAAAATAAATCAATACAAAATTAAACTTTAAAACTGAGATAGGAATGTAAAAGTTGCAAAGTGCACAAGTGAAATAAGGAACAGATTTAAAAGTTTAAATTATGAGAGTCGATGTGTACACGTAAAAAAGAAAATAAATAAATGCCAGTTTTCTTTTTCCCCGACCACAAGACACATCGGACGTCAAAATCAGCGTTCTCCAGGATGTGTCTTTTAGTTGAATTCCAACCAACTAAGGTACACTTACGCACACAATAAAAAATTAAAAAATTAAATGTTTTAAAAGGCGATGTCAATGCAATTTTGGTTGTAGACACCGTTATTTAGATTAAATGAGAATATTTAAGAATTCAATCATTTTCAATTAAATATTTATTTACGAAACACTCTCCGAATTGAGTGAAGATTTCTTTTTGAGAAGGAGGTAGTTACTCAAAAATTTGAATAATAATAATAAAGTATGACACCATACCATACCACCTTGATTCGATATACTACTTTCGTAAATACATATTTTATTGAAAATTATTGAATTCTTAAATATTCTCATTTCATCTATTTCCTTTCGTCTTGTGTGACTCCTTATCGAACGGTGTATTCAACCAAAATTGCATTGGCATCGCATTTATAAAAAAAAATACGTACAGACTACGCACAATGCTTCAAGCAAATTACAACACCCTTTTAAAAACATCAATTTATTTTGGTAATATTTAGTGATTACTAACCAAACCCGCACAGCAGATGCATACATAGGCTACAAGGGGGGGGGCTCGCTGTTCAGAAAGTTCTTTCAACTACAGTTCATACAAAATAGGAAGCTCACCGAAACTAACAATGTTGAAGTATCGGAAGAGATTTGTTTGTGTTTTGAAAACAGACAACTTACACGGTCCAGACATGATTAAGTATCTAATCATGCCACTAGTTGTAGCCGTTAGCAAACGTACTAATTGGATTGTTTATTTTATATGGTGATATGAGCTGTAAAATAATTAGAAGAGAAAATCAAATCGTAATGAAGTGGAAAGATACTAAAGTCAAGACACAAAAGCCGTTGGCGAAAGTTTCAGAGTTCAAATCGGATCGATAAGGTCACTGTGTCAAATTCTATCAGCCAATCATTGATTCGGCGAAATCATAATTCAAAGGTTAAATTTATTCATCAAAGTATTTTTATTACCTGCGCAAAAATAATCATGTGTGTTTGTTTCTCTGTCTCTTCGTCTGTCAGAAACTTCAATCTAATTACTAGCCTCCACTCAATAAAAAAGACCAATGTGTATTTATTTGTATAGCTCTATCTTAATAAAGTTGGGTATATTTATTTGTTTACATATTTGTATGTACAGAATTCACTCCTAAACTAATTTACTGATCATTATGAATTGCGTAATATAGCTGCTAGATGCAACACGTCCAAATACGGAATATATTTAGTTTAATTTAGTTGTATTCAACGGAGGTAAAAAGAAACAGAAACCCTTCATGAAAGTTTTTGAAATGTATTTAATTTAATTCATAGTCATTAGGAACAAATGAAGCAAGATAACCTGAATTTAAGTTTATTTTTCAGACCGCTTAAGCTTAAGGCTTAAATTTGAGACATTTTCTAGAATTAAAATCATGTAATAAATTTTGATCAAAATTTGAATAATGATACTAAACATAAGATTTAGTAGCATTATATCTGGAGTTTAATCTATTTAAAGATAACATAAAAGTAATGCAAAACTGTTCTGTTCGGAGAATTAATTTTACTCGTCCTGGGCGGGTATTATTCTAGTTTCTATATAAATAAATATAATATATCTGTCCCGTCACACAAAAGCTAGCGATGATAAAACTGCCTTTTCTAGCCTCCGAGCGAAACCATTTACGTGAATGTTTGTTTTGTTTTTATTTTCGACCTTTTTGACGGATGTTGTGTACTAGTTGATTGAATATTCGTGAAAGTTATAACGAAAATGTATCTTTCGGGAAAGAAGTCCTGATTAGATATTGGGAATCATTTAGATGCCGTTTCGGACTGAGGAATTATTCAAGAGATTCTTGAACATTTTAAATGAAATACAAAGTCAATTCCAAATACAATTATAATACAAATTCAAGCTGACCAAGAAGACGAATTCTGAATTCATAATTTGTTTTCTTGGTCAGCTTGAATTTGTCTTACAATCTTACAGCATATTAATACTTTTAGATTATTAGTGCCGAACGACAATACCTATTGTAGACGATTAATTGAACATGAGTGGCTATTTTTCCCATGTTGTAAATTATCACAACAAATGCACAAGGATTTAAACCTGGCGTTGCCAATTCCATAGTGATCACTTGCATATGTTATTGCACTTAAAAAAGACGGTAAGAATCTTAAAAAGAGCTCTCGACTAGAGTGTCTGACATGAGGGTGAATATCTTGTATCCGTAAGATATTTCATCCCCAGCAATAAAATATAAGAAACTTGAAGAAAAAGTCAATCATAATCTCTCAGATTACTCTCGCACTAAACTACACTACTTTGATTTGCCCCCCCCCACTGTCGACCTGTCCTTACTTTCTACCTCTCATGTTAAAGTATATGTAGCGTTGCTTTCCCTAAAAGCTACAAATTTATTCACAATAAAGTAATTTTTGTTGAATCAAAATACGGTTTTTGAGTCAAGTGAAGGGGCGAAGATGAAAATACGTGTGTACCGTACGAATTTATTACTGGAACTAGGAAAAGAAAAGTAAAATCACATTTTGAGGAAAAACGGGCTGCTATTGCTGATTCTCAAACACTGAACATACAGCTTACCCCATACACACACACATATATATATATATATATATATATATATATATATATATACATATATATTAATGTAGGATGCATTCTCTGCTGATACTCTGAGACTAGCGCTGCTACAGCTGCTTGTTTACATACCCCACAGCTTACACATTAATAAACACATACATAGTTCACCATTAATGCCATATACATCGCTGGCGCTCGGGTCACTCCCTTTTATGTACGTACAGAAAAGCAATGCTCGTACATCATATATATATATATTATATATATATATATATATATATATATATATATATATATATATATATATATATATATATATATATATATATATATATGGTCACCGCTTATCAAGGTTCGGAGGCCACTCGAAGACATATCGATTAGCCTATGAGCACCACCACGCGAGGATTGGAAACAACCGGTGGATTGAGCAGAATATTTTGGAAAGGAAAGTTTTTGTTCACATTAGACTTGAAGACAATCATGCTGTAGTCGGCTGGTAAGCAGCTTCGCGGTATTTTGTTACACAGATGTGGACACACTAGAAAAGAAACTTGGTCTTTAGTACAGTCGAGTACCTACCCAGAACATAACGATACGATAGAGAGAGAGAGAGAGACAGACAGACATAGGCTAGTGAAAGCGGCTGCAGAAAAGAGAAGAGATTATCCCCCATTAGATTGCAAAGTCGATTTTGTACTTTGTCGAGGAACGAAACAGTGCTGCGAGCGGAAACTGCCTAGATGAGTAGCAGTGCTCAATCTTCATAGGAATTTAGCTCTCATACAGGTAGAAAATTGCGTCAGGGTGAGTTACCTTCTGGAGCGATAGAATGATCCAACTATTTTTCCAGCGACCTTAGCAGCAAATTTTATGTAAGTCTTTAATTTAAGGTCTGGAGTAAAAGTCAGACCAATAAGCTTGTCAAGTAAATGGGATTCCATTCATTTCAACGAGAGAGAAAATTTCTTCTTAGAGCACCTAAGTCTGAAAAGAGAGAATCAGAACGATCTTGGTCATCGGAATAAATCCTTGAGATATGCCAGCATTAATATTATGAGCTTCGGGCGTCTGTCCGTCAACAACTACTTTTATAGACCTATCGGAGAGAAAAAATGTTATCGTTGTTAGAACATTTTCAGATATTCCATAACTAGCAAGTTTGTGGAGCAAACTTTTGTGTGAAACCATATCGAAGGTCTTTGATAATTTAGAGATAGTGCCTATAGAGTTGCTGATCCTGTGCGACATCACTGTAGACGAAATCCATATTGCTTGTGTTACAAATTGGGTGGTTGAATCAAAATTAGAGAAATAAAATTATTCTATATAAACATAAAATCAAAGAGAGCAAAATCATGTTTTTATAATTATCATTTGAATGCAAGCAAGTCATAACGGAAGAAATGTCGTATCCGGTTGAAACGACACCGCCAACCCATCCCCTAGCCTTGAACTCACAAGAAGCGAATGGTGTGTCCAATCAGATACACCCCGCCCCGCCCCGCCCCGTCTCGAACCTAACTGAGAAGAAATGACTGTCGTCTCTTAAAACATTTACGAACGTAACTGACCTCACATCAATGGGCCAAGTGCCGTCAATTTTTAACTTATTTCCGGTTAGCGACACACTCTCCCTCATCCTAAACACTAAGCCAAAGAGTAATTATACGTCAGACAAACACCTGGTGTCATCCCTAAACGTCCACGAGTGCTGTAACTTAAAATCAGTGCAAAGTATCATCGCCTGGCAGCTCAAAGAAATCCTCCACACACACACCTTCCCCACCTACGTATATCGACGTAGAATATATAAAAAATCGAGTTGGTGGGTCGAACAGAGAGTTCTTGTCAGCCGAAGAGAAAACTGTTTACGGTCGATTAACCCATCACCACCAGAATACGTGCCGTGACTTCTGAAAAAAAGAAGAAGAAAAAGACGAAGAAGAGGAATAAAAATGTAAAGCTGAGAAAGATCCTGACTCTATAACCGGACTGATTGTCCCGAGATTTTTCTTCTATGCCAAAAGCTAATTTTATGAAAACGGAGACTTTCGTGATTATTTCACCCAAATCTGCCGTTGACTATAAACATATAACATCGTCGTCGAGAAACGATTGCACACCCTGCGAGAAGATTTCATAGCGCCAAGTGAAACTTTCATGATTACACCCGCATATATGATTTCTGAACACATGCTCCTTAAATTTTGCTAATGACTTTTCCATCCAAACATCAGTGTATATCTTGCATGAGTGACTTGTGACATTTCTGGATCATTGAATTTTTCAACTCCCATCGTGTTGTAACAACCTTCCACATTCTGTGATTAAGTAACCCTTTTTCTTCCGTGATTTGTTTGAGACATTATTTTGTTCATAGATTTTGCTCGCGATTTGTCAACGTTAAACATTATCCCTCTCCCCTGAAATAGTACTTTGTTTTCTGGTTTTCTGTTTTATATATGTTTATCCCAGCTCATCTTATTTCATTAATAAATATTGTTTGAATTTTAACTTGGTGTTTGAGTTGTCTTTTACCTGCTCGTAATTCTTCTTTGTTTTCTATGTGATGTTTTGAATTGGAGAATCCCATTCCCCGTGTATTCTGTTTATAATATTCGGACCTAGGGACCTACGAGCAACTTCCGGACACTTTTACATTTTTTATATATGTATCATTGTCACGCGTTCGACGCTGTGGTCCTGACAAAGGCTGTATGTGACACTTGTCAGTAAGTAGATTATTTCTGTGTAGGTGGTTGACAACTTCTTAATTTATTACAGATTCGAGCAACTTACTCACTGGTCGGTTTGAACAGTTTCAGAGGACCGATCTCCAGTATCTTTAAATATTGGACAGACTAGTAAAGTCTTCCAAGGTAATAGGAAGCATTTCTCTTTTAAGGAATGATTGAACACCTTTGTAGGGATATGATCTATTTCCGGTTGTAGTTTCTTGAGTACTATCACTTGGATGTTTTCGGGACCAGTTGTCTTGTTGGCATCAAAGTTCTTGATAAGTTTTGCAACATCCTGAACAGTTATTGTGATGTCGCTTAGAGTTTTTCTGGTCAGAGAGGAATTTTCGGAGTAGGTTGCCATGATCACAAAGGGTAGAATCTGTTGTAAGGTTCTTGCGAAAACTTTGGTTTTGTCAGATTCTGAGGAGATCACCTTTAGTCTCCACTTCGGTATTTACGAGCGTATATTAATTAAGCTTCGAATAAAAGTTCTGTAAAAACAAAATTATTATGAGTTTATCTTAATGATTAAGCACGCATGATGATGGCCGATATATATATATATATATATATATATATATATATATATATATATATATATATTGATATATTTATATTTAATTTGATAGCGATTGTATATATGAATACATTAACTATTTGAGAACACCAAGCGCTTTATATCAGAGTGTGGTAACACCTCCCTGTCAAAAAAACTGCACAAACTAATATCATTAGAATTAGTTCGCCTAAGCAGGATACACATACGACTTGTGAATTTGATATCATCTAGAACCTAAACCTGCCCAAAGAGCGTGCCAAACTAGGACAGGTCAGTTATGCTGAAGTTTTAAATAGTATCGTCCACGATCAGAGGCTCTATCCGTCACGAGTCATTTTAAAATAACATTTTTATGGGTGTTTAGACATATCTATAAGAGACTGTGTCCATCGATTAGTTTATCTGTTTCGTTTAAGTTTGAAATAGCATCTTTCTCAGTCTGCCAGACTTCAGTGAGAATAGCAGTTTCTTTTGTCTGACAGATTTAAGTTGGAAATAGCATTTTCTTAGTCTGTCAGACTTAAGTTTTAAATAACATCTTCTTCAGTCTGTCAGACTTACGTATGAAATAGCATTTTAGAAGTGTTGAGGCATATTTTCCATCAATCAGTTTTTCAGTCAGTCACGTCTTTGCTTGAAATGACATTTTCATTGCTAAACGCTCATAATGAATAGACGCAAGAATATCAGTTCATCTATTTATCTTTGTAAATCAAAGAGAAAAAGTCGAACATATCGAGTCATAAAACAAACTTCAAAGGATCCCATTATTCAGCGTTTTCTGCTGTTCATTTTCTCTCCCATACCCAACCTGTCGTCTGTTAGGTGACTTTATCTCCATATATTTATCTCTCTCGCTCTCCCTCTCTCTTTCTCTCACTTCTCTCAGATATATATATATATATATATATATATATATATATATATAGAGAGAGAGAGAGAGAGAGAGAGACAGACAGACAGACAGACAGACAGACAGACAGACAGACAGACAGACAGACAGACAGACAGATAGATAAATGTATATGTGTGTATATGCATATATATGTGAATAAATATGCATAAATATATACGTATGTGTGTGTGGCAACTCGGTGTTTACTAGTAGTGTTGTTATTTTTTTTCCTTTCTTTTTTCAAAATATATGTTTGGTTCCAATCAAAGGGAAGTAACTCTCATGGACGAATACAATTGTGTCCCTTCTTTTTAGATGTTCGAAATTAAAACAGAATTCGGCCATAATAAAATAATTTTTCGAATGAATGAAATAAAATTACAATTGATTCTTCCTAAAAACATACGGCAAGAATCCACAAGAAAAACTGATTAAAACGTATAAAATAGTGATTTTGTCGGAGGAAGACTATTTATGATGACAAACAAAAGCTTAAGAGACTTACTTTATATATATATATATATATATATATATATATATATATATATATATTATCTCTTTTGTTTGAAGTTCCTAGGAATCAAGTTGCTCCTTCCTGGGGCAAACACTTGATATCTATATGAGATACATAGATATTCCATTACAGTTCTCCTTTACCTGTCAAATGTTGAGTTAGTAAAAAAGTTAAGAACATTAATTTCCTTCTATTTAATTGACCAGTTAATTATGTTATAGTATATTATTATTGTGGTCTATTGGTCTTACCGGATTCCAGAACAAGAATCTATCTAGTTTGGTGGAGTATATAGCTAAGTGATGTTACTTTAGGTAACATTACTTGAAGATACACTATTCCTCGGATAAACCAGTGTATAGCCGTGTCGAAGGGATCTTATTTGGACTTTGAATACTATGCTATTTTGAATATTTGGTCAGGGATTACTTGTAGAGTGAAGTATCCTCATGTCAGGTGATACTGACAAACCTTTGTATAGAGAGACCGAAGACACTCGATGATGGTGTCTAGTACGTAATTCAAACTCCTATATATATACATATATATGTCTATATATATATATATGTGTGTGCGTGTGTGTGTGGGTGTATAAATATATATATATAAATATATATATGAAAAAGAAATCGTGATTTGAAGCCAAACAGCGCATATATGTTGTTAAAATAAATATTTATTTATTTAAAAACATATAAGTTTCGGCTTAAAAAGCCTTCTTCGGGAAATATTAACATTTTGTTTTTTTTCGTGACATATCACTAGAAAATCCGTATTGTCTTGCAACGGTGATTTTTTTAATGTCATGAGATGAGCGCGGACGCGCGTAAATGTATTAGAAGTTGTTGTTTTTTTTGAAAGCGTTGAGTATTATGGAAAAGAAATTGTAATTTTAAGCCAAAAAACGCGTATATTTTATTTTAAAATGCATTTCAACACGATCATATATATATATATATATATATATATATATATATATATATATATATATATATATATGAAAAAATAGAACTAATATTCTAACGTATAATATATATATATATATATATATATATATATATATATATATATATATATATGAAAAAATAGAACTAATATTCTAACGTAAGAGAAAAATATAAAAGTAAAAACCTAATTTATTATTTATGTATTTATCAACGTTTCGTCTTTATTTTAAGAATTCTTCAGGATAATCAGTCTGACGAAATAGCACACAAGTACAATTTTTTTAATAAGTAGCGGTAGGAGGAGAAAAGCTCAAAAAGCCGCCTATGTAAAGATAAATTATGAACTACTAATAGATGATAGCAGTGGAGAAATTGAGTTAACTGTGGAAAGTGTGGTGGAGAAATAGTAGCGATCGGAGTTATTAACAATTATGGAGGGAAAGGAAACGTGCGTGATGTAAGCCCTAACGGGCGTTTATGAAAAGATAAAGATGGAATTCTTTTATTGCTCTTCGTCTGAACAGCTCCATGTTAGGCAATTCTACATCATTTTGTTATAGTTCCATGACAACATATATTCTGAAACTAATTGATAATTATATAAATTTAAAAATAAGAATAGAAGTGGTCGCATTCTTTTATCACGCCTTACCGTAGGTATATAAACCTTTATACACTCGCGCTTTCGTTGTGAGCCCCTGTTGGTGATAAACGAACGCGTGTTTATACTCTTGTCGCTGCCGTAATTGTTCTGCGCCGTGAGTCATGCTATCCTTTCGTCCGCCGATACAAACCAAGCAGACACTTGTTTTTTTTAAACGGGATTTATTTAAAACAGAAACAGAAAACATATCGACCTCTTATGCGTGATAGGAAGAGAGAGAAAATGGGTGGCAAACAGATAGATAGACAATAAATCGTTAGTCTCATTACATTTAGCTACACTGTACGCGACTACCCCCACTTGGGCTCCGAAGTTGCTTCAGTTGTTAGCCAGAAAGAAATCGACCTCCCCCGCCACACCGGTCGGAAGTAATGTGGGTCAGTCGAATATCGCTTTTAGTTCATTCCCGAACTTTAAGGCGCCTCTGAAAACCCTTTTCTGAAACACTTTCTCGCTATCCAACAGCATGGTATTCAAGCCTTGAACAGAAGTACACAGATGCCCTAATCTATTCTCGGGAAACGCTGGATGTCTCGAGAGATCAAATACTATGACAATGCTAAATATGATTTCAATAAATGTCACTGTATTTACATTCCTTCCCACGAAATGAATGAGTACGTCATTGGACCACATTCCTAAAATATATTATTATAGAATTTTAAAAAAAAGAATAAAAAAGAAAATATGGTATTTTTGGCTTGGTGCAGGAAGACATAGGGTTCTGAGCCCAATTCGGACAACGCCGGGTCTAACTGCTATTTTAATATACTGGTAAAGTCGAGTATAACTAGTTTTTATATATGAATATATTTGACTTTATTCAGCTATACTAAATTTTGCTTTAAATTATTCATTCGAATAATATTTTTAAAGGAAATGGGAAAAAGATTAATCTGTTTTATTTCAATTTAAAATTATTTTATTTATCATTGCAAACAGTTTAAGAAATTGGGATAATACTGCTATTATTTATGGCACGAATATTTTAGTAGTGTTAATACAACATAATCATAGGGTATTGTTAGATACATACATGGAATAAGTTTTGAAGCTAAAATCTTTAACATATGTTGAAAAAACAAATATAACTTAATACGCCTTAATACTTGATAAATGCCTCATTTAAAACTTGTCATCTATATTTATCGTCAATAATGGGCGCCATTTTGTAAAGGATCAGTGTAATTTGATCATTTTGCCTTATAATGAAAAGTATAACCAAAAAAGAAAAAAATTATATCAAAATTGGCCTCCCATTACGTAGGAATTACCGTGAAGTATGTGAAAGGTTTTCAAGAGTTTCCTGAGAGAGGAATTCTAGTAATGGCAATATATTTAGAGTGGCGATGAAAGAAAGAAATGATAAAATAAAAATGTAAATAGACAACGAACTACGAAATAAAAAAAAACAGAAACTTAAATCTACGAAAAAGGATACAAAGGAAAAAAAAGAAAATAATAGAACGAATAAGGACATAAGTCAGTCGTGAAACTGCATACTTCCGCCTGACAACATAAGGATAGGCGTAAGTCTTATCTAGGCTTTATTTCTCTATATTGTATAGAGTGTTCCCGAAAGTCAAAAAATATTTATCTGATCAGGCTAAATTGTTTGCATGGCGGTTCTTTCTTAAGAGCATCAGATCTCGACACTAAAAATCGGAAGTTCAAATTCTGTCCACATTTTGACTATGACCGAACCTTGCAAGGGTCAATGTGATATAAGAAGCGGGACTTCATTCACTACAATATAGGTCATGTAACGAGACTACGGTGTAGAAAACCGAGGTTATTTCCAGACTTGTAACTTTCACCTTTTCTATGATTTTGACGTTTGACCTAGATATCCAAAAATTAAATCAGTTCTTAGTTATCCTTCAGCCGACTAAATTCACCAAGTTAGGTCAAACATAAGGTAGAATGGAGTGTTCCCATTAGAATTCGAGTAAGGGACCGTCACGGCAATGACATAACACAGAGAGGAAGCTGTCAGTCCTCCGTGGCGAATGAGCACGACCGATATTTTGATAAAGTTTCATGAAAATTGGTCCAGGTAGGCTGTACACAAAAAACAAACATAGTAACAAATTCGATCGATCTTTTTTATTACATTTGTCAAGGACCTTGAAAAATGTAATAAAAACGAAGAGAAACAGAAGAAACATCGAAAAAAATGTTTTTAAGAATATACAAAGAAAGGGATGATAAAACGAAACTAAGAATGAAATAATAGATAAAAAAGGGAGAAACAAAAATGAGGATATAAAATAAATATGATCAGAAAATCATGGAGATAAAAGAGAGGATATTACGAAAGGAAAAAAATAAACACAAAAATGAAAGAATATTTTAAAAGTGATACAAAGTATCAATGACTTTTGGTAATTTATGAAATAAGATAAAAATAATGAAAACAAAAAGACCCAAGGGGAAAAATTTGTAAAAGAAATTAATTTCAGACGTAGAAAAATGAACTGTCGAACCACAATGAAAAAAGGAAAAGAAAAACGAAGAACGAAGAATTACACAATTACGAAAGAAATGGCAGAACAAGTTGTTAGGCAAGCGAAATAGAAACGAAAACAAAAATAAAATAAAGAAAAACGAGAGTGAAAGAAAAGTAAAAAGAGAGTAAAGAACGTGTTGTCTTATTCCGTGATGACTACTACTTCAATAAGTAAAGCATGAGTTGCCCCCCCCCCTCTCTCTCTCTCTCTCTGTGGTGACTACTACTTGAATATGTAAATCATGAGTTGACTTCCTCTATGATCACTATTACTTAAATAAGTAAAATAAGGGTCCTCTCTCTCTCTCTCTCTCTCTTTCTCTCTCTCTCTCTCTTTCTCTCTCTCTCTGTGGTGACTACTACTTAAATATGTAAATCATGAGTTGACTTCCTCTATGATCACTATTACTTAAATAAGTAAAGTATGGGTCCTCTCTTTCTCTCTCTCTCCCTCTCTCTCTCTCTCTCTCTATCTCTCTCTCTGTGTAGTCATTACTAAATAAATAAGTAAAGCATGAATTATATCTCTCTGTGATCTGAAATAAATAAAGTATAAGTTGTCTCCCTCTGTTATCACTACTACATAAAAAATCATGGGTTGTCTCTCTTTATGATTTCTACTACTTAAATAAGTAAAGCATATGTTGTCTCTCATATGCGATTATTACTACTTGTATAAGTAAAGCATGAGGTTTCTCTCCTCTGTGATTTCTACGACTTAAATAAGTAACGCCTAGATTGTCTCTGTGATCACTACTAAATAAATAAATAAAGCATAAATTAACTCGTTCTGTGATCGTAGGGATCACTTACATAATTAAATCATGAGTTTTCCTCCTCTGTGATCACTACTACTTAAATAAATAAAGCATTAGTTATCTCCTCCATGTGATCATTACTACTTAAATAAGTAAAGCATTAATTGTCTCTGACTCTGATCACTACGACGAAAATAAGTAAAGCCTGAGTTGTCTCCCCTGCGATCACTTCTTGTGAATAAGTAAAGCATTAGTTATCTCTCCCATGTGATCATTACTACTTGAATAAGTAAAGCATGAATTGTCTCCGACTGTTAACACTACGACTGAAATAAGTAAAGCCTGAGTTGTCTCCCCTGCGATCACTTCTTGAATAAGTAAAGCATGAGTTGTCTCCATCATGCGATCATTACTACTTGAATAAGTAAAGCATGAGTTGTCTCTCCCTGTGATCACTTCTTGAATAAGTAAAGCATGAGTTGTCTCCCTCATGCGATCATTACTACTTGAATAAGTAAAGCACGAGTTGTCTCTCCCTGTGATCACTACTACTTAGATACGTAAAGCATGTGTTGGATGTATCTGTGACTACTACTACTTGAATAAGTAAAGCATTGATTGTCCCTCTTTATGATCACTATTTTTTGAATAAATAAAATATACGTTACCCCCGCCTTGCAAGCACTACTACTCCAATAAGTAAATTAGGAGTTATCTCTCCTTGCGATAACTAATGGTTTCGTAAAGTAAACATCCATTAATCACCACTAATGAGTATACTTTTAGATATTCGTGAAAAGTGCCATTTTCCTTATACCGGGAAGCATTTTTAGTCCTTTTATGGGCACTTCCGAGTTTTCTTTGGATCACCAGTGCTTGTTTCATGTCAATTAACTCCAATACAAACGCAGTGGATTTTGAACAAAATTTAATTGATAAAATTTTAGATATGCGCTAAAAAAATTCTATGGCGTTTTAGTTCCCTGAGGGAAAAATAGATGGGTTTTTTTCCAAAAGAATATCGTTCAACTCGACTTCTGCGTTCATTATCATATAACTTTATGCAAATTATCATGAAAAACTAAACAACTGATTTTGAGAAAATCAGAATATTAACGGATAACCGTAATAACTGGATGACAGACGAACAGAATAACGGAATAACGAAATAGCAGAAAAACGGAATAAGAGAATAAGTGCTTTTCGATTAATATCGGCAATCAAAAAGCAAACACGTAAGAACAGTGCAAACTTAAAGTAATGAAAAGATTAAAAAGAAATGACGACGAACGAGAATAAAAGGCAAAACAATGTAATAATATTTAATAAAGTTGTGTCATTATGGTAAATTTCTACGTAAGGTTAAACATTAGGTAGAGTGGGATTTTCCAATTAGAATTCGAGTGAGGCTATGTGTCCTGGTACTGACATAACACAAACAGAAAACTTCCAGCTTATGTGGCAAATGAGCAGGAAATATATATTTCTTTCGTCTGAACTATAAGAGGAAAAGAGCTGTAGAGTTTGCTACCTTCTCAAATAGGACGGGATGTTATGGAGTTTATGCGTATACATGTTTGCTATGAAGAATGCTTAAACACCGAAGAAGTTTTTTAATCTAGCTTCATTCATCGATGTGGCTTAAGTTAGTAACGTTTATAAATGATGTGGTTGAAAAATAAAAGAAGACTATGACAGAGAACAGTGAAAGATGGATACTTCGGCTGCCATCGACCAGCTGATTGTGTCGGCGAAATGGACACACTATATGGATTGAAAAAGACCCTAGCTATGTTAAAATAAGAAGAGATATATATTTTTAAGATGCTTCCATCAAATCTTCGCGAGAAATATGCTATTTTTAACTTAATCGTGACGGACCGATGGACGAATAGATTCGTGAACGCAGTAAAAAAGATTATGCCATATATAAGCGTCACAGATCAGAGAAAATTATATTTCGAATTTAAGAGTGACGGGCTGATGGACAGCCTCTTGGAGAGAAGTGAACGAATCTAACAAAAAGCAAAAACAAAAAATGATGTGAGGAAAACTAACAACACGTGAGGAACAAGATAAAAGAAAGTTAATTACAAATATAAAGTAAGATGGAAAAGGTTAGAAAACAATAGGAAAAGAGAAAGTAGAAAAACAAGAAGAAAGAAAGAACGAAATAAAAAAAGGAATAGAAACAAAGAAAGAAATGAAATAGTGAGAATAAGAACGAAAAAAGAAAAAAAAGAAAGAAAGAAAACCTATGGAAAAAGAAAGAAAGACAGAAAAAAACGAAAGAAAATGATGAATGAACGGAAAGACAGAAAGAATGAATTAAAGAAACAGAACGAAAGAAATGAAGAAAAAGAAAAAAGGAAAAAACATGAAGACAGAAAGAAACAAAGAAAAACAGAAGATAACAGGACAAAATGAAGAATTAAACATAGCAGAAAAATGAAATTTAAAAAACAGAAGAAAAGAGGGGAATAAACGGGTAAAATAAAGACAAAACGAATAAAATAATAAAGAGGAAGTAGGAATAAAGAAAGAATGAAAGAAAGAAGAAAAAACAGAAATCAAGGGCGAAGAACACAGGGAGAAATAAAGAATAAACAGAAAATAGAAAATAGGAAGAGAAAATGAAACATAAACAGAACAGAAATAGATAAAGAAAGGAACAGCGAGCAAGAACGAAAGGAGTCCAAAGAAAGAAAGAAAGAAAGGAAGAAAGAAAGGAGGTAGAAACAGGAAGAAAGAAAGAATAAAAGAGGTTGGAGTAAATACGAGAAAATAATTTCTGTCAATATTTATTTACTTTTGGACAAAGACAAATGGTTTCTCAATAAATGATGGCAAAAGGTCAAAGCCTGAAATAATCTCTGTCCACCCGATATGACACGCATTTAAATAATTAGGTGACCACACAATTCCCAATTCTTTCACAAGTGAATCACTAGATTTGTTGACCATTTATGTATTTATTGGCGGAGATAATCACATTCGCTCCTGGCTTGCGAACAATCGAATCGAAAATTCGTCCACCATTTTTGCACTATAAAAGTAGAAACTACTTATTTACACCATTCTTGGCATCACATGATTACTAATTCGTGATTTCAAGACTTATATATATATATATATATATATATATATATATATATATATATATATAAAATAAAAGAGGTATAGCGCAAATATTATTTATGTATTCATCAACGTTTCGTCTTTATTTCAAGACTTCATCGGGATAATTGATTTGAAGAAATCACAAACAAGTACAAATATTTGAAAGAGTTTGGTCCGTGTATACAATATTTGTATATGTGCCTTATTTCTTCAAATCAATCATCTCGAGGATGAATTGCAATAAAAATGAAACGTTGATGAATACATAAATAATATTTTTGTTTTTTCTTTTTCCATTTTCCGTTACGTTGGAATAGTATTTCCATTTTTTATCATATCTCTCTCTCTCTCTCTATCTCTCTCTCTCTCTCTCTATATATATATATATATATATATATACATTTCTTGCCTCCGCTCTAAATTCCGAAAACTCTTGTAGAAAACACTTACATTTTAAACACACAGCTAACAAACAAAAGCTACATATTTAAGAAGCCCTGCACATCAAAACAAAAAAAAACATCCATCAACAAAATTAATTTCAATAACAGTGAGAACATACAAAAATGCTTCTAATACTAACACCAGTACCTTAGTAATAGTATAACCATCACGTGTTCTCCGACAAAAAAAACTTATAAATATATAAGCACCACGTAATTTTATCAATAACCACCCCTGAAGATGGATTCAAAAGTACTAGGGATATAGGAGAAAACGGCTGGTACATCGGCCAGTTTTCACTCAGAACCAGAAAACATGGAAATTAAAAATAGTGAAACAATAATATAAGAAGCTATAACATAAATCATTCACTAAATCAGAAGAGGGCTGAATCAAACATCAGATTTTGTGCACACAAAAAGAGGAATATCCTTACAAATATAGTTTTATAAAAATTATGACTAATTTAAAAAGAGTTTATCGCACTTTCACGGTAGATCCGATCTGTTAAAGTATATTTTGTTCCATACATCTGTATACATATAAATGCACTTCTGACGATCGAATTTTCCGTGAAACTGCAAGAAACTGTAAAAATATCTCGATTTTCATTATTCATTATATATATATATATATATATATATATATATATATATATATATAGGGTAAGATGCACGATAAGTCATGAAAATGAAATGCCGTGGTTCACACATATGGCCCAGGAAGTTGCAACAAATGACCAGTTTTCTTACTTCAATTCCATTTAAGTGCGCTCCATCTACGTTTTTGATTTCAACATTTCACTTTATGATTTATTTCTTTTTGAACACCTTCTCCGTGCTGCTCCTACGAAAATTTTCTTCTTTTTTTCGTCTTCTCAAAGATCTCCCCAACGGACACTCCTTCAACGGACAACTACCATCTTGATTAACCACATATCCTTTTACACGAAATTTTTTCACCCCATTTTAATATTTTTAATATTATTATCCAAATATTTGAACTTTGGCTTTTTCTACAGCCAACTTATCTATCTGTATTTCTCCTCTAATGATAAGATTTCAATCTTTGAAAATCCTAGGTTTAAGGAAAGAATAATTAACACTGGTGTATTACAGAATACACCTTGCATTGAACAATCGAAATTTAAAATAAATGTGGACATTCGAACATGTTTATCACTCTTATTTCTTCTATCTTTATATATATATATATATATATATATATATATATAAATATAGAGGCTAACAAGCCTTCAAAAACCATGTATTAGATGCGAGTAATTAAATCAAAAGAAAAATAAAAATACTTCGAAACATTTAATAAAATATTTCGAAATACCTTCCGTTTTTTTTGTTTTTTTTTCTTCATCTTGATTTTTTTTTTTTTGGCTAATATTTCGCTTGACAAAAACAAGCTTCATCAGAGCCAAGACAAACAAAGGTATAACCTTTTTTTTTCCATAATTTACTTCCTGGTGTTGGTGAAGTGTCACGTCCGGTGTTGTGGACTATTGTTGAAAATGTCTTGTTTTAAATAGAATAGAACTTGAATGCGCATGGTCGCTGCGAGTAATAAATTAGGAAAGTTCATTTTATAAAGCATCTTATGTAAGTTAATATAAATATAGAGGCTAACAAGCCTTCAAAAACCATGTATTAGATGCGAGTAATTAAATCAAAAGAAAAATAAAAATACTTCGAAACATTTAATAAAATATTTCGAAATACCTTCCGTTTTTTTTTTTTTCTTCATCTTGATTTTTTTTTTTTTTGCTAATATTTCGCTTGACAAAAACAAGCTTCATCAGAGCCAAGACAAACAAAGGTATAACCTTTTTTTTTTCCATAATTTACTTCCTGGTGTTGGTGAAGTGTCACGTCCGGTGTTGTGGACTATTGTTGAAAATGTCTTGTTTTAAATAGAATAGAACTTGAATGCGCATGGTCGCTGCGAGTAATAAATTAGGAAAGTTCATTTTATAAAGCATCTTATGTAAGTTAATATAAATATAGAGGCTAACAAGCCTTCAAAAACCATGTATTAGATGCGAGTAATTAAATCAAAAGAAAAAGAAAAATACTTCGAAACATTTAATAAAATATTTCGAAATACCTTCCGTTTTTATTTTTTTCTTCATCTTGATTTTTTTTTTTTGGCTAATATTTCGCTTGACAAAAACAAGCTTCATCAGAGCCAAGACAAACAAAGGTATAACCTTTTTTTTCCATAATTTACTTCCTGGTGTTGGTTAAGTGTCACGTCCGGTGTTGTGGACTATTTATAAAATGAACTTTCCTAAAAATAAAAATAATAAAATAATAGAATAAAAAGAAATAAAACAATAAAAATTAAAACAATAAAAAATAAAACAATAAACAATAAAAATTAAAAATAAAAATAAAAATAAAAATAAAAATAAAAATAAAAATAAAAATAAAAATAAAAATAAAAATAAAAATAAAAATCGATTAAAATTCAAATAAAAATAAAAATAAAAATAAAATTAGAATTAAAAATTGAATATGTGTTCTGCTAACAACGAAGTAACAGTCAGTAGAGTTTTTATGATCTAAAATCTTCTTAGTGTGTGCTCCTTTAAATGTTTGCAGTTTAAACTCGTTTCGTTTCTAACGTTGAGTAATTTTTCCCTATCTTTGAATTCTACAATTTCAATTTTCTCACCCAGGCATAAGAAACAGGGTGAGGTGAGTGATCTACATGTTTTTGCTTTCCTTATTATACTCCATCTAATTTTAGGGTTCTTTTTCTCATCTATCAACTTCCAGAAGTATCGGAATGTATGTATATGTGTGTGTGCGTGTGTATACATGTATCTGTATGTATATGTATACATATATGTGTGTGTGTGTGTGTGTGTGTATAGATATACGTGTATAGGTTCATATAGCTGTATATGTTGAGTCTGTATAGACGTATGGATGTATGTATTGAATATATATCTAGAATATTCTTATTTCTTTATTTTTTATTGAATATACATCTAGAATATATTTATAAGCACGTATGTATTCTGAATATATGCTTGATTGATAGTGGATCTGTGTATGTGTCCATGTTTAGATGTGTATGTATATCAATGTCCGTTTATTTATCTGTTTGTTTATTTAGGTGTGTTTGGGTATGTATCAGAGTTTGTTTATATATGTGTGATTCTTGATATATAGATAAGATATTTATACTTGAGTGAGTCTGTAAAGCTGGGTGGGCCAGAAAGCAAAGAGCAATAAAATGAGGACAAGAAAAGGCAATGGAGACGCCATAAAAGGGTAATAAAAAAAAGAGACAACCACAGGCAAAAAAGGTCAACTAGTGAAATAGGTAATCCGATACTAATTCATAAGAAATAGAAAATGCTAGATCCCAAAAAGAGTTATTTAAGATAGATAATTCTTCAAATCCATCCATTTCTCGAAAATTCTTGATCTGATGAGGTTGACTTTCTTGGAAAAGTGCAACCCAAACATGTATGCACATATGTAACCAATAATGTTTATATAAATAAAAATGTATACTTATAAACAGCTCTACTTGGTATTGAGCACTTTTTATAAACACTTGAGTTTCTACGGATTTACATTTACAGAAACTAATGCAATACATGTACTATATATATATATATATATATATATATATATATATATATATATATATATATATATATATACTATAAATATCTTTTAAATGTTAAAGTGTTTTCTTTTTCACGTACAGACGACGTCGTTTCGGACTCTCTTTTTCCCTCATCAGTTTAAGAGATGCAGTTGCAGAGGGTCGCATGGGCTCGAACGTAGATATCGACTACAATCAGGAGACACACGCCCCATGACTATATATATATAAATATATATATATATATATATATATATATATATATATATATATATATATATATATATATATATATTGTAGGTAGAGTTTTATTCTGAAAATGTGTGCAATCAATTCAATGATCCTTACAGTATTTATGTAATAGTGTTTAATGATAAATAATAGTCGTCTATTTTTTCATAATATATATATATATATATATATATATATATATATATATATATATATATATATATATATAAACATAGTTTTTCTCACTCATACACTCATATTTCAACACAGTAAGGCTACGGTACAAAACAAAATGTGGCAAGATTATAAAAGCTGTTTTATTTTAAGCATTCAAATTATATGTAAAAGTACAGATAGAATTGTATAGTAAATGATATATAAATTTCCCGCAGCAATCTTATGCAGAACGGTTATGTAAAGGCGGAAGCAAACAAAGCAGCAAACGAGAAATCATTCTGAAGTCATCTGAAGATCGCCCATGACGAGAAACTAGTAGTAATGACTGATTAACAAATATGTAATAGAGGTAATTATATATATATATATATATATATATATATATATATATATATATATATATATATGAGGGTACAACATTTAGATTTTCCTTTTAATTTTAAATTATATATATATATATATATATATATATATATATATATATATATATATATATATATATATATATATATTAACTTAGTTTACCCTCAAGGCAAATTTCTAGTGTAGACGTAAAAGGGCTACTTAGAATTAGGATAGAAGTTTAGGGGGTCATCATGATTTGGGAGCTGTGAAGCGAGATGCTTTTTCACTTTAGTTTTAAATTTATGCATGTCGGTAAAGTTGGGGAAACAGGGAACACAGGGGAAATTCATATGCTAAAAATATCTAAAAATAATGAATTCCTGCACATTTAACAAATGGAAAACATAAAAGCATGTGAATTATAGGTGTTATTATAAATTAAATTTTGATATTTCACACAGTTTTCCGTTCTTTCTGAAAAAATGTATTCTTTAGTAAAAAATAATTAAATTTAAAACGTTGTGTAAAACTGGACATTTTCAACTTTGTATAACGCTCATTTTTTGTCTAAACATGCATTTTTTTAACATATTTCACAATAGCCTCTTACATCTCAGTAGCAACATTCTTTGTTTGGGGGTTAATAAAAGTAGAGGGATTTCGCAAGGACTGTCTTTTTAGACAGTCCTTGCGAAATCCATCTACCAAATGGCAAAGAGAACCGTTATCTTTTTTTATAAAAAATAACGTAAGCGCGTTAATTACCGTTAAGAGCAAGTGATTCCTTTAGCCAACAAAGTTTCATTCCAAAACAAAAATTATTATTAATATTCAAGATTCCTATATCAGTACCTGGTCCGTCGTGTGTGTGTTCAGTTCAAAGATCCATTTTGTTTCTTTTTGTTTGCATTCATAAAGACAACGGTAGAGAGATTTCAGGTGGACGGACTGGCGTGCGAAAACAGAGAATGAACACCGCACAAAGTTAAAATGTCCAGTTTTTCACAAGGCTTTCATTTTCATTATTTTTTAATATTAAAGAATACAGTTTAAATAAAGAGCGGTGGATCGCTTCGAATATTAAAAATATAAATTATAATAGTTCCAATAATTTTAAACTTAAACTTTCTCATTGAAAAGAACATATTAGAAATATATTGAAATATATTGCAGACCAAGAGGTCACCTTGAATTTATAATGTAAATTTAACAATTTTTTATTAGTCATCGCGATCAGTTTCTAGTCGGCACAGATAATAATAAAAGATCAGGACTATATGTTATGTTAGTTTTTGTTGCAATTCCGTAATTGGAATGGAATGTTTTTTTTACATCTAGCAAATTGGCAATAATCTTAGTATTAGCAAAGCACAAGCTCGCTTAACTTTGGTGATCTTATGGGAACCGGTGTATCAACGTCATTATAGTAAATACTTATTAAAAGTAAAAGATTCTATTGAAAAATATAATGAATATATTTGTAATAACGGTCTGTTAAAAATAAATGCTTTTACTGAGATAATATTTCATTTAAAAATCCAAAGATCCTCTATTATGTTGTTTTATGTTTGACGAATAAAACGAATTCGGGATCTTATTAGATGACAAATACACTTATTTTTAATATCAGTCTACAAAAAAAAGATAATTTTTAAGATCATATTTTAAAAACATATCCTTTATCGATAATATGCTTGTTTTATTTTTTGCAACACATGTCTACTCATTTTTCCAGGGCCTGCTACATTCGTTTTATCCGTCAAACATTTGATTGTACTAAAATATTTGAATCTTTATATTTCATAAATTCTATGACCCCCTTCAACGTGTAAATCATTACATTTGGATCATCTACACGAAAACCGTGTCGCTAGCCGCCATATTCTTCTCTGGTTATAACGTTCTGTCTCTAACTCCTGCTTTCTGACTGAGAAAGAACAATGTGTTGAATTTTTTAAAAGTGCGGTTTTTCAATGATCTTTTCAAAGGCCTCCGATTGATCCTTTCACTTCGCACGTGGAATGGGTAGTCAGCGCTAGTTTCACAAAAGCAAACAATATGTTAACAAATCTCGGAATTCAAGATGTAATATGAAAAGTAAACTGGTACAACCTACATCTTTCTTCTGGAATAACAATACAACGGAAAGAATTCATGGTGATGAAAAAGAACTGCCACTGTGTAAAATAATGCCTATATTTGCAATATTATCGACGTGTTTTCACTGTATACCTGATGAAGAGGCTCCAGAAATAAACAATATAAGCATCTATTTTTCAGCAAAATCATGTCATGGTTAGAAATAACAGATGGAGAATCTTGAGCCGTGATGAGTCGAACATCTGAGGGAGAGAGAGAGTAATTTTAAAATAGTTAAGTAAAAGCAGTTGACGAGACAAGATGAAAACTTAAAAGTGATCATGTTAACTGTTGTGGTTGCAAGGTTGAACAATAATTAGTGAGGAATACAATGAAGACGCAAACAACAAGGAGAATGCAATAATAAGTGTATTAAAGAAAAGGTATAGTTACAGTATGTACAAATGAAGGTGTCGAGTCAGAGAGTCTTGGTGGGAGGACATGTACGCTCTTCGGTGTCACTTCTGGTGGCATTTAGGTAACACACACTAAGGCCAACCTAGGCTTGCCATTTATAGTGTAACGTTATTCGTATATGCAAATGAGTGGTTGCCACCACAACACCCCCCTCCCAAGATTTGAAGTCACACAGATTTCAATATCTTTTTCTTTTTGGGTTTACCATCAATGGTTCATTAAATTTTCTTTTCCTACCTGATCTTCGGGGTTCAGGTGTATATTGAGGCGGTTCCAAATTAAAGGATTCCTATATGACATCTATGGTTTCCTCCTCTTCGACTGTTGTCGTATAAACATCATCTTGGATATGACATTTTTTTATCTGATTTAGGTGCCTTTTATGTATACTCTGTGGACCTTTAATCATATATGTACAATCACCAATGCGTTTATCCACTACTCCACACTCCCAGTAAGATGTGTTATTCTTGTAGCACTTAAAATATACTCGATCTCCCGAGTTATATTTCTTTCTTCTCGTGTGTGTAGTGTTTCGTATAATTGCCTGTCTTGGCAACAGTTTATCAAACGCTGATTTTACCTTTCTGGCAAACATTAGATAGCTGGTGATATGTTTGATGGTGTACTAGGATGTGGTGTGATCCTATAAACTTGCAAGAATTGTTGCAAAGCTTTTTCTGTTGGTGTTCCAATGGATTTCTTTAACGCTCGTTTTAGCGTGTCCACGAACCTTTCCGCAAGGCCGTTCGACCTTGGATGATACGGCGGAGTCGTGATGTGCTTCACTCGGAACGTGTCGCAAAATTCCTTAAACTCTGCGGATGTGAACTGCGTTCCGTTGTCAGTGACCAGTGTGTCTGGTACACCGAATCTTGCAAACAACTCGTGTAGGAACCCTATTGAGTTGTTCGTTGTTGGATTCCTGCAACGCATTACCTCCGGCCATTTTGTGTAACTATCCACTACAATTAAATAATAGTTTTCTCCTACTGGACCAGCGAAGTCCATGTGGATTCTCGACCATGGTTGGTCGGTTTTCGGCCAAGGTTTGTGTACTATAGGTGGGGATTTTGCTGCTAACTGGCATCCTTTACATTTATTTATTGTTGCTGCTATGTCAGTGTCCATGTTACGCCAGTACACGTAGCTTCTCATTAACGACTTCATTCGATTTATCCCCGGATGTCCCGTATGGAAATCTCTTAACATCCTATTCTGCAATGTTTTGGGTATTACCAGTCTCTCACTGTACAGTAACACATCGTTACATATGGAGAAAACTTCCTGCACCTTTGTGTCCGTTATAATTTTCTCTGTTATGTCCTTTATGTATTCATCTTTCTCGGCTTCCCTTTTAATGTCCGACAAAGTTACGGGTAGTTCCTTAATGATGTTTGCTACCATATTTTTTACTTCAACATTTGTCCGAATTGCTGCAATGACTGATTCTTCCAGATTGTGTTTCTGTGGTATCAGTCTTGACAGTCCATCCGCATGGCAAATCTTTTTTGATGCTAGATGTTGTAGCTGGAAATCGTAATTAAGTAAGATTGTACCCCAGCTCAGCAATCTATTTGCGGTGTATACCGGCAATCCTTTTTTTGATCCATAGATCGTGACTAACGGTTTATGGTCGGTTTCAAGTAAGAATTTTCTACCATATAAATATCGGTGAAATTTAGTCACGGAAAAGATTATGCTCAATGCTTCTTTTTCGATTTGTGAATATGCCCTCTCGGCTGATATCAGCGTTCTCGAAGCGTGCGCTATTGGTTTTCTAGACCCATCCGGCATAATATGTTGAATGCATGCTCCTAAGCCGTAGGAACTAGCGTCACTAGCGACGACTATTTTTAATTTTGTGTCAAAATGCGTTAAGAATAATTCGGATGTTAGTGCGCTCTTTATTTTGTCAAAAGCGGTTTGACATTCTTGCGTCCAGTTCCAAGGTGTATCCTTTTTAAGCAGATTATTTAAGGGGGCTCGCAAGTTATGCATTCCTTCAATAAAAGATTGATAATAATTTGCGAGTCCTAAGAAACTCTGCAAGGTTGTTACGTTATCAGGTGCTGGCATATTTTTTATTGCCGCAGATCTGTCTGGGTCTGGACGTCGTCCATGTTTGTTTATTATGTGTCCAAGATACTTAATCTCGCTCATACAAAACTCACATTTACTTCTTTTACTTTAAAGCCGAATTCTTGTATTCGAGTAAATACTTGTTTCAAATGTTCCTTATGTTCTTGTAGGGATTTGCTCCTGACAACAATGTCGTCCAGGTATGCACATGCGCACTCAATACCACTTAGCATGGTGTCCATCGCTTGCTGAAAAATGGCAGGCGCTACTTTGATGCCAAAGGGCAATCGGTTGTATTTGAATAATCCCTTATGCGTATTTATGCATAGTATTTTTGAGCAATTTTCCTCGACCGGTATTTGCAAATATGCGTCGCTCAAGTCTATCTTAGAGAAGATATTACCACCATTTAACTTCGTGAATATTTCCTCTGGGCTTGGTAGAGGGTAATGGTGATCTTTTAATAGGGAGTTGACCCCGGTCGAAAAATCTGCGCACACTCTAACTTCGTCATTCTTTTTCTTTACGTATACGGTGGGGGCTGCCCACTCGCTGTGTTCTATTTTTGATAGAATTCCTGTCTGTTCCAATCTATCTAATTCTTTATTAATCTTTTCCAACCCAGCGAACGGAACGTTTCGCTTTTTTCTAAAAATTGGGCTGGCGTTTTCTTTAAGTTCAAACGAGGCCTTGAATTTATTACAGCGACCTAAGTTAGTCGTGAATGCTTCAGGAAATAATTCTTTTAAATCGTCTTTTATATTTACTGTTGCTGGAGAAGAACATTCTATTTTCTTACAGAATGTATTGATTGGCTTATCCCATAGTCCAAATTTCTCAATTAAATCTATTCCAAACAGATTTTCACTATTTTTCAGTACGAATATTTTTAATTTCTTCGTAATCCCTTTTAATTTTATCGGAAGGACAACTTCTCCTTCAAATTTTATACCACCACCAGTTACCGTCCGGGCTGATTTACTCGTTTTCATCATGGTTGGTTTTTTACCCAACTTTTTCCATGTATTCATGTTTATAATAGAAATATCGGAGCCGGAGTCGAGTTGTAACTTTATTGGTATTTTAAATATTTCCACTTTTACGTATTTTCGCCGATCTTTGTCTAATTTTGTATTTAATTTTGTTTGCTGTACTCTCTTTCTGGTGTAATCTTTATATCTGCAGCAATCGCTTTTGTGTCCCACCTTCTTACAAATGTAGCATTTTTTCTTCTTATAAGGACAATCTGATTCCCAATGCTTTTCTGCACATCTCTTACAGTTATATCTAGGAAGAGGCTTGTTATATTCTGTCCTATATTTATGGTTATTAGGATTGTAATATCCCGTTCCATTTCGATTGCTTTTCTTTGTAAAGTTCTTGGTTGGTGTGTATGGTTTTCTAACTTTTCTTACATATGCCACTCCGGATTCTTCTATATTTTTTTAATCCTTTTTTAGTGTAATGGCCGTTTCACAGTCCTCTGCTAGTTTCTGGAGGGTTAAATCTTGCTCAGATTCCAGCTTAGACAACACTCGTCTGCGTATTTCTGCATTTTTCGTGGAAACTAACCCTTGTGCGAACATTAGACATTTAAAATCTTCTACCGTTAGTTCCGCAAGCTTAAAATTATCGCAGTTTTTATTGACAACTGATGCGTATGTCAAATAATCTTGGTTGTCCATCTTTCTTAGATTCATGCACAGCCATCTTTTATGAAAAAGAGATACATTTGGATTAAATAATTCTTTTAGTAATTTCACAGCTTCCATGAACTCTAATTCCGCAGTTTTTTTAGGTAATATGTAATCTATGAATTTGCTGTGTTCTGATGTACCCAATTTCCTGAGTAAGAGGCTCACTTTCTGGCTATTTGGCCAATTTTTGCAGTCCAGTTGAAAGACATCCTCGTATCTTGTATAGTATGCTTCAAAAGTCTTTCCTTCCTCCGGCACATAATTAAATGTGTCCATACTATTAAAGATAGTTGTATGGCAGAAATTAACACTGTCGACATTTTCTCGATTACTCTTTAGTAGTTCCAGTCTTTTAGCAAAACGTTCATTTTGTCTTTCCTCGCGGTCAGCTTGTGCCTGTAAAAATTGCATGAACATTTTTGATAAGTCTTCCATTTTTTTTTTTTTTTATCGTGACGTTTTACTGTATTATCCGTTATCCAGTGACAACTTTTTAAAAAAAAATCCTTTCCTTGAGCTTTAATTTCTAGCTATGGTATTTCCTATTAGTACCGCCGCCAAACAAATTATTAATTAAAAGATTCCTTTAGTTGTTGTTTTGCTAAACGGGGAGCAGTAATTAGAATCCACTGGTGAACTTTTTTTTTTCGTAGGTTCCTTCCTTACTTTTCGTAATACGAGTCTGACCTGTCGTTTTTGCGACAGAACAAAATCCGCTTTTCGTTTGCAAGTTGGTCCTTTAGCAATACAAAACAGATTTGTCGTTTAGCGACAAAACAAAAATTCACTTTTACATTCGTTTGCAAGTCGGATTCCCAGAAAACGGCGTAAATTGTCGCTTTTGCCCCGTTCGAGTTTTTTTTTTTTCACTTAAGTTGAAAACTTTTCTTTAGCGTAAAATCCGTTTGCTCGTCAACACTTTGCATTGTACTTTTTTTTTTTTTTAATAGTTCTTCGTCAAACTGTTATATTTGACGCTTCATATCTCGTCGCCAACTGTTGTGGTTGCAAGGCTGAACAATAATTAGTGAGGAATACAATGAAGACGCAAACAACAAGGAGAATGCAATAATAAGTGTATTAAAGAAACGGTATAGTTACAGTATGTACAAATGAAGGTGTCGAGTCAGAGAGTCTTGGTGGGAGGACATGTACGCTCTTCGGCGTCACTTCCGGTGGCATTTAGGTAACACACACTAAGGCTAACCTAGGCTTGCCATTTATAGTGTAACGTTATTCGTATATGCAAATGAGTGGTTGCCACCACAACATTAACCTTCCTTCCTTATGGACACTTAGAAAAGGGAATTAACAATATAAGGTGCTAAGAACTATTATCAACCAAGCACAATCTATTTAATTAAGTTAATGAATTAATTTTACTCAGAAGTTATTATTAAACGATCCATTCCAATGAGGATTCCGGCTATGAAGAATACGACAATAAAGTTTCTAAATTTAACGACAACAACAGGATGAGGAAATGTGTTTGTCTTAAAGAGTACTTATCATATAGGAACGTCGGAAAAGATAAAAGATAAAGAAAAAGAAAGATTAAATGGTTTTAGCACGAACATAATGTGATATGAAAATGATTTTCTTTTGCTTTCCATTAAAATACGCTTTTAATCGAAGTCTAGATTTGATATGTTCGACCTTTTATTGTTTGATTTCTTTATTTTAAGAAATGAGAATTATCGCATTTTGCATTTGAACTCTTCATTTATAAAGTTAGATATGTGTATTCATATATATATATATATATATATATATATATATATATATATATATATATATATATATATATATGTATGTGTGTGTGTGTGTTGCAATACTCGTTCCTTTGGGGGGCCCGGTAGCATCAAACAAAACACAACGATAGAGACACGGACGTGGTCGAGAAACTCTGTTTCTTTATTATTCACCACCAACTGGTGTAAGTTGGGTATACACATATATATTATTAAATATTTCTTTATTAGCAAAAGTCCTTTGACATTATCGTTCTTTCTCTTGTCTTACGAAGAAGCGTTTTTCTTTACCTTGTCGGCGGTTGATTTTCAACTCTACCCAACGTTAGTTATTTTCACAAAAACGAGGCAAAGTGATTTACCTTGCAACCTAGAGGGAAACACGACAATACTTTCTGTCGCAGTCTGCTACCGGAATCTATGGACGGCTTGTGATCGCCACGCCAGTTATTACGGCAGTTCGGCCGTGGTGGGGGTACCTCTCTTTGGAGCTGACCCACGACAAGTTTTTCTCTATATCCTCCCAACTCGATCTCTGTTACGTAAGCGCTCCTACTACTTACGTTTAAAACCGCCGTTTTAATTTTGACTTTGAACTTCAGGTGCCTACTTCTTCTGGCCTCGTCCACATGACTCTTGTAAAGGTTACCGAGTCGTTTTTTACGACATCATACTCCGAAACTCATCGACCTCACACACCTGGGCTCGTTCAAAGGTCACGGATTCATTTCCGTTGTTCTTTTAGCCTAATTGACAATCTCTCTAGTCTTTGGCTTTTCTTCATTATTGCTGGGTCATGCCCTTAGCCTCCCCGTGACGTCTTATGCGTCATTACTTAACATATCTGCATCATTATTTTACACACACACATATATATATATATATATATATATATATATATATATATATATATATATATATATATATATATATATATATATATATATATATATATATATATATTTACAGGGTAATCTCTAAAACTAATGAACAGATATTTATGAATTTTTGAATATATATTCTAAGAATACGGTGAGTAACATGGGCATATTTTTTTGTAAAAGAGGTGAATATATATAAAGTACTTTTTATTTATTTCATGAATTTATCATTATAGATTTTAGAATATATATTATGCATAATAATATAACATCTTACTTTTTTGAAAAGATTACCATTTATATAGTGCGTCCACTCAAACCCGCATCCGCTAACCCTAAAATGTTAATATCCCAAACTAATAAACCGTTCATTATGAATTTTGGAATATATATTCTAACAAAAAACGGCGAGTAACATGGGTGCATTAATTCATTTGAAAATGTTAACATTTAGGTGGTGCATATATATAAAGTTGTTTTGTTAGTTAATTTTTTACGAATTTGGGAATATTTCCCAACACAGTTACACGATAGGTAACATGGGCGCATTGTTCATGTTTATAAACTTTAGGGGTTGCATCCAACCTAACTCGCCCCCGCCCCCACATACTTTAAAATAAGTTATATACAAAATAAGTAGAGAAAAAGAATTGCTCTGCATAATATCTTGAGTGATACATTTTTTAAAGATCAGTGCACGTGCGTAAACATCAATAATGTGTATGTACTTGGTAAAATCCTACGCTATTGAATTATGAATCATGAAATGCATATTCATCATTTATTTATTTATTTCATAAGCTTTACCATCTTGACTATTTAAGGGGGTTCCACCGAAACTGTATCATATCCTGCAAATAAAGAAAAAACATTAACATTTAAAACTAATGCTATATTTATTGATTATACCTGTCCTGGGGCGGGTAACATTATAGTACACTATATATGTGTGCTTTCCTTGCGTGTTTCTCTGTCTGAGAAAGCAAGTTAAAACAAATCTATGTAATATATTTAGGTAGGTACGTTAGCAAGTTTTAAAAAATTGCCATTTTTCGTTCGACTGTACTGAAAAGTGCCAATGACAAAGCTGTCTGGCGCAGCTAGATGTTAAATCAGTCGAACGTGGGAAACAGATAAACGAAGACAGATGGGTATTTACGTCACCAGAGAATGGATTATTCAAAAGCTAATTAATTTAGTTAATGGCAAGGGGCAAAGCATAAATACACGAATAAATATGGACTAGTAGATCAAAACAAATAAGAGTACTGTCGTCTTACCCATTTTTTTATTCCCGAATAAAACACTATCCGGTTAAATAGTAAAAGTATGGGGGCTGATCTTATTCATGTTCTTCAGTTATAGATGAGTATATTTAAACGAGTTTGATTTCAGCTTTTCAGCGGTTCAGTTCCTAATGCTGTATCACCACTTCCGATCAAAGACGTCAATCAGAAATAAAACAAGAAATCTATGAATAAATATTCGAATCGATAAAGACCAGCTCTCTATATGATCATCAAAAACAAGTTTTCCTAGAAATATATTTGACGGTATTTATATTGTATTAGAGGATACTATACTATCGTAGAGCCATTTTTTTCGCACTGGAAATGCATAAAAAGCTAAGACGATGCTTTATTTTATTTTGTTTATATAATTTATAGCTGAGGAATTCAAAACTAAAGAACTGAAAATGAAATACGAATAAAAATCGTAGTATATGGGTCCTTATTAATTCTTAAGAAAACTCCGGTATACTGACCAGTAAAAAATGAACATAAAAACAACAGGTAAAAAAGTGTCCTGTTACTTAGAAAACATCTATATAAGAGAAAGGCGTTTGGAAATAAGAGACGTCGAAAATGGAAATAAACAACGGAGGCGTGAATCGCATTCTGAGTTGATTTTTAGTCGTTAGTTGTTTGAAATGATTTCAACTTCATTGAAACTTTTCACGAAGACGAAACATGAGTTGAAGAACTTTGTTTCTGGTTTTATTTATTTATCACGTGATATTTTGAGTCTTTCAGCGTTCTCTCTGCTCTTTTGCGGCACCTGAGACCTTCTTTGCGCGAAAGATTACACTTCTTTCTCACGCATCGACTGTCGAATCGCACTTGCTTCACCTGCTGTGCCCGTACCATTAAGACTACCGTACATTTCCGAACGTCTGTTTAAATTGAAACCATTATTTTCGGTAATATTACTACCAGTCACGAAAATGATTTATCACCTCTCTAAAGTTTTGAATAATAAAAGACCTGCGTAATTGAATGCAAACACTGTGCCCACATGGCTCCAATAAAGACTTTGGTTGAGGATTCCATTATAGTTTCTGAATTCGACACAAGGGACCCTAAGTAGGCAGAAGGTCATAACGGTCGGAACGTTGTCATAACAACAAAATCTATATAATAAAAGTGGGTGTACGTGTGTCCAGCTCGCTTCAATAGTCACATATGCAATTTTAATTTCATGAGCAAAGAAAGAAAGGCTTTATCTTAAACATAACAGATACTAACAATAAAAAAGAAAGAATAATCACGCAAGCAAATTTAATATGATTAGAAAGAAAGCGAAGGCTTAATCTTAAAACTAACTGACAATAACACAAATGAAAGAAAAGAATTACTTTCACTTTTAGTATAGACAAAAATATCCCCTTAATCTTATTATTATTATTATTATTATTATTATTATTATTATTATTATTATTATTATTATTATTATTATTATTATTATTATTATTTTAGTAGGAGTAGTAGTCTCGTTATATGTAATAATTCGTCACTAATTTGTTCCAGTTCCCAGAGAAAGCAAGAGCGGGGTGATGGAGAGGCAGATAAGGTGAGAGACAGGAGATGTAGGGGGAGAATGGGAGAATGGGGAGATACGGGGAGATGGGGGGGATAGACAAAGAGGAGGATAGAGATAAATCTATACACACTTTTTAACTCTTTTATTTTGTTGCCCATGCCTTCATTCTTCCTATTTCAGTAATTTATTTCGTTCTACTTGTTAATACAAATTAAAATTCTTATTCTCAAAAATACAAACAAATATTATTAAGCATTTAGCTCAACTAACTGTTTTGTTTCTGGAGTCAAAAAAAGATTCCCTAAAACACATCGAATGCATATTATTATTGAGAATTTGACATGGCATGAAGCAATTTGATATAAGGAGCTAAAGAGAATGAAATATGATAAACCCAAAGACAAGATGTGTTTATTGACCTTTGTTTTAAAAAGACTAAGGCTATAGATAGAATGAAAACATTAACAGAAAGAGAGTTCCACGAGCCAGCAGTTTTCGAAAAGAAGCTACTGAAATATGAAGATGTATTGTAATGCGGTAGCTGAACAGCGAATTGATGAAGACCATTAGCTGGAACAAAGAAAGCAAGAAATAAATCAGACAATTCTTACGAACACATGTCATAATAGTACTTATGATAGAGACTGTGACTAGCAACATCACCTCTGTAAAAGAGAGTGTGCAGATAAGGAAAAAAGAGTGCGGTCAACCAAAGCAGATACGCTTCTGAACCTTATCAAGAACACTCAAATCGGACAAGGATTCATCAGCCCAAATATGACAACAGTACTCCATACAAGGTGTGATAGTATATTTGTAGAGATAGAGAATAGGCGCAGGTGTGATAAAGTGGTTGGGACGATAGAGAGAACCAATTTTACGAGAAACAGAAAGAGCAATGGATCTAATGTACGAACTCTAAAACATATTTGATGAGAAAGAAAGACCAAGAAGTTTCAGAGTCGATTTCTGTTCACAACCATATGTTCCGAAACTACTTGACATAATTGTAATATTTTTATACATGCTTGTTAAAACACTTTCAAAGCAATACGCATAAATCGACTTGAAAATAATCGAATAAGAATTGCTCTAAAGTTGATATGACGATTGTGTAATAAGGGGTATAGTATACTTGTACTACTGCCACTACTACTACTACTACTACTACTACTACTACTACTACTACTAATAATAATAATAATAATAATAATAATAATAATAATAATAATAATAATAATCATAATAATAATAATAATAATAATTATAATAATAAAAAATGCGGTTAGCACTAATATCGGCTGTGTTATTTTATGCGGAAATCGTACATGTTTTTGTATACGATTTATTCGTAGGTAAATTTGAATTTTACATGAATTATGTTCCATGCAGCAACTGGTCCTATCAAATGTCTATATGCAGAGGCGAATACGATGGTAGATAGAAAAAGCGGAGGACGATGAATCAGATAGGAGGAAAATAGAGGTCAAATAAGGGATAGAGTTTATGGAGAAAGAGGATGAGTGAACGTATGTTTTTGTGTTGTTAGGTTTTGTTGGTATGTCAACCATCGTTGGCTCGTTTTATACGGAAATCGTACATGGTTTTCGGATATGATTGATTTGTAGATTCATTTTAATTTGAAGATATTTTTATTAGATACAGCAACTGAACTTACCAAATGGTCACTCAATTAATAGTGGGCATGCTTAACGTTGATTAACTTCTATGATCTTACGGGAAACGGGGTGTCCACGGGATTATAGCCGTATGTACGATTTGATTTACTGCTAATACTTCTTATTGAGTTTGTCATCGGCGCATCATAATTAAACGAAAATATATTACACATATACTGTTCCTGTAGTCTTTATACAGACTTGAACGTGTCAACTGGACTGTAAAATTACGTAAAAAAATAGAAACTTTCCAAAGTCACATCATGCGCTTAATTACTGATCATAAACTATCTAATCACATCAGTATCGCAGAGTTGCAACCCGTCAATGTCCTCTTTCATCTAATGTAAAGTCTTTATTTGATCATGTTAAACATTCCAGTGTAGGGCGATGCAAAGTATGCGTTGAAGGCATAATTCAAAGAAGCCGGTAGAAAGTGAGAAAAAAGAAAAGGTTGATACACAACGTTTGTGAATGGACGAACATGTAAATAAACCAAGCGTGCAGCTTGCCCTCAAATCGTAGGGATTTGAGGGCACTCAGCTATGTTAGTGCGTATTCTGCAGCTAGCGGAGAAAACGTTTTATAAAAAAAATAAGGATTAGAATTATGAAGATAAAATAAACGATTGATGTGACAATTGACTTTTCCAGCGAGTCCTGACTTATTACAATGATTCATATTTTAGATAATATTATTTTTAATTCTTTCTTATGTCTTATTCGGCATCTTAATACATTAATTCCGTTACAACTTTTAGTGAAATAAGATAAGTATATATATATATATGTATATATATATATATATATATATTTCTCTCTATGTAAATATACATATGCATATATGTATATATATATTTATATGTATATATATATACATATAGATAGATATACATATAGATACAACTTTGCTTAAACTTACTTGTAAAGTGGGTAGTCACGTCCACCAGCGATATAACACGATTGGACAGGATATGTCATTTAATCACACACGACTCGTAATTATAACATTTAAAAAAGAATAGATTTTTAACTATTAAATCGTAATTGTGTGAAGAATTTCTATGACGTCACTCTCGATAGATGGGCAGAGTAGCTTATTAGGATTTAGTAAACAATGGAATTCTAGAGTGTATCTGCAAAATTCCAACAGGACAATATCCTCAGTAAACAATTATAAAAGTGGGAATAATTTTCATGTACGTCAATCGTTATGTAAGCAAAAGGAATTGATCTAGATAAATAGACAGATAGATAGGGAGCAGGCGAGATAAAACAAAATTAAAGACGGATTGAATGAGGAATTTACGCAGCCAGGCAGACAATAGTTCACTGCAATGTGCAAACAAGCAAGCAAGCAAGATTATTAAAGTTTTAGTATTATTTAGATATAAGTGTTGTCAGAGACAAAAGGAATAAAGATAGTGCTAAATAGGAAGGATGTATGGACCCTTCCACGTGACAATCACAGTGAGAGATGGAGAGAGGTAGAGAGATAATAAAAGTAAATATTCATTCATTCATTTCGTATGAATCAGATGATTCTATTGTTGGCATTGGTTTCCTCGATATCTTTCTAGTTAGAATTATTTCTAGAAAGACATCGGATACTTACAAGTGGCAACATCCGAAGTGAAAGTATTTCTGTGGAACGAACCGGATTTGAACTTGGCACCCCCAGATTGTCAATTAGTGTCGATAACTATTTAGTCACCGTCATCTCCCAAAGGATAACTGAAGGAAGTACAAACAAAAAACGCTCGACTTCAAAGGGGTGGGCAACAACAAAAATAAGAACATCTCTTTCTGTTTGCTTCGCAATATCATGGCACCTGTCAAAAAGAAAAATGGAAGACAACAGATAGATTGATTTATTTGTGCGTTTTTATTGGTTGTTATTTAAGTAAAATAAATAATTTAAATTCATGAAAAAAAAAACGATGACGGTAAAAAGGCTGTAAAATTCCCAAAGCTAGAAAATGTCTGTATGATACGAAAGAAGAGTCGAGAAAAAAGACAGGGAGATTTGAGATTGGAGTAGCGGTTCGAAGGGTGAGATGAAAAGAGAGTGGAGTCAACTGAGAGGGGTGAAGAAGATAAAATGAAATACTTCAAGAATTTCGGAGGAGGGAAGAGGTTATCATCGGCGTCGTCAATTTTTGTTGTCATGACAACAAAAACTTAAGTAGGTGAAATGTTAGTGTCTGACTGATACTCGATAGAGAATATGTGCGTCTAGAGTGCACTGTCACTACTTCCCGTAATTCGACCTATGATCCAACTGCAGCATCTGCTCTGTCATCAGTTGGAAGATGAGTAGTCCGTCTCGACTTGAGCCATTTTAATTTTTTCCCCAATCCAGAGAACCCCTTTTTGGGGAGATGTAAAACCTTGACAATCAAACCCGAACTTGTATCAAACTTTGTCTACATGGGAAGCAAGTAAATAGAAATGTTCTCTTTTTTACAAAGATGGGGACAATAAAAGATACACGTAGAAAGCGTAAGACAATAATGATAAGGGCTAAGCCATACATAAGCATCCTCTACCACATCTTTTACAAAGCGACCAATTTTTGTGCTGATCCCATTTAATGACTAAAAAGAGGGATGTGTATTCTTTGAACACATCAGCACATCTGACAGAAACCAACACATATTTCTTTGCTTTCTGTGCCTCTCGTCATTCGAGCCGACTAGATCTCATCAAAGTCATATCAACAGCAGCTGGAAAAAAGAATGCCTTTCTTCTACTCCAGCCTTCTAACAAACAAGGCTCGCTCCCGTGGTTGTCATCAGGCAATCCAGCTACAGTCTTTTCCCATCGATTCCTTGCTGGACGGAACCGTATTTCCCCTACACACAGCAGCAACAGCCACATCTCTACCCCTTCCTTCATAGAACGCCAACAATGACATAATCACTATCGTTCTAACCTACAAACTGGTCGTAACTCGTGCCCACCGGCCATCATCATCATCATCAGCAGCAGCATCATCATCATCATCATCATCATCATCATCATCAACAACAACAACACTAACACACGCACCAACAAAAACATCGGCTTTTGTTATATTTTACTTCCTGTTTTAGTTGTTAGACCATATGATCAGCATTAGTAGCAACGTGAAAATCTATATCAGGATTTTCTTTCAAAGTATGGCAACAAACACTCACTCGCAAATCATATACTGAAATCCAAAACGGACTTATCTAACCATTATTGGTCATTGAAAGAGTATCTTTACATCTATGATATCTTTATGTAAGCCCATCACACCTTAAAGCTTAAAGCAAAGGTGTAATCCAATTTTAGAGGAAAAAAAAAACAATTATAATATACGAAAAATAAAAAAAGAATATTTAAAAGTAGATCGGAAAACATAAAGAAAAAACTAAAAGCTTCTATAGTGTTAATCATATAAATATCAAATATCATATGATTGCGTGATACAGTAAATTAAACATTGCAATAATTAACATATGATAGTTAACATAGTTTGATATGACTCGACACCGCAAGGTTGATCCAGAATAGGTCGTTATTTGCTTGGTTGGCATACTTTAGAAGTAAAAAGCATAAAATAAGTTAAATAAACGGAGGCAATTTTATTGGTTTAAGGTAAAGAATAGGCAGTGAGAGTAGAATAAGATTAAGGAATCTAATTGGTTGAATGTGGAGAGGATATTGTTTAATTATGAAAACGATCATAGAATGTAAATCCATGCATCTATTCTGGTAATTTCCATCAGAAATGAAACACAGATGTTTATGTATACCTTATTTGCCGTAAGTATATTTTTATTCCTCTATACATATGTATATATAGTTATATTTATTGCCATACATATAGTTATATTAGTGTCTATATTTATATATGCTCAATACCGGTGATAGAGCTTATGCATATCTAAGTTTGGAGATGTATAGTTAACGAGGCATGATGTTTGGCAGTTTCACGCGTTGCGTTCTTTAGTTCATGTACATCCAAAACCACATTAATATGTTGGAAGTGTAATTTAGGAGTCCTCTGTTTTCTCTGAATCGATTTTATTATAATTTCTCCATATTTTTTGCATAATATTGCAACGCCATTATCAGGACTTTATTATTCTGTGGTCCGCCTATTATTTTTTTTAATTTCAGATTCGACATTTTGGCGTGAACCATGTTTATAGTATTTTTCTACTTTACATACAATGGAACCTGGAAAAGGTCTCAACGCTGAAGAAAAGTGGTAAACAACTTAGAAACCCCTTCTTCTCCATTGAACTCTTGAAGGGCTTACTTTTTACTAGCCTGTTTGGAGTCCAGGGGATTGAATGCTGGCGCTGGTGTCTCTTGCAAGCTTGGTTTCTCTTGAAGTGATTCTACCTTCCCCTCCCTTGTTATTATTATGATCATCTCCTTACTTCAAGTAGCTTCATGCCTTGTCTAGAGCTACTTCTATACAACTATGTCATAATCAAAAAAAGTGTTAAAGGATCCACTCTTCGTATCTCTGCAGAGGGGTTAGGTCGCCATGTGGATACGGCTAGAGGATTCCATAGAAACGCTTTTTGGGGACGTGGTCCCCTTTATGTAGCAGCGTGAACCTTAGCTTAGTAAGATATTGCGTCTTAGAGAATATGCTAAGATCTACGCTTACATTTAGATTGTTGAATCAATGTTTAACAGAGTAAAAACAGATAAAACATGAAAAACCATTAAGGATAAAGCATGCATATAGTTAAAGGAAGAATAAAACGTAGTTTAAAAGTAACACAATATTTATATATTTACAAATTACAGAGCATTAAGTGTTCATTTCAAGTGTCCAGTTAGAGAAACAATAAAAGTTCATGCCTGTGATTTATGAGTATGTATGTATGTGCGTAGTGTAATCATGTGTGAGGTTTGGCCTTAGTACGTCGAAGTGTGTGAATGTGCGTGCGAGCGTAGAGTTGATACGTCGTTTCGGCATTTGTGTGTGTGTGTGTCTTTGTCAGAAGTGTGAGGTTGCGTTCGTTGAATGAGGATAGGAGTGTAAGCCTTTGTGTGTGTGTGGGCGGAGGGGAGTAGTAGTCAGCCGATGCGTTGGCACCCTTCGCCCAAAGGCGGGGAGTAGCCTAACTTGTCCTCTCTGTTAAGCGTATGAGAGGCGGAGAAAAAAAAGAGGGAAAAGAGAGTTTGGCGGTGCGTGATGGTTTTTATATGTTTGACCAGTCAATCCCATAGCTTCACCAAAGAAGATACGATTTTAGTTTTGGGTTTTCAAGAGTGTAACAGCTATAGATTTAAGTAACATAACGCAAGTTATGAGCGAATCCCGGACAAACGAGCAAATTCATATTCCGTTTGACTTCCTCGTGTACGGAAAACCACGAGAAACTGAAGCCACCAGATTGAGGCTTCCATGCGAACGTCACTGAAACTGTCTGCTGTAATTCCACATCACAGTCAAATGAGATTCCACTGGGCTCGGGAGTAAATGACCTTGGGCATAGGTTGTGTTTTATTCACTGACGAGGTGATCAGTAACGGACCTAACGACTGGCCGAAATGGTTAGGTTTCGTAGATGAATGCCACATACATTGGAAAAATCAACAACAGAGTAAACAAGTTCTGTTATTGTTTGGTATCATTGTGGGCACACCTGTTTACCCAAAAACAGTGTCTAAAGGAATTAAAGTGGTCGTAGGCAATTACTCTAATTTGCTGAAGGAGGTCCTGAATCCCATGCTAGATGATATACTAATGACATTTCTATGGGGTCTCGTATTCATGCATAAAAATATTCCCCAACTTAACAAAGCTACAAAATAATTTTTATGCTGTTATGGCATATGGATCGCAACTTTGTTCAAAAATATTTCGCTTATAAGTAAACAGGATATTTATGCTGATAGACGATTTAAATCAAAATATGCGACCATCAAAGTCGTAGTAAAAGCAGTACAGTTTCCAAGTCAACATAAATTGTCACATTCGATGACTAATAGAAATGTTGGTCAAATAATTCATTTTGTCAATAAATCATTTAATATTGGTATGAATCTCTGTTAAATATGTACTAAGGTGTGCGAAATATGTATCTTTATTATTCATTATCTCCAAAATATGTTCAGTTTGGTTTGTTTCAATCCATAATAGTTTTCTGTTTATATACTAATTGTTCACCACTTACCATGGCCAAAAGACACTCGAGGATAAAGGTTAGTGAGATTTTCAATTGGATTATGAAATAGTACCATGAAAGAATTAAGAACTATGATTGATTCACAGAACGACATATCATATATTTGTTAACATTGGACTTGAAAAGGGGCATGCTGTAGTATTTTACAGATGGTAAGTTCCCGCAAATAACTTTCTTCATGGAAGTTGGTTTGATTTTAGGTACATAGCAGAAAAAAGGATCATTCTTTGAAGTTTTGGTAGAGAAACGAGTGCATGCTGAGAAATGTTATTCGGGGGAGGGGGATACCAGAGCTTAAAGCTCAATCGAGCACATATCATGGAAATATCGATGGATTAGGGAAAGACTAGCAACGTCTATTCTGTTAGAAATGGGCGACAATGCTAATATATATATATATATATATATATATATATATATATATATATATATATATATATATTTGAAGTGATATCATGAATTAGTTTGATCTCAATTGATAACTGCGGTTTCATGGGAATACTGAGAACTCAATCTATAGTCATAAAGGTACCAAATGTGGACATTTTCAATAAATGCTATTGCGAACTCTATAGCATCGACATAGCATTCAATGAAGTATGGTTAAATATGGTACCTTTAGTCCTTTACAGTTTCAAGTGTTTCAATGAAACTGCAGATATACACATATATATATATATATATATATATATATGGCGAGCACACTTCTTCATTAACAATAAAGATAAACACGTAGATACAAAAGAATCCTACGGATTCAAAAGCCTAAAAGACGCTAAACCAATAGATCTCATGGCTAGCTTTGAAAATGACCTGTTAAATGTTATTAAAAACTTAGAATTTCACAAACAACAGAATAATTTCCAAAAACAATTACACACCATCGTTAAAAACATAAACAACTCTAACAAAATATTCGTAAAAGCGGACAAAACTAGAAATTTTTACAAAATAGATAAACAAGAGTATAACAAACTACTAACAGAAAATATTACAAAAAACTACAAAAAACTCGATACAAGCGAACATAACTACATAGATATAATAAATACTGAAAGTAAACAAATCACAGATAAACTAAAAATTAGCAACAAAGTTAGTAAGTTAAAACCTAAGGAAGCCTATATCTTATTTAAAGACCACAAAAGTAACTTTAACAATAACCCCAGCACTCGCTTAATTAATTCGACCAAACCAGAAATAGGAAGAATCAGCCAAACAATTCTATCTAGAATTAACAAACAAATAAGAAAAGACCTAGAATTAAACTAATGGGTGAATACTGCCGACGCAATCACTTGGTTTAACAGTATAGAAAATAAGAACAATTGTACCTTCTTACAATTCGACATAGTGGACTTCTACCCATCCATATCAGAAGAACTCTTCAATATCGCCCTAGAATTCGCCGAGATATATACCGATATATCCAAGGATGAAATTCACATCATTAAAAAATGTAAGAGATCAGTTTTAATCAACAACGAGGACCAATGGATTAAAACGAATATAGCGAACTCCTTTGATTGGGCCATTGGTGCCCTTGACTCTGCGGAGGTATCTGATCTTGTGGGGTTATTCATTTTATATACACTCACAAATATAGTCGATAATACGGATATCGGCCTTTATAGAGATGATAGATTAGCGATAATAAGAGACTCTAACAAATTCAAGGGAGAAAACTTCAAGAAAATGATACATATGGAAATGAAAAAACTAGGCCTAAAAGTAGAAGTAATGGCTAACATAAAAACAACGAACTTTCTAGACGTCACATAAAACTTAAGTAAAAACACTTACGAACCATGCCTAAAAGATAACGCCAACCCAATATACGTACACCCAAGGTCTAATCACCCCCCATCAATCATAAAACATATGGCGAATTCGATCGAAAGTAGGCTTATCAACAATTCTAGCACCGAAAGCGTTTTTAAAAAATCAATCAACATTTACAATACAGCTCTAAAAAATAGTGGTTACCATAATACCGAAATTAAATATAAAAAAACAGGACACCAATAATTACAACAAAATTTAAAATAAAAACAAAAGTAAAAGAAATATAATCTACTATACCCCTCCCTATAACCAGATGCTAAAAACTAAAAGTGTTGTATACCAAGCAACGATATTTGCCAACGAAAGACCAAATAACAAGAAATACTACGTGGGTATGACATCCCTAGACTTTAAGACCAGATACTATGACCATAAAAGCACATTTAAAAACAAAGAACGTCGAACTAAAACAGCACTAGCTAACCATTATTGGGAGCTCAAAGAAAATGGACACTCACCAATAATTGAATAGAAAATAGTAAGACAGGCCAGTACATGTAGAAACTTAGACGACCCGTGTAGATTATGCCTGAATGAAAAATATGAAATCCTAAATTGTAAAGATCCCCGAAACCTATTAAACTCTAGAAGTGAAATAGCAAACAGCTGTTTACACAGAAATAAATTTACCTTAGGATGATATATAATAAATAAAATAAATAAATAAATAAAAATAAAAAAATAAATAAAAAACTGAATTAGTTAAAATTTAAAACCTAAAAAAGAAATACAAGAAACCACGTGTTAAAATAAATTCGCCCACTGTATTGACAAAACAAAGGAAACAAGATTTAGGAAAATCCATTGTTAACAAAAAATAGGAGCGTCACCAACAATGCCTTTGTTCGAGGGAAGCCCAACGATTGGCTGAGGGAACAACAAAGAATCTGATTGGTTAACTAGCAAGCCATGTATATAAACACACCTGACAAAAATAACTCCATGTATTTAGCCTGACGATTCCCCCCGGGGATGAAACACGGGAGCCTCTGTGTAGCTTGATTGCCATATATATTTTCATTGCTTACTATATATATATATATATATATATATATATATATATATTATGACTTTACTGTTGTGCTCATTTTTGAATTATAACGGCGAGTAGATTATAACTTGAAAAAGCGTCGTAAAGTTGAAATGTACATGAGAGCGTGATGGCGTTCTACACATATGGGAGATTTAAAAGTTTGACTGTTTAAACCGTTAAGAAATATATATATATTTGTATGATTAGGCAGCATTCCCTCCCTTATACATGTTTGATTAAACAGGAGTGCCAACTTCTGCTTATTCAGCTTTTGATCCGTTTTTACTAGTCTTCGTACCACGGATGTGATGTTATAATCCAAGGAGTGTAAAAACTCTCCGTATTTTGTGCGAACGTTTTCGACCGACATCGGTCGTCGTCAGGCGGTTGCAAAATGAAATACATTGGTGACTCTATCAAGAGGGCGCTCTTTTAAATTATTTCAACAGCACTTCAATTCACCTTCACCCCCCTCATAACGGGAATGGTTGATGTTTCGTTTATTAATGCGTATAAACAATGCCTACATTATGGGGAGGCGAACACTGGAACTCGAAACCGCCAGAATGGATGTGCTATTATATATATATATATATATATATATATATATATATATATATATATATATATATATATATATATATACAAGATCAAGTCATTACATTTTCTGCAAGTCCAATTTGGCGTACAATCCGTTCCAAAACATTTTGGAAATACTTTATTTTATTTATACTTTACAAAAATAATTTTTAAAGATTGTCCAAAAAAATGGAACAAGCGGAAGACCTAAAAAGCTCAACGTCAAGAGCGAACCAAAAAATGCAAAAAATGAGAGAAGACCATGAAGAATGACAGAAAAAGCATTTTTTCGTTCGCTCTTGACAAAGCCCATATAACATTTGGGCGAAACGTTGCCCTTTTTGGGTTTTCCGCGTACTCCATTTTAATTCCATCCCGTCGGATTATTTTATCCTTTCATCTTTTCAAATATATATATATATATATATATATATATATATATATATATATATATATATATATATATAAGTATGTATATGTATATATAATATATTATGAATAAGTACCGATTCATACATAATTATTTATTTTTTATCCTATTGGTTATATTTCTTCTTTCGACATTAACTATTAAGTAATAGAACAGAATAAGTATTCTGTTCTTATCTCTTTTCCATTTCTACGCCATATTTCACTATAAATTCTTAAGAACTTCCGCTTCTTTGATAAAGTGTTTCCGACTTTTCAATCAGTTATCATTAAAAATCAGGCGATTTTATTTTCCCTCCATCTAAATCACCTACGCACGGAGGACATTTATCCTCCCAAAGCTCATATCAATTTTGTAGATTCTAAGGTAATTGCCATTTTAAAAGTCGGTCTTTTAATAATACAGACTCCATTGATCAAAGATGATTTCAGATACAGTTACTTTATATGAGATTAAAATGTCATTTTGATTTTGCTCGACTTCCTTCTTTCAAGAACAAAGAGCAGACGCTTTCATATCATTTCGCTCCATCACATCTTGAATCAATACGCACTTATTTTAAGAGAATTAACGAACCAAAACAAAATTAAATCAAAATAAATGGCAATATCGGACGCTGTCTTTAAGGGTTTAGACATCTCTTAGAGAATTAATTATTTCGAAAATTTTACTTCAAGTTAATATGATTTTAATTAGCGATTTTATGTGAATGACATTTTTGAAAGACTTTATATCATTTTGATATTTGCTATTTTAAATCGCCCAAAAAGGTCACTTTTTTTTTCATTTCATTTTCGTAAGTTTAATAACTTTTTCTTTCGCGTTCTACAAGTTCAGCTGAATTAAATTGCTGATCGCGCTATTTATTTGTGAAAATCAAAGTTTTATATTAATGGATAGAAACCCATAATATTTATTCATATTCTATGAATACTCGTTTAGTCGAATCATAAACTAGCATTGGTGGAAAAAAGATTATATGTAAGTGGTTGTAACTAATGTTAAAAAGATATTATTCACGTAAGGTTAGACTTAGTATAAGCTTAGAGTAGTGTAAATTAATTTAGACGATAAATTTAAGGCATATTTACGTGTCATGATATTATGTCGCATGGGAAGTGATTGGTGACACGTAATCGTCAAGCTGATCAGATCTACTTCACTTTTTCTTGAACGCCAGGGAGAAGTGCTGCTCTTATCCCATACCACTATGGCTTTCTCCTCCTATGCTGGTGCAGCACGCACGCCGGGAGGATTGAGCCAGCTTCCTTTCTCTGAATATTAAATTCACCGGCGGGCTCCAGCTCCATGTGTATTCCGTCTAGGATTAACATTATGACGACGTTAGATCTTGCTGTTTTCTATAATGAGGCGTCGCCGTCGTTCCACATACAGCGACTGATATTTCCAAATAGTCACCCATCTGATGCTGACCAAGCTCAACGTTGCTTAACTACGGTGATCTAAGGGGAACAGGTGTGTCAACGTAATTATGTTGTATTCCGTATTGGGGATGGGTTGGAGTTATTATGTATCTATGCTGCATACTTGAGAATAAGAATTTAAAACTCCGAAAACATTGTTGAACCCCAAATGATTTTCTGCTATCATTTTTAATAACTTTTACAGTCGCTGTTATTAAGAAGGGGAGATAACTGCAACAAGAAGAAAGAAAGAAAGAAACAGATAGACTCATTTTTCACTGAGAAACAACTTAAAACATAAACACAAAACAAAATCATTGTATGTGTATATGTGCATTGTTAGAATTTGCTAGATATATTGCATTACATCTGGAATCAGTGAATTGTTCCAGCGTAGTGAAACAGTAATACTAGCGTTATAGGCGTAGGATATAAAACATATATTTAAATAAGTGATCCTAAGACAGATATCCGTAAATGTGTTGTATAGAAACCCACACTAAAGTGAATGCCGCGAAGAAACCAGCAGAAAAAAGAAATGGAAAGAAAACTTTACGAAATGGAACAGAAAAATACTAATATATGGCATTGAGATTTGGATTATTCGGATTATTCGAATTACTAATCTATTTTTTGTTGTTATTTTCACATTTCGGCCGAGGTAACCACCGACTTTCTTCAGGTACATCTGTTAAAACTATGAACTCTTTATGTCGAATTCGGTAACATCGGGATTATATCGACCGAAACTTTGTGAAAATAAAATCGAAAATAAGAATTGTCCGAATAATCTAAATAAGAGAAATTCCAAGACATCATATTGTGAATATACGTATATGTAACTGCCACAGATGTTTTTGTATTTTTAGACTGAGATTATGTTCGTGAGACATGACGAAACGTACAATATTATAGCTTATTCACGCCTTCCGTTATAAATAAAATCTTGTGGAGATATCAGGTGCGATTATGTTACACTAGAATTCCCCTTCTCTTAAACTAGTTGTCTATCGAGACTAGAGGGTACAGTCTTCCCTATTATTTGACCAACAGCATTAATGATTCCAGCCGCATTATTTTCTTATTCCTATTCTTGAGAGTTGGAGAAAAGTTTTTAAAAATTATTTTTTTTTAGGATCTCACATAATTAAGAAGGTCTGATATTTATAAGGACATTAGTATTCGATATAGGGTCTCGGCTACCAGAAATAGCACCTGGCCAAAATAAATAAAACCCTGCTTGACCCAGTGACAGACTTGGCCGGGTAAATGAGTATCCGGTTATTTAACGTAGAAACACCTGCAAAAGCTATCGGTAAATGTTATCTGCTGATGGAAGTAAACCATTCACAAAATAAAAAATAAAATAGATGGAAACCACATCTCGTAAGTGAATCTGGCTTCATTCACTGCGTAAGCAAAATCTGAGAATGGGTATTAAAGTTGTGGATGCGTAGGTTTCCAGAAATGTTATATAAACTGGCCCAAATTGAGATCGAGCAGAGTCTGCTGGCTAGCGAATTAGAGATATCAACTTGCGTCAATTCCTATTTTTTTTCCGCCCGTATCTCACCTGACTCGTTCACCGCAACCGCTAATAAAAATATACTATCATATTTTTCTACATAAGTGTGTGTGTCTATTTTTAAGCACAGCAGTAATATACAATATTATGTCTACATTTGATTTCTCTCTTTTATAACAATATTTGGTCATGGCTGATTTTTTTAAACGAACATTCTCACTAAATTTAGATTAAGCAAATAAATGCAAGTTTCTATTAGAGGATAAGTTTATGTTTAATCTGACGGGTATAAGAAGTTACGTCATAGCAAAAGTTGAAGTGACGCACAAATCCAGTTAAAATTATGTCTCTTGTGTGTCAAACATCAAAGCGAATGAGCGTACTTTCGAGTTTTACCACCAACTGTAGAAAATATGGCCGGGGAGATACAATCATATACATGAACTTGTTATAAAAACTAAATAATCATACTAGAAAATAATATGCAGACCATAGCAAATAATGAAGTTGTTGTTCTTTGTAATTGCTTTAAATATTGCACGTACATAGAGAAAGAAGACGTCTTCAAAAAAAGAAAGAATAGAGAGACAAGTTAAATGCACATACTGCAACGTGTCATCAACACAACAACACTCACGCTGTTTATGTCGGTTGGCGTCAGGATGATTTTCGGAGGCAAGAATTTGTCGACTGTAACATTTTTACTTTGTGGTCACTAAGAAAGTTTATAATATGGCGACCTTGTAAAATTAACGCATATATATAGAGACATTCTAAAGTTGTTGTTTTTTAGCTCATGGTTTTTTTCTTTTCCTGTGTTTCCGTTCAATTCTTTTGTATTTATCTCTATTTCTTCTTCTTCCATCTTCCCCATCTTTTCTTAATTTCACATTTACCATCTCTGTTTTTCATTCATATTCATTTCATTTACTTAATCTTAATTACTTCTCTTTTTCTTCAACGTTCATGTTATGGTTTCTCAGAATCGATTCCCTGTTTAATCATGCTCATTATGAAGAGTAATAGAAAATACTTTTTATCGTAATCCATCAGTTAAACAGTAGTACAGACAGTCATAGTTCAATTCGTATAATTTGAATTATTCGGATTACCATTCTCATCTAGGTCGTCCGAGTAATCAAATAATAGTCATCATAGTAGTCTGAATAATCAACATCTACGAATAATGGCATTCTTTATCGGTTTATCTGAAGCTGAAACTGTACCATTTAAAATTAGTGTTCCATTGTACTTAATATGAAATAGTGGAGGAGGGGGGGTCATGCAGTATAGTCTGAAATAGTACATAGAGATTACTCCTTCACACAATTTTCAGTGTAATGTATATCCGTAAATAACACCTATTATTTAGAGTGTTAGTATTATATATGCTCTGAAATACCATCCTCCCATGCATTACATCATCATTGTAGGGGTAGTGTAGTATCTGTTTAGTTGTACTGAGACCATCTCCCAGGCATTAACTTCTTTTTTTGGAGACAGTATCACAATTTTGTCTATTTTACATTCAACTGCTGTTTCAAACACATTTTTGTTAGCTCCTCGGCCTTTATAGTATGAGATCAAAGTGTAGTATCTTTTCTAAAACTGATTTAATTGCAAATCTATTTTATTACCTTTTAATGGGGTTATAGTATTTGTTCAGTTATTATGAGCTCATTCTGCCAGGCACTCCCTCTTCCTTTGCGGAGATAGTATTGTATCTGTTCGTATTTAATTATATCATCATCCCAGGCATAACGTCGTACTTTGAAAGACAGTGTAGTATAGGCCCATTCGTCATGAATCATCCTCCAAGTTTAGTAAAGAGTATGCGACCTGAGGGAGCATATAGTTGCTAGTAATACAAATTATCGATCCGTATCTAAAAAATGTCAATGTTGGACATTAACTATATTTATTTATTTCTGAATAACATACACACACACTATGTATAGTCCTGTTGGACGAACTCATTCTAGCAATGATGGGTGTCTTTCTCTCCACAAAATAAATATTTCAGAAAAAAAATATTCCACATATTTTATAACATTTTAAAAATGTAATTTACTTCATCGTGTTTATTGATTGTCATAACGACGCCTAAAGAGAGGTTATAACACAAACCTTAACAACGACATCAGTCTAAAGATGTATCCATGTTTTATCGGTCAAATGGTGTCGGGGAAAACAACTTTTAACCTTTTTCATTGCAAGATCTTATGTTTATGTCATTTTTTCAGTTTTTGCGAATTTGATTAAGATAATGTCTTTTACTTGTGGTTTAATTCGCATAAAAATTCGAGATTCAAAATTTTAATTAATTCGTTTGATCGCCCCGATAGACAACATTTATGAGTTCTCTAAAATATAACAAAATATAAACATTCACGGTATATATATATATATATATATATATATATATATATATATATATATATATATATATATATATATATATATATATATACGTAATCAAGAAAAACTATTGACCCCTTAACTTTGAAAGTAATGTATTATTATTGTATTTTATCTATTTTTGTTTTTATGGCAATTCTCAAAAATACATATGACTATATTAATGAAGAACAAATGTAGTAAAATATTTTGAAGATAATTTCATATCCATCTTTATAAATGCTTACCAATAAATGTATACAAGTATGTGACAAGAGCACCAATTAAGGCTGGCAGTTCAAGCTAGAGTTATATATAGCACATTAAAGAAAGTTTCCACTTGACAAATATGGAATATTCTTTGTTACTTAACTGCGCGTAGGCCTCAAATGTTTTCACAAACTACATTGTAGAAGTATATATATATATATATATATATATATATATATATATATATATATATATATATATATATATATAAATATATCATTAAAGATTATAGGTATGTTGTGTCTAATAAATCTATAGATATGTAAGTGTAATTAAAGAAAACAATTATTCTGTTTACAATTCTACAACACTCAATAGACTTGTAGTTGTTACATATACATAACTGTATGTATATCATATATTCTTCACGTATAGAAAATTTGTATCAGTTTACAGTAGAAAATCATAAAACTATAAACTTTGCCTAAAAGAAAAATAGCAACAACCACGAAAGTGTATTTTAGTTTCAGTTTCAAACCAAAGATCGGTGGAAAATTCGCTCTAAATTTTGAGTTTTCCCTGACTTATTCTGTTACTAATACCCCCCCCCCAAAAAAAAAATGAATATTACATAAATGAAATGTGTTAATATTCTATTCGGGACAATGCTGAAAAAGAATGTATCATCTTTCTGTGTGTGTCTTGTCTCGTTTCTGACTTTTAACTGGACACACACGCAGTTATAATTATTCTATTTTTAACAAAAAGAGTTAACTTATGTTTTCCTCGTTGTTAGAGTCTTCTAAATTGTCTTTCCAAAAACTTGCATGAATTTAAACAAATTAGTGTTACATTCGTTCATTTTGATTTAACTATTTGGCAAAGTACTATAACATCTACATAATAAGAGTAAAAATATGTGTATCCGGCTCGCGTCAATAATAATGTATGCAAGTGAGGTTAGTCGTTTAACTTCGGTTATCTAATGAAAACCGGTGGGTCAATGTAATTCTAACGTCTATACGGCAACGGTATTTTAAAAAGTCGTATACCGCCAAAAAGATTTATTTAAATAGAATTATATTAATGTACACGCATTAAAATAAAAGTAATTTTTTATGAATAAGTATAGTACGACTTTGACCGGTTCAATTATGTTGTTTTTTTCATTTGTTTGCCGAGCTTTTTCTGTAATAAGGAACCACATGAAGCTTGCCAACATCCATCAGTAGAAGTGGTGCTAGGGAACCACTAGAATTCGAACTTAACGCGAACTAGTTATCATTACGGGTAGGTATCTACTTCACACGGATACTTTCCTACACGTATTAATGCAAGCATATATTATTATTTTTAATATCTGGGTTTAGTTTGCGATGTATTGTATATAAACCACCTTTTAAATTATGCAATGCCGAAACATAATAATTATTCTAAACGATTCTACTATTTATACTATTAATTAAACACAAGTTGCTGGGTTAACAGATAGATAGGAGGGGAATATGGCTTTTCCCAGCAGTATAAGTGCGGAAATAATCAAAATAGATCCGATCGAAAAAGGAAAAAAGAAAGAAGAAAGAAAAGAAGAAAAAAGACAAAATTAAAAAAAACGAAAGAGAAATGAAAAAAAGAGAAAACAAAAAAAAGATAAAGAAAAAAGATAAAGAAATAAATAAAACAAAAAAATAAAAGAAAAGAGAAAATTAAAAAGATAATAGAATAGGAAACAAAAAAAGACAAAAAAGGGCAAAAGGGATAAAAAAGAAAAAGACAAAGAAAAATAGAAAAAAAACAAGAAAAAAATGAAAAACTTAATAAAAGTAAAAACAAATGAAAAACAAAGAATTAAGAAAAAGAAAATGAATGAAAAATAAAAAAGAAAAGTAAAAGAAAAAACGAAAAAATAGTCAAAAGAAATAAGAAGGAACAAAGAAAACAGTAAACAATGAAAAAATGCAAATAAAATAAATAAGAAGAAAACGAAAAAGAGAAAAAGGAAAAAGGAAAAAAAATATGAACTCGACATTAACGGTTATAGAGGCCGCAACAGTATCCATTACACTAATCACACTTTCCATCTCGTTTTTTTTTTAAGTACAGTGTAGAGAAAAAAATATAAATCAGTGTCCATAGAAAATTTATGGCATGGATATTTGCCATGCATAAAAGTTCTCATCGTGATTTTTTATTTTTGAAGAAAAATCCATTCTGCACTAGAAACAAATTATGGGTATAAAATTACTTGATGGCTTATATTTTTTCATCGACATTGAAAACAGCTTTGCTGCAATGATAGCATTCGAAAGG
>OY744524.1:160627533-160632533 GCA_963556195.1 Sepiola atlantica
GCTATTACAAGGTGCACTCAATTGAAGACAATTATGTTGGACACCGATATGTAGAGTGAGCAAATAAATACGATACGTTTTTGACAGGGTCATCACCATGTAGTGAGTCATCTCATGATGTGTGGAATCAATGACTACGAGAAATGGACACTTTTTGTATATTATTTCATACTAGCTGGATCTACACGCTCGCTATCACTTCCCAATTCAATTCCTATTCACTACTTGAAATCACCGAAGCGAAACTAATCAATAAGAAGTAGATGACAAAAGTATTCATAGATGGTTATTTCCATTGTGCACAATTAAATTCAAGATTTTAAACTGGAGAGTGGGTCCGCCAAATATAAACTTTGTTACACCGTTTTCTAAAACAATGAAATAACTTCCAGTTAACAACTTTCTTCTATTTACTGAAGAGAATGTAAAGAATTTGTTTTCGTAACACTTTCCCTGCGGTTACCTTTTACTTAGTTTAAAATGTAATGTATGTAATATGTAACTTAACACAACTAGTAAAAATGTGCGACCAGAGTAAGCATATATTTGCTAGTAGGTATAAGCAAAATTGCTGTTGTTTATCAGATTCTCTTCAATGTCTGACCCGATGCTGAAATTAAATTATTTGAATAAGCAGAAAATCCATTGATAATTCTGGAGGAAATATGTACAAGAAATGTGGTTTGTAACTTCTAATATATATATATATATATATATATATATATATATATATATATATATATATATATAAAGTAAATTCCGTGTACAACAGAATGGTAGGATTAATTTTAGAGGAAGCATTATTATAATCAATGAAACAGACGAGTGGAAAAAAAGGAAAATTGTTAAAATTACCTTAAGGCCTTGTCGTCTGACCCTCTAAGAGGAAACGTCAGAATGGTAAATTAAAAACTAAAAGTCGAATAAGAAATGAGGGGAAAAAAAACTTATTTCAGTTGGAGGAAACGATTGAGAGAAAAGAAAAAAAAAGAAAAAAAAGGGTAAATCTCTCAACGTTATGGTGGCTTTGAATCATTAAAGATCTCCAACTGATGTTTCAAAATCTTTTGTCTACACAGGCTAGGTCGATAGTTGTTAATGACTAACGCCTCAAGAATATTGAGATGGTAGTTCGACCTGGCACTGTGTAAAACAGAAAACCACCCATCGGAATACCTGTCAGAACAACTATTTGTACTAACGAGGTGATTACCGATGGCTGATTCCTGTGCCTGGAAGTTCCCGGATGATCTCGAAACCTTGTGTAGGCGAATATCACGTGGTATGTGTTGGGATATTCTAAATTCTAATCTTTGAGATGTTTTGCCAACGTAGTCAGCTCCACACTGACACATGAATTTATAAACTATCGAATTCTTTTGAATGGCTGGCAAAACATCCTTACGAAAAGAAGAGAAAAAGGTTCGAGTCGTGTAAACTACCCTCAACATGGTTGCCGGAAAACAACGTTGAGTAGAAGAAGAAATCCTTTTAACAATGTCAAGACCGTCAGAACCCAACCAAGGGAGTTTCAAATAAATAGAGCAACGTGACGGGCAAAACATCCCAAAGATTAGAATTTAGAATATCCCAACACACATATATATATATATATATATATATATATATATATATATATATATATATATATATATATATATATATATATATATATATATATATATATATATATATGAACTACTGTACACCCTTTGTCAAAAATGCCAGAATAACTTGGGCATACCCAGTATTCGCACTAATATTCATATAAAATCAAAAAAATTATGTCATTTTTTTTATTTTTTATATATTAATTATTATTATTTATGATCACCTAAAGTTGAAAGGCATTTACCGTTGAATTTTAATTTAGAGTGAAATAATTATTTCTGAATTAAACTCTGAAAGCGGGGGGGGGGGTTCTGACTTACTATTTGCTTTCTCGCTTCCCTTTACACTTAAAATAGTTTCGTCCCAAGTTTAAAACAAATTCTTTACTCGCTAACATTTCTGTAACTAGATATATATATATATATATATATATATATATATATATATATATATAATTTCATGTCAGCGAGTTGATAACAGTAATACAAACTGGTGAAAGGGTGGATGGGGATTTAATGATTCACTATTATTTTCGATTCGTCTGCTTAGCCATGTCCATTTTGCCCTAAGTCTCATAACTCCGAAGACAGTTGACCAATTCTTTGTAGAACCATTGATTAGGTAGATGAGACCAAACGCAAGAAAAAAATCATTTCCAGAAGAAAACGCCGGCGGAACGGTGGTTCCTGAACGAACGTTATAAAGATAATAACCGAAAATCGAGTACAAAAGCGAACGAGTTAGGATCGATACATCTGTAGGCAATGACTCATTCGGCTGTAGTTATTATCTTGAACAATCAATTTATATACATACATACGCAGGTCAAAAAGTTCTAAGGTGCGCCCGCAAAAAGAATTGGAAAACAAGACTGTGTTTATCGATGTTTAAATATAGTCCCTCCTTGACACCAATGCACTTGGTTCAACAATGCTCAAGCATTGCAATTCCATCACGGAAGTAGGTGACATCCTTTTCCCTCAGAGATTCCTCTACAGTGTGTAACGTCATCATTGTTTCAAAAGTAAGAACGTTGGATCTGAGTTAAAGGAAACACGTACGAAGTCAAATGGAGGTAAGTCGTGGGAGTAAAGTGTTAGCAATTCAAAGTCATTGCAGCTACTGCAACCTGAAAAGTGTGTATGCGCGCATGGTTTTTGTGTAAGAGCAAACTTACCCTTAATTTTATTGCTTCCTTCAGAAGTTTTAATTTTCCATAGAGTCTGTAATAATAACATCTTCAGAATTAGAAAAAATTAATTTCATCACCTTGCCAACAAGTGTTGCGCACTCGTATTTCTTTGCGTGAAAAATCAATGTGTTTCCACTGTTTACCCTTAATCTTTGATCCACGTTCAAACACAGGTTTCATCTTCACTTACTAATCTGCTGTGGAAATTGGAAGTGTACTGTTTTGCACGATCAATGATATGAAAACGTTTCTGGTCGCAAATCGAGTGATTTGAATGAGTTGTAATTTAAGCTTCATGAAAAGAAGACGAATTTACCATTTAAGATTAGTATTTTGCCTAACTTAATGGTATTAAGACAAATGTTGGAAAGAAAGTGCATTTACAGTGGATGTGTGTTTTTGTTCTGGGTAAAGCGTTGTTTATGCGATTTATGTCTGCTGCCAGTTCGAAGGGGTTGCTTTTCTGTAAGTCGAGAATTATTCTCTCAATATTCGGACAATCTTTAAAAGATCTGTATTTTATGTTTAGATCTCTTTATTTATTGTGGTTTCTGTTTGTGGCGTTGGTTGAGTCAGGGCGCAAGTGGTTCCCTCATTAACTTTTAACCTTATACTAATCCTACCCCTAATACAACGCACATCTAGACTCATGAAAGTAGGTCAAGGGTGTGTGCGCACACTTCGTATGACTGGCGGGGCTATTACATTGCAAAACTCATTTGTCTATTAATGGCGTCATTTTCAGCTCGTAGAACCCAAACTATCGACTTAACTATCTGGTGAAGAGTAAAATATCTGTCATTCATAATCCTACGGTTGGACAGCATCAATTTACTCATCAGTGGTTTGGGTTTCGGAACCAATTGAGCAATGTGTGCTCTCCATACGCTTATGGAGTTTCGCATCCGACTTTTTCAAAGTTGCATAAGAAGAAGGGTATTCAGCAAGTTCATGTCCCTCATGGATTTCCACGGGCGTCTTACCTTTCTTTTGTAGATGCATTATTATTTCCCAGTCGTTGATTTATCTATCCTTAAATTTGTCGCACACTTTTCATCTTTATATGAACATCACCTGCACAGAGTTTAAGACAGAAATATTAAATAGTGTTTTCCTGTATTGATCAGACAAGGTACTGTTTTCCCACAAAAAGATTGTTCAACTCCGCCTCTTCATTTTGTTTAAAGCTGATAACTTTTTGAGAAACTCTCGTATATATATCATTACAATCACATGCCGAAATAATACATACACACACAAAGTAGCTTGCCTACATTATATATATATATATATATATATATATATATATATATATATATATATATATATATATTGTGTGTGTGTGTATTTAAGGTATTTAGGTAGCAGATTTTCAATTAGGTAAACATTATTAAGTAACATGAGGTGTTTCTGCTTGATAAGACTTCTTTTTTTTCAATTTTCCAAATGGTTCATTTAGTTGTTCGGCCAAACTTGTGTATGTAAGTTCCATTTTCTTTTCCTTTTTCGCGAGCTCTTTCGTTTTCATTCGTCAAATCATCTTCAGGCACTGTTAGTCTTGGTGTCTTCACAAATATGTCTTTACTGTTGAGTTTTTTAACAGCTAGTAATTACAACTTTAAAAAGAGGTTCTATAATATTGAGATGTTACATGCGAACGCGATTATGTTCTAAACGTGTGCAAGATTCAAAAGTATGATTGCGTAACGATTAAGAATTTGATAACGTTAATTACTATGCTAGTTACTTTGTATAGAAGACGTTCGTTTATCTAAGCAAAACCGTTCAACCTTTCATTTAGATTTTATTTCTTTTTGTGTTTAATTGTTTTTGCTTTCTGTCTTTACATACATTTTGTCTCCACAACATTTCATTTTATGATATATCGTGTATTTTATATACATATATATATATATATATGGAAACTGAAAGAAGAAAAACTAAAATATTTATGTATTCATCAATGTTTCGTTTTTATTCCAAGCCTTCCTCGGAATAATTGTCTGAAGAAAATAACACACAAGTACAATCATCTTGAGGAAAGCTTAAAATAAATACGAAACGTTGATGAATACATAAATAATATTTGTTGTTTTCTCTTTTTTCATTTTTCATTACGTCGGAACACTATTTCCATTCTTTATCATATATATACATATTGAAACATTGTTCGAAATTTAAATATATTTAAAAGTTT
>OY744524.1:160637533-160690033 GCA_963556195.1 Sepiola atlantica
TTTACTCATATGTAGAGTATACATGTTATTTAACATCAGCAGCCAAGGTTTTGGCTCCCGTATTTTAGGATGCGCAAGGTATTATGTTCAAAGATTACTTTTAAAACGGAAGACCTATCAATAGCGAATATTATACAGCATTATTGGTGCGTTTGATAGACGATAATTTTACAACTAGACATCACTATCCAATAAGCCACTTACTGTGTGTCAACGAGAAAGATGAGAAACTGTTTCTGTCGACAGAAATAACGCTGGATAATCCGTGTGAATATAAGAAACCCTTCAAGTTGTGTTACATGAATGTGTAAATAACCTATGATTAAAATCAGTTGAGGGGGGTGTTCCATGGTTCTTACGACACTTATTTAATATATATATATATATATATATATATATATATATATATATATATATATATATATATATATATATATATATATATATATAGAGTGCTCACCTCTCGAGCGCTGGCTTTTAACCCCACTTTCTCGACCCAAGCTGTGGTCACATCTTACTTGTGGGAGTAAGATAAAACTGGCCTTGTGCCTAACTCCGGGAGGAGTAAATAAATATATATATATATATATATATATATATATATATATATGTACCTTTACGACTATTTACAAATGACGGTGATCAGTCCTATAGAATGCTCAGTTCCAACGTAGTTTGCAGACATACACAAATGTTTATCATATATCTATAAATATCAAATATATATTGTTATGAAATATGTATTCATGTTTTGTTTTTGTGTTAGGTGCTATTTCGTGTGGAATATTTACCCGACCGAGTTTAATATCAGCTGCTAAAAAGTAAACGTTTATTATTTATGACAAACGTCAGAACATTAGACATAATAGCACCTGTCGATGTTGTCTCGTAAACTCTGAACAGAATTGCCACATAAGAGAAAAGATTAAAAATTTAAACGGGAATATAACGTTTCAAAAATAAGCAACGTACATAGTTAAGCAACTATACTAATAAAAGCTGGAGGTTAATTTTAATAAAGAAAACTTTAGAGAAAGATCTGTAAATTATGCTACTATAATAGTTGACCATTCAATGAAGTATGGAAGCCTCCTATTCTCATAGTACCAAATGTATTTTTTAAAAAGAGGTTAAATTAATGTTATCAAAGGAGTTGTTATGTGAAGAAATCCTTTATTTATTTTTTATACTGTGGATCCAATATAAATAAATCTGTTCTCATCATTATTGCTGATAGGATTAGGATTATTATTATTATTATTATTATTATTATTATTATTATTATTATTATTATTATTATTATTATTATTATTATTATTATTATTATTATTATTATTATTATTATTATTATTATTATTATTATTATTATTATTATTATTATTATTATTATTATTATTATTATTATTATTATTATTATTATTATTATTATTATTATTATTATTATTATTATTATTATTATTATTATTATTATTATTATTATTATTATTATTATTATTATTATTATTATTATTATTATTATTATTATTATTATTATTATTATTATTATTATTATTATTATTATTATTATTATTATTATTATTATTATTATTATTATTATTATTATTATTATTATTATTATTATTATTATTATTATTATTATTATTATTATTATTATTATTATTATTATTATTATTATTATTATTATTATTATTATTATTATTATTATTATTATTATTATTATTATTATTATTATTATTATTATTATTATTATTATTATTATTATTATTATTATTATTATTATTATTATTATTATTATTATTATTATTATTATTATTATTATTATTATTATTATTATTATTATTATTATTATTATTATTATTATTATTATTATTATTATTATTATTATTATTATTATTATTATTATTATTATTATTATTATTATTATTATTATTATTATTATTATTATTATTATTATTATTATTATTATTATTATTATTATTATTATTATTATTATTATTATTATTATTATTATTATTATTATTATTATTATTATTATTATTATTATTATTATTATTATTATTATTATTATTATTATTATTATTATTATTATTATTATTATTATTATTATTATTATTATTATTATTATTATTATTATTATTATTATTATTATTATTATTATTATTATTATTATTATTATTATTATTATTATTATTATTATTATTATTATTATTATTATTATTATTATTATTATTATTATTATTATTATTATTATTATTATTATTATTATTATTATTATTATTATTATTATTATTATTATTATTATTATTATTATTATTATTATTATTATTATTATTATTATTATTATTATTATTATTATTATTATTATTATTATTATTATTATTATTATTATTATTATTATTATTATTATTATTATTATTATTATTATTATTATTATTATTATTATTATTATTATTATTATTATTATTATTATTATTATTATTATTATTATTATTATTATTATTATTATTATTATTATTATTATTATTATTATTATTATTATTATTATTATTATTATTATTATTATTATTATTATTATTATTATTATTATTATTATTATTATTATTATTATTATTATTATTATTATTATTATTATTATTATTATTATTATTATTATTATTATTATTATTATTATTATTATTATTATTATTATTATTATTATTATTATTATTATTATTATTATTATTATTATTATTATTATTATTATTATTATTATTATTATTATTATTATTATTATTATTATTATTATTATTATTATTATTATTATTATTATTATTATTATTATTATTATTATTATTATTATTATTATTATTATTATTATTATTATTATTATTATTATTATTATTATTATTATTATTATTATTATTATTATTATTATTATTATTATTATTATTATTATTATTATTATTATTATTATTATTATTATTATTATTATTATTATTATTATTATTATTATTATTATTATTATTATTATTATTATTATTATTATTATTATTATTATTATTATTATTATTATTATTATTATTATTATTATTATTATTATTATTATTATTATTATTATTATTATTATTATTATTATTATTATTATTATTATTATTATTATTATTATTATTATTATTATTATTATTATTATTATTATTATTATTATTATTATTATTATTATTATTATTATTATTATTATTATTATTATTATTATTATTATTATTATTATTATTATTATTATTATTATTATTATTATTATTATTATTATTATTATTATTATTATTATTATTATTATTATTATTATTATTATTTTTATTATTATTATTATTATTATTATTATTATTATTTTTATTATTATTATTATTATTATTATTATTATTATTTTTATTATTATTATTATTATTATTATTATTATTATTATTATTATTATTATTATTATTATTATTATTATTATTATTATTATTATTATTATTATTATTATAATAATAATAATAATAATAATAATAATAATAATAATAATAATAATAATAATAATAATAATAATAATAATAATAATAATAATAATAATAATAATAATAATAATAATAATAATAATAATAATAATAATAATAATAATAATAATAATAATAATAATAATAATAATAATAATAATAATAATAATAATAATAATAATAATAATAATAATAATAATAATAATAATAATAATAATAATAATAATAATAATAATAATAATAATAATAATAATAATAATAATAATAATAATAATAATAATAATAATAATGTTTAACTATACATATATGTACTACATAATCTTTAATGCAATCATTATTAAGTGGGCAATTATGTTTTACTCTACAATTAGAATTATTAGTTCTGTCAAATGCGTCTATATTTTTTTATATATCTGCTATTTTTAAATGTTATTATTATGGTTACAAAATGGATGAATTATTGTCCTGGAATCTGGAAAACCATGAGACCACAAGAAAGATATACTATAACATATTTAACTGGTCAATTGGGAAGGTTAAAATTAATGTTCTTCAGTTCTTTATAAACTCAACGTTTGAGAGGTAAAGGAGAACTTTAATAGAACACTCGGATATCTATGCATCTCTTATAGAGATCAAGTGTTAGCCCCTGGAAAGGGGTCCCCTTGATTTCTGAGACTTTACTCTATGAAAAAAAGTTACAAATAAATATAATTGAGCCTAGATGGTATACTATGATGTATAGTATCTTTATTTTATTTTTATTTATAACTTTATTATATTTTGGAGATTTAATTCTTTTCAAAAATAATTTAATTTTTTAGCGATATCAGTGTGGACACTTAGTAAAAATTGTTGATCTAATAGGTTCATCTATATAAATTCTCCCCGTTTCTTTTTCATTTAGCAAAACGTTTTGAAACTTTATTTACATTAATATTCTTAATAAATTTAACATTTTTATAATTAGCAGCATGATGTTTATTTATTTTGTTATTAATAAACATCTTATGGTGTTAAATGTAAACTTTTTTGGAGGGGGGCAGTTATCCTGCTTAGAAGTTCCATTTCGTCTCAGGTACCCGGAGAAAGTAATGAGTTCTTTGCAATGTTTGTAGTAAGGCAAGTTCTGCTGTGAATGTTTCACAAGGCGAACAAAAGATTGAAACTCAGTCTAGCACTTAGCACGCTTTTCTATCTCTCTCGCTTACTTCATTTTGTGCTTTAACATAATTACAGGAGCTTTACAATATCTTAAAGATGTAAGAGTGGTTTGACCTCCTTTCTTTTATGGCAATGATGGAGAATAACGAGTATGTACATAGTACAAACTGTTTTTTTCTGTAATTTTCTCTACAGAGTTGAAATTTCCTTTATAGATATACCTTTATAAGACGCACGCAGAGATGGTAACGTTGGCAATTATAATCGTGCTGCCCCCCCGCCCCAAAAAAGCAGTGTATTCGTCCCAGTTCTATCTTAATTACTTGAACAAGTTTCAGAGAATTAAAATTTCACACAACATGTAAGCTGTTTACTGCTTAGTGTTCGTGTCATTTTCTATACGTTTTTTCAAGGTTCCCCTAAGAGATTCACCTTCGTACAGTATTGTCTGCAGTTCAAATTGTTCCATGTTGCTGTTCGAAGAAACTACCGACTGTTTAAGCTTAACGGATCCCGTTCATTTAGCACATTTACTTAATATAGTGTGGTTACATTTATCTATAGTAGTGAGATTAGAAGCGACAACGCTGGGCAACTCGGCTAGCTTAGCACTGAATTTGAATTGCAGCAAGGTTTGGATTATACATGAGATATGTTACATTACATAGAAAGTATATTTTCATTTTACAGTCAGATAACGTAGGAAGAAAATTTACCTTTTCAAAATTAAGGTTACAAATGAAATGACGTAAGAAAAAAAGCAATATATAATACGTGGCATATAGAAAGCTGGAAATACTCTCTTGCATTTTGAACTACGAACTAAATAGACGTTTTCGGAGAACTAATCGCTTCCTCTATAGCCGATGGAGCTACTAGAAAAACATTTGGGTATGATGTCATTTTAATGTACAATGTAAATAAAAATATACTAAAATAAACCTACAGTAGATTTGGCTTTGAGTCAATACTTTGTGTTTTTGTTTTTAATTATATCGACAAGACGATAACTATTAGTTGTAATAGTTCCTATAATAGTTCCGATATAAAAAGAGAAAGATAACTCTACACCGACTACCACGACAACTACTACTACTACTACAGAGAAGCGCCGACACAACTGTACACGACGTGGACATGCCAGATTTGTTGCGGTCCGAAGAAGATTTGATCCGACTATACTAAAGCTATGTTTTGTGGAAAAAATTTAATTGAACATAAATTAAGAGGAATTTTGATTTTTATAGAAAAGGGGCATCATCAAACAAAATTAACCACCTTTGACGGTTTATTTTTTATTTATTTTATTTATAGTAGAAATATGTCATGTTTTCTTAATTCAATTTATTACGTCTTTGAGTTCGTTTGTGGATCAGACACGAAGGCTTGCTAACAAGTTATTAAATTAGGATTCATTCTGTATACTAGACTGACAGGTGTTTACGCTTCGTCTGTGGCCAGTTAATGAGGTTATCAATAATAACAGAGAGAGGGTGAGATATGCTTTATTACGTCATGTGGTATGAATAAACATAACTCACTATTCATTATATTATGACATCTATTCTATATACGGATATCCCACTTGCTTTATTATAGATATAGATGACACCGTTTCTTTTGAAGTTATCCAGTGTTCACGGTGACAAACGAACAAACAAGTAAGACCTACATATTTGTTTCAGTATACTAGAAGACAGAGGTTTAGAAAGTTTTTCTAGTAATCGACCCTTGATAATAGATCGTAAAGGATATCATCTCTTCACTCTCTGGTTTGATGGATGACGTCTCATTTTCTGATGTTATCCACTGACCATGGTTATCCAAAGCTGCAATTAATGGATAAGACTACAAAACGATGATGTCATCTAGTGCGCACGGATGAGAGAAAAGAAAAACAAGATAACAAAACCAACAGATTTTAATAGTATACTAGACTCCCGGAGACTGCTCAATTTCTATACTTGAACTCATTTACCATAGCATTTTTACTATACCATTTAGATGATTTTGAATCATTTTCGGGTCTTATCTCTTTCATCTACCGCAATTTTGTCTCATTAGTGTAAAGAGGTTACCTCGGGGTGATAGGAAAACGAGGATAGTAAATATATATTATAGATGGTATCGTGGTGTGGGTCAGGAGTGTGGGTAAGCGACGCGTTTGGAATGTGACAACGATTGCTTTTATTATAACAAGCTTTTATTATAACAAGCTTTTATTATAACAAGCTTTTATTATAACAAGGCTGGGGTTACAATTTGAATTGTTAATAGTTGTTTTGTTTTCATTTTTGCTGATTCGAGGAAGAGAAATTGCAGACGCACGGAACCGATCGAGAGAAGATCGGCAAAAACAGAAGAGAACAGGCTTGACGATAGAAGAAAGTGAACGCCTTGCCTTTTGCTCCCCGCAGCTTTGGGTTTGGGGAGTTGATTGTAACCATCCCTGGAGTGTGCTAAAAGGAATGTTTATATTCTACATACATTAAATTGTAACATATATAAAATAAATTCTGTCTTGTTTTCGATTGTTTTTATTTCCACTGCAACCCCTTTCGATTTGGGAGGGCAGTAAAACAATATGGAACAATTATACACCGAGAAATATATTTCAACAAGTATAACGTTACGTGACACTTATGAAACTTTTTGGAGAATTTTTTCGATCTCAACAGTGTTCTCATCTTCCTGTTTACAGAAAAAAAACTGTAATCTCGTTGACGCGTTGTAAGTTGTAACATAAATGAAAAGTAGCATACCTCTCTTCCATTGTCTGCTGATTCGTTGTTCTTAAGCCGTAATCAAAGCCGTAGCAGCAGAGGTGACTTTGTCTTCTTCTTTTCTTTGGTTTTGTAATAAGGTATTCATTTTTCAAATGCCAACAACATTCCTGCTCAATAGCATCATGATCTTTGATGTTTCAGTTTGTTATATATTACGCAAGTTTCCCATCGTTCGTTCCCCGGTGAGGACAAACAAAGGAAGTGTGTCGAAAAAGGCGTCTGAATCCAATCAGTTAGCCTGTTAAAGAGAAATATTGCGCTACGGTCATATCTAACTGTCGACGCGTACTTCCTGTTCAGACGTCATATCCTGACACGTAGCCCTAATTCTAATGTTTTAACTTATAATGGAATTTTCTACTTTTCTGTTTGATCAAGCTTTATGCGAGAAATACCGTTTTAAATATTATGTTTACACATCCACATCCAACCTTCTACACTAGTCTATATAATAATACGCTATGGCAATTTCATGTTCGTACTACGTTATCACCCTCTATTTCTTTTTTAAATAATGGGGACGCCTGATCTCCGAAGATGCACTGCAAAAAAAAGTATTTTTTTATTTCATTTGATGCCGCTTTATTCCGAACGTGACACTCGGACAAAAATAAAAGCTAGGATCAAAGTGCAGTATCTGTTCTGTCTAGAGATGGTAATATCGCGGGGTATACATTTGTGCCGAACGTCTATAGTATGAAAGTATGTCACAAACGCCTATAAGGATTTTGGAGATATACCACTCCATAACCAGATACATTCTGAAACTACAGAGTACTTAGATAAGTATGTTCAGCTTGAACAAACGTGATACAATAATGCCGTTGTGTCCGATTTCGCGTCGAACGTCCATAGAAAGGAAATATGATAGATGAAGAATACAACTGTGGAATTTCCATGGGTCCCGCTTGAACCATATAAGTGTCCGAATGAAATTAGCAATTGTGTCATTTTTGTTACATCTTCAACAATTAATACAATTACGGAATTCTTATCAGCTTTCAAACAAGCGCAACTTAACTATACAACAGTAATTAAATTGTAATACAATGGCTTACTGGAGACGACACAAACTGGAAACATGAATCGCATTTGATTAGCTTTAATTAGAAGTGTTGAGAAGAATGCTTGTTTTTTTTATTACATAGCATTTTAATGCGTGTCTGTCTGTATATTTCGGTACTTGTAAGGAATAGGCACCCAGAGTATTGACAGATAGTTCCGAGTCAGTCCCGAATCTGAAGCAATTTACGATTTGAAAACAACCTTATCTTCGTTTTGAGAAATGCTTTCTCAACTTCGTTTTTCTTTTGTTTTAGGACTAACATTTTAAAACCCTAGCATGGTGCACAAGCTTAGTACTGTCTGCCGTTTTACTTTTCTTTCGAATTTTTCAAATCGTAAACTGCGTCAGCCATTTCTGGAACTATTAGTGATTCTCCGTCAATACCCGACACTGGCTATAAAAGGCCACACATCCTTTGGGTGGTTATTGCTTAAAATTACCTGTATTTCTAATCAGCTATAATAATAATCTAAACGAATGACGTGCCTTATATTTAAGGACGGCCAATGAAAGTGAAAATGATCTGTTTGAACTAAAATATGAATAACCATGGTTGAAAAACTATCCAGCACAAATCCGATCTCAATTAAAGTGTTAGTATTCATTAATAATTGAATGCTAATATACAGTATTGATTTTTATTGTAGATTTTTAGGTCGCTCAAATACTTTACTTAGATTTAAAGAATAAAATACATCATATTATATCCACTTTTACAAAAAGATAAGACACTGAAGATTCAAATATTTTTTTAAATACAGCTATTTGTAAAAAATGATACTGAAAATATGAATTTTAAATGTAAAAAATAAATTTCTACAAAGCTTTAAATAATAGCTGTCTTTATATTTATTTTTTCATTTGCACTTTAAGGGGGTTTTCTTCTTAGTAAAGTGTATACTATGACTTTCCGTTTTTAAATGAATTGGGGATGAACTAATTAAAGTTACTTAAAACATCTTTAATTCTGGCTTCCTATTGAAAGTTTCATTAAGATCGGACAATTCTGATTTTGGTGGAGTTTTCAATCAGGGATATTCATGTTTTTGGGGGGTTTCGGAATTTTTTGATGAGGATTGATAACTTGTATTATTTTTATTTTCACATGTTATGTTATTCTCACAATGTTTCGGTCGATGTAACCTCCGACCTTTTTCAGGTATATCTTGTCGAACTCGGGAATCTTTCTGTCGAACTCGGGAACATGTACTGGATTTGAACGGAACCATTTATTTAATCCACAGTAATTTCTAATTTCTAATTGTATTCTTAGTATCGTCCGCACTGAGGATTGAACCTTCAACCTCCAGAAGACTGTCATTTAGAACTGATTATTACTTAGCATCTTATCCGTTATGCCACGGGTCTGAAAGCGCCTCGTTCGAAATTCTGTACAGATACCCGAGTTCGACATAAAGATTCCCGAGTTCGACGAGATACACATGAAGAAGATCTGATGTCACATCGGCCGAAACGTTGTGAAAATAATATCTGAGATGAGTACAGTAGTTCGAATAATCCAAATAATTGGTATTTTAGTAAAGAAAAAAATACTTTCACTTGGTCTACCTGTTCCTACTAATATCTCTTAATAGAGCTTTACGATGGAACTTTGGACCAACTAGTCACACTCTAATTAGTTTGTTAGTGCATTTTGTTTGAATACTTTGTTGATTTACTAACAATTACGTAATTATAATTATCTTTTTTATGATATAAGGTTGTTTACTCACGTACAATTATTCTATAAAGAGAAAAAACAAACAAACAATAAGGCTTGAAACAATTGTCAGAGAAAGAAAGAGAGAGTCAACAGATGACGATTAGAACGGAAGTGACGCCGCTGTTACTGACATAGCGTGTCCACGAACGATAGCCAGGCCACGAACGATAGCCAGGGAGATGCGGTGGAACAACCAGGCTGACTCACGTGGCTCGACGTTGAAATCCTCTGTCCAATGTCCTGAAAAAGTTTAACAGTCTCGGGGCCAAGCACACCCGACATTTTCACTGAAATTGGTTGGAAGACGAAACGTAATGAAGTTGAGGATGTTTAATGACTGGTATTATCTAGATTCTTCGAATTACTATTCCCATTTTGGATGTTATTCTCACATTTCGGTCGATGTAACCTCCGACCTTCCCTACCTTTATCTGCTGCGTCACGTGGGCAAGTGTTTCACATGGACACGTGGCGCAATGGATAAGAATGGTAAGTAACAATCAGTTCTAAGTGACAGTCTTCTTGATGTTGAAGATTCAATCCTCTACGGACGATGCTAACCAAGAAAAGAAAATTACTCACTGATCGCTTCCCCCGATGATTAAATGAAAAGTTCAGTTCAAAATCCCGTATTGATTCTCGAGTTCGACAAGACTCGTCTAGAGAAGGCTAAAGCTTACATCGGCGAAAACCTTGTGAGAATAACAGCCAACATGAGAACAGTGGTTACAATAATCTAAAGAATACAAAGTACCTATCTTTATCTAAAAGATGCTGAAACACTGTAATAACTTCTTCAATTTGTAGGGGGTTCTGACGTAACTCTATATCGAGTATATAAAAGTTGAGCAAAACTGTCTTGTTCGAAAAATTTAGTTTACTTATCATTCCAGTATATATACATGTTTTACTTAGAATAGGCTTTTTTCCACGGGAAGTTATATGGTGGGCAATGCGTAAGCTTAGAGTGGAAGAGTTGCTAATAAGGCTAGTGCAATATATGTATAGGACCGCCGGAAACAAAGTACGAGTAGATGACATTTACAGCGATGAGTTCAATGTAAAGGTCGAAGTACACCAAGGATCAGTCCTCAGTCCCTTTTTGTTCTCTGTTGTCCTTCAAACTCCCTCCAATGAGTTCTAAACAGGTTAACCATGAGTACTATTGTATGCCGATGACTTGGTCATAATGGCAGAGACAATACACGAGCTGGAAGAAAAATTGAAAGTATGGAAACTAGCATGGAAGCAAAAGGTCTGGAGTCAACACTGGAAAAACAAAGGTTACGATTAGTGCCCCAGAACTCCAGTCTTTGAAGGACTTTGGTCAATACCCAGGCACGGTATGTAGAAGGGGGTTAGAACCAATGCGATACAGTGTAACTATTCACTCTATGGGTGCACAAAAAGTTCAGTAGAGTGCACCAGATCAAGAGATCAGATGTAAAAAATGTATATGGCTTGCACGCCCAGTTTGGGGCCGCCCTTACACAGAAGTGTTAATAGGCAAGGGTACCCTGGAGGTGGTAGACTCCATTTGCTAGCTAGGATATATGCGGAGTGCTGGAAGTAGCTGTGAACTAAGTTCGACCATGTAAGTCAAAGCAGCTTGGGGAAAGTTAAGAAAACTTCTCTTAATCCTAACATCCCGAGCCATCACAATTATTACCAAGGTTAAGGTCTATGATAGCTGTGTAAAGAAGCGTGATGTTCTATTTCAGTGGGTGTTGGACTCTCACCCAGGCTTTACTTGCTCGATTTCAGAGAAATGACGGCAATAATTAGGTGGATATGCAATGTAAAGCGGACTAGATCTAGAATATTAGGTCAGACACTACTTGAAAAATTAGCCATTCCAACACTTGATTTCCGAATGATGGCAAACCGTCTTCGCTGGTTCGGGCATGTTGAAAGAAGCAAGTAGTATATCAGCACATGCAGACACCGAAGGCAGCAAAAAGAAATCTAGGCGCCTTAGGAAGACATGGAAAGAAACAATCAAGCAAGACCGTAAACAGTGTCAAATGGACACAGTCAGTCCCTACTAGTGTAATCACTGGAGACTAAGCATAAGGGCAGCCAGACAACGTAGAACCTGGTGCCAAAAGAGAACATATACGATAAACCTGGATAGATAGTGAGTGAGTTAGTGAGTGATATATATGTATATATATATATATATAGAGAGAGAGAGAGAGAGAAAGAGAGAGAGAGAGGGGGAGAGAGAGAGTCAGAGAGACAGAGAACGAGAGGGGGAGGGAGAGATGTATAGATTAAACTGATACTTCAAAGATATAAATAATATCACATCTCTTTGATTAGTGAACTATCAGGATAAAGAAAAAACTTCATATATTGGACAGAGCATTTATCATAATGGATTGAATGAAATAATAAAATGAGAAATTAATCAAACTTTATTACATATCTAAGTTCAAGCAAAAAGTACTGTAAAGTCCTTAATCTATGGATTTTCAAAGAAAATGTTCTCCTCAGAGGACTATTACCGCAATGATATCACTACGAGTAACGAATTTCGCTTTGAAAATATATAAAGATATATAAAACATAACGTATAACGGCAAAATAACACACTCTTATGTGTACGGGCTGATTTGATGTTAAATTTTTATAATGTATCCAAGACAATATATATAGTAAATCATGAAAATATATGATTACAATTAAGCTTCACAGAGGTTCCCACGTTTCCATCCTGGGGGTAATCGTCAGGCTTAAATGCATGGAGTTAGTTTTGCCGGATGTTTTTATATACACCACTAGCTAGTTAACCAATCAGATTTTTTGTTGTTGTCTTAGCCAATCGTTGGGCTTCTCATAAACAAAGGTTCGGTTAGTTTTACTTCCTATTTCCTATTATATTGTTCTGATTTCTTTGTTGTGTCAATATAATGGGTGACTTTATTTTAACACGTCGTTCCTTGTATTTCTATTTCAGGTTTTAGTTTTTAAGTTTTTAAGTTTCAGTTTAGTTTATTGTTTTTACTTATTTGTTTGCTTATTTATTTATTTATTTACTTATTTATTTATTTATATGTTCTTTGCCTAAATAGATAAATGTGAGAATGACAAATCTATTTCATCTTCGGTTGTTTAATACAAGGTGTACTCGATAAAAACATGTTTATTGTTTTCTTTTCAAAGAGTAAAATCTTATCATCAAAGCAATTACATAGATAGATGAGTTGGCAGGGAGAAACCAAGTTTAAAATTTGAAATAGTTAAAGAAATAATATAAAGTAATGGAAAGTAAATGTGCGTGTGTAAAAAAGTAATCAAAATATAGAGCATGTCCAGTTAGAAAAATGTCCGGTGACAAAATGTCCACTGAAGAATTTTTTAAAGATGGAAAGACAAGAGAGTTCACCGCTGAGATTTCGTGGAGACTGCGTCAGATATGGTCAAAATGTTATAAATCCAGGAGAAATAATCGATCAGAAGTATGTGTAGTTCAACCGTAGACAAGAAAATCATATCAAACGCTATGTCTCTAGAAACGAAGCCCCCATCAATATATTCACTGACCTGCGTGACTTTACAGTCAGTACACCAGAGGTGGCAACAGTACCCCATCTTAGGACGTATCTGACTCTTATACGAGTAGATAATTGCGTCAGGAGCGGCAGAATTAACCAACCATTTTTCAAGCGACCTTAACAGATTTGATGTACATCTTCCATTTCAGGTTTGGAGTTAAAGTCAGTTCTAGAAGCAGAGAGGGGATGCTCAAGGAGAGCGCCATCTATTTCAACTGGTGCAAAATGGGGATCCGAGTGGTGAAATGAGAAAAAGCTTTGATTTAGATGTATTAAAAGTAACCAGACACCTTCCTCTATTAGACCATGTACTCGAAGTGTAAGAATCAGCATATATATCAACGAATTATCTTAGAATAATTTGGGATATCATTAATGAATATTAGGAAGATGGTTGGGCCTAAAATCGATCCCCGAGACACACTGGCTCTCATACTATGTGCGTCAAACTTCTGCCCTTTAACAACGACTTTTTTATAAACCTATCAGAGAGAACGGATTTGATGGTTGAGAAAACATTTCCAGATATTCCATAGCTACCAAGATTTTGAAGACGAATTTGTGTTGATGTATCAAAAGCCATTGCTCTAGAAACGAAGCCACCGTCAATAGATTCACTGATCCCGTGTAACTTTACAGTCAGTACGTCTGCTGTTAATCTTGCAGGACGAAATCTATATTACTATTGCTTGTCTCTTAGTACACTGTTTTTGTTGAGGTGGTTGATAACTTCGTGATTCGTCATATATTCAAACAACACACTCATCGCCCACTTGAGACTGATTGGTTTTTATTTGGTCAGACGAACGATATCCAGTATTTTTTTAAATACAGGGCAGACTCTTTTAAGCAACGATTGAATATTTTTGTACAAATAGGAGTTCATTTATGCTGTAGATTCTTAATGTTGTCATGACCGGTCGCTTTATATTGCTTATATACAAATATTTAGAAGAAAAAATCAAATGAAAAATAAATAACTCAACAAAATCATTTATTAAACTAAAAATTAAAAGTTTTATCAAAATGAAATGTTATCGTGTTCGGAATTTTTTAGATGAGGATTGGTATTTTGTATGATTCCAATTATTCGGAGACTACGATTCACATCTTGGGTGTGATTTTCACGTTTTAGTTGACGTACTTCTCGACCGAGTCTTTTCGGAAGTTATGATGAGAACCAATACAGAATTTCGAACTAAAACATTTATTTATACCACGGAGAATGGGCCCGTGGCGTAATGTTAGAGAGCGTTGAATAACAATCAGTTGCAAGTGACCGTCTTCTGGAGGTTTAAAGTTCGATCCTTATTACAGTCGATAATAACTAAGAATAGCAAAATAAATAAACATTTTCACCCGGTCATGGTTAACGAAATGGAAACTATCTACACCTTGGAGTCGATAAAAGGTTCACTTTGAAATTCCGTATAGATTCCTGAATTCGGCGATTACCCCCAGGATGGAAACGTGGGAACCTCTGTGAAGCTTAATTGTAATCATATATTTTCATGATTTACTATATATATTGTCTTGGATACATTATAAAAATTTAACATCAAATCAGCCCGTACACATAAGAGTGTGTTATTTTGCCGTTATACGTTATGTTTTATATATCTTTATATATTTTCAAAGCGAAATTCGTTACTCGTAGTGATATCATTGCGGTAATAGTCCTCTGAGGAGAACATTTTCTTTGAAAATCCATAGATTAAGGACTTTACAGTACTTTTTGCTTGAACTTAGATATGCAATAAAGTTTGATTAATTTCTCATTTTATTATTTCATTCAATCCATTATGATAAATGCTCTGTCCAATATATGAAGTTTTTTCTTTATCCTGATAGTTCACTAATCAAAGAGATGTGATATTATTTATATCTTTGAAGTATCAGTTTAATCTATACATCTCTCCCTCCCCCTCTCGTTCTCTGTCTCTCTGACTCTCTCTCTCCCCCCCTCTCTCTCTCTCTCTCTCTCTATATATATATATATATATATATATATATATATATATATCACTCACTAACTCACTCACTATCTATCCAGGTTTATCGTATATGTTCTCTTTTGGCACCAGGTTCTACGTTGTCTGGCTGCCCTTATGCTTAGTCTCCAGTGATTACACTAGTAGGGACTGACTGTGTCCATTTGAACCCAAGTTCAAAAAGTTGCACATGAAGAAGGTCAGAGTTAACATCGGCCAAAAAACTACCAAAACAACAACCAAGATGAGAATAATAGTTCGAATAATCTTAATAATAAAATAAAATATGTTTCAGAAGCAAATGTATATGTTAAAATATTGTCAAAAGTATACCATTATTGTTTTAAAAAGTGTAAAATAATTGTTTAAACGAGTACATTCTTTTGCTAATGATATAAGTGGGCATACAGACAACCTTTATAATAGATGGATATAGCTTCTATAAAAATCTTCACACAATCACACGATTTTATTATATGTTTCACAGTTACTAAATTTGAAAAAAAAACAGGTGGACGCCATTACTTTTTGCTTATGTGGCAAACCGGAAGTGGTTGTCTGACAACGATTAGTAATATAATTTTTGTCTATTATCTGCAATAAAATATCCGTCTACTTTTTCCATTTGTATAAAACTTAAATAATCATATAATCGATACTAGGTGTGTCGTCTCGCTCAATAATACTCTCACCACTTATTTTTACTGTGAAGGAACATCATAATCGATATTCCAAAAGTCAAAACGTTTATGTTTTTCACCATAACCCTCCGCTCTATAATAAAGAACAATGTGTATGTATTAGTGTCCATGGATTACTTTTATGTGCGTATTAAATAAAATGATATATATCAACGTAAAAAAATACGTCCTATAAATTGAGGGCGACTAGTAGTGCAGTTTTCTGCATCTTAATCACTTAGGAAGTGAAACAATTAGAAATAATAAGTAAGCTAATAACAACCAACGCTGCAATCACCTATAAAAGTAATTACATAGAAATACATCTTATATATATATATATATATATATATATATATATACATTGGTCTAGATTGCGGAGTCTAGACTTATTCTTTAACTGGGTTTAAGCCCTCCGATCGTCTGAAATTATTACTGCCTACACTTATGATAGCAAAAAGCTTGAAACGCTGGCGTCTGTAAGTAAGAATAATTGAATATTTATATAATAAATATTGTTATAAACCCCTTAAAAAATTCAGTTCCCTGTTCGAGGAGTTGAAATAGACTCTCACTAAGCTGTACGCAAGGTTCCGAAAACGTTCGTTGAACCCTCTCGATTGTCTACTGTCTGTTTCCTGGTTTCTTAGATCATATAGAACTTAATTTCTATTCTTTACGCGGTAATTACTCGTGGCCGTGGGATTAAGGCGCTAGCTTGCGGAGTCTATGCTGATTCTGTAACTGGGTTCTTGATTCCGACTGTCTTAAATGATCCACTGTTGATATCTTTGAAAATAATTTTTTATATATATATATATATATATATATATATATATATATATATATATATATATATATATATATATGTAAGTAAATTTCGTGTACAACAGAATCGTAGGATCAATTTTAGAGGAAGCATTATTTTGATCAATGAAAGAGACGAGTGAAAAAAAAGGAAAATTGTTAAAATTACCTTAAGGCTTTATCGTCTGACCCTCTGAGAGGAAACGTCAGAATGGTAAATTAACAACTAAAAGTCGAATGAGATATGAGGGGAAAAACTTATTTCAGTTGGAGGAAACGTTTCCTCCAACTGAAATAAGTTTTTCCCCTCATATTTCATTCGACTTTTAGTTTTTAATTTACCATTCTGACGTTTCCTCTCAGAGGGTCAGACGATAAGGCCTTAAGGTAATATATATATATATATATATATATATATATATATATATATATATATATATATATATATAGATTTAGATTTTTCACTTATAAAATAGATCATTCAGTGAAGACCGGGGTTGTTCCAATAAAAAACAAGCTCGATGATACTCGATTACAGAGTACAGAGCATTTATATGTGATTTTATGAAGGCTTACCAAAGCATTCCTTTCAAGACACCAATGATCACCATTAAAGATATTTTTTCTTACAAATACTATTTATTCAAATTAAATGTTTTTTCCTACACGTGTTTCACTACCAAGCAGTTACTTGCTTGGCAGATCATCAGGGAAATTAAATGTCTGGAATACTGGTTTCAACTGCCGACAAAACACAATGTGGCGTTGTAATAGTTGAGGTCACTTAAGAAGAGAAGAGGAAAAAAATAAAAATAAAAATAAAAGTCAAACTTAAAAAGCAAGGAAGAACAACGATAAGAAAAGAAAGTCCTAGAAAAGTCTTAGAAAAGTAGCTTGTGCATTATTTCTTCCACCAAGCCAACAAGCAAGCAATCGGTCCCAAATACATTCAATAAAATCACAAAACCGGAACAATGTGCGATAATACACTTTCACGTTAGCCGGTACAATGATGAATAAATCCCCCCCCCCATAAGAAAACAAAAGAACTAAATCATTCAAGTTACCGCTCACAAGTTACCATTCCAATCCAATGATAGTATGGGAATTCTAAATCCAACTTCTCACAAAGAAAAGTCAACACAAATGTTCGTCCGAGTTCAAAGAGTCTTATTTCAATTGTTGATTTATTACCCTTCGAAATAAACACACGACGAGTTGAATGTCAATCCCGCAGAAAACTCCCTTCCATCAAGAAAAAATCTTAATATAGAAACTATTTATTCAAAATACTGTTTCTAAAAATATTTATTATTAAACCTATTCCTTATAGAAATTAATCATCTAGTGTCTGGGACGTCATTTTACATTTTGGGAAAATATCCTTCATTTAATTAACTGCCGAATTATTATCTTTTTGTTGTTTAACGAAGCGAAAAAAGCCTATCCCGCAGAATTTGTTTTTAAAAAAATTATTCATATATCAAAAATAAACTGTTATTATAAAAAGGCCTTCTACAAAAATCTAGTTATTATTTTAAATCATTTAAAATATTTCCTTAACGGCTGTGTCTGTTTGTAACTCTCTGTGGAGAATATTATTCTAAAATAGAAAATAGATTTCTGATAACGATATTCCGTTGTAACATTTATTTATGGAATATAGAATAATATTCTCCACAGAGAGTTACAAACAGACACAGCCGTTAAGGAAATATTTTAAATGATTTAAAATAATAACTAGATTTTTGTAGAAGGCCTTTTTATAATAACAGTTTATTTTTGATATATGAATAATTTTTTTAAAAACAAATTCTGCGGGATAGGCTTTTTTCGCTTCGTTAAACAACAAAAAGATAATAATTCGGCAGTTAATTAAATGAAGGATATTTTCCCAAAATGTAAAATGACGTCCCAGACACTAGATGATTAATTTCTATAAGGAATAGGTTTAATAATAAATATTTTTAGAAACAGTATTTTGAATAAATAGTTTCTATATTAAGATTTTTTCTTGATGGAAGGGAGTTTTCTGCGGGATTGACATTCAACTCGTCGTGTGTTTATTTCGAAGGGTAATAAATCAACAATTGAAATAAGACTCTTTGAACTCGGACGAACATTTGTGTTGACTTTTCTTTGTGAGAAGTTGGATTTAGAATTCCCATACTATCATTGGATTGGAATGGTAACTTGTGAGCGGTAACTTGAATGATTTAGTTCTTTTGTTTTCTTATGGGGGGGGGATTTATTCATCATTGTACCGGCTAACGTGAAAGTGTATTATCGCACATTGTTCCGGTTTTGTGATTTTATTGAATGTATTTGGGACCGATTGCTTGCTTGTTGGCTTGGTGGAAGAAATAATGCACAAGCTACTTTTCTAAGACTTTTCTAGGACTTTCTTTTCTTATCGTTGTTCTTCCTTGCTTTTTAAGTTTGACTTTTATTTTTATTTTTATTTTTTTCCTCTTCTCTTCTTAAGTGACCTCAACTATTACAACGCCACATTGTGTTTTGTCGGCAGTTGAAACCAGTATTCCAGACATTTAATTTCCCTGATGATCTGCCAAGCAAGTAACTGCTTGGTAGTGAAACACGTGTAGGAAAAAACATTTAATTTGAATAAATAGTATTTGTAAGAAAAAATATCTTTAATGGTGATCATTGGTGTCTTGAAAGGAATGCTTTGGTAAGCCTTCATAAAATCACATATATATATATATATCTATATATATATATATATATATATATATGAATATATATAAGTGTGTGTGTAATTCTCTCCCGTCACCCGAGTGAAAAACTGCCGGAGGAAACCATTTCAAATGTTATGGGGAAAGTAAAAAGCCAATAGCAAGTCAGACAACCCTCACCGTCTGAAATGAATTCGGAAATTTTTAATCGGCCACATTTTTCCAATAATCAAACATTTTCTATTTTCCTTTCTTCTTTCTATACTGACTAATAGAATATTTCTTTCCAGTTTATTACGTTTTGTTTCTTTTATTATCTATTTTTAACCTCACCAATTAAGACGTTACGCGAACACTAGCGAAGCCTATTTTTCTGTCATCTTTGACGGAGGGTGTACGCTCGTAAATAATATGGCATTAAAGGAATCACAACACATTAAATTATTTTTTTATAAAAATCTGAACTTTATTTGTGATGTCCCTTCTCTCTCTTTCTCTCCCCCCCCCCTCTTCTCCTTTTCTCACTCAATCAACCTGAAACAAAGTATTATACAAAGATCAAACATGAGTAAAATATTACGAGGAATAAAATAGCGGCAATCATTTTGTGTTTGTGTTTTTTACAATCGTTTAGTGAGGTCATCGTTAGTGATGAACATTCATAAACAACAAATAAGAAGTTTTACTATGTATTATTTTATTTTTATTCTATTAATAACAAACTATCGTAATTAGTATTTAACTTATTTTCGGCAATCTACTGTAAGAATAATGAAGTAAAATGTGATATAAATATATATATATATATATATATATATATATATATATATATATATATATATATATATATACATATATATATATATTAAATAAAAATAAACGTCGAATAAAAGCAGCATTAGCGACCAATTACTGGAAATTCAAAGAAATCGGACGCTCGCCAATGATCGAGTAGAAAATAGTACGACAGGCACGTACAGGTAGCAATTTAGACGACCCGTGTAGATTATGTCTGAATGAAAAATTTGAAATTCTAAACTTTAAAGACTCCCCAAAACCTATTAAACTGTAGACAAAAACTAAACTTTACTCTAGGATAACAATACATTTTTTTTTCAATTAAATAATTAAATCAAAAAAACTAAACTTAACCAAAGCTTAAAATAGAAATAAAACTATTCTAAGCACGCACGTGTTAAAATAAGGTCATCTATTAATTCGATACATTCACAAAAATGGGTGCGTAACCCCTAAACAAAACAAAACGAAAGAAGAGTTTGTTTGAGAGAATCCCTGTCATTGGCTAATGAAAACATTAATCCGTGGGATGGAATAACAATAAATCTAATAGGTTAGCTAGCTAGACTAAACACCACGTGGATATATAAAAACACTTAGTGGCACGAATTGCATGCACTTTAGGGTATTCCGTTCTGAATACATTTAAGTAAATAGCTTAATTGCAGGTGCAAGAGCTATATTTATTAATAAATTTACTATGCTATTGATTTCAGAGCTGAGAGGCAAACTGTCCTCTGCTCATTCTCACGTTTAACACCCACAGGCTTGTAAGGAATTTGTTAGTAGACGGAATCACTGACACGCATGCGCACATATACATAAATATGTATATGTATACATAGATTTGACCTCGTTTGACAAGACGCCAAACTTAATTTAAGTGTACATGGCTTTGTCCAACAGGAAAACACGGATTATTTTCACGTTGACTTCATCTCGTATATTGTTTCCGACTCTCTTTTAATCACCTTCTTTCTACTTCTCATAACGGTCCTCTGCAACAATGTTTGTGTCGCATCGAGGTTATTTTTGTTCTTTCTGCTGCATGAAGATAGAAAATATTATTTTAAATGCACACAAGATCTGAAGATTTTTTTATTTTGCGTTTATGTATATGTATATTGATGAAGCGCAGCTTTACGGAATTTGAATATTTTATGTTGGGCATATCGTACATTTCCTTAGCACCATTAATATAAGGTTTGGATGTTTCAGGGTTTTTTTTATTATTTATTAGTGTGGGGTATATATATATATATATATATATATATATATATATGTCCTTATATTTCTGCACTAAATTTGCTATCGCTATGACAGTTCTATTTTCTGAATAGCTGGTAGATTCAGGGACGCGGAGAAACGTTTGACAAATTAGCATTGTATTACTCCAACGTATGTCTCGCTAGTTGTAGGGAGTCTGACTTTTGTCTCTTCACTTTCTGCTTAATAGACAACCAATTTGACATTGCTAGGGTAAATAGTTATTTTTTAAATTCTGTATGAACATGTCGTTCATCACTGGGCCTACATCTAACTGTGATATCAGATCGCACCGAGTCGTTACAAAAATAGCTAGGTTTGGCGTAGTTTCTCTTTAAGATTCTCTTACTAATCATTATGCTTCAAGTAATGATTTAAAGACCTCGTTTTATTCGTTATACCCGAGTCGCTTCCAGGCAGCTTCTCCTTAACTAAAATGTACTCTAACTTCGTCAATGACATCACCACCCCCATGTTCACTATTTCTGCTTTCTCTATTTATATGTCAAACCTGGCCCATAGACAGCAACAGATATGGTTGTCTCTGGAGGGGTTCAAAGCCGCTCGATATACAAGAAAGGTAGTGTAATCTATTGTTATACGTTGTAGACGTACCCAATAGAATTGGTTACGTTTTCAGCTTAGGGGGTAGTGTTCAAATGTAAACAAAATAATCGGCAATTCAACCTCACCCAACTCTGTTTATTTTATGACACTGATCTTGTTTCAGGTATAGATTTACTCAACTAACACCGAATTTACGACGATTTAAACAAGATTTATTGTCGAGTAAATGTAATTATATGTACGAACCTCGCCGCTTTCGTTTTTTAAGCCATATAAATGAAGCTTGTAAAAACGTAATAAATATCATTTGATTTCTTCTTTAAATGTTGGACAAATACAAACGGGAGGAAGTGAACGGCAGCTGATTGTCTAGAATTCTTTATCGAAGTAAAAATTCCTTTTTTATGTGTGTCTTGTGTCGGTGTCGTTTCAGCCGATTTCTAAACAATTGAACAATCTTCATCTGTCAATTTCCGAGTTCTGTCCACAAAATAGTTTGGCTTTTCTTTCGCATAACTTAGCAGCAAGTTTTATTCATATTTATCTTTAGCTGAAATACTCGTCTAGACTGGGTAAGAGGTTATAACTCTAGTTTTATAAATTAAATCGCTGAAATAGAAATTGAAAGGAGAGGTTAGCACCACATTTAAGATCAAATGTATGTTTCTATGTAAATATTTTCTCTGACAAAAGGTGGGCACCGAATCCATCGAAATAGTTCAGGTTGACATAGTTTCAGTTTAAGATTTTGTTACATATCATGCCAACTAATGATTGTGAAATCTCTTTTTATTCGTCATACCCGACTCACTTTCTGACGGCTTCGCACTAATTAAAATGTATGTTAACTAAAAAAAAAAGCTGTTAATATTTTTATACAATTTCAAAATTTTAATATTAAAACATACATGCGAGCATTTTACTTTCTTCCGTGGAGATAGCAACAAGTGACTTAACTTTCAATAAATGCGCTTCTTCGCCCGCTCCGTGTCTCTGTATATTTGTAGAATACTTAATTTTGGATGAATCACTCCAGACAAACTGTTAAAAGTTAGAATTGTTCAAATACTATGACACTGTTGCATCCAGCATTATTCGACAACTCGAAGGCAGCAGCGGTGTTCCGCATACTATTTAAACAGGCACACCCTATACACTCCAGCCCTATTGCCAACGACGTATCTTGAAGGATCATTATTTAAAGCCGGCCATTGCAACATTTTCCTAGTAATAAACACAGAAGCCGTCGCCGTCTTCTAAATTCCCACCTTTTTCCAACGTAGTAGATGCGATGGCAACGTGGTAGTGTCATCGTTACTCAGCTAAATTCCTGGATGAGTCAAAATCTTATTTGCTTTAGCGCGTGGAAAGCAAATTCGTGTTAGGTGCAAAACCGCAAAACTATGAAGTAGGCTTTACTGCTATGGGTGTCCGAGTTAAAAATCTGACAATCTGGCAGATATAAAGTATAGCTACGCTAACAAAGAGAACTTCACGCAGATCAGATAATCTTGACGTATGATCTTTGTGATCTATGTGTAGACATCCGATTCTCTGAACATTTCAGCAACAAAAAGAAGGAAATGTATCAATCGAATCTAACCTTTTTCGACCTTTTCTAAGTTATGAAACAAGCAGCAATGGCATTCGACTTGTTAACACGACGAGAGAATAACATCACTATCATATCAGTTATCGTTGACTCGAGCGATTTATGAAAGCAGACGACAAATCTTATTCATGACTACTGCATCCGATACACTGTTCTTTTAAAGACAAAAGTTTCCCAACTGCTTAAAACGGTGAGCTTTTCTTTACAGGCTAATATATTTTCAAAACGTAACGCAATCACTTCTGTACTAATATATGTAAATAAATACCTTACTTTTCGATTCTTCCTCACTTAAAGTTCAAACACGTGTATTTGAACGGTGCTATCGTAAAATATACAAAACAATTTTTTTTAAATAAACGATTCCCGTTTATTCAATTAAAACACCCAGCCCTGATCCCTTTTATATGCCGTGTGTAGCGAAAAGACAGTCTGGCTGTAGTAGACGCACTTAACACGGACACGCACCTGGCCAGAAAAATAACATAACATGATTATTCGTCGAAAATAAAATAATCGTTGATTGAAGTCAAGCTACCTGGTCGGGAAAACAAACATGATGGATTGTCAGAAATAGAATAATTGTTGCTTGAAGCTACCTGCCAAAGTTAGCGGCATAACAAATTTATTGGCCGAATAAACGCCCTGAAAGCGAAGCTACATTGACAAGAAAGTACTATTGTGGGCGTTTGCAGGTGTACTTATATAATAATAATCCGTAGTTTATTATGGTCACTCTCTTGGCGATTTTGGCCCAGGAAATAAAAAACCTTTCATATTCATGGTCGTGCGTCTTTGTTCCTCACCAACCCTCACTTTCCTACCGACAATACTAATATATCATAATATTTTTATATATCAGTGTGTCGTTATTCTTTTAAGCACAGCCGAAACACAAATCTTGAAGATATTTTCACTTTGGGATGAGAGCTTTTATGAACAGAGTTTCTTTCCTAAAATAACCCGTCTGTGAAGCACAATACCGCGGGACTGCTTCGCATCTGACTCCAACATAGTCGTTTTCAAGTTCAATGTAAACAAATTCTTGTTGAGCCGTCGTCTTAAATAATCAAATTCTGCCAAAGTTCAACCATCGATACCAATCATCATGGTGTCATTTAACCGTCCACCTGACAAATTCATTAACCCTTATTCTCAAGTCGCCTTCTGGCCTTGATAAGCGGTGACTTAAGCAAAAAAAGACCAAATTTGTATCTTTCAAGGTTCAAACTGGTTGAGGGGTCGGTGCCAGTTTAAGTCATCGATCGTCTAGTATTTGATGGTAAAATGTTGTGTTTCTCACTGACAATAAAAGGGGACCATTCGTATGATGAGGTAAGCCGTAATAAACTTTCAGCGACTGTGGCTGAAGAAAACTGCTCGCTTATCAAAAGAAGTAGAATCCTTTTCCGTTTATAATGCTAAGTTTATTAACCACAAATAACAATAGAAGAATGTTGGGCGATTGACACTGACCTTGAACAAATGTTTGGATTCTCAACTCCATGCAAAGAATTAAATAAAATTAACTTTTGACTGGTTCAAATTGCAAATGTACTCAACAGAAAATTTCAATGTGTCTGACTTCCTCTAATTGTTTAACCGAGCTATATCTCCAGTCGTTTTTTAAACAACGATATTTATAGTGGATTTTTAATCGGAAATGTTTTTTCTGGGATATTTAGATTGATAAGAAAGGTGCATTGTCACTTCCTCTCATATACTCAACAAAATAAAATTTCCCTTTTGCTTTAGAAATTATTCCTAAGTCACTACGTGTATATTTCTGCAATGCTGTTACAACCAAAATACAATTTCAGACATCTAGCTAACAGAGTAGTAAAACCAGTTAACCTCAAATTAAACTTAGACACAAAATTATTATCATTTTTTATGAAAGCAGTTGCTAGCTTCGAGCTTAGAATTTTCATGAGAAAATAACGACTTATTTTTTATATTTTCCTGCAACTCGTTATTTTAACCTTTTCTGCAAAAGACCGCAAATATTTATACTTGATTAAACAAGTCAGTTTCCATTTCTGCGGTATTCACTTAATTATGTAAGTTTGGGTATTTGCACGTTTATATCGCTTGCCCTGTCTTTCGTTTAGAAAACGATGGATGTTTTATTTGTACGCACTGTCGATATGGAAGGAGCATATTTCATTTAATAAATCAGATAACCAATGATAAAAATATGAAAACAATACAAATATACTGTGCTTGAATGTATTACAACAGAACAAGTATGACTAACACATGGACTATTTTAATCTGTGATTACAATAGTTGAGTAGCGGCGCTTTTAAAACAATTTGAAACAGTATTTTTAATGTGAATATCAAGTATTTATCAAATAAAAAAATGTAGCCACCGCTATCAATTTAAATAGTATTTCATGCCATTTCGCACATAACGCTTATGATTCAAATAATTTAGTAAAGAATGATGTGTGTATTTTTAACTTTTTAAAGATTTGCTTTAATAGACTAATTCAGAGATCACTAGGCTACAGTCAGCGAGCCCAATGTCAAATATTCCGGTAAGGGAGTAAGCTAATACATACAACAACTAGTATATATATGAGCGATTAGGATGTGACGGGAAATGTTATAGACAAAGACCCAAACAGTTCAAAAGTGACTGGGAATATAGAATCCTGTAATCTAAAAATGTGTATGTTAAAGAATCTCTCCCTCTCTCTCCTCCTCTCTCTCTCTCTCTAATACACTCTCTCACTCTCTCCCATACTCTTTTCTCTCTCTCTCTCTCTCTCTCTCGTCTATATTTCAATAATAAATCTGGGACGAAAAAGGTCGGAATGAATGAATTTAATGTAATGTGATTTGCGTGCTGCGACTCAATAAATCTATCGTGTTCTCAGCCTGATATTTGTCGCACGCATCAGAAGTTCCTTCGTTCAAAGAAGAAATAGCTGAAAAAAGGTATGGTTTTGTTACTCGTTGGAGTTAGCTGTTTAATTAGTATGATATAGTTAACGACTAAATGGTTATGTCACAATATTTGACCTACCATATTTTTTTTTGTATCTGTCGATTTAAAGTAAATTAGAGATATAGACATAAAGCAAGTGATAGCGTTATTACACATCTTGATAAACATGTTTGCGCGAAATAAGTGTTTGTGATAATCGTATTTTCAATTTCACCAATAAAGTACTGTCTTTTCTAAAGATGATCTGGGGAAAATGCTTTATTTTTAGTATCGACGAATATTATAAAAATCAACAAGAACTCCATTTCTGATCTTATTAATATTTTTTGAGTAAATACTATACCTTGCGAATTTAGACGGTTCGTCTAGTATATATACAGTCACTTGCTAACATAGACGGCCCGTGTTGTCTGTTGTAATAGATTACGTTATTCTTTTGTTACATTCTCATTTATGACAGCATTAAAGATATCTTTCTGGTGTCTTCCAACTGTTTTGGTAGATAATATCATCCCTTTGAGACACTATCCATTTGTGACGTTATAAATGATATTCCCGATGTCTTCCACTTCATTAGTTGATGACGCCACTCCGTTATAACGCCATCCCATTTTGAAGTAATTTACATTGATAATAAATAGCAGTAGTAACTTGCTGATTCGAAATCTCTTCTTAGTTTTTCTTTGGAATCAGCCATTCAAAATTGATGCTCAGATACACACACAGACAGTCACACTGACAACTCTACTTTATATATATATATATATATATATATATATATATATATATATATATATATATATATATATATTTATATATATATATATATATATATATATACACTAGAAAAATACCCGTCTCAAGACAGATAAAATTAATTCCAAGAACATAACAGTTTTGCGCCACTTTTATGTAACCTTACTTCAAGATATAATGAGACTAAACAGTATGTCTAGAATCCATATTCAAATTTTTATAAAAGTCTATTACATAATTGTGATTCTAGAAAACGTCTAAAATGTTAGGCTCAAGCTTAAGAAGTCTTAAGAAGAAAGTGAAATATTGGTTAAGTGATGCCTAATGACAATGCAAATCTTAAATATTTGAATGTTTAAATGGTAGGTTTTGTCTAATAATTGACCAGAGGGCTCAATTACCGGAATAAGAGCCTACTATATTTTAAATAAGATATTTGCATATTGGAGTATGTGATACCAATAGTTGCATCTGCACGAAACCATCGGCATTACATAATCCAATATGTTAATATAGTATTTAGTAAATAAATATATGTATATTATATGTATATATAAATAAATATATATATATATATAAACAATAATATTTTTTAAATAAATATTAAATATTTAAATACCTAGAGACATCGATGTTTCATGCTAACGCAATCTTCAGTCTAGGAACTAATTTTCAACGGTCGGTGGGCGCGAACCCCGAACACAAATCGCCACTGATTCGTAGTCGGTGATCTTAACCAAAGGGCCATCGCAAATTAATTAGTAAATGCAGAATAACTTTAACTGTAAATATCGACACGTGGCCGTTATTTACCAGGCAGCTCAGAGTGACCTTCGAACCGGTGTTCGGATCTCGCATATAGCTATTAGTACTGCTTGTTATTAAAGCTACTCGAAAGTGCCCAGCCCTTGTGGGAACCCCCTTGATAAACAATAATATTTTTTAAATAAATATTAAATATTTAAATACCTAGAGACATCGATGTTTCATGCTAACGCAATCTTCATATATATATATATATATATATATATATATATATATATATATATATATAGTTTGAGTTTGAATTATTTACTGGAGAGTTTTAATTACCTACTAGATACCATCTTTGAGTGTCGTCGGTCTCTCTGTACAAGGGTTTGTCATCATCACATGACATGAGGATAATCACCCTTCAAGGAAACCCTTACCAAATATTCAAAATTACATAGTGTTCAGAAGCCCAAATAAGATATCCTAGACACGGCTATACACTTGCTCATCTTCTCCGAGTAGTGACTGCTCAAGTAACAGGACTTAGCCGGATAACCAACCTGAGAATCCTTTAAGACCAAGAGACCACAAGAAAAATATGCTACAACATTGTTAACTGGTTAATTATGGAGATGTAAATTAATGTTCTTTTACCTCTTTACTCACTCAATGTTTGACATGTAAAGAGAAATTTTATAGAATATTCGAATACCTATGTATCCTATATAAAGATCAAGCGTTAGCCACAGAGAGGGGCTCCTTAATTTCTGAGAACTTCAACCGAAGTAAAATGAAACAATATATATATATATATATATATATATATATATATATATATATATATATATATATATATATATATATATATTATATTATGTTATATTTGTATTCCATATACCATAGGGAGTTAATCCAAAACTACAATTTTTATTGGTTTTAACGACATCTTTATTTCTGTACTTCGATGATTTCTTACATCTCCGATTTTACACACAAAAGTATTTTATTCAAATCTAATATGCATTCCTATCCCTTACGCGCGTTTCATGGCAAAAATGTAATAATTGTATTTTATTTTATTAATTAGTCCAATTTTGTTCTTTATAGGGTTGCAGTATATATAGTTGAATAGCGAAAAAGCATGCCATAACAAAAGCACCGGAGGGGGAAATACGGTAGAAACCCATGTTGATTTCTGATAAGAAATTCAGCAAACTGAAGTATATAAAGGTAACGTTCTCACTTGAGAAAACTGTGACCACTTCAGAAAAACGAAAAAAGAAAAATGGCCACCCCTAATTAGATGTCAACACTCGATAAAATACATGAATCAGATTTCTCAACGATAGCCCCAAAGCTAATATTTACGAAACTAACCTAAATAATTTCTGCTAGTAAATTGAAATATCTCTATTAGATGAAAAAGCGCCCAATACCGCGGAGACAATTAGTGAATTATTTTAGCTGTTATTCATTATTAAGTATTACTCAAAAATCTTAAAGTGTCTTAAGGCTATTTTTGAAAACCGGAGCTGGAGTGCGAAACCTCTATTGTTCTGATGCCTAATTATGACAATGACTAGCTTCACAGAAAATTGAGTGGAAATTTATAGGAAAAACATTAGTATCAGGGGATTAAAGTCTCAAAAATAAATCTCTCTTAATCATTTATTTTTAATTTAATTTTGAAATGAAGAAAAACCAAAATGATGTCTAATTGGATTTATAAAGAGAGTTGGTTTTATTTATCTATTTAAAACTACGAGTTCGACCATCAACCTATTGAGATTTTTAGCCACATGGAGAAATAGAGAGAACTCTTATTTTTAGAATCCATGAGTTATTCTTCCTTGTTCAAAAATGTAATTCAACCCTAGAAATATATAGACGGACTCTGTTGATAATTCGCTGAAGAGTTAATTTACTTGTTACAAAGCAGTCACCTTAATATTATTTAGTAATCCAATGATTTCTTATGAAACTCATACGGATAAAATTGACTTGTTAATTTAGAATGCAAAATCAAATGTGAAAACCTTTCTTATGTTACTCCGCTATCTCTCCCAAAATCCATGTTTAACGCCGATGGAACATAGAATGAACCCATCCTTCCATTTATTGACTTAAATCGAACCACCCCCTACACTATCATTACCAATTAAGATGCGACAATATCAATGATTAACTTAATATGCCAACCCACTGGATAACTCAATATCCAATACAGAAAGTTAAACTATTCAATTACAATAGCCCCTCAAGGCTTAAAGTTCCCTTTGATTTTATCGTTTACTGGTGTCGATATACAGCTTAGTTTTGATGATAAAAGACTTTTCTATTAGCCATTAACTCATCTACCAAGTGGGTTTGGACTCAGTTCGGAACGTCGAAGAATTTTCTGTAAGTTTTATATTCCCTAGTAGGACTTATTTGCAGTGTTTATCCCATTCCCCCTTTTATTTTTCCTAGTAGGACTTATTTGCAGTGTTTATCCCATTCCCCCTTTTATTTTTCCTAGTAGGACTTATTTGCAGTGTTTATCCCATTCCCCCTTTTATTTTTCCTAGTAGGACTTATTTGCAGTGTTTATCCCATTCCCCCTTTTATTTTTCCTAGTAGGACTTATTTGCAGTGTTTATCCCATTCCCCCTTTTATTTTTCCTAGTAGGACTTATTTGCAGTGTTTATCCCATTCCCCCTTTTATTTTTCCTAGTAGGACTTATTTGCAGTGTTTATCCCATTCCCCCTTTTATTTTTCCTAGTAGGACTTATTTGCAGTGTTTATCCCATTCCCCCTTTTATTTTTCCTAGTAGGACTTATTTGCAGTGTTTATCCCATTCCCCCTTTTATTTTTCCTAGTAGGACTTATTTGCAGTGTTTATCCCATTCCCCCTTTTATTTTTCCTAGTAGGACTTATTTGCAGTGTTTATCCCATTCCCCCTTTTATTTTTCCTAGTAGGACTTATTTGCAGTGTTTATCCCATTCCCCCTTTTATATTCCCTAGTAGGACTTATTTGCAGTGTTTATCCCATTCCCCCTTTTATATTCCCTAGTAGGACTTATTTGCAGTGTTTATCCCATTCCCCCTTTTATATTCCCTAGTAGGACTTATTTGCAGTGTTTATCCCATTCCCCCTTTTATATTCCCTAGTAGGACTTATTTGCAGTGTTTATCCCATTCCCCCTTTTATATTCCCTAGTAGGACTTATTTGCAGTGTTTATCCCATTCCCCCTTTTATATTCCCTAGTAGGACTTATTTGCAGTGTTTATCCCATTCCCCCTTTTATATTCCCTAGTAGGACTTATTTGCAGTGTTTATCCCATTCCCCCTTTTATATTCCCTAGTAGGACTTATTTGCAGTGTTTATCCCATTCCCCCTTTTATTTTTCCTAGTAAAATATTAATATTCTAGAGTTACTACTATTACTGAAAATTCTAATGATAACTATTTAATTTATAATAGAACCGCGAATATGCTTATTATCTGAATTATTGTCTAATCGTTCATGGCCTATTCAGAATGCTAATTTATTTGGTGCTGCTAATTGATTACTAACTGCAGGAACACACATTTCTTAATTTTTAATATAAAGAAAGATAAGGCAGAATGTTGGAAGGTCATTGATCATATATCGTGCACCAGTTCAAAAACTTATAGACTATTCTAGTAATAATAAAATGAGATGTTTATATATGTTTTATTAAATCTTTACTGGTTCCCCAATTACATTCCAGGTATAAAGCTAGATAACATGTAACAGTTCCGATGCAGACAATTATGTAGAGTCTTGTATCAAATGGTTAGTATATTATATTTCGAAATGATTATATGGTAAGATTCTAAAATGCACAGGTTACATTTTTCCTTTTGTTAGGTATATACCTACTATGGACTATTTCAACACAAATTGAATATTCTTAATAATTAATTCCTTTATGAAATTTGCTAGCAATGTATGGGTTTTCCTTCAATTTTGATTAGTTTTTTTTCCTAAATGTATACGTTTGGTTTTTATACCTGTCCCTGAAGGTACCACGGTGGGTCCGATATAGGTCCTATTGGTATTCGCAGTCTTTACACTACATTTATACACCACTCTTTAAATCAAGTAGCTCCACCCAAAAAGCACTCCTTAGTGAATCTACAGTTGCATTTGCGTTCTAATCACTGGCTAGCATTGTTGTTAGTTCTAGGTTTATCATTAGTTCTATTCCTGGCATGATTTATTTGGGTATTATTCTACCCAATAATCGATGAAGCTAGGTCTTATGGGGGTTAAAAAAGATTACTTAACAGTATTTATGTTTACAAATTTACCTACAATACTACCTTTAGGTAATTTTTTCTCCAATATACTATAAAAAGGTCCTCGAGATATTTGTACGCATATGCTGACTATACATAGTATCGAACCAAATATGAGTTTTTTAGTTTTACAACCTCCAGTTTTGAGGGTAACCAATGATTGCTCTACTGAATTAGAGTTTAGATCATTATGTGGCATCCCGTCGTTATTGCTACCACCAACCCTATTATTTCTTCCCGTCTCTATGGCCTTGTTCTATGACATCAAATTGTCCATTCTTCTCAGGCCCTCTATATTCGACCCATTTTGGTCAAAGTCAGTTTTCATATTACTATTTTTCTTTATACTCTGATATATAGGGTGGGCCAAAATAAGGGTCCTATCTTTAAATTTGAATAACTTGAATTTGAATAACTTCCACAAAATAAAAGTTAAACTCACCAAACTTTATGTGTGTGTAGACTGACCCTTCCGAGATTTTTTGAAATAAACAAAACAAATTTTAGCCGAAAAACACTTCTTAAAACTTACAAAAACTAAAGTATTATTTTTTACACTGTTTTGAGTTTTTTAAGCAAAAATAATGTTTTCTAAATGAGAGTACGTTCCTTAGGGCTAATACGGCTCATGCTTGCTTCGGAAGGGGTCCTTTACTTATTCTAAAAAAAAAATTTTTTTTAATCAATAAATAAAAAAGTTATGAATTTTTAAAAATAGGACCCTTATTTTTGCCCACCCTGTAGTTAAGGCTTCGTTGTAATATTGTTTATTTTTATTTAAAAAGTGTTCATTTTTTTATAATAAAGTAATTCGGTCTGATATTGCAAAGACTATTGCACCTTTAACAAGTAGTGAATGATTAGAACTTGTATCTATATAGTACAACGTATGGTTTGGTGTATGGTATGGCTCGTAAGTATTATTAGCTAACTCTAATGTGAGATCTAAAAAGTAGACTTTACCGTAGTTGACAGCAATAGACATTTTTTAAACCCAAATCCCTAAACATATCTTGCAGCATTTTTCCTTTTCTCCAAGTGTTTTTTTTCGGTGTAGTTAACAAACAATAAAGCATCATCTCTATATAGCTGGCCTGAGAACTCATCTATTTTGCTATAAGATGACTGTAAAGGCTCACAAGATCAGTCACCTGCATATATGTATATATATATATATATATATATATATATATATATATATATATATATAGAGAGAGAGAGAGAGAGAGAGAGAGAGAGAGAGAGAGAGAAGAAAAAAGAGTGATAAATATGCGACGATTGTCCAAATTTATTTCAAATTTCAATTGTTCAATGCAAGGTGTATTCAGTAATAAACTAGTGTTTATTATTCTTTCCTTAAGCCAAGGCTTTTCAAAGATCGAAATCTTATCATCAGAGGAGAAATACAGATGGATAAGTTGGCTTTCGAAAAAACCAAAGTTCAAATATTTGAAAAATATGAAAATTATTATTAAAGGAATTTTTGTTAAAAAAACGCAGTGAATGAATAGAAAAATTCCGTGTAAAATATATGCAGATTGTCCGGGTGGTAAATTTCCGTTGAAAAGAAGTCAAATGAATTGTAGAATGTGAAGAAAACTCTTTGCGTGGGAGCAGTGTGGAGATAGTGCTCAAAATATAGGTGAGTCCAGACGCACTTAAAGGGGATTGAAAAGGGAGAAATTGCCCATTTTTATATACTTCCAGGACCAAATAAGGCAGATGATATCTCGTTCCAGGTTTAAATCCAAATGAAACAAAAAGGCAATATGGTTAAAGATTTGGGGTTAGGGAGAGGGTTTATGAGGTACGGGATTGTTTAAATATCCGCTTTGAGAGTTGGGAGGAAATAAAAAGAAAAAAAAGAAGGCAAAGGAACAGGAGGAAGGCTACAATTGCTCTATCTCGTATATTTAGCTAATCCTCTTCACAATAGGTTCCATCTACTAAAAGTGTTTACTTTGGTTTATATTTGATCCTATATATATATATATATATATATATATATATATATATATATATATATATATATATATATATTTCAATATATATGTATAAAAAACTGATTTTTTGTACCAAATAATATATATATATATATATATATATATATATATATATATATATATATAACGTAAAGATCGGTAATCAATTCCGTATTCTTGACACAACGATCTACAACCAGAAGCGAACTATTTAGCAATATTTCGTCCCACCAAGTGGTCGTTACAATTGAACGCCAACCCCGTGATGTAACTACGACAAACTTGAATGATCTATGAGGTCAGGTCATAAACGATCGATCTATGAAAAATCGACGTGTTATGCATTCGGATAATGCCTTAAAGATCGTGTCGGCGACCGTTCCTGGTGTATAATTACCGTGGGCTGGGGGCGAGATTTTCATCGTACGTCAACTGGGTTGACCTTTGTACCGCCCTAAATGTGTTTACGGCTGATTATTAAAGTGTGGTCAACGTTGTTCTCCCTCTCAAAACCCTCCTTTTAATCCGCGACTTTCTCCGTCCATGATGGTGTATCGACTTTAGATAAATATTTGTTAGATTGAATTCAAGATGGTACTCTTTAGTTTTTGTGCACCTAAGTGAATTATAAAGTTAGAATGAAAGATAGGGCGATCAATTTTAGATTTTAGTTATCATGAGAAAATATTTTTAATTTTAATAATTAAATCAAAATGAATAATGGAAATTAGAATGGCATTCAGGAGAGTGCATATTTTCGCCAGGGCAAACCTTCTTTTAATTCAGTGAACCTCTATCTAAAACCGGTCATATATGTGTAATCATATCTTTTCTAATTTCAGTATGATCAGACGGACGATTCCCGGGTAGCTCCAGCAGTAAAGTATAGTATTACAATAAAGTAATTAATACAAGATCTTGTATGATTTTTTACTATCGAGCACACATTATATATATATATATATATATATATATATATATATATATATATATATATATATATATATTAATTTTAAATAAATAATATTAAATTACATTTAACCTACATACGCCATACGCTCTCACCGGTCACAACGTTCGAACACCTGCTACAGAGACAACCTAGAACCCGTAAGCAAGCGCTGTAACCATCAGGCCACAAAAAATTACCACATTAAAGAATGGAATTTAAGTTCTGTGTATACGATAAGGGGGTTTATCTAGAAAGACTGACTAAAGATTCTACGAACGTTGTCGGAATATGCCTTATAGCTACATGTCAGTCTATATATAAGATATATATATAAACTTTTCTGACAGAGTTACTATCTTTTAGAGTATCTGATAGTAATTCTATCACCTCTTGTTTTTGTACCCTTTTGTCAGCCTTCCTTGTGTCTGGTAACTTTAATACTCAAATGTTGAATAGCTAGTCCACTCAAACAAGACTGATGATAAAGAGAGCTTTTGTCACGATTTTTCCATTTCTTATAATCTAACACAGATTGTTGACAAACCTACTCCCCCATATTTGCAAGTCTCCTTGATCTTTTCCTGACAACTTATCCTGAACAGGGCTAATCTACTGTTCGCTCCCCGCTGGGATTTTCGAATCATTCAGTTGTCTCAATGAAGATATGCATTAAATCTGTTGGAAAATGGTTGGATAATTCTACAACCCAAGAAAGTATATTTTTCAAGTTCAATGTTAACAAATTCTTGTTGTGGCGTCGTCTTAAATAATTAAATTCTATCCAGTTTCACCAAACGTCATTATTTATCACAGTCTACCTGAGAAACTCATTAAACCTCATTCTTGGTGACCCGTTAATATATAAAAATGTATGTGCACGTATAATATTATAAGGTGATATAACATATTGTGTATACATATTTTCAATATTTATTTAATCAATACATAAGTAAGGCTTAATTATTGTCTGAAAATATATCTATGATAAGTAAGCTACACAGAGGCCTATCATATATATATATATACATATATATGTATACACATATATATATATACATATATATGTATATATATGTATATATATACATATATATATACATATATATGTATATATATAGGTATATATATACATATATATGTATATATATGTATATATATGTATATATATACATATATATATACATATATATGTAAATATATATATGTATATATATACATATATATACATATATATGTATATTTATATATACATATATATGTATATATATATGTATATATATATACATATATATATACATATATATGAATATATATATATGTATATATATATGTATATATATATAGTGTGAGTGAGTGAATTTAATAACAAGCAGTACTACTAGCGAGATCCAACACGGTTTGTTGTTGTTGTTGTTGTAGATGTGTCTTCGCTGCTTGCTGTGAATACCCGCCGACTTAGCATTTACAAAATTAATTTTTTCCTAAATTCCAAGATAATTTGTGGTGGCCAACGGGTAATTCTCTTGACTGCGAATCAGTGGCAATTGACGATCGGAGCTCGCACCCGCCGACCGTCGGGAATTAGCACTGAAGATTGCGTAAGCATTAAACATCGATGTCTGTTGTAATTAATTTTTATTTAAGAATATTATATATATATATATATATATATATATATATATATATATATATATATATATATGGGAGGTATGTGTGTGTGTTGATTCACTTAATCATAAAATATTTTTTTCAAATAATAAAACAAAAGAGAAGAACGTGAGTTATAATGGTACACAGAAGAGTACATATTTCCGCCAAGCCCCATCTGTACCCTGTGTCAGTTCGGTGAACCCCTATCCCCAAAACAACTGATAGTCGTATGATTATTATTTATTGCTACTAGATGGGCGGCTAAATGCAAAAATGGAATATAATCGTGCAAATTATCATACAAGCACTAAAAATGGCATGATTACTCCATAGAGTATACTAAAAAATAACTGTCCGACTAATCACCTCAAAATACAAGATGGCGGCCATTTTTCAAGATCGCCACCATCAGAAGCTCGCGATTATGATATTTCTTTATAAATTGGTATCAATTAAACCGATTGTAGTTATCCTGGTGTCAATTTGTATGTTTTGGGGCATGCTAAAGTGATTCATAACACTCTAGAAAGTATTTAGGCACCACTTACATGAGTATTAATGAAATAGACAAAACATTACAACATGAAAACATTTTATTAACGACATATAACATACTAAATTAATAAATTAATAAATTAATAAATCACTAATAAATCACTCTCCCTTCAGCACCCAAGCTGTGAATATTCTGGCGAACAACGCAAACCACTGAAACTCAATCCAGATATGAGGATGAAGAAAGTTTCTTAACTTCCTGAGAATTACACAAGCGTTCGATCAGGTTACATCATAAAGAATCCCAATCCTCCTACATTTAAAAGCCGTATGTTTTCAACACCCGAGTCTATCAATTCACATATGAAGGAAAATTACACATGGTTGGAGGAGATATCGCTGAGACAATTGGTGATGAAGTAAATGTGTTGTGGGAAGCCTATCATGCAGCACAGAGCAGGAGCAAGCCATTTGAAGTGACCATTACTTCAGTGATGCATTTAATTTGCGATCAGCCCTACTCATTTTCCACCATAAAGCACTACATGCATAAGATTCGATACATAGTGTATTTCCTTAAGCTAGGACAAGCTTCAGTTATAGCTGCTGACAAGCCACGTTTTGCTCTTGCTAAGAAAATCCAGTGGCAGTGACCTGAAGAGTATAGTGGGAACAAGTTTGTCATCATATTTGGGGGATTACATATAGAGATGTCATCACTGAGGTCATTAGAGACCCTACTAGAAGGCAGTTGCTGGACCAGTGCTATTACTGAAGCAGGGGTGGCGTCATCAGGTACAGCAGAGTCATTGGTGACTGTGTCAAGGGTCACGAGGACAAGACTTGCTCATCAAATCACAGCATGCAGCCTGTACACACTGATGAAGGAAGCATACCGTGACTATAGTTCCAGTTGCGTAATGTCATGCAACCCTCCTATGTCCTTTGAGGAATGGTACCAGTAGCAGAGGAGTGACCGTCCACAGTTCAGTTTGGAAATATGGTGCTAGATATGGAGCTCACCATATTCCTCCCAATCCGTTCATTTAAGGAAGGAGACTTCGAACTCTACCGAGAAGTCCTGACGAAGCTGATTCCGAAATGTTTCGCAAACAACAACATGAACTATGCCAGATGGCTCACGATTCATTGGCAGGATATGCTGTCCCTTGATCAACAACACCCAGATGTCGCAGGGTCATGCGACTGCCTCAAATCCAGAAATCAGCACTACTGCTGAATGGGGTTGGATTCAAATTTAAGAGGCGTGGAATATATATTGGACAACCCTTCCACCAATAGTTGCATGCTGCCAGGAATTAACTAAATGCAGCTGCCAGAAAGACTGCCTAAAAAGATGCAAATATTTCCGCGCCGAACTTTCTTGTACCGCTTTGTGCAGCTGTGTTTGTGACCAGTAGTGTCGTAGTTAACAGAGTTCAATTTTCGAACATTTGACAGAAGATTGTGAATAATTTGTGTATCATTCTTTTAGCGTTAATGTCATGTTCATCTAAGTCAGTCAGTTAAACTCTATAATCATTCAGTCCATTAATTTAGTATGTGATATGTCGTTAATAAAATGTGTTTTCATGTTGTAATTTTTCGTCTATTTTATTAATAGTCATCAATGTACGTGGTGCTCAAATGTGTCATAACATGTTCCAAAACATACAAATTGACACTAAGATAACTACATTCGGTTGAATAGTTACCAATTTATAAGAGATATCGTTATCGCAGCTCCTGATGGAGGCCATCTTGAAATATGACCGTCATCTTAAATTTTGTAAAATTTGTAACAAACAGGTAAAATGTTATTCAGTTTTGTTTCGTTTGTTTCTTCATATGATATTAACTTGTTTCAGGTTAAATAATGTCCAATGCAATCATTTTAATAAAAGTAGTTACGTATGCACGGTGTTGCATATTTTTTTTAAATAACGATTGATAATTTGTATTATTTCGATTACTTGGACTACTGTTCTGATCTCAGATGTTATTCTTACAAAGTGTCGACCGTCTTACCTAACTCGGGACCCTTAGCGCAATTGATATAAGTGCTAAGTTATAATCAGTTCAAAGTGACAGTCTACTCATGGTGGAAGGTTAAACTACACTAGGGGCAATACTTCGAATACAATTACGAATTACTTAAAACTTATACCTGGTTATGGCATACGCAATGAGAGCAAACCACCCTGTGAATTAAATAAAGATTTCCGTTCCAAATTTGTCTATACTCCCGATTTAGACATAAAGAATTCCGATTTAGACAAGACGCACCTGAAGAAGGTTGGAGGTTACATCGACCGAAATGTTGTGAGAATAACATCCAAGATGAAATCAGTAGTCTGAATAATCCAAATAATACAAATGTATTTATAGTGTTTGCTTTAACATTTCATGTGGGATGTAAATTTATGCGTTTAGCATCGGATCCTGTTTCATGTCATATCTGGAACATATTCTAATATAACATATAGATGAGAGACTGACAGGTGCTACGACTCCGAACCAGAGTGGACCTAGGAGTAACGGTAACTAAAAAGTTAATCTACACCCTCACGAAGCTTCCAAATCTGGTCCTCGCCATTTAATGCAGTTTCATTTCATACACAAGATTCATTCTATTTAATATTTAGATGTTATTCTGACAGATATTGCCACTCCAGGTGCGAGTAGACATCCGAGTAATGGCAACTAAATGATGATTCAACGCCTTATAAAGCTCGTACTTGGGGTCTCACCACTTAATGAAGTTTCCTTGTTGAGGACGGGTGGATTACCAATCTCTAAAAGAACTTATTTAAACCGGTCTGATCAAAACTTTTAAACGGTTCTGAATCAAACCTTACAGAAGCAGACATTATTGTAGGGAGATGTGTGCACAATGGAAGACTTTTTTGTTTTGATAACATTGAAAAAATAGATGGGAGTTATTGACTTATTCGGTGTAGAACAGTTGTGGTGGCATAGGCAGTTTACAGGGGGGGGGTAAGAGAAACATGAGAGGAAATAATAAGGATATACCTGAGAGAAAGAGGGATAAATAAAGATCTGGCTAGAGATGGGTTTATTTTAAAGTCAGTTTCTAAACGCCGTCTAACACACGCCAGCATGTAAAACAGACATTAAACAAAATATGAGTATTATGCTGATGACGGCCTCGTATTTCAAAGCAATGTTTGATTCCATTTCATTTAGCTTTTAAATTAGTCTTTATTATGTATAAATGTGGTTTAAAGTGATGAAAAACCTATGGAAACATATAGTACATTTTGATATATAAAGTTTATCAGATAAATGTTAACGCATAATATATCGGAACAATGGTGTTAACATGTGTTTCTAATAATTTGTCTAATCGAAGTAATGTGTTCATTTACGCACTCATGCGTGTAGTCAAATATCAATCAGTGTTTACAATAGATATTGTGGTTTGACATTAAATAACATCAAACATATAATTAAAAAAGGGTACTTATGTAGTTTACGGATCTGGCTGAAATAATAACGTTATAATTTAGAAAGCCATTCTTAACCTGTGGAGGTGTGGGTTTATTAACTATTCGGTTTAATTAAATTGTTAGGTGAAAGTAAAGAATATTTAATCAACCTGCATAAGTACCCTTTTCAAATTTGTTTTTTTTACTAAATCTCTCGATATTCGTTAAAGGTTATGCTTATAACAAAAAAAACGGTTTGAATTATCTCCCCTTATAACTGATCTTTTTAAAATCAAAATGAAATTTCATCTGTACACAATAATACAGATGTACCCAGATATGTCACAGTTTATGAATTTTCAAATGAAATAAAAGTAGAATAAATACTAATAGTTGTTGTGACCCCGCGGGTCATGGGTAGGTATAGTCTTTTATAAAGCTGTGTTTAATTTGTTCTTTTAAGCCGACAACCTTACTATATAATCATTGTTCGAGTTTCACTTCCCTGTGTCAGTACATTGTTTACTTGATGCGTATACACTCTTGTATAGTACATTTGTGAGAATATATCTGCTTCTAAATCTTTTGTCAGTTACGACTGTTATAGCAGAAACGATACTCCTTCTTTTAGTAAAGAAACATTGTTTGTTTTGCTTTTGCTTTTTTTGCAAAAAGAACTCATCCTCTATATCGAAGTTCTTTTTGTTCCGGGAGCAAAACATTCGATTTAATTTTGTTATTTCATGTGTGTGTTTTTTTTATGTTAAGGAAGTTTTTTATGGTTTCTGTGAAGAACTTTAAGAATTGAATTTCAGTGAATTTCTATTTTGAATATTTTCTTGTCTTTTTTCAACATTTGGGATTATTATTTTATTTTATTTCAGTTTTCGTCTTTTGTGCCGAATAAGATCTAATAAGTAACTCAGAATTGTAAGTAAAGAATTGAAAAATCGAATGGTGACGTGATGTCTGCAATTCTACTCAAAGCATCAAGAACTGGTTTTGTGTGGAATCGTGCTAACACAGCCCATGAATAAAGCTTGCACTGTTCTTTAGTCTTCTATTTATCTACTAGACGTACACATGACCCGTTGGGTCAAAACCACTACTAGTAATTATTCTACTTTATATTTCATTCCAAAATTCATGAACTGTGGCATATCTGGTGAGACTTTTTTTGTTGCATAGCTAAACATTTTTAAAAGCTTTGATACTATTTCAACATGTGATCTATCTATTCTAATATGTGATATATCTATTCACCCTAACCCTAACCCTAACTACCTCATCCTAAACCTGATAACGTCTTAGGGTTAGGGTTAATGGTTCGATCACATATTGGACTGTAAACAACTCGGTAGATGACACCATTCAGTAAATCACATATTGGAAGAGCACTAAAGCCTCTTTACTTCTATTATTATTATTATTATTAGTAGTAGTAGTAGTAGTAGTAGTAGTAGTAGTAGTAGTAGTAGTAGTAGTAGTAGTAGTAGTAGTATATCCCTAACCCCTAAAAAAGAGAAGGTAATCCGGCGGAGGATTGTATCATAACCACAGAACAAATACTACATGATCCTCCCCTCCCCAAAAGAGAAAAGGTAATATCTGGGAGTATAGTATCATTATGAAGGAACATATACTATACTTCGTTCAAAAGGACGATATAATGCCTGGGAGGTTAGTCTCATGAAAACAGATGCCACACTATACCGTAAAGGAGGAGTTAATGCCTGAGATGATGTTCTCATAGTCTCATGATTACAAAACAAATGCTATACAACCTCACCCAAAACTGAATGGCGTAATGCCTGGTAGGATTGTATGATGACGACAGACCAGATACTGCACTACTCACTCTTAGTTGGGCATTTAAAGGTAGTACCTTAGTCTGAATATGTATAATAAACTGAATGAGCATTAAAAGATAATACAATTAATCGAAGTAACAGATGTAATAGTATAGTTTCTACTACAGACAGACAGATACCAAATTTCCATTAGTAATAGATTATTATTATTATATAGAAGTATTATGATTCTTATATAGATGTAAAAATACTTATTATTTTGCCATCTGATTTATATACGTGTTTGTGGTGTATACAGACACACGTATACAAATTTGATGTCGACGCTGAAAATAGAGTCATGATTTCTCTAAGTTTTCACAGAGACATTTAGAGCGTGTTTGAGCGTGTTTGGATCAACATAGAGTGAAAGAGGTCGAGAGAAATATATAGATAGATAAGTTAGAGATGCGTTAGTTATTAAGTTAATTATGAATTACGGCAAATTAGAACAATTCTATTTATGTGACAAGGTTTTAATTCAGTCTGTTTTAGATGCGTCCTAATATATTTTTAAATGGGTTGTTCGTCGGCTGTCACACCTAAGGTTTAAAATAGAATTCTGGTTGGTCTGCAATGATTACGTTTTAATATCATTTTCGATGTGTCTACGCATCTCTGTATGAGATTGTGGTGTATCGAGATGCGATTCGAGCGAACACCAAATAGCGAATGGCTTGAATAGCTACCCTCTTTCTTTCTCTGGTTCGTTTTGATACACTCTCCTCTTCATTTTCAAAAACAAAGTTAAAGTGTTAACAGGATCATGTTAACTCAATATTTTTCAACCAATAAAATCGTTTTAAAACCCAAATCTGGAAAGCCTATGTCAAATTAACTAAGCTTATGAAACCAGTGTTCTGGTCAACAAAATCAGAGTTCTCCAGAGATCCAATCCGGCACCTCGGTACCCCGAGTACGAGCCTTTAACCGCGGGGAGGCAAAAAGTAATGAACACTTCAAAACTCACGTACAAGCTCCTTCACCCATCGCACATCAACACACGCATTAACAGGATAACGTAAACCTTACACATACTTACACAGTACCACATTATCTAATACTCATTTACGCATATTGGTCACACACGCATATTGAAACTAACAAATATATATAGACATACACATTCTTAGTCCTCGTGTTATCTTATTCACTGAACATTTCCCTACCAAAAAACACGAGTTGTATTAACTTTATTAAATGCAAATTTACTGGCTTTTATCTTCTTGTAAAATTATAGTTAAATAAATGTTTCGTTATTTAATCATATTTTCCTAAATTTTTCATTCACAAACTATATACATGTTAAGTTAGCACTTTCTAACTTGTGACCCTAATATTCTCTCAAACTTTATTCCATTTCCATTTAATATGCATGCACGCCCGTATATATCTTTCTGTTCTTTCGCTATTTACAACCCCATTTTATCATTGTTATTAATTGTCAGCGTGGTTCTTGGTAAAATCTAAAAGACGCCAACGTCGTCCCAAAATGGCGGTACCAAGGCCAGAGACCACGCCAGAAAGTTTTGTCCGTCTGTTTGTCACGCTTAACTTTTTAAGTAGTATTTTCTTTCTTCTGTCACGCTTAAGTATGAAATAGAATTGTCTTTTGTCTGGGATGCTAAAGTTTCAAAAAGAATTGTCCTCTGTCTGGCATGAATAAGTTTGAAGTAGCATTATTAGAGGTGTCCACGCTATAAGAAGCGCAGTCGGTCGGTTGATCACCCTTAAGTTCGAAACGCACAGATTTAATAGACACATGCTTAGAATATCATCTGATGTTTTATTTAAAAGTGTTTTTTCATAATTTACATATTCGTGTATGTGTTATGTATGAATTGCTAAATAAAGTACGAAGTCAATATATTGAAAGCTATTGGGAAAATTATATTTTGATACTTTCAATGAACGGAATTTATTGTTTAACCATTCAAGAACTTGTTCTACGAACTTTTCTCATTTTGGTGGCGCGAACCAGTTGACTCCCAATCGTGTAAACATTTCGAAATGTGTGGATTTCAAAACGTAACCAGCTGGCGATTGTGGTCAGCCAGTACAATAAGAGGTTGAATATCAGAGCAAACGATGATGCCCTCAGGATTCCCTGTTGGCCGAAAGTGATTGAAAGAAAGTGATGTTTTGTATCAAAGAAGAAGAAGAAGAAAAAAGAAGAAGAAGAAGAAGAAGAAGAAGAAGAAGAAGAAACTTTATTCCTTCATCGATCTTTTATTTTCTGTCCGTTTTTAGAAGCGAATGAAATGAAAAAATCTTTGAAGCACACACACACACACACATATATATATATATATATATATATATATATATATATATATATATATATATATATATATAGAATAGCGAACCCCGTTTCCCAGCGTTGCTCGGGAAGAATTGGAGAATCTAAGAAACTCTTTCTCTCACCCTTTAAACTCATGTTTGTATTTTTATTAATTTTTTTTTCTATAATTTAAATGTTCAAGTCACAATTAACAAAAGTAAAACGTTTCCTTTGCTGTGTATGGATACACGATTTTTCTGTAAAGCATCAACAGAAAAATATATAATTGTCATCATTTAAGATTTTTTGGAGACGAAAGAAAAGGCATTTTTTACTATCGAAATAAAAAGTAACAGAAGTAAGGGTTAAATGTATAACTTTTTTGGTTGTAATCGGGATTTCTTTTTAAATTTCGGTTAGAAAAGACGAAATAACAGTACAATTGTTTGTTCTGTGTTTATGCGAATAAAACACTGTTACTTAACTGAACTTTAGTCATTATTTTAAATGAATGATTCATAGAATTTAATTTAAAAACGATCAGTTTACTTCATATATCATACATAATTACAATAAGTAAATTCGCTATGACGCGTGTTTTAAGTGGTTTCCCACAAAGGAAAACGATCGCGTTTATCATGGAAAATTGTTTCTAGACGGAAAAACAAAATTGATTTTTCTTATCTAAATAAAAGTGAACAGAAGTAACCATAACGTTTGTTTTTGTTTGTTTTTTGTAATCGTTATTTTTTCCATTTCGGTTAGAAAAGTTAAAATAAAATTAAAATTCTTTAGTTTCTGATGCTATTCGTGTTGTGACTAAACTTGAGTAAATAAATGATTATTTAATTCAATGAAATGATATTTCTTCAGTTGTTGTGAAAGCAAATATAAATACTTTAGTTAGAACGTTCTTTTGAATGTGTATCGTGTAGGCCAATAGGAAAAAAGCAAATTAAATATGGCGACGTCAACCAGAAAAAAAGGTTCGTTGAAAATTAAAATGATAGAGAAATAATACGAACAATATCGTAAAAGTGGCGTTTACGTCGATAATTACTGGTGAAATAAATATTTATGTATTTATCTGACAATATTATATTTTTATAGCATTATTTCCGACGGGTGAAAAAAATGTATTTTGAAATTATTATGTTACTGTCGACAATATGGTTCAACGAGAAATACGCCTATTACTAAATATTAGCATATGGTTATCTGAGATGCAGCAGAGTAAACGTGACTTAGAGTACTAATCCCTCAAGTAGTTAACATCAATTAAAAACATATATCTAAAACAAACTGTTAAATAACTTATAAAACTAAAGCTATAGACTTAGAAAAGTGTTCATCCCAATTTAAGTACATCTTTCATAACTAAATTACTTTTAAAATAAAAACGTAATTATCTTGTTTACAAACTGCTATATAACTGAAGAGACGCCAATTAAAACAGGCGCCATTCTGTGGCTTGACTCTGCTCTCGTCTGATTACTAATGTGTTGATGATGATATATTTCTAATTGCATTATTCAGTCCACCATCTTAGATTTGAAGCGTTCGTGCTGTTGATCTGAAAATAAACTACTGTACGTTTATTATAGTACCTCAGAAAACAAAAGCAGGAGAGATGCGCCCGCTAAAGGGCTAGACACCATCTGTTGATAAACGTGTTCGTCGCTATTGAAGTCCCAGAAGGAAGATAGAGAAAGAGAAAGACGAAAACGAAAATTATGTCCTTCTCTTCAGACTCTGACGTCAAGCCCTCCTCGATTCACTTGTGGAAGAAAGACAGCTCGTTCTCTACCCTTATTACATTATCTAACATAGACAATACTATTACATCAAGTTAATTGTTCTTTATGGTCCATATAATATCGGTTGGCGAACACATAGGAATATAAACAGAATATGTTTGTTCTTTTTTTCAACAAACCATAGTCATTATAGTTCAAAATGTGTGATGTGTGTATGAAACGGAAAGAGGGTCAAGTGGTTTTCATTTTTGTATTAATTCGGGCCATGGAAATAAAAACGATTCAACGCTTTATCCGTTTCATAAAGACATCATGCATTTTAAATTATAACGACTATGGAAAATAGAACAAAAACATTCTTTCCGCCATTCACGAATAAGAGCTATTGTCAAGATACACTTTAAGACCGTCTAATATTGCATCGGCCGAAACGTGTGATAATTATACCCAAGATGAGAACAGTAGTCCGAACAATCCAAATAATACACAATTATTGTTTTGATTTTACAGATATGCGTCACGGCCAACTTTGATGGTTCCAGAATTGTACAAATTGCAAGCAATCATACAAGTGTTGAATTAAATAATCAAGTAAGGTTGGCAGATTAAACAATGGATGATATCACCGAATACATGAATGATAATACTGAAGTGAAGATTTGTTACAGATTGAATTTGAATCTGTTATTGATGACATTGATCCACTTCTTGATGAATTTCACCCATAAGTACGAAACCTATAAGAGTTCTTAGATTTTGAAAAATGTTAACTGTTGAAAAATATGAAAACAAAACTAGGATTCAAGCTCATTATTGTTGGCTTAATGAGCTCATATAAAAATACACATGAACAAAATGTTGTTAAAAACTAATTAGCTCCAGAGTGACAACTTTAGTTTAAGCTTAATGGTTTTACGTTGACGAAAAACTATTGTAAATTACAAATTATTTTTATAGCAATAATAATATTTATGTAATTTTGTATACTAAATAATTATTTCGAATATCTTTAGAAATGTTCCCTCTGCTTTCATTAGTAGCCGTTACAAGAAAGGCTCGTCAATTTTCTTTAAGCACCTTAATAGAAAATTTCCAATTCATATTGAATAGTAGACGTTGCCACTTTTTTATTGAAGCAACCCTACAAATTGGGACAAGAATTGAGAACGTAACCTGTTCCTAATTAAAAGGTTTACCTGTATTTGCTGCTGATTAAAGGGCTTAGAAATATGGTTTGTTAATCGGTTGTTGTTGTTGTTGGTGGTGGTGGTGGTGGTGGTGGTGGTGGTGGTGGTGATGTTGTTGTGTCGTAGTTCATGATTAAATTATTTTGTTGACTGTTGATTGTTCGTGTAAGAGTAAAAAAAACAGAAATCGCATACAAAAATGTTTTCCTTTATATTTTATTGGAGCATGCAACTGCTGCATACCCGATAAAAATTAAACGTCACGAGAGAACCACAGAGGGGAGCTTAATTATTACTAATGTCACTAATCCTCCCGACTGAGGCAGCTCTCCGAAACCACTTCAACAGTTCGAATTACATCCTTTCGTTATCGAAACAGCACAAAAGTTTACGAGAGGATTAATAGTAGTTTCTAACTTTTTTAACACTTTTGATAATACCGTTTCCTGTAAAACCTCTTGTGAAACATTCTCATTAAAACATTTTCATAGTCATTCTTTGAGCAAACATTTTAAACGCATTTGTTTAAATCATTTTAACACATATTTTAAGAGAGTCACTTTAAACACATTTTCTGTAAAACATTTTCTGTAGTCATTTTTTCAAACATTTTAAACGCATGTTTTTTAAGTCATTCTAACACATATTTTAAGAGAGTCACTTTAAACACATTTTCTGTAAAACATTTTCTGTAGTCATTTTTTTTCAAACATTTTAAACGCATGTTTTTTTAAGTCATTTTAACACATATTTCAAGAGAGTCACTTTAAACACATTTTCTGTAAAACATTTTCTGTAGTCAGTTTTTTTCAAACATTTTAAACGCATGTTTTTTAAAGTCATTTTAACACATATTTCAAGAGAGTCACTTTAAACACATTTTCTGTAAAACATTTTCTGTAGTCAGTTTTTTTCAAACATTTTAAACGCATGTTTTTTAAAGTCATTTTAACACATATTTCAAGAGAGTCACTTTAAACACATTTTCTGTAAAACACCTCTCATAGTCAATTTTAAAGCCGCGTTTTTAAGAGTCATTTTTACATAGACATTTTTAACCAAATGACTTTTAAGTCTTTAAACTGTCAAACATATTACACATTTCCTCCGGGCGAATTCTAAGCATAGTCTCTTTTAAATTTGTTAAACATTCTAAACACATGTTTTTAACAAAAGAAGTTACCTTACAGTCTCGTCGTGGGTTTGCTGGCTCTCATCTTGTTGCTGGCTCGTGATCGTCGTGGAGTATCTGTTTTGGGAGTAGATTCTGTACCAAGCACGAAGACAAGGACATTCGGAGACGATTTTTTTTAAGGAGATTTTTCCATTTTTATTTTCACTTTCGATTGGAGAGGGTTCCATTGTCGGTTCTTCATTCCACTCTTTTTCTTTCATTCATACCGTGGGACGTTGGAGCAGTTAGCTATTTTCTAGCCAGTTTTGTTCATGTCTGGCGAATTTCCACCCGACTACACATTACAGAGCTACATGGCCAAAACGTGTTGACTTTCACTTCCAAAGTTCCGACTCGAATCAAAACCCAACTTTTCACACCAAGCCACCAGGGCTAAGCGTGACGACTGCCTCCGCCAAAATCGGGAACACCGTCACAATCCGCGCAATTCAGGCGATCTTTCGTATGGCCTTCTAACTTGGATGAATATGTCTATTTGTACTTCAAAACTCCATACGATGTATATCTTTCATTTTCTAATACCGCTTGAGAGTTTGTGTTTGGACGATTTTTCTGTGTGTTTAAAGCGTAGTCGTTTACAGTGGCTCAGTGTACTATTTTATTATTACTAATTTATGCATTTGGTTTTGTGCATCAATGTGATGTTTTGTTTTAATGTATGTGCGTATGTATAAGCATGCATGTGTATGTATTTTGTATTTAATAAACAGTTTATTATCGAAAAGTAACCGTCATAACATTACTGTATTATATCTATTAATAATGGAGTTTATGTGTCTGTCTGTCTGTCTGTCTGTCTGAAGCAAAACACTATACTATTGAAGACTATTGTACTTATCATGAAATAGTATAGTATATCTATTAATAATTGAGTTTATGTATCTGTCTGTCTGTCTGTCTGAAGCCAAAACTATACTATTGATACTATTGTACTTATTATGAAATAGTATAGTATATACTATTTCAGACTAGTATATATCTTTAAATACTCAATTCAGGGGCATAGTGTAGTGTAGTATATGTTCTGTTGTCATGATACCATCCTCCCAGGCATTTCTCCTCCTGTTTTGAGAGGGGTGGAGGAAGTGTAGTATCTGTTCTGTTTTCATGATACAATCCTCCCAGACATTACCTCCTTCTTTTTTGAGAGGTGTGGAGTTAATGTTGTATCTGTTCTGTAGTCATGATACCATCCTCCCAGACATTACCTCCTCCTTTTTTTAGAGGTGTGGAAGTAGTGCAGTATCTGTTCTGTTGTTTCGCATCATCATTCTTTATTTTCATTACGTTGTTAAGACAAGGTGTTTTGTTGTAAATTAAAGTTAAGCAATACATATCCCAGCCATTACTAAATGGGTGACCATTTTGGAAGAATTAATTGCTGACTCATCCTTCCGGAAGTGACGTCATTGTGAGAGGATTTTTACTCATTATCATACTTTATTTTCATTACGTTGTTAAGACAAGGTGTTTTGTTGTAAATTGAAGTTAAGCAACAAATATCTCGGCCATTACTAAATGGGTAATCATTTTGGAAGAATAACACAACTGGTTCTTTGATATGACGTACGCGCCTTCAATAGCATATTGAAACATGAGTTCTTTGATATGACCGAGGCGCCTCCTCAATTTTTTGTTCTTTTCCTAACTGTATAGGAGAGGTTAAAAAAAAATTTATGGGGGAGGTCAAATTTTTTTTTTCTTTAACTAAAAATATTCTTATGTGTGGGGGAGGGTAAAAAAACACTTTTTCTTTTTTTCGGGGTGGGAGTAAAAATTTTCTTTTCTTTTCTTTTTTTAACTGAAAATATTAATATGTAAGGGTAAAAAATATTTTTGTTGGGGGGGCAAATTTTTTTTTTTTTTTAAACTAAAAAAATTCTTATCTATGGGGGAGAGTAAAAAAATTTATTTTTGTAGGGGGAAATTTTTCTTTTGTTCTTTTAACTGAAAATATTGATATGTATGGGGGAGGTTAAAAAAAGTGTGGGGGTCAAAAAAAAATATTTTTTTCTTTTTAATTAAAAATATTTAGATGTATGGGGGAGGATAAAAAAAAATTGGAGGTGGTCAAAAAATATTTTTTGGTTTTTTATTGTTAACTAAAATATATTTACTTATGGGGGAGGGTAAAAACAAAAATTAGGTGGGGTCGAAATTTTTTTAAATTCATTTTTAACTAAAAATATTCTTGGACGGAAACAAAGAAAATCAATGTCTAACCACCCAAAAACTATGACTGGGGCTCCATCGGTTTACGGGTGAGCGTTCATTTCTGACGCGGCAGCGTAGCAAAAATATGCGACCGGAGGGAGCATATTTTTGCTAGTATTATTAATGCATCTACTTTATTTTCACATTTTACATTATATTTAGCATATTGGTAATTGTTAGGGGGTATGTGTGGTGTATATATATTTATACATATATATATATATATTTATATATATAATATAATTTTTGATATAAACAATTTCGCTACATATGTATATACATGTTTCAAAAACGACTTTATTTAAATCCCAGCTTCCTAAGGCAACTGTAAATATAAAGGATATTTATTGTGGCCTACAGGATGGGTGCTGCTACCTATTGATAGCTCAATGCTTTATATAAATAGTTTAACTACTACTAGAAAGTGCTCTATTTGTTTATTTACATAGATATTTGCGTTTCGCAAATAATAGCTGGCTATATCACTTA
>OY744524.1:160695033-160825033 GCA_963556195.1 Sepiola atlantica
AATGTCGAACGCGAAAACAATCAGCAGCTCAAAAAATATTTTTCTTGTTTTTCTTGATTTTTTCCAAAAGACGCATTTTCATTACTTAGCTATCACCGGTACTGCAGATCTTTAAGATGAATATGTGCCGAGAAAGTTGAATTTGCTGTCTGACTGTCCAGATAAAACTACAAAAATGTATATATACACACTTACAAACCTTACATATTCTCATTTAGTATGAGCTTGAGCATGTTGTAATACAATAATGTAATATCCATTTATTTATGGTCACCAGGGATCAAATTAGTGAAGTCAGAAAAATGTTCTTTCATTCAAGAAATTCAAAACACCGAGATAAATATCACTAAGTATTTTTTAAAGTTTATTCACCTGAGCCAATAAAAATAAAAAAGTTTTAAAATTAAAAAATGACAAACTTTTCATTAAGTATGACCTCAAGCAGTTAATGGTAAAATATATTCATTCGTTTAGGGTCACTGTCTACGAAATTAGTGACTGTGAAATCAGAAACAATGTTCCTTTATCCAGGAAATTCAAATCATCAAGGGAAATAAATCTAAAAGAAATTTTAATTTATTTAACCTAAACCAATTAAAATTGTTTTTTTTTTAAATAAAAATAAAAATAGTATTGTAAGGAATCGACGCTGCATGTAGGATTGCACAGGGATTAATCCACGGCAAATCTGGGATGTCTGCTAGTTTATTGACCCTCTTCTCGAAGATCAAATTTTAGCTTGCGTAAAAAACAACGTTGTTCGCAGAGTGTTTGTTGGCTTGGCACACTGAGAGAAACCGGTGTGAAACTCTGTCGTCATCATTGGCAAATGGCGTTCACAGTTTGGAACTGGAGGCGGCTGTTACTGTTTGTTTGTTATTTTTTTCAGAAAACTGATTTGATTTGCAATAAGAAAAAAGAGGAAGAGATCCATGACACACTGACATCATTTAAGGGAGAAGTAAAATAAAAAGAATCTAGATGTTAAAGTTTGCATTTGAATCGATTGATTGTTTCTGTCAACTCGACTGGCAATTCTATTTCTTTAGATTGGTCTGTTCTCTGTTGAAATTAAACTTTTTTGTTTAATAGAAATAAGTAATAAAAACGCACGATATTTTATCCGTTTTATTTCCTTTGTTTTTTGAATAAATTAATATTTACGCATTCGTGTGTCTCGTATACTAGAGAAACGGAGTTTAAATCTACATTTCCACACACATGTGCACATAAACGGAGGTGATGGGCGAAAAAGTGTCTCTACAGTTGCAACATACTTATAATAAATACCAATGTGTATTTATTTTTATAAATGTACTAATAAATATACATATCTGTACCAGCACACAAACTTTAGTGAGTAAAAACTATGGGATGGAAGTGTTTAGGAGAATAGAGAAATCAAATAGCAAGTTCGACAAGCCCCGCCGTCTAAAATTAATTCGGAAATAAATCTTCACTCTATTTCCATAATAATACGTGTTCATTTTCTTTCTTCTGTCTTTACCGATTGATATGTTGTTTTTTTTAGTTCGTTTTTAAACTTTACATTTTGAGACGTTTTTTTTCTTTCTTATTTCTTTTTTCAACTTCACAGACTGAGACGTTATTTTATATTAATATGCATATCAATGCGAACACTAACGAGGCATGATTTTCTAGTGTCTCAACCATATACGGCATTATCACGTTGACACACATGTTCTCATTAGATCACCGAAGTTAAGCGACGTTGAACCTGGTCAGTACTAGATAGGGACGACTATTTGGGAATACCAGACACTTCCATCCAAAAAAAATGTGACACTTCCCTGCAAAATATATGCAAACATTAACATCGTTTAAAAGGGGGCATTGCTTGTAAATTTGATATTCCCTAGAAACTTTCTTCAGAAGAAGAAGCCGGCTGAACCTGCCCAGAGTCCGTGTCGCACCAGGAGAAGGTGGTGGGTCTCCCTATCTTATTTACATATCTTACAAACTTTTTTAGATAGACGAGAAAGGAATGAACAAACATTCGTCTGCTTCGCTAACCTTTGAATTTTACGAGTGTACCGAAGCTACCTCCCTTTTCTTACAAAATACAGGAGCACAGATGTGTAATAATCCAGACTTGAAATGAGCTTGTTTCTGAATTTCAATTTGTTTCCATGTTATTATTTTTTTAATATTGAATGTACCTATACAGAGCATTACTGGAATATTTTTTTAAAACTGTACTCACTTTAAGATTTGCAGTCACTATGAAATTATCTCCTCTGGTTTTTTACTCTGCATATGGGTCTCCATAGTCTGATTTGGGTGAACGTAAACTAAAAGACACCAAAATTCAAAGATGACAAAATGTGTTTTCGGTTCGTTGGCAGAAAAGAGCGTCGACCATTTTATTTTGGAAGCAACTTTTTAGTACCAAACTCTACTGCTCTGCCCACCTCAGAAAAATAATACATTTTTAATGTTTTAATTTTTCGAACATTTGTTAGAATAATAAGAAATAAAGATTTTAATTATGTTCACTACTACAAATTAACCTCAAAAAGTTTGCTCGGCGAGCAATATTTTAGCCATAGCGTTTTTCATTTTTTTTAAGTAAGGTTTTGTTCGACTAGAAATTTATTATTTTTAAAACAAAATAAAATATTAAGCTACAAGGAATTATCTTCCAAAGTTATTAATTAAAACATGTATTCGGTGGCTTAAAAACAATTGGCAGCATTGATTAGTTAGGGAGTTATAAAAAATATAAGACCCGACAAATAACGATTACCTCAAAAATTTCGAGTTTGTATTTTTTTAAGAGAAAGATTATCTGTTAACGCTTCCAATGCCGAAAAGTTTATCGAAATACGATAATTAGTCTATTTTGAATGATTTTTTAATTGCTTGTCTACTCTATTAAAGTAGTTGCTTGTTTTTGTCCATCCCTATAGACGAGAAGCCGTACAGAAATAATAAAATCCCATTCAAAATATAATTTGACAACCGTATAAAGTAAAGTAAAAAAAAAAACAATTTAATTATTTTTCTTGGTAAAATATCATCACATATTGAATCTTGCTAAATGCCATATCTTGTTTATGTCTCGAATATCAATTTTGTTAAATACGTGTTTTTTGTTCATCAATTTATTCTTGGTTGCCATCGTATTTATTACATCCATGTTGTGTATGTCTGGTCATTATAATTCTTTAAATCATTTTATTTTCTTATTGTCTTGTTTATTTGTAGCCTCGTCGGATCTAATCTTTCGCCACGTAAACAGATTGCCCGCACGCGCGTCGTCCGTTCTCTTTGCATCTGATATTTTTTGTAGTAGGAGCAAGCATAATTGTGCCTGTGGTGTGTAGAAGTTGTCTGCCCCTCTCTTTCTTCGTAGAAGCGATTATAGAGTTGACTCTGTCTGCCTGTGTGTGTGTGTGTGTGTGTGTCTCTCTCTCTCTCTCCTTTCTGCTTCAGGTTAATAGCTAGCATAGAATAATAACAGCTCATATGTGTGGCTTAAATTATAGTTTAGTTTAATTAAACAGTATTACAGTATTAATACACAATATTAGTATTCCCCCAACTTGCCCCCCATAGGGAAGGAAACCACCGAAAATACATCTGCTCCCATCGTAGACCAAAACTCAAGAGACAGTCTCTAGCCTTTTATATGTAACGTTTCATGACTTCATACATTTTCTAACATTATATCATATATTTATTTATTCATTTATTCATTTTCTTATAGAATTAACATTGTAATTTATTTCGGACAACATATTATATATTTTTCTGTTTTAATGAATGGTTAATTAAGTCTACGGTATTGGAAATAAACCATCGAACAACAAAGATAACAATGAGATATGTGCATGATTCGAATCTGTGTCTCAGAATGTAGGGCCACCAGTCGCGGCTGTCGTCTTCACTAACGAAACCAACGGTCAGAGAAAACGGAATTTGTACAAATAGCTTAGCAGATTAAGGAAAAATCGTTAATTTTGGTAAGCAAGCATGAAACTTGGCACGATTGCTCACAATGGTCTACTCTTCCGAAAAAACTTTTGGGCCACTCAAAAAATGCAAGATGGCCCCCATTTTCAAGATGGCCGCCATTCTGAAATCCAATATTGCTAGTTTACAAAGTATCTAACCGATTTTCACAATTTTTTAGTCAAATTATATGTTTTAGGGGATGCGAAAGCAGTAAATGACACAAAAATAACCGATAAATGAGTCCTACAATCCACAAAGGTACATATATGAGATGAATTTAAGCAAATATTGTCAATTTTTGCCTTTTATTGCCATTAAACCGAATCATTGACTTGATATTCAATTCCCCAAGTGAGCTGAATGTATTAGTTATAAAAATTAATCCTTTCAGCTCATTCTTATAATATGTCATATGTAAGAGAGTGATTGTCATGACACAACCAGGGCATAACGGTGACATCACTGCTGTGAAACTCAGCATGGGGTCCAGTATCAACTGATTACGGACACACTGTTCATGTTTCAGTGTCCCAAATGCTGTCTAATAAGCCCCATGGACAAAATAATGTTCAGTCTGTTAGATAGCCGCACCTGAATTGACAGGATATGCCAGCGCGGGAGAGCCGAGCCAAAGGTAACGGGGATATAGTTACCTGGATGGTGTACAGATCGCACGGGACTTAAATGATACTGGATGAACGATCGGGCTAGGTGTAGGGAACCTACCTTTCTGAACCTAGTTGTATCCCATATCTGAATGTGTCAAAATATATTCGGTAACTGTGGTTATAGGTGGTAAAAGGATAAACCCTCGGCCTGAAGCCTATAACATTTACAGAATGTCTATTGAGAAGACGTCAAATGTGAAAACTGATTGGAGCAAATGCTGCCTATGTCAGACAGATAAAACCGGAGAGGATCTCAGTAGTCCCATTCCAGGTCGCAGTAAATCAGATGGATATTCAATGCTGGCTACAAATATTCCTCTTTTTCAAGAACTCTATCAGATGCCCATGATTATTAATCCTGCTAGGCTCGATGAAGGTGATGGTATTGAAGATACATTGCGGCAAAATAATGCTCAGTACCATCAGAGTTGCCGTGCTTTGTTCAAAAATACCAAACTTGATCGGGCCAGGAAAAGGGCATCTGACGCTCAGGAACATACTGACAAGAGTTGTTCAAAGACTCGAAGAGTGAGTTTAAAGCCAGAACAATGTTTCATCTGCGACAAAGAATTTCTAGATGATGGACAAAGACGTGAAGTCATGACAATGGGGCTCAGCAGTAGGCTCAATGAATGTGCCACAACTCTAGGTGAATGTAAAATTCTTGCCCGATTGAGTGCTGGTGATGCCATTGCACAAGAGTTGAAGTATCATACGATTGTTTAACAACTCTTTACAACAGGGAAAGATGTCACCTTGCTGCTCTACAAAAACAGGAAAATGAAGATTCTCAGAAAAAAGGAATCCATCCATTGGTATATTCAGAGCTTCTTGCTTATATAGTTGAAACTAATACGAACAGTGATGCACCAGTTGTGTTTAAACTTGCAGATCTCATCACACTGTATAAGCAACGACTTGAACAGTTGGAACTGCATGAACTTGCCTCATATGTTCACTCAACAAGACTGAAAGAGAAGCTTTTGTCAGATATACCAGCACTTGAAGCTCACAAGAGTGGGAAAGATGTTATCTTGTCCTTTACAGAGGATACAGGGTCAATCTTGTCAAAAGCTTCAGAATTTTCTGATGCTGTTATACTCAATAAAGCTGCTAGTATTTTGCGAAGACACATGCTTGCTCATGAATGGAAATTTAATGGTAGATTCCGTGCAGACTCAGTGGGAAATTCTATTCCTCAATCACTACAACAATTTGTTTGTATGGTGGAGCACGGCGTCGATATCAAGTCGCAACTGGAATTAGGTTCATCAAAGACAGACTTGGCTGTAGCTCAGCTCCTGCAGTACAACTGCTACAGTCACAAAAGCAATTCATCCACATTCAGACATTCACACAATCGTGAGATTCCCTTTCCCATCTTTATGGGCCTATCTTTGTTTGGGAAAACACGAAAACGAAGACTTGTGGAACTGTTACATGACCATGGACTAAGCATTTCATATGACAGGGTGCTTGAAATATCTGCTCAATTGGGTGATGCCGTTGTTGACAGGTACACTGAAGAGGGTGTTGTGTGCCCTACAGAACTTAGGAAAGGTCTTTTCACCACATCAGCTATGGACAATATAGATCACAATCCGTCTGCAACAACAGCTACAACATCCTTTCATGGTACCAGTATCTCACTATTTCAACATCCAACGTCTGACAGTGATGGTGAACTGCGTGAGCCACTTATGATCAAAAATCATAGTATAAAACGGGTGCCTGAACTTCCAGAATCTTTCACAAACATTCATCCTGCATATCTAAAGAACAAGACTCCGTCGTCTCCAGAGTTCGAATATCCAACAAGTGTCGATATTGACTTTCCCAGGCTTTTGTTAGCAAATGAATTTCAGTGGCTAGAAAAGGTTCATCTGACACAAAGCATTGATGATGACGTTAACATAACCTGGTCGGCACACCATGCTTCTGAGAAGAGAGGTTTAGATTTCAAAGTGAGCATTACATCAATTCTACCTCTCCTCCGAGAACAAGCCCACTCAGTTGCCACAATACGACATGTTATGGAGAGGATTAGAGAGACAATAGCGTTCCTCAACCCAGGGCAAATTCCAGTCATAACTGCTGATCAGCCACTTTATGCATTGACCAAGCAAATACAATGGCACTGGCCTCAGCAATATGGTGAAAATAAGTTCGTCATCATGTTTGGCGGCTTGCATGTTGAAATGGCTGCACTGAAGTCAATTGGGTCGCTTCTAAAAGCAAGTGGTTGGATAGAAGCCATTGTAGAAGCAGATATAGCTTCGTCTGGTATTGCAGAATCTTTCATCACTGCTTCAAGTGTTACTAGGACACGATACGCTCACAAGATTACTGCATGTAGTCTCTACACACTGATGAAAAAAGCATACGAGTATTACATTGCAGATACTTCTTTCGAGCAAGATGCGTCAGTTATCTTAAGCTTTGATGAGTGGTGTGAGAAGCGAAAAGCAGAGAGCCCGCAATTCAGTTACTGGTATCTAGTGCTTTCAATGGAACTGACCATACTATCTCTGATACGTTCTTTCAGGGAAGCTGACTTCAGACTTTATGTCGAAACACTGATGGAGCTGATACCATACTTCTTTGCCAACAATAACTACAACTCTGCAAGATGGCTATCAGTTCATCTGAAGGACATGCTGTGCTTAGAGCAGACCCATCCTGATACGCATTTGCAATTCAAAAATGGCAAATTTGTTGTCTTCAAGGCATTGCGACCATTTTCTTCTATGGCCATTGATCAGGCACATGAACAGGAAAATGCAATCATCAAAGGAGAGGGTGGGGTCGTAGGTGTGACAGAGGATCCTTCAGCACTACGAAGATGGATGGTAGCAGGGCCAGAAGTGAGTCGTCTTACTGAAGAATATGAAGCACTGTCATCGAACAAGGATGTTACTGAAAACATGAAACACAGAGAACAAACAAGTCAATCCCAGAAAGCTTTCTATGGCAAAGTAACAAAGCTCACGGCTGTCATCAATGAAATGGGCAATCCATTTCAAGAAGAATCATCCGATTTACTCACTCTGGATACAAAGATTATAGCATCGGAAACCGCAGCTGAAGCTGTTCGCATGCACTATGGGAATGGCAGGACTCGCTTTAAAGAGTTCATGAAGACTTTAGAGGGAGAAAACCGGGCTGCTTTCTATTCCAAAATCAAAAGGAACAACATAGACTTCTTTGACCAGACACAAGAAGCAGCAGTGACTGATGCCAAACATAAAAGTTTGAAAGATGACTGTCGCCTATTCTCTAAACTATTCATATCTTGCCAATCCAGGGAGTGTGACCTGATGGAATTCTTTAAACATGAGAACCAGTCCTTTCCTGCATCGTTGAGTGTAAATGGAAACCTCTACAGTGGTACAAAGTCTCAACTTGCATTGCTTCTTCAGTCCAAAGTTACATGTCCAGATTCAGTTCCACATGTGTCAGTCATCATCATCGATGGTTCAGCATTGGTAAACACAATACCACCCTGCAAATCAAAAACCTTCGAAGAGTATGCACAACTTGATTTTTTTCCAAAGGTACTGAAATTCAGTTCAGCATACGAGAGGACTGACATTGTTTTTGATGTTTACTTACCAACAAGTTTGAAAGCTGAAACACGGACAAAACGTGGACAAGGTGCAAAGCGTCGGGTAACCCACAACGGCAAGCTCCCTCCCAACTGGCGAAATTTCTTGAGGGATGATGACAATAAAACAGCTCTCTTCAAGTTTCTGGCTGATAGAATCACTTCACTAGCACAGGATCATGAAAATCTCGTGGTAATCACCAGAGTTGCAGATGTTGTTAGCAATCAGAATATCAGTTTTGAAGGACTAGCACCTTGCAACCATGAGGAATCAGACACAAGGATGTTTGTACACGCAAAACATGCAGTTAATCATGGTTACAAAACAGTACTGCTGAAAGCTAATGACACAGATGTCCTTGTCATTGCCATCACTGTATTTCCAGTCTTGAAAGAGTTGGGCCTGGAGGCAATGTTCATTGAATTTGGTCAAGGAAATGACACAAGGTTTATTCCAGTACATGAAGTCATCAGCGTACTTGGCCCTGAAAAAGTTAAAGGCTTGTCCTTTTTCCATGCCTTTACTGGTTGTGACAATGTGTCAGCCTTTCGATATAAAGCTAAAAAGACAGCATTTCAGACATGGAATGTTTTACCTGACGTGACGGACGTATTTGTCAAGCTGAGCAGTCATCCACCAGTCATAACAAGTGAGGACCAAGCAGTTATTGACCAGTTTGTCATCACAATGTATAACAGATCTACCTCCCTCACAGAAATAGATGCTGTAAGATTGGACATGTTTGCTCGTAAACAGAGACCCTATGACTCCATACCTCCAACTAAAGCAGCTTTAACTGAACACACAAAGCGTGCAACATATCAAGCAGGGTGCATTTGGAGTCAAGCAACATGCTGTCACATGGAAATTGATAGTCCTGGCGAGTGGGGGTGGAAGAAGCACGGCAATACATGGAAGATATTTTGGACAACACTTCCGCCAGTTGCAGAAAGCTGCAAGGAACTAACAAAATGCGGATGCAAGACACAATGCTTTGGAAGATGCAAATGCTATAAATTCGGCCTTCCATGTACAAATTTATGCAGCTGCAATTGCGAGTGTTGAACGTGTGAATCCTGATGAAAACACAAGAACAAGAAGAGAAAAATGCGGGATAAACTGACATAAGTGTGTAAAATATAGCCTTTATTACACTCAAATGGTGTTAAATCTTTATTTTGTCGTCAGAAATGGCTTTGTTGACATCAGAAACATATAAATTGATATATAATATGTGGAAATCGGTCAAAAATGAAGCATTTAGTTCACAAAATGATAAATTTTACCATCCGTGGCGGCCATCTTGAAAAATGGCGGCCATCTTGGATTTTTTGAGTGGCCCAAAAGTGTTTTCGGAAGAGTAGACCATTGTGAGCAATCGTGCCAAGTTTCATGCTTGCTTACCAAAATGCACGATTCTTCATCATTTTTGACTTAAGCTGCTCAGCTAAAACTCTTTTGTAAACGTTCAGGATTTATTCCAGATTATTTTAAAGCGGTCGAAGTTGTCTGATTGCTATTTGGTTTCTAGCTTCTCATCACCACTTGAAATGGTTTCATACGGAGTTTAGGAAAGGGCACGCTTTTATTCGCTTACTTTTGTGTGGCGAAACGGATATATATTTATTTATATAAGAATATACAAATAAATATACATTGTTCTATATTATAGAGTGGGATATAAGTGTGTATTAGTTACAAACATAGAAATTAAAAATAAAGGACAAAACGCAGTCTAATAGGAAGTAAAAGAATTCAACATAGAGTCATGATTTGAATCGATATTTTGGCTAGGACAGATTTATCAAAAAATGTATTGTTTTTGTAATTTAATCATGCGAAAAGTTAGATTTTATATTTAGTTAAATGATATTAAAATCAATTATGCGTTAGTTGTTTAACAAAAGTAAATATTGAGAAAACTATTCAGAAAATGTTATTTTAACATAATTAAATTTCAATATTTTGTTAATTTCTTGAATACGCCTGTTCACTACGAAATGTTCATTCAAGTCTTGACAGTGTTTAATTCTTTATTGTTTTGTATCTGTCTTTTTTATTTATTCCTCATTTCCATGTGTGTATCTACACATTCTGTCAGGTTATTATCCTCTAAAGATAGCTCACTTTTTATCTGTGGATAATAACTATTTATTTATATAAAATAATTATTAAAGCTCCATTCAAGTCGAGAACTTTGAGAGAAATATGAAAAGTCTCTAATTAAACAATATTGCGAAAGTCTCTCCCTTGGCAGATTGAACACATCTGAGAATTACCATATTCTTAAATAAAATAAACGATTTATTTCTCTGGCATTCAACTTAACTGTCACAGTGGCTGCATGGTTAATAATATTGGATTAGAGTTCCTCGTGGCCAGTGTTTAAATCGTTCGACCGTCGGTACAGTTATATAAGCCACACTGATGATTGTTAGTGAACATAAAACATATATGTCTATCTAAATATTCATATATATATATATAAGGTGAGTCAATGAAAAATAGTTAGAGCTGTAAATGGAAACAGATCAATATCTTCAGTTGTTCAGAACAAGGAGCATTTAGTAAATAAAAATATTTATTCTTCTTCTCTTTCAAGGAATGCAATTGAAAGAGAAGAAGAAGAAATATTTTTATTTACTAAATGCTCCTTGTTCTGAACAACTGAAGATATTGATCTGTTTCCATTTACAGGTCTAACTATTTTTCATTGACTCACCTTATTTTTGCTCTATCCAGTATATTGAGCATTCCTCATCTCACAATAAGTCTAATTCTCTAAAAGTTATCTTTTAGTTATAAACCTTCATATATATATATATATATATATATATATATATATATATATATATATATATATATATATATATATATATAGTCTAAAGAAGCTTTGAGTCATTTTAACAAGAAAAAGGAAAAAAAAGTTAAATGCAGTTTAAATTCCCAAAGAAACTAACTAAATCCAAGATATTGCAGACTTAACATTTGTTGGGAAATTCATAAATAAATTAAAAAATAAGTAAATAAAAAATAAAAAAATAAAAAGGGGGGTTAAGTATCTAACAGTGAAACAAAAACAGGAGACCTTACGCGTCTAATATTAACACGGGGATCATCAGCTGTTTACCATGTAACTGTTTCGGAGATTTAAAAACAGGACAGTTATAATATTCATGGCTCTCCAATGGTACTGATTATATATATATATATATATATATATATATATATATATATATATATAGAGAGAGAGAGAGAGAGAGAGAGAGAGAGAGAGAGAGAGAGAGAGAGAGAAGGAGAGAGAGAGACTAGAAAAATATGACCGGTTGGATCACTCATGTAACTCTGGTTAGATTGTAAAGCAATAAAGTATTTTACAAATGCAAAACCACAAATTAGTCTCTCTCTCTCCTCACTATATATATATATATATATATATATATATATATATATATATATATATATATATATATATATATATGTATATATCCTTTTCTTGTTTGTTTTTCTTTCTTTTCAACTGAATTGTTTTACTACTAGTGGTGTTATTCCATTTTATTTATAATCGACTATTTAAATCATGTTATGCGTTCTTTCATTATTACTTTCGATTGTTAATAACTAGAGAGAAAGAGAGAGAAAGAAGTGGGAGTGATAGATAGCGGGGGGAATTAAATAACATACAGATAGAGAGAAGGAAAGAAACTTAGTAATCGATGCGTCACCTGATGAGTTAATTGCAAATAATGGCCTATTAAAACAATTGAAATGGAATAACTGAATCACAAAACTAAGAAATATTTAAGCATATATCTAGTGTGGTTATAATATATAGTGAAACAAACGTTGGTGAACTCAACTTTGATATGATATTTGTAGTACTGTCGAGTAGTTTACAATGTTTATATAAATTGAGCCAAGTAATTAGAATCGCTGACTATCAGCTAGATGGTAGTAATTAAGATACCGGCTGTGCGCGAGTTCTATTAAAGCTTTGATACAGCGAAAGAGCATGTCAGTAGATGACTATATATATATATATATATATATATATATATATATATATATATATATATATTTAATTCCAATAATCATGTTCTTTTGTTTATTTTTCACATTTCCAAAAAACATAACATTTTTGTGAAATGTAATGTTACGGTCCGTTTCATTTGCCGTATGCCAAACACCATCTTTTTATGTCAATATCGTCTCTGCCCCATTACAATATCATCAGAAATATTAACAAAGAGTAAAAAGTTCTTGCATTAAAATGTCTTGAAAAAAACCCACAATATACAGTGGTTCATTTTTGGGCGAATGCAAATTAAAAAAACAAAGAAAAGAGCAATCTCATATATATATATATATATATTAGATTTCTTGAATGTGAGATGATATATATAATTATTTCCACAATCAGACAACGCCGCAGCCCACAACCTATGAAAGAAACAAACCAGAAGTCCTAGACTCGAGTTTCGCCCTCCTTTGGGCTCATCAGTAGAACACATCCGAACTCAGGATTCGAAACCCGAGTCACTTGCATGGTAAGCGAGTACTCTGCCACTGAGCTACATCGCCACATACAAGAATGTCTATTAATTTACACAGATTAAGCAAACCGCGGCGATAACCGACTGTGGAATTTACCTACTCTTTTCAACAAGGGGTGTAGTCATCCAACTACTATGAACCCAGGCCAATGTCTCACAAGTAGGATTTTATACTCGCTAGGACGATGTCATCCAACAAGCTAACCAAGTGAGCAAATAAATATTAGATTTCTTGAATGTGAGATGATATATATAATTATTTCCACAATCAGGTTTGTTTCTTTCATGCGTTGTCTGATTGTGGAAATAATTATATATATATATATATATATATATATATATATATATATATATAGAGAGAGAGAGAGAGAGAGAGAGAGAGAGAGAGAGGGGGGGCAGAATATTAATTTAAAATCGAATGTGACAAAGATTTGATTACTTTCACTGTTCATTTTTATCAATTCAAAACTTCGGTACATTTTTTGACGGACTGTTTCATCTTTAGACGAATAACCAAATGAATATGTTAATTCCGGATCTTTCGACTATGTGTTCTTGCAATATCCAAAATGCGCCTCACGAAAAATATATTATAAGGCAGCAAACAAAAATAAACAAGGGTCATTGGAATTTAGCTTAACATTGTCGATTTATATATGCTCTGTTGTTTAATGTTAGAACCTTTACCTTGAAAAGGTTGGTCTATAAAAATTTCTTTTTAAATATATACACAAACATATATTTTCACCTCTCTCTCTCTCTATCTCTCTCTCTCTATATATATATATATATATATATATATATATATATATATATATATATATATATATATATTTAAAAAAGCAATTTAAAATATTAAAAATACTGTAAGCTATCAACATAAAAACACAACAACCTAAAATTAATAACATATGAAACCAGTGGTAACATTTTAAAATGCTTAACGTAATGCGATTTTGTTCTGTGATGCCATCCAACGTTGCTGAATTTAAATCGTCAACGACTTCCTGGAACAATGAAAAAATAAACGTTCTATGCGCGCTCTTTAGCCGTCTTTTTAAAATTCTCTTTTTTGTGTACTTGCTTTTGACACCTGAAGATGACGCGATAAAAAATCGAAAACGTTCGTGAAACCTGTGAAACCTATGGAACATCTATTAATTTTTTTAAATACAAAAATGACTATCAGAAACGTTGAACGAATAAACAAGGTATAATTAAACAGACGAATTATGCTATTTTGAACAATGTTTGCATAAATAATAATTTCAGCGCTTGCTTAGGTTGATTCTGTAGCAGGGGTTCGAACCGTGTAACAATCCGAGATTATCATCTCTGCACTGGTGAGAGCGAAAGCTTGAAACGCTAGCGTATGTAGGTAAAAATAATTCAATATTATTTATTTAAAATTAATATTATAAGCCCCTTTAATAAAATTAAAGTTTAGCCCTGTTCGGGGAAGTTAAAAATAGACTGATACGTAGCTATAAGGCATATTTCGACATCGTTCGTTGAATACTCAAGTCAGTCTTTCTTGGTATGCCGCCCTTCGCATGAAAAGAACTTAAATTCCCTTATTGAATGTGGTAATGTCCCTTGGCCTAATGATTACAGCGCTTGCTTACTGAGTCTAGGTTGATTCTGTGGCAGGGGTTCAAACCGTGCAACCGTCCGAGATTATCATTCCTGCACTGATGAGAGTGAAAGCTCGAAACGCTAGCGTATGTAGGTACAAATAATGTAATATTATTTAGTTAAAATTAATATATATATATATATATATATATATATATATATATATATATATATATATATATATATATATATATATATATACATTAGTACTTCATGTATCTACATAAAATATTACAAGGAGATATAATTTTTTATATATCAGTTTCCAGTATTTACTTCAACAGTGCTCGATACGTAATTAAACTCTAGAAGTGAAATAGCAAACAGCTGTTTACACATAAATAATTTTACCTTAGGATGATATATAATAATTAAAAAAAAAAATAAATAAATAAAAAATAAAAAACTGAACAAGTTAAAATTTAAAACCTAAAATAGAAATACAAGAAACCACGTGTTTAAATAAATTCGCCCACTAAATCGACAAATCAAAGGAAACAGGGTATAGGAAAATCCATTGTTAACAAAAAATAGAATAGGTATAGGTGCGTCACTAACAAAGCCTTTGTTCGCGGGAAGCCCAACGATTGGCTGAGGGAACAACAAAGAATCTTATTGGTTAAATAGCAAGTCATGTATATAAAAACACCTGACAAAAATAACTCCATGCATTTAGCCTGAAGATTCCCCCCCCCCGGAGATGAAACGCGGGAGCCTGTGTGTAGCTTGATTGCCATATATATTTTCATTGCTTACTATATATATATATATATATATATATATATATATATATATATATACTGTATAAAATATACAAATGTATCTGATAAGATATTTGAACTCGGCATATCAATGAACCCAATCGCCCACTTCTAGTACCACTCGAGGTTAAAGTTATAATGTATTATCAATCTTGATTAGTTCTAGTACTAAATATCATTCGAATAAATATAAATGGAAAATAAATGTTGCTGCTGTGTAAGGGAGGTTAATGAATTATGCATGTGTGAAGTATGTAATATTACCTGAATATTTGCTTTCACAATGAGTGATAATAAGTCTGTCAATGCGTTACAAGGGATTAGCATAATACACGATTGGTTACTGTTTTGCCTTTAGCGATATTTACTTATGCAGTCCCAGTAATTGCACAAATCCATCGACTCCGATTGTTCTCGACAGTTTACGAACTTTATCTGTTACGGAAACTACACACTTATTCAACAATCTTCTAGACGTCAATCATGTTTATAGGCATAATTATAAATAATAGCGATATTAAATGTACGAATTAAGTTGGAGAAAATTAACAAGATTTTATATTTCCTTAATTTAGACAGAGCGATGTGTATACGGATAGTAAATGTAGCCATTTTATGAGTTTGCTCAATGAAACATGACACAAACAATTATTTAAGAAAACTACGAGAAATCCTATTTTTGAAACATAGTACGTTAAATTCTTTGTTTGATAAACGTTAATCTCGAATTGGCCAAATGAACTGCTACGTATAGTTAGTTTTAGATGAAGGAATGTTATATAAAACCATTCAGTTAGCTTATTTAATAGTATGCGATGTTTTATAAATCAGCTTCACTTTTCGGTTCTACAAGCAGTACTTGTAGGTTTAAGGAATGTTTCCCTTTGCTATGTGGATTTGCCATGAAGCATTTTATGTTGCATGAAGAAACATTACAGATACGCAAGCTTTAAACTGTGCCTGTAAGATTGTAATAACTTGAATCTTTTGGCTGCAAATGCAGATATTAATTTCAGTGTATACTGCTACTTTCAGGACAAAGAACTCATCAGATATCGCAATGAACTTATTTGAATGCAACGGACGTGAAAGGGCATATTTTGATTCTGCCTATGCGTGTGTTACGTATTTCTAGACATTATTTTGCTCCTCCATCGATTTTCAAGATATTGATGGAAGATAAAAGTAATGCAAGATATCAATTGAAATAAAAGATATATGTTTTTGCATAACTAATTAAACACTTTGGTTATATATTATGTAGCATTAGCACTATCGTTAGTGATATCGCCAGCCACTACTACAACTACAACTATTATTAGCGTAATGTAAAGCTCTTTGTAAATAAACAAATACAGTACTGTCTTAGTGGCTGACAATGTTTATACAAACATATTGAGATACCACTAATCAACAGCGCCCACCTCGTAGTCAAGTTATCAGAATCACCGACTATCAGCTATATGGTTGTAGGTTCGATCACGGCTTGGGGTGGGTTCTAGTCTAGCCACACTGAAGAGCTGTGATACAGCGAAACAGTCTGTCTGTGGATGACTATATAAGCCACTGCCTCGTGTTGAGTGCTGTCGTAAGTGATATTGACAGCTATTACTACTGATATTAGCGTAATGCAACGCTCTTTGGCAGATTTCGCTTTCAGAAGTTGTTCAAAATGGAGTGGCTGACAATGTTTATAAAAAGCAATGCGATATAACTTACCCACAGCTCCTGCCTCGTAGTCAGGTAGTTAGAATCGCCGACTGTCAACTAAATGGTTGTAGGTTCGATTACGGCTAGTAGTAGTGCTAGTCTAGCCGCACCCTGATACAGCTAAACAGTCTGTCAGTGGATGAGAATATATAATTGATTGAATATATTAGAATATTCAGATATATAAAACATTCGAGAGAGTTTATTAATTTATTGTTTCGTGTGTCTGTATAGGTCGGAGGTCTCACCGATTGATTGAGCAACAAAGGAAGCGCGTTTCATCGCTAGTATGTAAATGTTAATTCTCAATGGCAGATTTCGCTTTCAGAAGTTGTTCAAAATTTACTTAATAACTGCATTTGCGAGAATAACTATACGAGTTAATCCTTCAAAATTGTGAGTTTTGCCCGCTCATATTTCTCTTTAAAAGTTTTAGAAACAATTTGCATTTATTTACGATAAACTTAATAGGAATAAGTTCTTGGTTCTCTAAATATGTTACGGGCAGATCAGGTGTCTCCATGAATATTTAATGTGACTGTCATGTTCAATTTCTCTTAAAGTATTACTATGCTTCTCTGATGAACGTTAGTTGAAGGTTCTTCCTTAGAATCACCTTACCTTTGACACAGATCGGATAGCGCCGCTAAGAGCACTTTTTCCTGTCTTGCTAAAGTAAAAATCAAATTCGAAATCTAGTGGAGGGGTGTCTTTTTTCCTTCTCTGTAGTCTCTTTCTCACAGAAGGACATATTGCTAGTCTTTTTCTGCTCCATCGTTATTCCGATGATAGATACCTAACTGAGCTCTAATCTCTGGTTTCCACTGTAAAAAGTCCACAGCAGAAACACGTTTATCCAAAACCGCTGTAAATAATTTTACCTTTCTTTCTATTTGTACCTGAACTACCTGTCTGTGAAAAAGCTGATTAAAATATGGTCGTTTTCAAGTCTAATGTTAACAAATTCTTGTTGAGCTGTCCTCTCAGTTAATCAAATTCTGCCCACTTTGAAGAATCATCTCCAACTCTCAGGGTGTTTGTTTCACTGCCCACCTGACAAACCGATTAACTCTAATCCTCGAGTGGCCTTCGCTCCTTGATATGTGGTGACTTACTAGTACAAACACTAAAATAAAGCTCTTTGCTAAACGACCCGGTACCCTAGGTAGTCAACGTGGGTACATTGTACATTAGTGTTTAATCTTCGGCTAGACGAGTTAGCTAATATATATATATATATATATATATATGAAATTAAAAATGGAAAAGCGGAAGACCTTTTTCGCTCAACGTTTCGCCCAAATTTCACGTGGGCTTTGTCAAGAGCGGACGAAGAATACAAAAATGACAAAAGACGAGAAAGTCTGTAAATTATCGGGGAATATATATAGTGGTTGGGTTCATGTTGAGATGAAGGGTATGCAAAAAAAAAAAAAAAAAAAAAAAAAGACAATACACAACAAGTCCACACGTCGAATAATTGAATCTGCCCTCATAGCCCTTTCCACAAATAAAATTAAACAAAGAATGGGCTTCTACAATATCTCCCCCAACCTATCAAAAGCAATCATTAGTGAAAACAAGATAAGTATAGACACCGGATGATTCCCTGAGCTTTAAATTAAATATCCTTTGGACCCCTTTCTGCTCTTTATTTTCTCCTCTTCTTTTCCAATGCTACTTCTATGTATATTTAATATATATGTATGTATATGCGTTATATATATATATCTCGATCACATTTATGTGCATATATATATATATTTATTTCTATTTTTTTTTTTTTTTTTTTTTTTTTTTTTTTGCATACCCTTCATCTCAACATGAACCCAACCACTATATATATTCCCCGATAATTTACAGACTTTCTCGTCTTTTGTCATTTTTGTATTCTTCGTCCGCTCTTGACAAAGCCCACGTGAAATTTGGGCGAAACGTTGAGCGAAAAAGGTCTTCCGCTTTTTCTATTTTTAATTTCATACCGTCGGATTATTTTATCCTTTTATATACTCATATATATATATATATATATATCGCTAGTACATATATCAGCGGATGAGATATAGGACTTAAGAACATGAAATATTACTAACAAACGATCAAAAGTGTAACAGTGACTGAGATTCACGGATAACGGAAAGTGAAAATTACATAACAGAATTCTGGTCGGAAAGGATATCACAGTATCGAAAGAAGTGATTTAGAAGGACGCACGTGTTAATATGGGCTAACGTAACTTTACGCTTAATAATAGTATATCTATTTTACTCTCTCTCTCTCTCTCTTTATATATATCTGCTCCCACGCAAAGAGTTTTTCTTCACATTCTACAATTTCACTGGACTTCTTTTCAACGGAAATTTACCACCCGGACAATTTGCATATCTTTTTCACGGAACTTTTCTTTTCATTCAATACGTGTTTTTAACAAAGATTATTTTAATAATTTTTAATAATAATTTTCATATTTTTCAAATATTTGAACTTTGGTTTTTTCGAAAGCCAACTTATCCATCTGTATTTCTCCTTTGATTTCGATCTTTGAAAAGCCTTGGCTTAAGGAAAGAATAATAAACACTAGTTTATTACTGAATGCACCTTGCATTGAACAATTGAAATTTGAAATAAATTTGGACAATCGTCGCATATTTATCACTCTTTTTTCTTCTATCTCTCTCTCTCTCTCTCTCCATCTATATATATATATATATATATATATATATATATATATATATATAATAGTCCATAATGCGATTACAGTTGTAATACAACTAACCAGCAATGATGCGGTCAACCAACCCGTTTTGATTAACCAACTGTAATGTAAGGAAACATTGTGCGACTCAATAAACCTATTATCCTCACGACATGATTCTTGTTGAATTTTTGTGCCTACCTTTTAAAAGAGAACACTTTGATTTTCAGCTCTCTTTGGCCTACAACGAATGTTGGCAGAGGCGATATGTTCGCAGTCGCAGAGTTCCCTCAGTCATGGGAAAAGACACTGAAACAAGTATGGTCGGTCGATGATCGTAGTCCGATCCACTCAATGAGTATAATATAATTAAGCACTAAATGGTTAGCCATCTTAGCGTATGCATTTATGGCCGTTACCGATTGTGAAGATAAATAGATATATATTTTTAAATTACACTTACAGATTTAGAGAAAAAAGTTGCTGTCTGTTTTCAATTTTACAAAAATTAGTGTTAATAACTTGCGGAAATGTCAGTTATGACAAAAAATTAACACACTGCTTCGAATACTGCTAAATAGAACTATATTCACGGAATCGAATCAAAACTCTTGTTGCCATGGTAACTGGCCGGGGAGATGACTGTTTATTTACCGCATTCATTTTTTCTTACTCTACTTCTCTTACATAACTGCTGCTACTACTACTACTACTACTACTACTACAATTCTCTCTATTACCCTCTTCACACTACTTATCTTATCTGCCCTTCCCCCCACTAACTAATACATAAAATATGCAAACAAACAAGCGAAATTATGGTAGTTTTAGGATCATGAAGTTTTCTTTATTTCGTTTCAAGCTGAAAAGAGGTTACGTTAAAATGCAGTTGTGTTTTCTCGTCTGTGAAACAGCAGACAGAAACCATATTGCTGCAATTACCCGAATTAACTTGTAGTGTGCATAATACAAGCTACCATATCGACTACGATGACAAAAATATCAATGACAGCGACGAGAATAATCATTACGTGCCTTAGTGACCACTTGAGATTTTGCTTCCGACAGTGAAACCTAACCATTAGTCTGGGTTTTCTCTAACGTACTTACTTCACCTCAGCAAAGAATCTCGAATTATAATCCAATTATGTAAGTTTTCTCTGTCTGAGTAGTTTAAAACAATTTCTCTACAACTTGGTATTTGAATAATGTGCATGTATGCTTTAACTTATGGCTATATCGCGTTGAAATACCGATTCACGACGAACCATTGAAGTTAAACAACGTTAATCCGTGTTGATATTTGGATGTATGGCCATTTCAGAATACCATGTTTTGTAAGTTTGAAAGGGGCTGTAAAGTGACGTTCTCTTATACTATTGAGAAAGGTATTAATCCAGGTGGTCTGCCTTCATCTATCGGCGAAATAGTAGGAGTATACCGGACGTTGTATAGTAACTGGTCTAGAACAAGAGAAAATCCGAAAAAACACTATGGATTACTAATCGTTCAGGAAAACTTTTCAGACGGTATCCATTGTCTCTTAGACTAGAAGGAGGACAACAACAATGCAGGCAATATTTATTCTTGAACTATACTAGCTTCACCCGTACAAAATCAATGAATGTATGCAACATAAGTGTTGCATCGATGGGGAAATAAAAATGAATACATAGACGATTCTTCAATTGGTATGGAATCCATGGTATTTAGGGGTTGAATGTTTCTTCCTTCTCATAATCATAAATTATGTATTATATTTATTTTTTTATTTTTATATTTTTTTTAAATTTATAATTTAATAAAGTGAGTTACACCTAATATATTGAGAACTATAGCTTTCTATCGAAAAGTTGCATATGCTAATCTGCTTCGGTAGCCATTTTGGCCAATTCTTGATTCATATTTTTTTGGAAAATATGCCTTTATTTCGTTTGCTTTCTATGATTTTTATGTTTTTACCAATTCGATAACTTCTCTAACATAGTCACTAATACAGAGTGTATTTTCACACTCACGTTCAGACATATACTCGGAAATCTTCTTCGTATGACGACAATTATGTCTTCTTAACACTGTTATGATTTTACTTTTTCCTATATTGATATTTTCTGCAAGCTACTCGATATTTAAACTAAGATCAAAGTGTAGTATCTGTTTCGATGGATACTGCACCCCATAGACTGGTATTGTCTTGGCCTTCGGGGCTTGATTTACGCCGGTCTATGGGTCTGTCCTTTGCAGTTCTAGGAGATCCACCCTCCCAGGCTTAGCCTCCCCTCTTTGGGGAGGAGTAAGTTTATTGCTTACTGCCTGAGGAGCCCTACCGACGAATGCCGACGGGGCTGCCCAGGCAATTTTTAATGGCCAGAGTGCTCACTTCTCGGGCGCTGGCTTTTGAAACCCCACTTTCCCGGCCTGACCTTGGGTCACATCTTACTTTCTTTTTTTTAACAAAGTTCACCCCAAACAAGGCGGGCCGCCACTGTAAGCGTAAGGGGCTACTGAGAAAAAAGATGAGGGGAGAAGATTGGGAGGGTCAACCTAAATTGAGATCTGCGCAGCAAGATGTCTGTTTACATTAGTTTTAAATTTCTGCATGTCTGTACTGTTGGGGAAACAGTGGGCAGGGAGGGAGTTCCAGAGGCCAGCAGCACGAGGAAAGAAGCTATTTGAGTAGAAGGCTCTCCGACATCTGGGGACCTCCACAGTGAATGAATAAGATTTAGTTGATTGTCGAGTTAGTCCAGTGAATTCACGTCTAGGGGGCACCAGAGTAGCCAATTCATCGGAGCATAATCCACTGAAGTATTTGTAAAACAAGCACAAGGATGCTACATTGCGGCGATGGGACAGGGACTGGAGCTTGGGTGACAGTGAGGGACCTATTAGGTTGGCGATTCTTTTCTGGACCTTGTCAAGAAGGGAGAGACTAGTAGATGATGCACCAGTCCAGATGTGACAACAATACTCCATGCATGGGCGGATGGTGGCTTTGTAAAGATACAGGACAATGTCAGGTGTGAGGAGTTTACTAGCACGGTAGAGGGAGCCAACCTTCTTTGCGGCTGCCCTGGCAATGTCTTCAATGTATTTGTTCCAATTCATGTTACTTGTGAAGGTTAGGCCGAGGAGTTTGAATGATTAACTCTCAGCTAGGGTGTTATTAGCCATGACAATCGGTGGTTGGAGAGGCTTCTTGTAGTTATTGAAGAAAAGGAGCTTTGTCTTAGCAGCATTAGAAGTAACCAACCATTTATGACCCCAATCCACTACAGCCTGGAGGTCATTTTCTAAAGATTCAGCCAATGCCTCGGATATGATCTCGTCGGTTTTGCCAACATGGCGAGAGTAAAGCGTGGTGTCGTCAGCAAATAAACCAATCTCAGACACTATGTCATCAGGGAGATCGTTTATATAGATCAGGAACCACAAAAGTCCAAGGATAGATCCCTGGGGTACACCAGCATTTATGTCATGTTGCTTAGATGAACGGCCATCGAGGACAACCTGGATTTTTCTTTTGTCTAGGAAGGATCTAATCATATTAAGTAATTGCCCAGTAATACCGTACGAGCGTATTTTCAGGAGAAGCCCTTTATGCCATACCTTGTCAAAGGCATTGGATATATCAAGCGATACCGCCCTAGCTTCTCCTGCCTTGTCAAGTGTATGATACATGCGTTCAGAGATGACCGTTAGGATGTCTGCAGTAGATCGTGATTGTCTAAATCCATACTGGCGGTCAGAAAGAAGTTTAGCATTATCTAAGTGCCTTACTATCGCTAGATTGATTAATGATTCAAAGATTGATTGGACGATAGTTCTGACGATCGGTTCTATTCCCAGAACTCTTGTAGACTGGTACCACAGAGGCAATTTTCCAGCTATCGGGGAAGCAGGATTCTGCTAGGCATTTATTGTAGAGTTTGGAGAGGACGGGGGCCAGTTCAGCAAGGCATTTCTTTATTACTATTACAGGTATAAGATCAAGCCCACAAGCTTTAGAGGTGTCAAGGTTTTTTATGATGTCTCTAACCTGGGATGAAATGATGACCAGGTTATCAAGTGTGGCTTCGGTCCACAATGGGAATTTGGGGAGGAGATGGTTATCTGAGTCAAAAGTAGAGTTAAAAGCGAAGCGCTGGGCAAGTAGTTCAGTCTTATCAGTAGCCGTGCATACGACATCATTGTGGCTTCATAGTGGGGGAATCGTTAGTTGACCATTATTCACTACACTATTGTAGATTTTCCAGAAATCACGAGTACCTAGTTTCTGTGACTGAATGCGTTTTTTTGTTAATACATTATACCTTCTCTTGCTTCACCTATCACGGCCTTGCATTTATTTCTTGACTCTATAAAGTTATGTCTATTAGTAGCTGACTTATGGCGGCCGAATTTACGGAATGCTTGTTGCCTCTCAGAAATGGCAGCTGCACATTCCGAGGTGAACCATTAAGGAGAGTGGGGCTTGCTAAAGAATTTTCGCATGGGAACATAGGCTTCAATGCCTGCTTTGACCTATTCAGTTAGTTCGTTTGCACACTGGTCGGCAGGGAGTGAGAAGGTTTCCCTCCATGGGGCGTCACTGATGTGATCTCTGATTGACTCGAAATCAGCCCGCTTGTAGTATCTTGTTGTTTTGAGCAACGGTTCATCAGTTTTGGGACGACTTTTTAGGGTGATATGTACCATTAGCACAATGTGATCAGCATTCCCGAGTGGGCTATGAGCTTTTGTCACACAAGCCTCGGGCATTGAGGTCAAGAAAAGGTCTAGAAGTGAGGCTTGTTGATCTACTGTCAATTTTCCGACAGTCTGAGAGAGGGAATGAGCGAAGGAGAAATTATACATAGAGTTGCCGGCTGCGTCAGTAAGGCTAAAGAATCCAAACCAGTCGCGGTGGTGGGCATTAAAATCCCCTAAATACATGTATCTGGCCATTCGAGTCAATTAAGAGTGCTCTATCTATGCTTTCAGAGACAGAGTTTAGCAGAGTACACACCTGTGTCGACGGGGAGCTGTATAAGAAATATAAGTAACTGTCGCTGTGATGTAAAGTCAATCTAAAGTACATGTAGTCTTGGTCATCTGATTCTAACCTATGTTCTCTAGACAGGGGGAGGATGTTCCGAACATAAACTCATAGCCCGTGCATATGTTTGTCAGAGTCTTTACGGTAGAGTGGGAGGTAGTCAGTCATGTCAAAGTGGTGAGAGGAGATTGGGGATTGAAGGTTAGTTTCACTTAGATCTAGGATATCCGGGGAGTTTGTCAGGAGAAAGGTTTCTACGTCGTTGATGTTGGTTCTAAGTCCCCGGATATTTGTAAATGCGAGCCTCAAGGGCGGAAGCGAAAGTGTTTTTTGTTGGGTATCTGGTTTAGGTTTGCTTTTATTTTTTTGTAATGACATGTTTGTTTTGATTATAGAGTGGGTTGGCCAAGGTGGGTACTTGTTTAGTGCCAATAAGCTCACACAAACAGTCCATTAGTCACGACCTGGTCCATGGGGGTTGTGGCCTAGGGAAAGCCCACCGGAGATAATTGCAGGGTCCCTTTCCATGCGCGACATGGCACATACAACTACCCACGGTATTATGCAACTGATGATGGAGCAGCTGTTCTTGGCGCTACCCAAGAGGTTGGGCTCCTTCCTGTCAGTCGGAAACAGCAGCCAGACAAGCTGTCTAACCTGTACTCTCAACCTGTTGGAACAAGAAATACCCAGACTGGTCATGTAAGACTTAGTGACGAAAAAGATTTCCTCAAGTTGTCCAAATAGAGAGAAAGAGAACGGCGTTCATTGTCCTAGTAAGGAAATAAGGCTAGGCACCGTGTGTTTAGAAGCGTCCCAGCGCTGTTACCTCTGCGCCTGACTAATAAACAAAGAATGGTTTCCCAGGGCCGGCGATAGGCAGAACCTATCTACTCCTTAAGCAATTGTAGGTTTGCAAACCGGATATTTTGTTCGAGATTCCAACTCTAGGAAGGTTGTCGATCAGGACTGAGGAGGCCTCCCTCCCCAACGGTTTACTGCCACAGCGTTAGTAGCTGGTAGCAATGTTTTTTGTCAGAGATTTCCTTCTCATAGATGGATAGCCTTACAAGGTCTTACGGGTCCAACACTCCGAGAGGGGTAAAAATACCCTGCTCCCGTGTAATAGTCGGGTATTTCCTATCCCCCGCAGGTTTTTTTTAACAAGTATATATATATATATATATATATATATATATATATATATATATATATATATATATATATATATATATATATATACATGTACATATGTAGATAGAAAAAGTTCATTGTATAATAAGAAGGGAACAGAAAGTTGAAGATAGGTTTCCCCCTCGCAAGTAAATATAAATAAGAGAAATGAGAAGGAGAAGCAAAAACTACAGGCCAGCATGGGATTTCAAGAAATTCTTCAGTGGGAAATCAAATCAATAATTAAGCACATTTAAGTCAAACACAGAATTAAGTACATTCATATGAGACACATAGAGATAAAGGTAAGTACTATAATATGGAAAAAAAATAAAATAAAGAATAAAATAGGAAGAAAAGAAAATGCTTATCTCTCCATCAGATTGAGGGGACCTTTTCAGTCGGTTGTGGGAGTAAGATAAAACTGGCCTTGCGCCTAACTCCTGGAGAGGAGTAAATAAATACTCGATATTTACCATCCAAAAACGGAACACACCCTGCAATTTACACTTTTGAGGTGGGGGCGTTTTTGATTAGCTATTCCAATGACTTTCTTTTACATTCTCCATTAAAAGAATAACTTATTAACAGAACGGTCTGATTGTTCGTTAACAGTAGATGCCATTATTCTTACCTTTTAAGTTTTATTTTCTTACAATGCTCTTTAGATTAACGTTTTTTGAATCACCAAGAAAGAAAGACGTGCGAAGCTAGGTTCCTTGCAGTAGCAGGGGTCAGCACGCATTGAAGTCCAAAATGGTCTGGCTGTTGATTATAAATCCTCACTCAATAATTTCCCTGTTATCTTTCTCCCGTACAAAAACACTCAATCTGTGTCATCTGCGTCATGTTTAAATAAAACTTATAAAACTAGACCAGCGTCCAGTGTTTTCGTATATAGCCTGAACACACACCGAACAACAAAACGAAATCCGGATAACTACAGCGAAACTAAGCAGCAATGCAATACTTGCAGTTATTGTGAAAATACAAGGAAACACAACACTATTGTGTTATTTAGAATTCACCACAATTTTCAAACATAACGGAATGTCATTCTCTCAGCAGTCTTATCTGTTAGAGAGTGTTGACAAGTCCGACAGGAAGTAAATTTTCTGGCGAAATTTAATTTTATCAATTCCTTAGACTATAAATTGTCTTTTCATTGTTTCGGTATGACCATTTCACGTGCACTGTTTACGTTTTTATTTTTATTATTTTTATATTGCCACACAGACTTACGGTTACTGTTAGGATACAAAGAAATATAGCACTTTTGTGTTATTGCGAATTCTCAACATCTTTCAAAGTTAACTTAAGCCTTACTAGATTTTTTGAAAATGAGATGGGTTTCTTGCCTGTCGTCTGCGGCGCTCTAATTCTCGAGAGAGTACCGACGTGACAGATATTCTTTAGGATGAATTCACTTTTATCGGTTCGTAAGATTACGAATTGATTTTTTTACGCCCACTGCTCGCTGTATTTTCGTCTTTTTTTTTACATATTGCCATTCAAACTTTGGATTACTGTTAGAATACAAGGAAATGCGGCGCTTTGCGTTAGATCGAGTTCTTAAACATTCAAAGGTGTACAGGAGAGAATCTTCCCATGAATTATCACCTCCTTCAAACGATGATAGATTTCTATCTTGTCGCCTATGATACTTTAATCCGTGAGGGTGTACCTATCGGACCGACCAGAAGATTTTCGAGCAAAATTGACCTTTATCTATCTCTTATACTAATCATTGCTTTTTAATGGTACCGTCACGATTATTGTAACACCTCTCTGATGTAAACCTAATTTAACGCTTTGATTCCACGAAATATTCTCGTAAAATGTTACCTGAGAAAAGTTTGTTATAGGGCTTTGTTTTCAATTGTATTTCAGGGTGGAAAAACTGACAGACAAAGGCAATACAGCTACAGTGTAGATTTTGATATGTAACCTCGTTACCAAAAATATTAGATTTTTTTAATTATCATTTTCTTTGTATGGTGTATATAATTCGATTGATCTAATGGATACTTTTTCATGATTTTTTATGACATAATTCTGGGCAAAGAACACTCTACGTTCCCTAACTACATAATATCTCTATACTTTACTAGCTATTGTTCCAGTGTTAATCTGGATGCATTGGATGTACCTATAAATGTATTGTAAATAAGATAAAACAGCATGCATCAATACATATAAAATAACTTAAATTTATTAGTGCATCTGTTTTTCCTCCTCCATGGCGTAATTCTGCTATTGGTAAACATTTAATACATAATCTTATCTATCTACAGTGACAATTATCTTACCGTTGATTGTTTAATCTAACTGTATAAATACAAGCAAAACGTATCGATGTTAAAGAAATATTTTCCTTCTACATGTGTGCTTGTTTAAAGATCTTTAACGTGTCATCACTATTTGCATTACTTACTATCATGTTCCCCTATTGTTTTTCTTAAGATTTTAACATACCCGTTTTAATAACTAGCTAACTTACCAACCTCAATATATTACATATTATATTTCGTATCTATATCACTATATCTGTTTATTTATATGTGTCTACTATTAGTTTTATATATATATATATATATATATATATATGTGTGTGTGTGTGTGTATCTCTATCTATCAATCTCATCTTCTATCTATCCATCTGATTTTTGATTTTTTCATCCAGTTAATTGGAAATATTGCAAAGTAACCGTCATTTTGACACGTTTGTTGAACTGAAAGTCTTATTATCAGACAGCTTCCAGAATGAACAATCATGATTAAACCGTTTCATTTGAAGAAGCACAAATAGCGGTCTGATAACGTAACCGTTTAATCAACCTTTGGGCACTTTTGAATAACAGAAAAAAAAGCGTCAGATTAGATCACACTGAAAACAAAGAAAGAGAGAAAAATCGAATATCTCGAAGAGAATGGGATATTCTAAGAAGATTAATAGCATAATCTATCGTTTTGGAGTTGCTCTCTTTTATCTTATCTTTTCGATCGATTTCCTCCATTAATTGTACTCCTTCCCATTATGAAGACAAAAAAGAAGACTTTTGTTGGAATCGACCAATTCTTGGCTCTATGTTCATTTTCTGAGCTGGAGCTGCTTTTTTTATCTGGAACGAAGCCAGAAGCGTAGACCAGTCAGTTAGAATCGAACTGACAAGTAATGATCTACCAGTCTTGCTAAAACGTTCTCACTTTGAAATGTACATGTGGAGAATAACACGGAAAACACTTAATAGAAAATCGAAATATGTTGAGTTGTGTGTATGTTCACTGGTGCAACACTGAGATCGTCTTCGTTTTTTCAGAGGCGGTGGTTATTTTCAAACATTGTAGGTTGCTGACAAAGCTACTTGCTAAGATGACAACAATGCAATCGTATATGTTCTTAGTTAACCATATCAGAGATAGAAAAGGACGAGATGAGAGTGACAGAGAGGGAGAGGCGGAGAAGGAAAGGTTGAACTAAATTGAGAGAGCCTACACGAGAGATAGAAGGGTGAGATAGACCGAATCAAAGATAAAGAGAGCGCGATAGGAATGCTGAGAGAAAGATAAAATTAGATAAAGAGATAAAGAAGGGAACAGAGTGAAAGACAGACAGTGACAGAGAAATGGATGAGAAACCAGATTTTCTGTAAGAGATTAACAAATGTGTATAGCAAGAGAAAGATAAGGAAGGATGAAGAAGGTAATAGCGACAAAAAGAGATTCACAAAGAGAAAAACAGAAAAAGAGATATGCCGATAAAGCCATATAAAGAGAAAAAAGGATCAGAATGACAGATAGAATATGTGACGAAATATTGTAGTCACGACTCCTAGGTTATCTAAAATTGTTTGATCTCTCTTCAGAGAAACCAATTCTCTCCTTTATATAAACGCAGTACTTTTCTTGTGAATTAGGATTGAAGAATAAACTTCTGGTGACAATTTTGACTGAACAGCATTAACATATGCGTGTTCCCATAAGTACGATGCGCCCGATAAAATGTATGAAGTCGGTAGAGTTTGGCGTAGAACACGCGCAAAAATGACGGTTGCACAAGCGCAGAAGCAACGTTCATGAACTTCCGGTTCTGCGCCTAACACGTCCTTACTTGCCACACGCAGAGACAGAGACGATCAGAGAACGAGTGATTTTTATGCTTACTTCTCTTGGATTATAACTAGAGTGCTGTTATCCGAATTACCCAGACAATACCAGGTTGCCATCGCCTTATTGTATTTTTACATGTTTGTATTTTGAGTTTTTGTAAAGTTAATCCCTAGTTTCTCATTTCTATTTTATACGAAACTTCGGGAAGCCTAGTTCTGTTGGGAGTCATCGTGTTTAAGGCTCTTTTGATTTCAGACAAACTGAAGCTGGTGATCTGTTTGAGAACCTTTTCTGACAACATCTTCAGTGTTGTTATATACTTTGTAGCCAAATAAATTTAAAAGATTCATTGGTACACCTAATAAAGAGAGTTAGTGTTTATTGTACGTACATTCTACAGAAATTGTAATATTGGAAATTTAGACTAGAACTGTGTTTGTGTTCAATAATGAAGTGTTAGGAAATTAAGCTAGTGGCTATCAAGCAACACGATTTCTACTGGAGAAGCTCTTTATTCACCAAAGCAAAGACGTTTTCAGAACAAGAAAATTGAACCGACGTCAGATCTTTGCGTGCCAAATTTCTCTTCTTTTGCATCCAGCGTGTAACGAAGTTCAACTTCTTCCCTTGAACATGTGTACTTAATGTGTAGCTGTTGTAAGAACGACGAACTTTACTTCCGGTGAAATATCCTATTCAGTAGGTCATGAGTATTTAAACTGCCAGGTTTGGGGATTTTTCTCTTGTAAGACAGTTTCGTCTCTGCAGAAATATTCTAATTATCTACTTATGCTTTATTATTTGTTTGTTAAAACATTTAGAAGTACATATTTTTTCGCATCATATTTTTATTGTTGATTTAAACAATATTTTCAGCAATCGGAAACTGTTTGTATGCAGTTCACTCTTTGTTATTGTATTTGTTAACTCTCGCATTTGTAACATTTGTTGGCCGCATAGGAAATTATATGTAAGTCATGATGTGCTCCTCTTTGAGGATTTTTATGTGAAATGAACTCTCTTTTTTCGTCTTTTAAAGCAATACTATTTTACCTTGTCTGTTATTTTTTCGATTTACATCTGTGTTTACAGTGTCTATGTTTGTATTAAATATTCACACTAATTTTAATATGATCAAATTAAATGTTTTAAAATGTCTAGAAAATGATTTATAATAATAAACGTAAAAGACGACCTAACATTTAACCCATTAGTGCCCAATTTTATTCTTTAATTTATCATCAAAAGTTTTTTGTAAATACAATATTAAATTTAGGAACAGTAACTTTAAAAGATTTAATTGATTTTATAAAATATTCAAGCATTAATTTATACTAATATATAAAAAAATGTGGGTTGATTATAAGAACTACTTACCAAAACTTTTTTGATTGAATAATAGATGAAACGGATTGTATCCTTTCACAGTAGACTAGAAACTGAGAAATCAGTGTTGCCAATATAGACTAGACAGTAGGTATAATATTTGCAAAACATCCCAAATTTTTATGACTAACTTTAGATATCTCTGAAAATACAGACCTTTTTGAAATATGGTTAATGATACTGTTGCTCCTAGAACAGCACTATAAGCGCTAATAGGTTAAAACAAAAATATTTCGGAATAGTATACATCCAGCATTAAATTTTCAGCGTAGTTGTCGTCGTTTTTGAGCGAATCGGACTCCTGTACAAACCCCGTTTTTCTGACATCCAGAGAAGCAAACATCTGCGGTTGCATACGGAACTAAGAAAGGTTTGGTCTACAAACACAAAGAAATAGTAGGTAAACGTGCGCAGAAGTCACGTTCCGCGTTTGATACGTTCTTGCTGGTCACACGCAGAAACATAGATGACCAAATGACGACGGATTCTGATGTTGACGCATCCTGGATTTTTACTAGTCTGTTAGTCGGGTACATCTTTGACTATCACGTTTCTACTGCCTAAACCACGGCCCATGAGAAGTTTTGGGACTTTAGGGATGCATTGTAGTTATTGTTGTTGCTGCTGTTGTTATGTTGTTAAGCGAATCGGACTTCTGTGTAGAGCTCACGAAAACCGTTTCTCAGGATTGTCTTGTCTGTATGAAGTCTTCCTCGTTGGTCGAAGGTATTCATTAAGCGGTAGGATTGTAGGTGTTTACACCCTGCTACCGGGAATTGCTATCGCTGATTTAATGTTTACTTTGTTGACATATTTTTCGAGAATTTAATAGGAGAAAATGGCTTTTCTTCTGTGAATAAATATTTTTCAAAAATAAAAACTTTAAAAATTATTAGACAGTTCATTTGATAGAAAATATAAGTGTTACATATCTTAGTCGTTGTGATAGACCGTACAGTGGTTGTGGGGCTGTAAAAACTCTTAAAGCTGGACTCTAAAGCAATTAAAACTATCCTATCTTGCGTGGAATTTGTTAGCGCTAAAAATGTATGAGAAATTAAAGATTCTTGTCGTTGGGGGAAAAACATAATCGCTGTTAATTAAGATTGATAGCATAACTTTGAGATGATTTTCCAATCGCCAAGTTTTTTTTAAAAAGTTAATTCTGGTTCTTATGACATACGTCATCACGTTGGTGCAAGGAGAGACAACCTCAGAGTGTTTCAACTATGCATTTGTACGTCTCATTTCGACCCGCTCACAGTCACTTTCTCCTTTACAAAATCTTTTCACATTTCTTCACACTTTTTCACTTCCTCTCTTTCCGTTCACACGTGTTGTAAAATTTGACCTTCTCACCTCGTGAGAAAACACTTGCCACTGTCCTTGAACTATTGTAAATAAGATGCAATATATTGCACACGGACAATTCTTATTTAAAACTAATTAAAATACAAGGCATTCAATATATGACATGATATTTACATTAAATTTATTACTCCAACTCCAATTAGTATAATACTGAACTATCATTACATCACAGAAAAAGAGTTAATGAATTATAGTTATGTACTATGAGTGACTATTTTATTCATTTTTGTATAAGTATAAAAATAATATTAATCAAATAAAAACATAAACATTAAAATTATTCAAAATTGTTTACATTAACTTCATGTAAAATAAAAGCTCGGTAACTCAGTGGTTTCATTCACCGCTATTTCATTGTAAAATGTACGTAATTTAATTGCGTAACTTAATACGAAAATAGATATTATTTCTGTTTCACTGATTTTGTTTCAGATATATTAGCGAAATTATTTTGAATATCTATCAAAATAAAATTAAAAAGTTAAAAATCAATATATCAATGACTTTTAAATTATTTATTCAAATCACATTTTAAACGCAATATCTGAATTCACTCTGTCAATCATTATCTTTTTTAATATATGAATTTAATGTTATATGAAGACGGTGTAAATTATATAAGACACTATTTCTTGATGATTAAAATTTTGAAAAGATCATTTGAAAAAGGGTTAAACATTTTGTGACGTAGTTAGTGCCGTAGTTTTCTGTTACATAAGATGTATATGTTGATAGCATCATATTTTAAACAGGTGAAAGTGAATAATACGGAAATACTTTGACTAAAACAGAAAACGACTTGCACGATAGCAAAATATAACACAAGAGATATATTATGAAACAAAGAATTTCCGCTGTCTACAACGGCATCTGTTTTAAAATATAGATATTTTACGATGAGCGCCAATATTCTTGCCATAAGAATTAAAACTGTATGGCATATAAATTTTAAAATAATATCACATGAAGTTAAACTATTATGTTAATATAGATATATATAATATTTTAATTTAATTTATTATGTATACTATTAAATGTAATTTTTTTCGTAAATAATCATATCTACAAGATATCCCTAAACGAAGGGGAAGTTTCTTTTGATCTGTAAACAATTATAAATTGATCTTCATGGCAGACGTTTGAAGTTAGAATATTCTGCAGAATGGTCATAAGACAATTACCGACGCAACAACGTTTAATAGAAATCAAAGAAACAATTATTGGGGTTTAAGGAACTTCCGGAAACGTCTCAGATTTGAAGGATACACACATGCTTGATAGTTAATCACTCGAAATGCACACTATTGTCCAACTTTGAACGCTTCAGTCTGCATCAACATGTCTATGTATGCGAAACATCTGGATAATGTGTTAACATACATTGCACCCAGAATGAAATACGGTGGAGCGTATTCTATTCATGTTAATATTCTGTTATACGGGGAAATAGGTAACGTCCGCGACACAAAAATCTGTTTTTACTGCGGTCATCAAAAATAACTTCAAAGACCTCAATATGGAAGTGTAGGACGGGGAGATGACGACGTTGAACTGACCGGTTGGGCTGAGACTTGCTTATGATGGTTTTGTGAGATTTGAGGAAAAACGACGAGAATACTACACCTTGAAAGATGCTCTGCGAAAGCGATCGGTGTTGAACGCCCAAGATATTTTAAGCCAGTTTTCGTGTGGTGTACCTGTGGCAGAGCCTGTCTATCGAGGGCTGCACTACTCAGCCACTTGAAATCTCATAGCAGCTACGAACTTTACTTTTTCATGCTCACGATCGGGAAGTGTAGCCTTGCAGTGGTTATATTTTTTATAGAGAGACGGTTATCACCACACACACGTATAGACGCATCATACATATACACACACACACATATATATATATATATATATATATATATATATATATATATATATATATATATATATATATATATATATAATATATATATATATATATATATGTATATATATATATATATATATATATAGTGGAATAGGGTCATAAATGGATGGTAACATTTAATGCTAAAAAGTTTCCTTTTATTCAATAACTACAAGAAACATCCTCAACCACCGATTGCCATCGCAAATAACACCCTACTTGAGAGTCTAACGTTCTAAACTCCTCTGCCTAACGTTCACAGGTAGCAGGAATTGGAACAAATACATAGAAGACATTGCCAAGACTGCTGCAAAGAATGGTGTACTCCCTCTACTGTGCTAGTAAACTTATCACACTTACAGTATCGTATATCTATACAAAGCCACTATCCGCCCATGCATGGAGTATTGTTGTCACATCTGGGTTGGTGCATCATCCACTAGTCTCTCCATCTTAGACAATGTTCAAAAATGAGTCGCTAATCAAATAGGTCCCTTACCAGCCACCAAGCTTCAGCCCCTGTCCCATCGCCAAAATGTTTCAAGCATGTGCTTGTCCTACAAGTACTTCAATTGAATATGCTCCGATGAACTTGCTGCTCTGGTGCCCTCTCGACGTAAATATACTCGACCAACTCAACAATCAGCTAAATCTCATCCATAAACTGTGGAGGCCCCCAGATGCCGGAGAACATTCTACTCAAATAGCTTATTTCCTCCTACTGCCGGCCTATAAAACTCCCTCCCTGCTCCCTGCTTCCTTGACATGAAGAAATTTAAAAGTAATGTGAACAAGCATCTCGCTGCACAGCTCCCAATTAAGGGTGACATCCTCCCAATACTTTCACCCTAATTCTAAGTAGGGTCTACAGTGGCAGCATCCCTTGTTTGGAGTGAACTTTGTTAAGAAATAAAATGTGTATATATATATATATATATACATAGATATATATATTGCTGAATATAAGAGAAAACTCATGTCTAGATATCTTTTGATAGATTATTTTCAATAGCCCGAATTAGGATCTTACTTTCGGAGGGAGATTAGCTGATGAATTTGCCATAATTTGCATTTGCTCCCAAGTATTTTCGGACCCATCTGGGTCCATCGTCAGGGGAAAGAGGTTTATCGGGTCTAGACCCTGTGTTAGTATTTATAGAAGGTTTTTGACGGGAATTATGTACTAAGTACGAAACTATATTGGAGCTATACAAATGTTAGAATATTATTACTGATATTAAAGTTAATTCTATGAATTAGTTTTTTTGTTTTATATTTAGGCTTCTAATATATGGAGTCCGAAAGTACTTGGGAGACAAATGCAAATTATGGCAAATTCATCAGCCAATCCTCCTCCGAAACTAAGATCCTAATTCGGACTATTGAAAGGATCTACCAAATGATATCTAAAAATGAGTTGTCTCTTATATTCAACAATACTTGCCTACAAGAGAAGATGCTGCCTATATATATATATATATATATATATATATATATATATATATATATATAGATAGATAGATAGATAGATAGATAGATAGATAGATAGATAGATAACATAGATCGATGGAAACACTTTTACATGATTTATTTGTGTTCCAAGAAATCAACAAACAATAGATTAGTGTACTATAGTTTCAGAGACCATGTATTTTTATTTTTACTATATGAAACTATTGTCAGCACCGGATATAGACACAAAGCTAAAAACATATAGCCAGCATCAATGGAAAAGCATACCCACACTCTCATGTACACAGCAAATTAGAGAGAGAGAGGGGGAGTTGATATATGCATTCCTCAAATTTTAGCAGACACATTGAAACATAGTTTTAAAATATATATAAGAGTTCAAAGTTAAATAAATTCAATGGCATATTGCATGTAAGAAGTAGCACACCTTAGGAAACAGCAAAACATAATATTTGCTAAAAAGTGAGTCATCTACCTCGATGATCTTACAATCAGAAATAAACTATAGAGGCACTGAAGTTTATCATCAGTGGTAGAGCAATTGGTGAAAAGAAATTAAGTAAGAAGTCCAGTTGAAACCCGTCCAACTTCGCTAGAAGTGGTAGAAAGAGAGAGAGATCACGCGTGAGTTGTTGACCGCTTTCTGTTTTTTTTTTCGATGACCTTTCTGCACGTTATAACATCTTTATAAATGCTTTTTATTTGGGTGCTTAAAGTGCAGCGTTTAGTTGCGTTTAATTGAAGCATATTGCACGTTGCGAAACAATTGTGAAACTATCCTCAATTCTGCTATTGCAAAAGTAAATGATATGAGTATAGACTGAATTTGTGTCATTGGAATTTTAAATAATCATTAGAAATACTAGCAAATATATGCTCCTTCCGGTCGCATAAGAAAAAAGAAAGAAAATCACCCCATTCTTTATTTTAATAAATAAAACACGGAATAATAAAAACATAGTTTTTAAACAAAATTTACCTTTTAAGGCGTAAAATGTAAAACAAAAAATCCTAAACTCACTTAAGGTCGTAAAAAGATAATATTTTAAGTTTTTCAAATCGAAAAGAACGTGTACCTAAAAAAATCAACAATTAAAAAAATAAAATACAATGATTACGATTCTAAATTCAGTTATTTAATTGCTCAGTAAAATGTGTTTGCTTTTTTTACAAAAAAATAGTAAATTTTAAATCATTTTTTTTAATTAAACAATTTGATTCAATAAATTGGTGATTTAAAACAAAATTTCTAATAAGATTTAAAAAAACAAAAACAAATCGTTTTAATTAAAAAATCAAAGTAAATGTATCATTTCTGAGCGACCTGTACGATAAATCTCAGAGAATGTGTTGTTTACATGTTATTAATAAAATAACGCGCCCCTGTCTTGTGTCCATCTCTCCCTCTCTCTTCTTTCTCTCTCTCTTCTTCCTCTCTCTCTTTCTTTCTCTATCTCTTTTAAAATAGAACTTTCTGTGCGTTCGTAATAGAACGTTATAGTTAATAATCAGTGGGCAGCTAACCAAATGTCGGAGTGGACACCGGCTGTTCCATCATATTCCATTACAACTTAATTTAATTACGTAACTCAATTATATAGATTTTTTTTAAATGTATTTAATTTATTCTATTTGTAATTTTTATTAAGATTATCATTATTGAGGAACATGTTTTAAATACACTTGGAAATCTGTTAAAGAAACACTCATGAGTGTATATTTGCGAATATTAATTTATTGGAAGATTTAAAACAAATTAATTATGTAAATTCGAAAGACGCATGATGTTTGGGAAAGTTTTGGAATGGATATATATAGGAGCTGATAAGTAGATATCTGTTACGTCTGGATGTTTATACGTTATCGATTCAATTACAACTCAGAAAAATGAAGGAAGTACGAAGAAGAACCTTTAACAGATTTATTTAACAAACACACAATATAGAAAACCGCTGAACGCGAGATGCTTGTTTGGTTGTGAAAACCGTTATGTTTACTTATGCGGGTGCGATAACTCTTTTCTCTGGTCCAAGTGAAATAACTCGATGTTGTTTTGTTAGGTTGCCTTAACATCTCCCCGTGTCATTCTTTAACTGTGCCGAGTGCATTTAGGGTAAACTTGGAAGTGCTTTACTCGAGTGCGACTACGCTTTGGTCAACTTTTGTTAGGTCTTTCATAATTCCCATTTGTATTTGTCTGATTGGCAGTTCGAATATGTCGATTAACATATCTGTTGTCAACTAAGTTGTTTCTAGTGTATCTGGGACGTAACTGGTTTTTGTGCCGTGCTCAGAATTGACTCCCGACTTGAACATCATACAGGAATTGTCCATTTATTTTGCGGATAATGCTGGCTACACAGTTTGGCTTTCCATGTTTGTAATTCCGAGCAAACACTGGTGTGCCAGCTGAAAATGCTTTTGTTTTGTTAGGGCTTGGTTGTTGCCTTTGTCGCTGGAGTACGGAGTTTTCATTCCATGAGTGCCTCTGCTGGGGACAGACCATTCTTTACAGCACCATTTGATGTTATTTTATATGAAAGGAGGAAAGCATGTAATATCTCTTCTGTTGTTCCCCCCTTTTGCTTTGAGCAGTGCCCGTTTAAATGTGTCTACAAACCTTTCGGCAATCCATTGGATTGAGGATGATAGGGGGCGACCTGACCTTTGTTATGCAACACGATTTGCAGAATTGTTGGAATGATTCAGACGTGAATTGTGATCTGTTGTCTGAGACTAAGTCCCGGGCAAGCCGTGTTGACTAAATAGTCATCTGGGTACTGTTACCGTAGACTGAGTGTCGGTCTGTTGCATTGAAAACACTTCTGGCCATTTGGAATGGGCATCCACAAACACCAGAAAACTAAAGGCATTGATAGGGTCAGCCAAGTCTACGTGTATTCTGGATCATAGTCGCTCTGGGTATGTCCAGCAAGAATAAACAATCCGAGGTGGATTCTTCTGCGCTTCCATAGACTGGATAAAACGTTTGACAGTGCGCTCAATGTCTGTGTCAATGTTAGGCCAATAAACCACACTGCGGGCTAGTGATTTCATTTGATTAATGCCTGTATGCCCCGAATGTAGCTGTTTAAGGACTATCTGTCTGAGCTTAGTGGGAACAACACGATCTGCCAACATCAAACAACCATCAATGACAGAACGAGAGCCACTGCGGCGTTTGAACTGTTGGAGGTTTCTCGTGAGGTTAGGAGGTCATGAATGTTGGAGAAATCCGCACACTTTTTGTATCATTGGATCTTTGGATTTCTTCCATTTATATCAATCATTGTCACTGGAATTGTCCGGATACAATATGTGAGCGTGCGTTGAAAATCGTCCTCGATGCTGATAGCAGCGAGGACAGTGTCGTCGACTGGAACTGATTGTGCACTGATGAGTCGTGACAAGGCATCAACTTGGCTGAATTCTGTTGTCCGGTGAAATCGTCCCCCAGTAGAATGATTGCCTACCGTTGTAATCGGCTGGCTGAATATACTGGAATACCCTTTTTTTAGCCAAATATTGAAAGTAGTAGCGTGTGGTCTGTCAGAAGTATAAAGTGACGCCCGAACAACATCTAATGGAATTTCTTCACAGCCAAAATCAGTGTCAGTGCTTCTTTTTCCACTTGACGGTAATTGCGTTCAGCGACTGTCAGGGATCTTGCTGCATGCATTATAGCTTTCTCAGTTCCATCTGTGAATATATGCGACATCACTGCTCCCACGCCATGATTTGATGCATCCGCTGCCACAACTTATTTCTTATTTGGATCAAAATGTGTGAGCAATAGGTCAGAGTATTAAAGTGCTTTGATTTTGTCAAATGATTTCTGACAGTCCACGGGCCAGTACCGTCTGAGATTGTTATATCCAAGCGCTGACGTAAGCTTGAAACAATGTCATACGTAGGTAAAATATGTTTGTTAATTTAATATTATATATATATATGTGTATGTGTGTGTTTACGTATGTATATAACCATCAAATAAGTCTGTTCAACCATCTATTTACATATTGATCTATCTACCAGAAAAGGCACATTACGTTTCCAGAGGAATAAAAGTGGCAGTTATGTATTACTAAACGATTTGCTGTTTAAAAATGTTAAAAGTCCAAATTGTAAAACGTTTTTATTTGATTATTCTTTATACTTAAACATTTTATTATTGTGAGAAAAGATTTTATGGCAAATTTTCAAAAATTAAAGGCTCGGATTTAATCAAAATTAATATAAAATGTTACCTTAGTAAAGTTGTGTTACAAAACTTTGTTATAAATAAAGTAAAGTAAAACGTCGTAATTGATGTTTCTGAATGTTCTCTACATCTCTTTTATTACAGTAAAGACGTTGTTAGTTTTTCTTTACTTTATCATTGGAAAGTGCTGGATCGAGCTTCAATCTCTAGTTCCGCTTTGTACATTTTTTCACAAGAACTCGGCTAGCTACCACCACTGGAAATAACTTATCTCCTCTCTCTCTCTCTCTCTCTCTCTCTCTCTCTCTCTCTCTCTCTCTCTCTCTCTTCCTCTGTTTGCCAGGAACTTTCCATCTGTAGAACTCATTGTCACTTGATTGCTTTCCTGCTGGTTACAACATGGTATCTTTCAAATCTAATGCCAATAAATACTTGTAATAAACGGTCCTTATAAGGTATTAACCTTTATCCTCGAATGCCTTGATAAGTAGTGACTCATCAGCAAAAAAAGACTCTAGGGTATCGTTGAGATACGCTCTAATACAAAAGTAGTACTACGACTGGGTTCTTCATAAAATTTTACTCTAGAAAAGTACTGTTAGATCTTGATATAGATATTTGAATTCAAGTGCATTTCGGATAGACAGACGCACATCCGAAGATTGAAAATTCATATTATAATAGATATCCAATTTGGATTGTGACATCCATCTAATTGGAAATAGTTTATGTTTGACGAACCTGAAATCTTATTATTGAATGATTTGAAGCACAAGAATGGCGGTCGGATGACTTCAGCGTTTAATCAACCTCTTGGCACTTTGAACGACAAAAACGAAGAGTCAGATTAGATCAAGCAAGACTAAATAAAGAAGGCGGAAAATAGTGAAAGATAAAATGTTACATAGTTTTATTTTATATTTTATACGTTTAAGAAGACTAATTAGAACTAACAAAAACATTGTTATTCTTCTTGTTTTATGTGTGGGTTTAATCAAAAAGCTTCACTTTGATCATAAGAACTACATATAATTAATACGATGTTATCAATAGGAGACATTGTTATTTATTTAAAAATATAAAAAACGAACTAGGTACGAATTTAAAAGTATACTCTTACTGTTCGCTTGCCTGTTGGAGTTCTATCGCATGGCATTTCTATAGGGTATTTTATGTCAGGACTATATATGTGTACAATTGCTTTATAAAATAACAAGTGGGACACAAACACTGGAACGAAGAAAATATTTGATATGAATAAAACATAAATATCCTTCATTAACCCTATCACTTACCGTAATAGATTAATGTCTTGCTGGCGTGTTTTTTCGTAGACGATAGATGTATTTAACCCATAGATGGGACCCTAGCAGATTCTATCACTCCAGAACTGAGTGGACCTGTAAGTAACGGTAGCTACAAAATTTCACTACACATCCAATAGAAAATCACAGCCTCACCATCGAATGCAGTTTTGCACCATACTTAGGACGTTTCGGAGTAGAGAGAGATTAGGCAGTTGATAATGTTCGGAAATAGATTAGGCAACAAAGGGGTGGAAATGACAGTTTTGATTGGTGGCTGCCGTGGAGGCGAACACTTTGCCCAACGATGTATTGAGCAGTTTCGTGTTTTACAACAGACTGATCCTAGAAGGTGTCACATAATACTACTCCGAGGCAGAGTAAACCTGTATCCTATATCTACAAAGCCACTATTCGCCAATACATGGAGTATTGTTGCCACATCTGGGCTGGTGCACTAATCACTAGTCTCGTCCTCTTGGACAGAGTGCAAAAAAAGAATCCCTCGCCCATAGATCTCGCACTGTCTACCATTCTCCAACCCCCGTCACATCGGCGCAATGTTGCATCCATGCGCTTGTTTTGAAAGTACTTCCAATGAATGTGTTCCGACGAATTTACTGAACTTGCATTCCTTCAACATCAATACCCTTACAAACCTTACTAGCAGCAAAATCCAACCTCTTAACGGTAGTGGTCACTAGATGCGGAACACTTTCTAATCTCATAGCTTTTTTCCACGGACTGTTTGAATTCGGAATTCTCTCTGCTCCCTGTTTCCCCGACTGTTCCAACATGCAGAAATTTAAATATAATGTGAACAAATATCTTACTCTAAAAGTCATCATTTTGAGTGTCCACGTGTAAATCTGGCCCCTAATCACAGTAACCCCTTACGTCTCAGTGGTAATATGTTTTGTTCGGGATAAATAAAAGGTTTTCAAAAATGTTGGGAATGTTTTTTTACTGTTATAGATATCGGTGTATAAACAGTTAGAAAATGAAATTAATCTCAATTATTGTTTACCTGCGTTTCCATCTGGCATCACTAGAATTCAATTAAGTTTCAATTAACGATTTCAATTATCGTTTACCGGAAATTCAATTCAAAACAAAGAGCTATACCAAGATGCAAAGCGTTTACAAGGAATCCATGTGTTCGCCCCTGATATAACTAAGAGAGACGATTGTTATATTATTTTAGATATAAAAAATAATTGTACAATGGGGTTGAGGACTAGATGCATGAGTACAAAAAAAATGTATTACTTATTTGTCAGCACCGAGTAACTGTGATATATATATATATATATATATATATATATATATATATATATATGTACATATATATACACACATATAAATACATATATATATATATATATATATATATATATATATATATATATATATATACTGGTAGAATACCCACAGAACAGTTATAAGCAATAAATACATTACTTTAAAATGTTAATGTTTTTTTCTTTCTTTTGATGGGTATGGTACGACTTCGGTAGCTCCCACCTAAATGGTAAAGTTTACAAATAAGATAAATAATGTACCCACGTTACTCATCCTGTTACCTTGAATACATAACCTATAATTGATACTGATAATTCCATAGTTCAGGATGTTACCAAGCACTCACATGTTAATGACGCTTACGTGCGTGCACCGATCTTTATTAAAAATGTATTACTTAACATAATTACTTAATATAATTCAAAACTTTATGTAGAGCAATTCATTTCTCTATTAAATATTTTGTTCCTAACTTATTTTTAAAACATTGAGGGGGGTAAGCGAGTTTTTGTGAGCATAACAGCTAAACAGTAAAGTTTACCAAAACAAGACTAATGTGCTCTTGTTACTCACCGGGTTGCCGAGAATATATACACGAAAATTTATGATGATAAGTTCATAAAAAGAATTAAATATACTTTATAAATGTGAACCCCTTAATGTTAACATTTACAAAAAGAATGTGCCTATATTACTCACTGTGTTGCCTAGAATATATAGTCCAAAATTCTAATAATCTGTTCATTAGTTTAAGAGAATACCCGGTACATGTGTATATATATATATATATATATATATATATATATATATATATATACTTGTGAAATAGTAGTAAAATCCCATCAGAGCGCTCAATTAATTAAGGGAATCAGAATGAAGAGCTTAATATTTATTTATTAATACAGAAATGTAATACAACATATGGACGAATGTTTTCGAGCACAGAAAGCAAAACGTCTGGCTCTCATCACCATAGAAAGTAATTACTTTCTATTCTGATGGGAGCCAGAGGTTTGGTCCATATGTTGTACTATATTTCTGAATTAATATATATATATATATATATATATATATATATATATATATATATATATATATATATATATATATATATTAGCAGAGAACTGAAAGTAATATGGAGCATGAAGAAAGCCAGTATAATACCAATAATCGTAGGAGGACTAGGAACAGTAAAAAAAAACTGGAAAAAAGACTAGGAGAAATTGGAATCAAAGGGATCACTGAGACATTACGAAGGACGGCAATGACCAAAACAGCTGCAATCTTAAGGAAACCCCTCGAATAAAAGAAAACCGACACGCATAAGCTACAAATCATAAACAAGTCACTTGGAAAGATAAGAGGAAAACAAAACTACATGAAAAACACCATCGCATGAACAGAAATTGCAAAGAAATATCGTAAGCTGACCCCCCCCCTCCCCCCCAAAATGGTGCTATCCTTGGCTGACACCACACAGTATATTTGTAGAGGGGCAAGGAAGATGAGAAGACCGAGGAGGAACAACACAAACCAGACCTTCACTCGAAGAGTGCGGAAAGTGCTTGGACCTTGGGAAGGCTTATTGACAAACAAATCCAAGAGAAGACCAAGGATCCTTACCAGCAAGAAATCAATGGTAAGCGGCTGTTGCGATACTGCAAGGACATTTGAGTGAGTACAGATGATGATGATGATGATGATGATGATGATGATGATGATGATGATGATGATGACCACGACCACGACCACGACCACGACCACGACCACGACCACGACTACAAAGGAACAAAGTATTGCAGATCAAGTAAGGCAGATACTAAAGAGAGGTTGGTTCTCGGAGATGGAATTAACGGAAATCAAACAAAAGATTCATAGGGTGATAGATAAAGAAACACCACCTGATGAAAACACCCAGGAAGAGAACATGCAAAACATAAACAATGAAACTGAAGAGGGCGGAGATTAATAAACCACAGAACTAACTGAGGAATAATCAAGAGAAGTGGAAAACATAAAACGATTCATGTCCGAGGAAATAAAAAAACTCCCATCCCTAAAGAACGAAGATTGGAAGAAGTTTAAAATTGAAACAGAAAAAGTAAACAGAGTACTCGCGTACATCTCAACAGACATTATCACATACCTAAACAACTTGATATATGCGGGGAAAAATCAATAAGTATGAAACTAAAAAGAGAAAATGAGACTGGCCAAAAGAATGGACCAACAAAGCTTGGATGGGAAATCAGACTGGAAACCCAGATTACCAAACTTCGAAAAGAAGTTAAGACCGTAAACAGGATGAAAGAGAATAGGAAACAATGGAAAAGCAGAAATCTGATTCACAAGGAAAGATTGAATAAGAAACATGAAGAATTAAAACAAGAGATAGAAGCAATAGAAGGAAGACTGAGACGATATAAATACAAATCTGAACAGCAAAAACAGAACGAGACCTTTGAAAACAATGAAAGCCAGTTTTACAAAAACGTAAATGGAGAACGAACAACAGAACAACCGGACGCGACAGAGACAACACACTTCTGGAGCAAGATATGGGAAAAGCCTAAAAGACTCAACATAAATGGCAATACGGACAGACCTTACGTGAAAAGAAGTATAGAAGACTGTGTAGAAGACACAAACAAGTGCTGAAGAATCCAGAAAGGCTAATGACTGTAGAAAGAAACACTGTCTCAAGTAATAACTCAGGGATCACCGAAACCAGAAACAAAAAGACAAGAAAAAAAAAGTGTCAAGAAAAACAGCTGCATGGACGTTTCATAAGAATGACAAGAGACGAGACCAACCAACATTTATGGGCATGGCTACGAAAAGGACACTCGAACAGAGAAACGGGATCTCTACTGACAGCTGCACAGAAAAATGCTATTAGGACTAACTATATTAAAGCTAAATAAGATAAAACACAGGAAAACAGTAAATGTAGATTCTGTGGACAAGGAAATGAAACGGTAAATCACATAACTGAATGCAGCAAAGTAGCCCAAAAAGAATACAAAAACAGACACGACTGCGTGGGAAAAGTAGTACACTGGAAACTATACAAACGACTTCATTTCGAACCCGTAGACAAATTGCAAGAAATTTGTATGAACTGTCCCCTCCCCACAACAAAAAGAAGTGAGAGCACAAGCCTCGGATGATACTACAAAAAATTGTTGTGAAGGGCCAGACCTCTACTGGAAGAGTGCGAAGAGTACTGGGGCCTTAAGTGCGTTTTATCTTTACGCTAATATCATTGTTTCATTTTTAGTTTTCACAGGAACAAATAAATAGTAAAGAATAAACCCTTATACACTCGTGTCATCGTCATGTTCTTGCTTGTCTGTGGATACAAAACCACTCGGACGCCATTGTTGATTTAGTAAAAACTTTCTTTAAATAGAGAAGAACAGTCACAGAAAACATCAGAGGGACGGGTCATTTTCTTGCGCGTGGAAAACAAGAGAGAAAGACAGACAGATAGATAGACGGTTAGCCCGTGTCGCTACACCTACTTACATTGGGAGCGTTCGTTAATAGGGGCGGAGTTGTAGACACTCCTTGCTTGCTTGAAATCTCGCCAGACAAAAAGAGACAGACAATCACCGCCAGGGAGTCAAGTGGTTTCGCGACTTATTCTATGGTCTGGGGTCACCTCTAACCCATAATAGTGTCACTCAAACTTTTCCATCCAAACACGGCCATCATTATATAACAATATTAGCACTAGCATTAGTATTTATCACGGCAGATACAGAATATCGATCTGCTACATATCAGATTATAATGAGACCGAAATGTAGATACTGAGTGAGTAAATATGTCATTGGAAAGTTTGCAAGAAAGACACTAGTCGAATATTGTGTTGCTTTCATTATTAAAGTTAATCAATACAATCAAATAACTCTTCACATATTAAATATGTCTGTTATACTAACTAGATATCTTAAAGGCACAATAATAGATAATGGCGAAATACGAATATATAAACGCATTTGTATTCTACCTCGAACTAACCTCTTAACTGGTCTCGTCTGGAATAAATAAACTTAGTAACACATCTGACGGTGCTTGTCGAGTCTACCGACCGCAAAAGTAACCATTAAGCCTATACAGTTGTGTAATATTTTGATCAGTTCAATGAGTACAGCTTTAAATATTAATACATACAATGCAATTTAATCTTGACATATCTTTTATAGTGGAGGTAAAAAGCTATTATAAAAGGAAACGACACTTAGACAAAATGTTCGAGCTGAGAACCTTATCTTAACTGGCAATTCATTTTATCTGAGTGACATCTTTACACCAATCTGCGCGCGATGTGTTCGAAGTAACACTACACATGCTTTGCCACTCGGAAGAACCTCCAGAAATATCGACATGGACACCTCTACACTTTAAATATCTTATTTTCAGAACAATAAGCGAACACCGTTGTACATTACTGTGCATTGACTGTTCTTTGATTGCCTCTGACTGCAGCAAGATATGACACAATGCTGAAATGAAGGGAAAACATGCTCCTCCGGGTAGGCACTTTGGTTGAGTACAAAAATACTGAGAACGGTAATACATCTATCTTCACTTTCGAAATAGGAGGCAATGCCTCTGAAGGGTGTACCTCTTGAGACCGAGCCGGACCATACCTCATCCGGACAATAGAGAATATGGTTATGTCTTTACTTAGCTCCCCACGAAGGCAAGGTGCGACATAAAGTCAGTTTTAAATGTGGGGGAATTCCAGCAAACCAAAACAAAGAGCACTCTGGATTGGGATAAAAATAGAAATTGCCTTTATCTAGAAGGACTGTTCCTTCGCCGACTGAGGACAGAAAAGATACTACACTTTAATCCTAGACCGAAGGCTGTCAAGTAAGCCCCTAGTTTGTCGAAATGATTGCCGAGGTGAACTTCGCCTGATATGAAATGCGCTGCCAGAATAAGCACACAAAATTGCATAGATAAAGTGAAATTAAACGACGTTTCAATAAATTGAAAACCTGCTACATTTTTGTTTATGAAATCGTAATGAACCATGAACGAATGTTTTTCAGATGTATCCATTCAATCTGTCCATTCAGCAATGAAAATGATATTTTCCACTTTAGCGTGACTGACCAGCAGGACGGGCGGAGCTTCTCAGAGATGCGTGAACGCATCTGAAAATGTTATTTGAATATTTCTAAAATGCTGTAGTTTATTCTGACAGATCGACGAAAATGATATTTAGTTTGGTTATTCTTGGTTTGGTTTGGTTTGGTTTGGTTTAGTTTGGTTGCTTTGGTTTGGTGTGTCAACTTAGCCTTTTTTTTCTTTATATGATTGCACCAAAAATATGTAACTCATTAAATCGTTAATAAAATTCACAATACTTTCTGCAATCTATTAACTTAAACCAATGATCGACTTTCCACGGACTTTCTAATCTAACATTAATGTCTAACTGTCGTTGTTTTTCGCCGTTTAATGAAACGCGGGAACACTTTGGTGATCGTCTCATCGGAATGGACTTCATACTCATAAGCTTTTTTTCTGTGAGGTTATCAAATAGATGATGTCTATCAAAACAATCCCCAGACTATTTCTGAACTGAAGAGCATCATCACGGCCCAAATCAGTCGAATCCATGTGTACGTAGAATACAGGGATGCACATCTGGAGCATATCATTGAACGGCGATATAACAAAGGCCATTGGACATCGGTGACGAAAAATTGGTGGACAAGTCAAGCACAGACTTATTACAGGTTTATTTTTGCCGAATGTGGTTTAATTGCAGAAAGGATTGTAAATGTTATTAACGATTTCATTAGTGGGTGATATCTAATTTTGGAAACAACATCCATATTCTAAACAACTCTTTGTATACAATTAATTGAACCCAAGTTGCCATTTTACTTAATTCTGATGTGTAATTGCAAGTTCATACGTTATTGATAACATATTATCCAATACCATTGTAACATTATGTAGGCTATTCTCGTCGACGGGACAAACTAGTTGTTTCTCTAAAGTCGCAGTGGTAATGCGACAGCCAAACGTTGTATCTTCTTCCCTCGTCTGATAGCTGGAACAATGGATAACATAAAAGAAATATTACAACAACCTTGTTGCGCAATGGCTCATCCGCTTTGATGGTTGTTCTCTTAAGGCGCGTCAGCTTTCAATCGTTTACTCCTCCTCAGGAGTGGGTGCACAAAGACGGAGCTTTACGACCAAACTAAATCGACATTCCACTCTTCCTCGCTGCGTGTCATTTCGGACTTCCTCACCTGACGGAACTTCCTGTACACGTAGCTCTTATTCTACTCTTAACTTCTAATGGAGTTTTCCATTGTTTACTTAATTTTAAACTCATGTGGAAAATTTCTTATTCTAACCTTATTTTTACACATCCACATCTAAATATTGATACATCGCCATTCGTACCATCGATTATCAGATTTGCCCTTTTACTATATTCAAAAATTAATTTTCTTTTTCGATATTATATATTTCCGCTGCTTGAATCGTCTGGCCTTCCAGTCTTCATGAATAATGGGTTCTACTGTTGTCATAACAAAATTCAAAAGCTAAAACGTAAATAAAATCAAGATAATTTATTAAACACTGGCAGCGGACGCGAGAAAGGTCTACTAGATTGAATATCGTGTCCGGCTTCAGCTTCCCAAAATTGGCGGCCTTTAATGGACACCTAGAGACAGCACGTTGATCAAAACATTGCGACTATAAAAACGAAAACGAGACTAATAAACCGACTGTAAATTGTGTCAATAATCAGCGATATAAATCTACAGAAATTGAGATAGTCTCTCAATTGTGCGCTTCATTCAGTTTGTTCAGGAAGCTGGATAATTTGATAACTGTAAAGTTATATAGATATTCCTCCTCAATCTTTGTCATGAGCGTCTCAGATCAAACAAACCCTACAAGTATTTTGGTCAAGATTCTTCTGAAGCGTCGAATTATGAAGCATCTGTCTTCAAATAGAGACGTGCCAGATCAAAATCCCCTACAGCGGGTAATACACATAACACCATAGAGAGAGAGACAGAGTATGGATAAGAAACCATATATCCACACAGGATGTTAGTCCCATAAGATTCGGTAATGTGGTTGTCTTTGCTAATACAGTAATTAGCATAAATAAAAAAAATCTAAAGTATTCAAACATAGTTCAAGGGTACCCGAAGGCTTCCTTTTCATTGGCTATTACACCTAGATATAAGGGAGGACGCAACTATTTTCCCAGGATAGCTTGACTTACCCATGACCCTATTTTATATTTAGCAAGGTGGCATCAAGTACAATTTTTTTAGTATTTGGTATGACTCAGCCGAAGATTAAACACAAGTCCCCCGACTAATTAGCGAATACTCTAACCATTATGAAATAATAATAATAATAATAATAATAATAATAATAATAATAATAATAATAATAATAATAATAATAATAATAATAATAATAATAATAATAATAATAATATTAAATAAATAAATGCAGGGCTTTATCGCATATAATTAGCCTGTATACAATACTCCATCATCCTATTAGCGTTTCTGCTAAATGAACTACGTACGTTGAACATCATAACACATTTATTTATCAAAATCATATTCTTTAAGTTACGAATCATCCTGTTGTGTTGGCATATGTCAGTCGCAGCGACTATGGAAGAGCGCCGTATTTGGATGTTTCTCTTGTGCATCTTCTTGTGTGACCGTAGAGGCCAATTCTTGATTTGCATGGTCTACTACACCCTTGACATACGAAGGCTGTTGTATAATATGTCACTTCAGCTGATTAGTCTCCCTGTTGGTTCGCTCTTCTTTTAACTCTCTTCGCAGGGTTTTCATCGTTGAGGGTCTTCTCACTAATGATCATTTTCTGGCGTATATGTTTCCTCCAGGCAGGCCTGTTAGTGTAGAGGCTTCCCATGTATGGATGTACATTGAGCAAGCCTTCATATCTCGCTTGCAGACATGCTTGAAGCCGAGATGGGGACGACCCCTTTTTCTTGAGCTTGAGACAAGCTCGCTGAAGGGAAAGTTTTTAGAGATGCGTCCATCATCCATTCTGCTCACATGGCCCAGCCAGCGAAAGCGTCGATCACGCAGTAGGGAGTAGATGAATGGAATGCCTGCTATTTGCAGAACATTATTGTTGCTCACTCTGTCCTGCTATGTGATAACAAGTATCCTATGTAGTCACCTTATATGAAAGATCTGAGGTTTTCTATCCTGTATTTAGTATGTGGTTTAAGACTCATTCTTATACAGTATGACCCTGATAACGCACGCTCTGTAAACGGTCATCTTGGTAGAAGTGGTAAGGTGGCCTAGATTCTTTTAGTTAGTTTAGAGATTGTTGTGCATGTCTTACCAATCATTTTGCTGAGCTATACGTCCAATGAGAGGATGTCTGAAGCAGTGGAGCCCAGATACTGGAACTGATGAACGATTTCTAGTAGTTTGCCCTGGATTGAAATGCTGGGTGCACAGGCGGTTGCTTGTCCTATAACATGGGTTTTCTTCTGGCTGATGGTAAGGCCGAACAGGCTGCAAGCATCAGCAAACCTGTCCATCAGTCTTTGCAAACCATCTTCCTGATGCGTTGCTATGGTTGCATCATCGGCAAATAGCATGTCCCTGACCTGGACTGACCTAGTCTTAGTTTTGGAGCGGAGTCTGGTGATGTTGAAGAGACTACCGTTAGATCTGGAATGCAGGTAGATATCATCTGTTGTGTCCTTGAAGGCGTGCTTCAGGAGTAGGTCGAAGAAGATGCCGAGAAGTGTTGAGGCCAACACACAGCCTTGTTTTGACACTACTCTTCACCTCGAACCCAGAAGACATGTCGCCGGTAAACTGTATTTATGATGCTGAGAGGTTTTGGTAGGAACTAGATTAGTTGGTGAATCTTGAATAGACTGTCTCTGCTCGCGAGATCGAACGCCTTGAATAGGTCTATAAAGGCGAGATACGGAGGCTTATGTTGCAGTTTTCACTTCTCTTGCAGCTGGCGTAAGAAGAATATCATATCGATGATTGATCTCTCTGAACAAAAGCCGCATTGACATCCCGGGTAAATTCGGTCGAAGTAAACTTGCAGTCGCAGTAGTACTTCATAAGAGACACCACAACCAAACTGAAGGGTCTCAACGACACAGCAATTCAATGCGAATTTAGACAAGTGCTAGACTATTACATCCCTTTCTGTGTAAATTTCTACTACGTTTCCCTACATAGCCACTGAAGCATGCTTGTTTTATTTTTTGCCAAATTTATTGAATTGAATTGAATTTGCTTCATTAGATGCGTCGTTGGTTGTTAATAAAATGATTTGTCCGTCGGTCGCTTTGTCGAACTTCTGTTTGAAATGATAGTTTTTATCGCTAAACGCGCAGATTTCATGGACGGTTCTTACCTTTAGATGCGTCCAAGGAAAAGACGATTCATCCATCGGTCAGTCTCTCACGTTTCACTCCGTGTTTCTGTTTACTTGTCTCTCCCCCGTCAGGGCAGAGTTATATAGTTTTTGGTAATGTGAGTAAAGCCAGCTCCCCAAAAATCGGCACTCTGGATTGGGACAAAAATAAAAATTACCCCAGTCGAGATGTATTTCTCATTCACTGACCGAGGACAGAACAGATGAAGTGTAGTATCAGAACAGATTTTACACTTTGCTCCTACACAAAAGGCGTTACAGACAATGCACATATTGAACATTTCTGAAAACTTTTTGACGCTTTGTGAAATCGACGATAAAATCTAAATCCCTCTTAATTTCTTATTCAAATTTTGATGGATAAATCTTGTATTGTTCGACATGAAACTTATTTAATTTCCTTCGCCTATGACATGTAGTCACCCAGAAATTGACATCTCAAATGTTGTCAATTCATTTTGACACTCTATAAATATTACGAGCTGTTCTCATATAAATTTTACGCGGTTAATATATAAGAGATAACTTAGGTAAGATGCGATGTAGCCGGATGATATAAATGTATAAATACCGTATTCACCACTAGAAAACGATATTCAAATATTTATATCATCCAGCTAAATATTATCCGTTTTGACATATAATAGACATGGCTTTATCAGAAACTGGCATTGTGTCTATATGTATTCCCTTTACAGAATTAGGTTGAGAACCTATTTACTTGTCTTCCCATGAGGGCAAAGTTAGACATAAATTCAGTTTTTAATGTAGGAAAAATTAAGCTTCCTAAATAGGTGTACTCTGGACAAAATTATTATAATTGTTCAGTCTTGAAGGGGTCCCAATCCTCTGACTTCGGACATACATATATATATATATATATATATATATATATATATATATATGATAGTTTTATTTACACAGACATGTACAAAATCTGCGACACTGGCATGTCGATGTTATCGATCAACAGTTACTATAAACTGAGATCTCATCAAGCAGAGTTAGAATCCGATCTTAACCTCAGATCATATTTGGAGAGAACCAATATATATATATATATATATATATATATATATATATATATATATATATCAAAACGTGGTCTCCATAGGCATTTGTTTGATTATTTTCATTTGTTTAATTTCTAAAGATCCTCCAACAACTTTTATTTTATTACCCACATAAGCGGCCACGCGCGTTTAAGTTCAACATTTTTTTTTAATACATGTTGTCATAAAATACGCGAACCAGGACTAGTAAAATTAATTCCCCTAATAGAACAGTCTTGCACCATGTTTATGTCTTTTTATGACGATTAAAATGAATATATAATGATACTAAAGCTTAGAATACTTGTTCTAATTTTGATATAAAATTAATTTAATGATTTTGATTCTAGAAAATGTCTCAAATGTAAGGCTTAAGCTTAAGGGGGCTTAATAAGAAATTGAAATTAAGGGAATTTTAATTAATTGGTGTCTAATGAATATTGATTATATTTAATAGAAATCTGAAAAATTTGACTTTTTTAATAGGAAGTTGGGCCCATATTATGCCCACTAAATCCCTTTAAAATACGCCAAAGAAACTGCAATCTGGAGAATATTTATTAATTGATGTCTAATACACATTGATAACTTTTTACACGAATTAGAGGTACCTAAAACTTTACAAAAGGCTTCTACCATTCTTTTTGTCTCTTTTTCATGAAACTAAAATAAATTAAATATAACCCATATTACTCACCTTAATGTCTAGCATCTGTGTTCCAAAATTCATAATGATAGATATATATATAAAATATACACATACCTAACTTTATATACATGCTTCCCTAAATAATCAATTTTACAAAAAGAAATAATGTGCCAATATTACTAATTGTGTTACCTTTAATATATATTTCAAAATGCATAATGAACTATTCATTAGTTTAGGGGAGTATCCTGTACATAGAAATGTACGAGGTACGTGCCAAAATGGCCGTCGCTTGTATTGACTATAGTTCTTAAAAGTTTATTTTCTTAAGTTTTTTAAGTAGTTTTCGTTTAACTTTTGATTGTGTTTGAAAGATAAAAGCATTAAGTTAATATCTAAAAGGAAACAAATGTATATTTACGTGTGAAAAAAAATTAGAATGGAAAATGTTATCAAAACAGCGAAAAATCCGTTAAAACTGAAGATTACATAAAACGTTTAAAAATCGCTGGAAAAGTAAATATCAGTTTTCTGGAACTGTTTCAAAGATAATTATTAAATTAAAGTCTTAAGAGAATAAATTACAAAAGAATGTACCTCTTATTTTTATTAAATACTGTTAATTATCCAAAAGAAAGTGAAAGTTAGCTAAAACATGTCCGGAGCCCGTTTATGTAAATGTAAACAGAGACTACGGCTACAAAATCTCAAAGTATGGAAGTCCCAAACTGCAGTAATAGTTATTTTTTTATTTTACGTTAAAACTGAGTCAATTTTATTTATTAATTTTACATGATGATTGATTAAAATCTTAAACAATTACATTACTCTATGTAATTTTAAATTACATTAATTCTTAAGGAATAAATAACTAATTTATTCTTTAAGTTACGACACAAGTAAGAAATTCTTACATGTGTCGTAACAATAAATTAAATTAATTCTTTTAAAATAAAGCTAAGAGTATTGTTTTTATTTTTAGTGTGAAAAAGTAAATCAAAGTCAATGACTACACTCACAATATTCATTGAAAAAAGTTAAAATATTAAAAATTATTTATTAATAAATAAATAGAATTCAATTTTGAAAGAAAATGTTATATTTGAATTTTATTTATTTATAAATAAATAAATAATTGTTTTAAACTTTTTAAATAATTTTTATTCATGAAAAAATGACAAAACAAATACAAACTTACGTTTTATCTTTTCAAATAATTGAGGAAATTGTGAAATTAACGAAACTGTTGAATTTCTGAAAATAAAATTTTGAAAACGGTGTGGGCGGAGTGAGTGGTGCTTATTACAGAACAGGCCTACATTACAGCTCCAAGGCGATCGTTAGTAGAAATTATTCAATTTTTTAAATTCATTTTTTCGTTAAGTTCCTGTGTCTCAAATTTTTTAATTTTTGGTTTATTTTCAAGATTATAAAAAGATTATGTCGCTAATGATGACACGTTCATGTATATAATTATGTCACATTTTATATTTTACCAGAACTCTAATCATCAAAATCATATGAAATATCTTTTGCAATTATATTATTTTTTGTGAGAATATTGATTAAACAATGCTTTATTCAATGATAACATTGCAAATTCAACAAATAAATTTTTCTTCAAGTTATAGTGATTTATTAACACTAAATTTAGGGGCATTTTTCGTAATATATACGAAATAATTAAAAGAAAATTATTTCAAACATCTACAGTGCTTTATTTTCATAAAATATATTTTAGTTAATACATTCTTTTTATTAATACATAAAAATATAACTTTAGTAAAAATGTATTTTGTTTTAAAATAATAATAATACATTTTCGCTAAAATTTAAAAGAAATAATGGTGTTATTACATTACGTGATCGTTTATTAATAAATACGTAAAATGTCATTAAAATTGGTTGATTTCCTGAATTTTTGTGAATTTTAAGGTGAAAGGAGGGTTAAAATGTTTTTACATTTTGGGAATCGGCCATTGATTTTCCACGTACCTAAAATATACACATAGATTTACACACATACCTAACTTTATATGTATATGTAACCGATAGTGTGGCTTCATAAACTATACACACATGTTTAATTAAATCAATTATCTCAAAGATAATGCAATGAGCACTACAATAAAAACAAAAATTACACAATTCTTTCTGCAATAGAAAAAAATCTAAATCTAAAAAATAACTAAGATGTTTTTGTCCTTTTTTCATATTATTGGCTAATTAAAATTGTCTTTGTGTTATGTTCTCATGAATTAACAATCCATAATGAATTAGTTATAGACAAAAAAGATACAGGGACGAAGTATGAAAATTATTAATTTATTGACGTCATTTATAAGCAATGATGAAGATGGGTAAGCCACTGAGTGCACAATGAATCTTTTCGGTTCGTCCAGACACATGTTTACGTCTCTGGTGTCATGGCTGCTTTTTTTTTTATTGTACTCACCACCCGCTAACGGCAAAGATCAGTAATTGAAGGGGACGTAACTCTGATCTCTCTGTTGATGGGGTTAAATGAGGATAACTCTTCAAACCTTCTTAGGCTGATGGGACTTACACTTTGCTCTTCTTTTTTGTTTGTTTTAGTTTCTATTCGTTATAACACTTTTTCTTTTCTTTTTCTTTCTTCCTTCTGTATTATGTTAGTATGAATATGTCCTATAGTTCACGGATATGTGTGAGGGCGTTATTACAGATTTTCTATTTCTTCTATGTTTATTTAAAAAAGAAATATTTCTGTGTGTGTGCGCGCGCTAATAATTAGATAATTGTTGTCTTTTCGTTTTTAATGCCCTTAATTTGTCGTATCGCTATCTTTAACGTAAAAAATTCTGAAGCTACATATGTATATAGATAATGAAATGTACTTATCAATTAGCAGATGATATTGTCGTCCTTTTTTCTCGTTTTCTCGTTTTCCTTATTTTTCTAATTTTACTCTTTCTTTGCTCTGTGGGCTTTTTTTCCCCGTTGTGCAATTTAGCAACACGTAGTCGGTTTTGTTTACGTCCCCGTCTTCTTTCTCTTTGGACCATTCTCCTTTTTGACTATGCACGTTGCTGTTGGGAATCCGAGAGTCCTTGGTAACCTCACACTTTTTCTTGTCCCATGACCTGGCATTGCCTGGACGATGTGATTACAATACAAGAAATAACAAAATCAAAGCGATTTCCTTATTGTTCAGTTTTCCGTAGAAACGTATATTTGTATGAATCAAAATAGTGCGACATTTCAATTCTGTTTGTTGGCATTTGTTTCCCCAATTCTTTGTAGAATCGAGTATTTACAGGAGATACCACATTAAAGTTGTATTCATATTTGAAAGTGGTGCTATGGAATCGGTTGGATTCGAACTTGGCACACCCAGCTCTTCAATCCATGTTGATATCCTTTTATCATTGTCACCTCCTATGTTCCGGTGGAGTCTGGAGAAAGTCGGTTGGTTGTTCCTACAATGGTCACTGTTAATGACTCGACATAAAAAAGACGAAACAATCTTCCTTGCAATGGCTGTGGAACACATTGCCACGAAATTGCTTCCCGCAGATTACAATTTAATCGTCTTTAAAGCTAATGTCGACAGATTTCTATCGAGAACTGTCCCCATAAATATTCGAACTTGGTTCTGACAATCGTTCCATCTTATTATTTTTATCTTCGAGTCGCATTTCACCTTGATAAGTGGTGATCCCTTTTAGTAAAGAAAAAAGCCGTTACAATGTTGGCTTCTTAGTGTCCGTTTCCTGTAGCTGATAGATCACTTCTTAGGACAAATACTGACTTTTCGTGTCTAAAAATCCCCATCCGTTATTTTCATTTTTTCCGACTATGGGCATGTTTACCCATCCCTTCATTTAAAGATTCATCAAAGTTAAAGAAAACAACTAACTTTAATGAAAGTTTCAGTATTTATTAATTAACGATCACGGAACATAATTAAGAAACCTTAGTGCAAATATGTTATTTTGTGTAATTTACGTATGCTATACAGCAAATTAATACTTAATAATAATGATGATGTTATAAATTTTTGAATTTTTAAAACATGAACATTTTTCTTAAATAAGGAACTTCTTTCCGGATTATTTTTTATGTTTGACTTGATTATTATGACAACCTGGTCTACATCGAATGTAAAACAAGTATCAGTTAAACACAGGAATAATACAAATCTTTATTTTTAGGCAGTGTTATTTTTATATGAACATTTCATTATCATTAGTTTTAGCTGAATAATTTGATAAGAGTTGCTTTCATTTCCGAAAAGAATAAATGATGTTTCTTGATTTTCCGATTAATCCAGAATGCTGAATGAGTAGCAATTTCAATTTCTAGATATTAAACTACTTTTTATTAATATTATACTAAACCCGGAATTCTCTAGCAACATGATAGGTAATTGTACACAGAAAAAAGAATTTAAAAATTAAAAAAAAAACACGGAATTCTCTAACGGCATGATACACCGAAAAATGAAAAAAAATTGGTCAGTAAAATAGTTGAGAAAAACGGGTGGTGGAGTATTACGAATTATTACTCCTCATTCTTCAACCCTAACACCGGCATTCAGTTTTCAGCATGAAACAGCCACCGAAGATCTGTAAGCGCCCGACCCAAAACGCGCACACAAACATTTTATCGCCCTTTTGATAAAAAAATATTTGATTATATGTCATTAAAAACGTTATCAAATTGGAAGTGGTTAATCATTAATATTGTGTACCGGCGTTGTCTGGGGAAACTGATGAAAAAAAGATGGGGTACGTGGAATTTTGTGGGGAGGGGGTGAAGTAATAGTTTCCACAAAAATTCTCTATAAGGAAAGTACTATTTTTAAACACTAAACTGAGGATGCTATTTAATAGGATTATTTGATTACGTCATTTTCCCATGTAGTATTTTTAAAAAGTTTGCTTATTATTTAGATGATGATGATGATGATGATGATGATAATAATAATAATAATAATAATAATAATAATAATAATGATGATGATGATGATGATGATGATGATGATGATGATGATGATGATGATGATGATGATGATGATGATGACGACGACGACGATGACGATGACGATGACGATGACGATGACGATGATGATGATGATGATGATGATGATGATGATGATGATGATAATAATAATAATGTGTCTAGGTGCTCTACAGCTTGTTAGAATGGAAACACTTAGACTTGTTTGAACTACTGCCTTTTCGAGCTGTAAATCAACCGATACGCACGACATCGCGCGTATAAACACTTTTATCTTCAACACCTAGTTACCATAGTAACAATTGAACTTGTGTGACATGCTATGCCAAGCGTTGAAATTACGCAAATGCTCGCGCGCCAAGCAAATATGCAAACGACAAACGCAGCAGTTATCACACTGAGCAAACGACAAACTTATTTGGTAGCCAATTGTCTGTTGGTTCAAAAGGTAAGTAAGTTCCATTTAGCCACTTGAAACTGTATTAAGTTTAACATAAGTCCGGTGGTCTATGAGGAAGAACGGCTGCATTGCAGAAACACTCAAGGTGATACTGACCAAGGGAAAGGCATTGCATTATATTACACTACCATCTATATATTAATACTACAATAACCAACCTTTGTACGTGCCACGCTCGAGTTTTAAGTAGCAGTTAACAGAAGATATGAATCCATACAGAGATATTAGAAGTAGGGTGCTTGAAACACTTGGCAGTGGGATGAACACAGAGAGAAGGGACGAAAACGTAATTCACACGTGTTGGTATTTACGAAGGTGAGAAAAGGGCTGTTATATCTATTATAGAGAAGAAATAGATTTTTTATTATTATTATTATTATTATTATTATTATTATTATTATTATTATTATTATTATTATTATTATTTACTAGGAGTTCTTACACAGGTCATCATCAGTGATTAATCACCATTGATTTCTCGCTAGAAACGACCATTTTTCTTCTCTGTGATTAGGGTGGCAATAAGGTCCTAGTATCTCCGCACTCTTTCAGTTGAGGTCTGGTTAGTGCGCTCCCTCCTCTGTCTTTGAAACCCTTCACAATATGCGCTAATGTTTCTTCCCTTTACTTACACAATCAGCACATCATAATTCTGCAGTTTTGTCAATTTAATGTTTGATGGACCCAGTGCGAGTGGCTTGTTCCTGGGCTGTCATTAGGGTGATCTCAGTAGATCTTTTGAGATCAACCCTGACCAACCAACTCAAGCTGTCATTATCTCTAAACGCAGTATTCTTAAAGAATACACTGCGTAGTTTCTTTCTAAATAAGTTTAAACCTTACTCTTACTCTCTCTCTCTCTCTCTCTCTCTCTCTCTCTCTCTCTCTCTTGCAACCTTTGATTCTTTTTCAAGGCCACCTGAGTAAACAAGTGTACCTCTTTTTATCACAAGAATAGCACATTTGATGATGCCAGATCCCATTCGTATGTCGCCACTAAATACTCTAACCTTATTCATTAGGGTACTAAGTTTGTTTTCATTATTTCAACAAACTTTAAGGTTATCCATGAATCGTAAGTGGTTGATTGTAAGAAGCGCTTTCCCAAGTTCATATCCTACCTTCAGATTACGTAAGAGAAGTGTCATTGAGATGAATCTAATGAAAAAAAGCAAATGGGAAAGACTATCGCCCCGGAAAATCCCTCTCCTGATTTTCGCTATACCCAATGCAACTTCGTTTGCAGTTTCTCAGGATCATTTTATCGATCGAAAGCTGATCTTTGGTGCCATGTGATCTTTCTCGGTAACTATTCTGTTCCTTCGACAGCAAATTGTTTTGGTCTAAATGACCATAAATACTTTCAGACAATATTCTAGTGAAACGTTTCTACATAACTGAGAGGCAAGTGATTAGTCTAAAGTTTGAGACTGTAGTTACCTTTGTCAGCCACTAAGGAAAGCTACCTATCGTCAAACAGCCATTTATCATTCCTGCAAGCAATAGCTGAAGAGCCGGAAGGTTTTAAAACAAGTATCTCTGGACTACGTCAGGTCCGGGTGCTTTCCAATGTTAAACCTTTTTAACCTTCTCCTTAAGCATCTCAACGATGATTGTTATATTCGTTTGTCGTTTTACTCTAGAGAGCACCTCCCGTTTAATATGTTTGATCTATTCTCCATCATCTTGATACTTACTTCCTTTTCCCAAATGGCTTTCCAGAATGCAAGAGATTGCTCAGCATCAGGTATAACTTCGTTTCCTCTTTCAATTCCTTCTAGTCGTTCAAAAAGAAGTTTCTGGTTTTTCTTGAACACTCTGTTTTGCCGATACTGCTCAATTCTGATGCTGTAACGTTTAACTTTGGCAGGCTTAGCTACGACACGCTGTTTCAGTTTTTCAATTACCCACTTGAAACCTTTTCGGTGTATGTCGAGCTTACGGATTAATCTTTCACAAGCACTCTGACTTTTGAGTTTGTCATTTCCGACAGCTTGCACTTTACTCAAATCCTTTCTGAGTTGTTTTATCTGACTATTTAAACGTTTCCACCACCGGGGCTCTTTTCTTACTTTTTCCCCGTTTGTTCTATTCCGAGAAGTTTGGCACGGTATTGGTATCAGCTTTAATAATATTATTACACTGATCAAGATTATTTTTTAATAAAAATGGCAAGACTTCATTCACTTTGGTGGTGACAGTTTTAAATCTTTTCGTTTTGACAAATCTCAGGTTCGGCGGCTGTTCTAAATTGTCAGCTCTTGTCTCTATGTTTCTATTACTTTCTTCATAAGATTAAGAATCCGGCCGTGTATCTTGTATATTTTTAAACATTCAATTATCCATGTTTAAGGGATTCTGTCGTAAGCTTTCTTGTAGTCAATCCATGCCATCGATATCTTCTTTTTACTGCTTTTTACCTCCTTCAGGATCTTTTGATCGATATATAGCAGATCATGCGTCCCTCGTTTCCTATTCCGGCATCCTTTTTATTTTCCGAGTAGTCCACAATTGTTCAGGGATTGGTAGATTTGTTATCTCAGTTGTGCCATAAGGATTTCCACGTTGTTGGTAAACAGGTTATTGGTCTTTAGTTGCTTGGGATCGTTCCTTTTTTTGGCATCTTTTTGTATTAGCGTTGTCCTTCCTTTAGTCATCCACTCTGGTACTTCTGTTTTATGGATACGTCGTCTCAGTTTCTACGCTAGCCTTTCATGTAGGGTAGTGATTTTTTTAAACCAGTATGCATGTATTCCATCGTGGCCTGGTGCTTTCCAGTTTGCCATTTTCCTTAGGGTTGCCTTAATCGTTTCTTCATTAATTTCTGTCCTATGTTCAATTTTCTGTAGTTCATATTTCATATTTTTCAGCCACTATTATCTATATATTAATACGATAGAGTGTGTGTTTGTGTGTCACGCTTACATCAAAAGCTCTGCACATGCATGCGGCACCTAAATTTGGAAAAGCATTCAAGTCACATAATTTTTGTAATATTTTCAACTATTTTCTTTTGGCGCAACGGTTAGAGACGTAGGATTTTGACGTCGGTTTTTGACGTCGGCTCGACTGGTTTATAGTTCGATCCCAACCAACCTCTAAGATTTTTTTCTACATCGAACAGGGGCGGTAGGGATGGGACGACCGGGAAGACACGATAGCGTGTGTGTTATTTTGTGTGTCACGCTTACCTCAAAAGCAACGATCTTCCGAATATTTGTATGCTACTCATGAATTGGAGCCAAAGCATTTACAAAGTAAGGTTTTGTCGTCGAAATCGGAATTAGTCGATTGATCAAATCGAGAAAAAAGTCTGACGGACGGACGGACACGAAACCACTTTAATAGGTTAGGAAAAAGATAATTAGTATTGAAAACATCATTTCGTGTAATTTAGACGGGTCTCCCTAGTTATTATTATTATTTTTTACTCACTAGGAGTTATCACACTGGTCATCGTCAGTGATCGCCCACTGCCAACAACCTGTGGTATTCCCTGGAGTCTGAGTGACAACAAGTCTCCTCAGACTTCCAGTATGCTCCACTTCTTTTCGTTCATCACCGCTGATGACCTTGCGGTATCGCAACAGCCACCTACCACCGATTTCCCGCTGATACGGGCCATTGCTCCCCTCTGGCGCCCGAGTGGCAACAAGCCTCTCCAAGGTCCCAGAGCTGTCCGCGCTGTTCAAGTGGAGGTCTGGTTTGCGCTTTCCCTCCTCGACCCTCTGTCCATAATTTTCGTGGTGTCAGCCTAATTATTATTATTATTATTATTATTATTATTATTATTATTATTATTATTATTGCTTTTACAATTGCTATTCGTAATTTTTAATAATAATACCGTAATTTATTAATAGTAATACCGTTGTTTTAGTAGTAGTAGTAGCAGTTGTTGTTGTTGTTGTTGTTGTTGTTGTTGTTGTTGTTGTTGTAATACCGTCAGGAGTGAGCAGTAAAATAATAAGGGCCAATGGGGAAGACGGTTAGATCAAATATATGTCTGCTTCAGAAGTAACTAATTTTACACCTACTTTTTTACGTTTGTTGTCAGTTTTATTTTTATGAAAACAATGATTTCTTGATTATAGACAGTGTTTAACATTCATATTTGTGGACTGAGTACTCTTTGGAATCTGCAATGGAAGAAATCAAGGAGATCAAGATGTAAAAGAGGTTAGAAAAGAATGAAATATTCAGTATTTAACTATGAGGCGACATCAGGGAGAAAAACGCACGATCGACAATCTGACACCGTCAAACTGGCGAATTCGTCGCTAGATGTGACGTCATGCGAGCACGAAGGATTCAGGCTCAACATCGATTACTACATCCGCGTCCTGTTTTATTTGCTTCTTTCCGACGGCAGAAAGGTGTGGCACAAGGCCGGAAGGTAGGAAAGGAAATCCTAGCGGAAGAGACAGTCTAACCTATAAAAATAGCCTGGGCAACTCCGTCAGCATTCCCCGGTAGAGACGCCTGAGACTATTAGAAATAAACCAACTCCTTCCCAAACAGGGAAGGCAAGGCCTAGGATGGTGGACCTTTTAGGATTATAAAAGACATATATCACAACCCGACAGATAAAGTCCACCGAAATAGTCAGTTTCTGTCGGACTGATTGTCGAAACGCATTTAGTCAGAAGAATCATCAGACGACTTTTGCTGTCAAAATCGTTTTCTTTCGCCGAGACAGAATCCTCCCTGGGCGAGGTAGCGAAAGCCTACATCGATTAGGTAACTTATGTAGTCCGTATGTGTGTCAGCAAGATTCAGCGCCTAGCAATACGAACATGGAAACTCCAGAACGGAAAACTTCGTCGACCACACTTAACCTTACATCTGGCCTCCTAGCTGGTCTGAATTTTTAAAATAATATCGTGGGGTATGCGTTAGCGCCAGACACCCATAGTCACGAAAGCTGATTTGTTCTTTTCTTTTATTTATGAGTTGAAAATTGTAAATAATCGAACTTTAAAAAAATGAGAATAAAGACAGTTATTTAGGAGTCAGAGCGGAAAACAATATACAGGAGCCATCATTCGTTCCTGGGAAACCCCGGTAGCGCCTGCTAGTAACTATGTAAAATCATAAAATGTAACTGTATTTTCTTTAATTAACCGTGTAATTTCTAAAGTCCCTGCTAGTTGATACGTTCTTCTTTTTTCTGATTTGACGTGAACGTTGTGTACTACAACCTCATGTTTTCTCACATTGAGAAATAGAGATATTATATAAAGAATAACATCAATTTATGGTTGTCAGTCGGCAATTCCTTTTTTTACAATTTAATCCATAACTGGAGAGAAGATATATAGATTCATACCTTTCCCAAGGGTATTAGTGAAAGTAATTGTTATGGTGATCTATCCTATTCCGTCACTATATTGACTCTTCCTAACTCAATGACTAGAGTCGTTATGACCACTCAAGAGAAGTGAGGAAGCAGCCCCTGTCAACCCATTACTTCGGTACTTTTTGTTGGTACAATTTCTTGTTAATCACTTTCTGTTCGTGATATTTATTTTACGCTCTTTTCAGGCCACAAAAGCGATGGATCTCGGAACCCGGCACTCCGAGCCCAAAGTCCACGCCTATAACAACTACATCATAGTTTTATAATGTAGCTGTTTAAAACAAACAAAAAACAATAACTAGAAAACTTTATCCACAGCTTGATTTTAAAATCCCAATTATTATTTTTCGTATCTGATCGCAAATAACCTTTTTTACTTCAAAGGGTTTACGCCGTTAAAATAGAAGGCATCACAAATAAACAAAAACACACGACTTCTGTGGAATGAAACCATTATGTTTTGGCATTCGATTCCGATATCGAATACCAAGAGTCCTACGCAAACGAAGGCGGTATCTGTTTTATGGTTTCCTTTTTATATGTGTTCAAGTTTGAGAAATAAAAAAGATGTCGTTTAGTACAGGATGAAAGAACGTATTCCTTCGGGTGTGAAAGATAAAACAGGCTCTAGTGTATATTTACGTGTGTGTATATTTAAACTGCAGATAAGCTTGGAGAATGTAGAAGAGAAAGAGGACACAATAGAAAAGAAAAAATCGACCACCAAACAGTAAGAAGAAAGAAAGCCAAAAATCGAATGAAATATACCAAAGTGAATCACAAGAGAAAAACATCATCTACTATTATTTATTTTCCAAACAACAATGAAGCAATTTAAATATCATTTTAAGGCGTCTGACAAGAGTAAATCTCGCAATTCCTCAGTAAGAAACAACGGGAGAGAAAAAACTTCGTCAATAAATGATGTATTTTCTGAAGATGAAAACAAATTAGCTTATAGCAAAACAAAAGCCGATTTATTTATTTCTATGTTATTTATTTATTTTGACTCTATGTGATGAATAGTCGGAGTAATGAATTAAACATATCGAGTGATATAAAGACGATGAATGATATTTGCTTCAAATCAGGGCTCACCAAACTACAATCCGCACGCTAAATCCGGCCCGTCAAGTGTATTGTTGTTCGATTACTGAGTTTGAAACGTGTTATTTAGAAAATACAGGTAACGGAGATAAAAATATGTTATCAGATTTATAACACACACCGGAAAACATTGGTAAACATTGAATAAACACATGTAAAAAAAAGTATGTATATGTTAACATGTAAAACTAACTACCAGAAAAACACTCATTATAACTATTTAGAATATCATCAACTGGCAGGAAGACTCGACGTTGCTCGGGATTGAATGAGGATTACTATTATGTACTTTTTCACTATGATTATAACACCATGTTACTTTCTTTGTTTTACTGACCCTCTCCTCTCGTTTCACCTCCTAATATAGCCAAAAGGAGCTTAAATGCTGGAGAACTCTCTGAATTAGTGTCTTATAAATGTGATTTGAATTTTATTAAAATCGTATATATGTATATTAATTTTTAAGTGGGTTCTGCTCCCATAGGTCACGTAGAGGTGAGTCACGTAGATATTTAGCACATAGAGGGTAACGTAGAGATTAGGGGCCACTCCAACTAACTTCCACGGAGAAAGTTTTATATATGATATAAATTTAATCAGAATAGAATATATTTGAAGTTTTAAGGGAGGTTCGACCTCCGCAGTAAACTTAGGTTAAAAAGGGCACTAGAAGATTCTAGACAACTTTTATTGTTTTCCTCAGACAGTGTTATACATATGACTTAGATTTCATAAAAATAGGATATATTTGAAGTTTTAAGGGTGTTATGTACTCATAGCCCCTTAGGTGTGCACTTAAAGATTCAAGAAATCTTCCATTGTATTTCCAAGTAAATTTTACATAGCAATACGCTATTAGGTTTTATGAAGATTATCTAACCTTTCTTTATATACTGAGTACACAAACATCACATGCACGCACATACACACAGACATTGAGTTACTCATCCCGACGAGACGTGTAAACGTCGAAATATTGGTTCAGTCACGTAGACTATTTCTAATATTTATATAATGTTATGTATAAAAGCGCTTATTTGTATTGAGCACTTTTGAAAAATATTGAATTTACACTTATATTATAAGTATATTTGAACTTAATTAACTATTTTATATATATATATATATATATATATATATATATATATATATATATATATATATAAACTATTCACTATCTGTAGATTAATAGACAAAAATAGACAAAAATGTACATTGTTGCTTCAATTTAAATCACATTAATAAAATATTTCTGAATGTGGGGGATTCATATTATTAGAAAAGTTAATTTAATTATCAGACAAGTATTACAACAAATGCAATTATATTCTGAATTTCATCAATACATCGTTTTCATGATTAGTTCAATTGTGCTTCTTGGTCCGCAATAGTTAAACATATTTGTAGCTAGTCACAGCATTTTTATTATAGAATTGCTCAAGATTAATTTATTAAAATATTATTCAACCAATCGTAGAGGGGGGATTTCTTCCATTTAATACAAACAAAACTACCATTGAGAAAGGGTCCAAAAAGCTACCTGTAACCGATTCGAAACTATATAAAGCAAGTTTTTGAGCGAAACAAGCAGTCAATCAAAATATCTTGTTCAGTTCGCTAACATGATTACTAACATTAAAATGCGCGTCATAATCATACTCACATAAACTTGCTGTTTTGCTTACCCAAATTCATATTATTGAATCACACGAACACATAAGTGTGTTCGTCATATACTCACACACAGTAATACACTGCTGTATTTACGCAAATACACGCTAATCAGCGTGTGTATATAGTGGCTGTTCTCTCTAAGCAAAACACTCCTGTTAAGATATTGCTTCCCTTTGTGATTGTGTATTTATTGAACACATATGTTTATCTACTATACTAGTTCTAATTTTATTTCAAAATCGATTAAAAGTTTGGTCATCTATATAATACTGAATTTATGTGATTGTAACGTTGTATGTTTATACAGCAAAACCTTTCAACAATATGGTATTATTAGCCAACCAAGGACAGCAAAAGAATATAAAACGACAAATAAATATAACGTTAGTAATGTATAAAAATAAGGTGTCGTTAACCAAATACAAAATAGAATAAAATATGAATGGAAAACGTTAAGTATTCTCTTAGACATCTCGTGCACAGTATAAAATGGATCTGAAAATGTTAGAATTGTGTGAAACTAAAGATACGTCTAGGTCGGACAAAATATTGAAAATAAAAATGACGTCTTCAAAATAACCGCCAAGTGGGTGTCGGACAATACAAGAATGGCTACTATCATGTAGTGCACTTATGACATCCGAAAAATCCTAGATCGATGAAAGGAATTTGATAGGAAAGCAATTTGATAGACGTAGAATAAGAATAATAACGAGAACCAAAATAATAATAATAGAAGTAGATAATAATAGATCTGATGAAAATTGCGATGCCTATTACCAGTGTATTATAAATGTTATAATGTTACACTTGGTAAGAGATATATATTGAATCCGAAAAGTGCTCAATACGCTTAATAGAGCGGGTGTGTGTAAGAATACATTATTACACTTGATCAGTGGTATATGCTGAATCAGTAGGTGTTCAATACCCTAGGTAGAACAGACGTGTGTAATGATACAGTAGTATATGTCCTAAGGGAAGACAAGAAACTTGGCGTTTCTCGGTAATACATTAAAACACATATAGATTTCATTATATTTTCAAGAGAAGGCAGGGGAGACAGAAACTCGGTGCTGCCCGGGAGCAATAACTTTAAAACTGAAATTTCAGATGAATAACTTACATAATTATTATTTTCAATACATTAAAACAAGAGAGAGAGTAATGTGCTGAACGAATGTGATTACAAGGGGGTGGGGATGGAGGGGGGCAGAGATGAAGAAAAGATAGAAAGATAGGGAGGCGCATAGAGAGATGTAGAATATTTAATATAAATATGTTACACACACTTTTAACCTATTCTATTTTGTTTTTCGTGACCCGAGCAACGCCGGGTAGCCCTTCTAGTCATTATATAAATGTATTTATGTACTGCTTGGTAGTTGTTATAGTGATATTTTCATTTACATTTTCACCAAATAGTTTTTAGTGTTGTAAACCTTTTTTTAGAAACCAAAAAAACAGAAAAGACCAAAAGATAGAGAAACGACTCCAATTCCACTGTTACGGCCGAGACTTTAAACTTAAATTGGTGACCATTGTGGCAAATGTTTGTCGCTGAAGGTAAAAGGTAAAAAGTCATATATGTAGGAAGTTAAACGATAAAGGGGTGTCATCGATTTAAATAGGCATGGGTTTAATTTTTTGGGTAATCTTGCAGTATGGTTAAAAGGCAAGAAATCATAAACAAAAGAAAAAAATAACCTATACCAAATGAAGTAGAATTTAATTATTTACCGACCGGTATACTTTTAACGTTTTGTAATTTTTTATTTCATAATTTGTTTCCGATGTTTAGTATGTCTTATCGTCACACTAACATTAACATGACTAACTACATGAGACCAAAAGCTTCGAGATACTGCAACTTATTTTGAAATTAACAAAATTTTGAAACAGTTTCAGAACGTTAAAAGCATACAGAGCGATAGAAAATTAAATTAAAGGTGAAAGTTAGTAGTTGTAATTTTTATTATTTTCGATTTCTCAGCTGTGAACTATAATATCTCGGGGCTGGAAGAATAATGTCGGCGTCTATATTTGATTTTTACCGGATCTGAACCGGAGATATTGACGACATTTTATTTAGAAATAAAAAAGGAGATAAAAATAGTTTAAAACCGTGAAAAATATACAGGTTGGTAGAAAATAAAATTTTATTGCGTTTGGTAAAAGTTATTTGTTATTTTTTTTTGTTTTTATTTCGATTTCTTATATGTTAACTATGCTACAAGATTACCAATTTTTTATATAAGTGGTCTGTTTTCACGACACATCAGCCCGAAAACCAGGACATAAATGAAAAATGTCCGCTTAGAAGCGTTAGAGGAGGGAAACTGTTTATTAAATCGACATTGCCTTTTCTAACTAGCATAAGTATTTAGACGCTTTTAGTCATGATCCAAATCTCTCGCCTAAAATCGCATCTAGTCATTAGGTCAGACAGACTGCTTTCACATCTATCCGAATCTCTAGTCTATCCGACCTTATCTACCTCAGATCAAAAATAGAATTCAAATCCCACATAAAAACTACGTGCTTCAAACCCATACCTGAAACTCACAATGTTTTTACGGTAACAGTGGATACAATCAGCCTCCGTATGGGTAACATTTACCGTCGCCGATTGAGTGAGTTTCATACGGGAGTTCCCATACTTTGAGAAGACATCAAAGTTTTCACGCAGCACCTGACAATCTCCAAACGATACGTAAGTGGGTTTTATCGATTACTACACTTGGATCATGATGATCGGCTACTTAGCCGGTCCGAAGCGGGTTCATTTTCGCTGCCCGCTGAATTCATGCGGAACAGGCTGTTGGCATCGAAGGACCAAAAATGAATTTAACATCAGGTTTTGTTCTGGAAATAAAAGTGAAGCAAACTAGCACTCTCTAATGTGTATTTTTTTTTATTATTCGGGCTACTGTTCTCATCTTGAGTGTTATTCTCATAACGTTTCGGCCGATGTAACCTCCGACCTTCTTCAGGTGTATCTTGTTGAACTCGGGAATCTTTCTGTCGAACTCGAGAATCTGTACGGAATTTCGAACGAAATCCTTTATTTAATCAACGGAGGTAGATTGTTCTTGTTCCCTCAGCCATGACCGGGTAGAAGCCTTATATAATTCGCAATTGTATTCTTAGTATCGGTGGCACTAAGGATTGAACCTTCAACCTCCAGAAGAGTGTCACTTAGAACTGAATTTTACTTAGTACTTCATCCATTACGCCACGGGTCCAAATAATACAAATTATAAATCCTCTTTTAAAAAAATTCAGAAACATAATATCACTCTCTAGTTTGTTACCAAGGAAATGGCTGTTGTAATTCACCCACGACAAGCGTAATTATAATTATACTAGAAGGAAGACCCGATGTTCTTCGGGATTGAATGAGGTTAACTACTATCTACTTTCTCACTATACTCAAAACACCATATTATTTACTTTGTTTTTACTGACCTCCTTCTTCCGTTTCGCCCCCTAATATAGTTATACATATTTAATGTGCATTTTATCCCGAGCAACGTCGGGTCTGCCTGCTAGTATTTAATAAGAATGAGATGTCTTAAGAATATACTTGAAGTCAATGATGATATTTCATACTTTAAATTAATCTTAGAATGATTGGGTAACCCTGCTAGGCTCAATCTGTTTTGCCAAGAAACCATGCTAAGTATATGCTGATTAATAATTTGTATGTAAGCTTGAGTCCACTGTGTACATGAAAATTGCGAAACCCGGACATACAGGCAGACAGACAAACAGGCCCTATCAGTTTTTTTTAATATTTCTTTTTATATCTATATACTTATATATACATTAATATATATTTCTTTATTTGTAAACTATATTGCCATATATTTATATATGTATATATATATATATATATATATATATATATATATATATATATATATATATATATATATATATATATACATATATATATGTATAGAGAGAGAGAGAGAAAGAGAGAGAAAGAGAGAGAGCGTGGGTAGAGATGAAAATAAAAAAGACTTGATTTTGAGCGTACAGGTAGATAGATCAACAGGCCGCATCAGTTTTTGTATATTTCTTTATATATATATATATATATATATATATATATATATATATATATATATATACTTATATATATGCATTAATATATATTGATATATTAATAATATATATATATATAGAGAGAGAAAGATATATTATATAAAGAGAGAGGTAAAAGAAATATATGGCGCATGGAGAGAGATGGAAAGGAAAAAGACTTTAGTTTGAGCTATTCTTCTTCAACACATTCTTCATTTAGAAATGGTTTTCTTTTGTGCAATCGAAATATCCGATAATAATCGCCCATTGCAATTTCTTATGCAAGATAAGAACGGGTTACATCTACACTTGATATATATATATATATATATATATATATATATATATATATATATATATATATTAGCTCGCAACTTTTATCTGCAAATACAAATCAGTTCATTACTATTTCATTATGTTTTCCATCGTTTCGGCCATTGTACAGCTGGAATCGCCACCGGCAGCCGCAATTCCAATAAAACCTGTCAAAGAAAAGCCGAACTGATATTGAAAATTTTCTTATCATCTGCGAATTCCATACGCGATGAGTTTGCCGTTAATTTTCTTATGGGAAAATCTTGAAAGCAGAGAAACCCGACAATCGCAGGGAAGTTTGATTGCGTACCAGGTACAATCGATTTCTACACCCTCTTTAATATCTGCGAATTTTAGAAGTAATTTAGCATTGAGTGTGTTACGTTTCATTCAGGGCACATGTTGGGTTATGTAATGCCAGGCGCAACATTTATTGTACACTATGTATTAATACGAACTTTTGTTTTCACCATTATTCCAAGTAATTCTAAGGTTCATGCCTTTCTAGATTGTATTAGGGCATAAGGGAACGAAATATAAGTAAATGTTATGTTTCGGAATATTTGAGATGAGGATTGATAATTTGTATTGTTTGGATTATTCTGATTACTGTTCTCATATTAGTTGTTTTATTTACAACGTCTCGGCCGATGTGAATTTCGGCCTTCTTGGGGTGCATCTTTTCGAATTTTGGAACCTTCTAGTCAAACTTAGGAATCTTTATCTCGAACCCAAGAATCGGGAGGTAACTTTTAACGTAACTCTTTATTTAATCTACGTGGGGTAAGTTCGGAGGTTCCACATAAGGATTCTCAGTTTCGACTACAAAGTTCTCATGTTCTAAAAGAGGCAACTGAAGAGGATCGGATATAGCATCGGCCGAAACATTGTGAATATAACAACCAACATGAGAATAGTAGTCCGAATAATCAAAGGAATCTAAATATAATTTACTGTTTTTATTTTAATGAAATGGCGGGGTTAGGCAAATGTATGAACTTATATTTATCACCAGCAATGAGTAAAGTACAGACAGAAATTCGTCTACAAATGTGTGCGTTTCCTATCAACATCTTCATACATTAACATCAAACAGTCGTGCGAAAAAAAGAAAGAAGAAACATTCGTTTGTAAAACTTTCTTTATTTTGAGATTTTCAAAAATATTTAGTTGTTCAGAAAGGAAAAACTGATTTCAGAAATGTTGTTTGTTTTTATTAATGGGTCACAACTTATCAATTCATCGTTCCTATTAGCACCAGTAGTGGATGTTAACTAAATAATACATGCCGCATTAATACTGGGACACTGAAACTAACCCCACTCCCAGCGGTATACAGATTGGCTGGCATGGCACCTCCTCATATCCGAAGGCATGCCCATGTGAGAATACAAAAACAAAAACAGGAAACCAAAGGAAAAAACCCTTATTTGGACATGGACAACCAAGTGGCAGAGCCTTGACTCTGCACGGAACTACGGCATTGACAAATGGAATGATCGGAATGACTACTTGAACAAAGTTATCCAAGAACCCAGAGAACATCTCCCATATGGAACGGATCTCTCAAAGAAGGGCTGGGTGACCCTGAACCGAGCAAAAGTGAAGGATGGAAGGACAGCCAGAAACCTTCAAAGTTGGGACCACAAACAAAAAGCAACTGTTCTTGTTCGAAATTCAAGACAGATAATGGAATACATCATCAGTGACTGCAGTGATGGACCAACTTGTACTGACCAGGATTTGATGGACTATAAACTTGATGCCAACGATGGATCCAGTATTAGCATGGTGAGATATGATGATGATGATCACTTATCAAGGCCCGGTGGGCATGTGAGGATAAGTGTTAAAGAGATCGTCGGTTGGTCGATGATCGCCTTCACAAGAGGACCGGAAATAATAGGTGGGATGAGCAGAAGATTACTTAAGAGGAATTGATTATCCAAGAGTATGATTCAAGAAGTGTTTGTTCACATTAGACTTGAATACGACCATGCTGAAGTCGGTTGGCAAGAAAACTCGTGGTATCTTGTTCCACGGGTGGGATGTTCTAGGAAATAAATTTTGTTCATGGAAGTTTAGTTTGGTTTTTGGTAAGGAAAGAGAGAAAAGTATGTTTTTGTTGTGGTTGTAGCTAGACAGGTTCTTGCTGTGAATGTTTTACAGGGACCATGGATTGGAGCTCAATCAAGCACCTACCATGAACATAACAATACAGTAGAAAGAGGCTATCAACGTCTCTTCTGTGTGAAATATGCTGTTGGGGCGAGAAGAGAACACTCCCATTCGGTTACGGGTCTATTTTGTACTCTGTCAAGACAGGCATAAGTGCTCCGAGTGGAACCTCCCTAGATATGACATCACTACCTCCCCATCGTAAGACGTGTCTGACTCTTATACAAGTAACGTATTGCGTCATAAGTGATGTACTTTCTGGAGCGGCAGAATGATATATTTATTTATCACATGCTGGACCAATTTGTCGAAATGTTCACCTTACCAATCTACTTTAGATGGTCGGACACCGTTGAAATACTGACATTAAGTGCCTTCGACGTTTCTTTGACACTTTGTCGGTGGTTTTATTCAACAATTACTTTCATTGTCAAGAGTGAATGGTCATTCTCTACATTCTTCATCTTAAAGGTTCCTATTTAAAATATGGAATTTCTGAAAACGCGTTCGTACAGCTCGATCACTTAGAGAGCTTTCCTTAGTGTTCTGATCATATTGGCACCTGTTTAGAAAGGAGTATGGGCAAGTTGGAACCGATGAAAGAAAATATACGCATCTCTTCTTTTGTCACCTTCGTTATTAAGGGCTTATATCTTTCAAAATTATATTCTTTAAGAATTAAAAAATACGTGTCAATTATTAAGCATGTCAGATTTTCGATAAAATACAGCTAAATTAGTAATTTAAATTTATTTTTGTAAGTGAGACAAACAATTGATCGGTATTTTTCAGAGCAATTTAATACTTTTTATATAAATAGAAATTTTGTCCGTCGTTCACAATTTTTCTGTCAGTCACAATTTTTTAAATGTAATACATACATTGCGGAAATTTGTCCAATTTCGAAATATCAGAGATCTTATCTACTTTTAGACATGGAGAATATTGCATTAATAGTAAATATAACATTCCCAAACAAATAAAACGGATGGCATGACCAGAAATCGAAACCGAAGCTTTGATATCCTCAATCTGTGGATCTACCTACCGCGATATTTAGACTTTCTTATAAATAGACTCTATAACATTGCCATAACAAGATAATTATAGCTTTAGCATGACATCATAGATTTATGATTTATGTCACGTTTCAAAACATGAATTCAAACATAAGCGATAACAAAAGAAAATGAATGGGTAACTATTATCAATAGCATTGAAAATTATTTTAATAGGCCAAAACAATTTATTTTGCGTTAACTACGTATTGTATGTAATTGATTAACAATTATATAATCCTTCCAGCCTAGCAAAAATAGTCTTGCTAGTGTATTAAAATAAAATTGTTAGTTCAATTTTTAGCAGACAGATTCAGTTTTCGATATAAGTTTAATGTAAAATGATAAAAAATAATCCTGTTCACAAAGGGTTCTCGGAATTTGGGGATCATTTTACTTTAGATTTACAATATATAGCAAACTGAATCCCACTGTAAAAATTGAAATGATTAATTAAAAATATTTTAGAATTTTAGAATTTCCTGTTAAATAGAGTGAGTTAATCCGAAAACACAAAATTTAGAAGGTATAGTCAAGAAATCCTTGGAGAGATAATTATACGTTAAACTTAAATAGCAAACAGCCACTAATGAAAAAGGGTTAAAAAAAAATCTATAATCACGGCTTCTCTATGCACGAAATGTTATCTTTTCGTTGAATTAATTCAATAAATTTAATTTTTTTCTTCATAATTAAATTAATTTTTATGTAAAAAAAATACATATGCATATATTTATTGTCAACTTGATTCCATAAAACTACTTTTTGATGCATAGAAATGGCATGAAATTTAATTAGTGGAAAGCGCATTTTTCGCGTTTTAGTTTCATTTCGCTTATGGATGGTTATATTTACCTCAGACTAATACAATTAGACTAAAGATCTGTCCGCTTCATATATTTGTTCCGTGCGCGATATGTCTCGTCGGTGATGTACTTGCTGGAGTCATTGAACGATTCAGGCCTTATAAATGCCACACTTTCTCTTCCAGAGATCAACTGGGGGTATTCCTGCAGATGTTCAATTGTTCTGCATGGCTCCAGAAACTGTACGAATATCAAGTGAGTTTAAACGAGTCGAAGACTTATCGTATGGTTCGTTGTAAGTATCTTAACCAATAAAGATTATATTAATACTTCTCTTTTTAGTGAATATGTTTTAGCTATTATGTTTCGGACCTGTAGGATAACGGATATACGTGCTAAGTAGTAATCAGTTCTAAGTAACAGTTTCCTGGAGTTGGGAGAATCAATCTTCTGGGTGGGCGATACTAAGAATACAATTACAATTCCGTACAGATTTCGGAGTTCGACATAAAAATTCACCTGAAAGAGGTCGGAGGTTACATTGGCCGAAACGTTGTAAGAACAATATCCAAGATGAGAACAACAGTCCGAATAATCAAAATTATCCAAATGGTGTATCCTATCAGAAGGACGGATAATATTTTTACTCATAACTTTTATTAAATATACTAGTCGAAATTGATGGTTACTTTTAGCATTACGTTTTTGTTTATGATTATTTTATTTTAGATTTACACGACAGGAATTGCTGTGAGAAATCCGATGTGTGATACTTATTTTTGTCGTTCTTCATTACTTGTGAAGAGCATTATATGCTACTGGGTAAAGTAGAAGAATGAAATGGCTCAGACTGTTTCCTTGAGTCTGGTACCTTTTAGCCTAGCATAATTTGTCGTGTAAAACTTTTGAAGTTATGAGTCTTGCCAACTTTCTTCGATATTGTTATATATCACTACTTGGTGTTACTTGTGATCCATTGAAATGAGATACTGGCTACCTGACCGAAAGACGTATTTAGTGTGTTCGAAAATTCATTTCCGTTTGTGGCTGTTCGTATTTACGTCAGACTAATGCATTGAGACTGGCAGTGCGATGACTTAATAGTCGGTAGAATTGACAAACTGTATTACTTCTTTAGCGTTCACAATCTGACGAAAAGTATATTGCTTCACTTCTACTCAGCAAAGGGTAACAGGACTAAATGTACTTGCAGCACCCCAATTATTATAGGAGCTGAAAGGAGCGAGATGGACACTGTATCTAAGATAACTCAAAGCTTCTACCTTTCCGAATGTAAACATAAAACGTATTTTAAAACTGACTAAATTTCACAATAGCAGTTTTCTATTAAAAAGCAACAAAACAATTTATTTATACTTACTTTAAAATCTGTATATGTATAGATATGTTAGTACAAATGCATAATACTAAAGTAAGAATTTAACGGAGATTTCCGAGGTATGGGGAAAAACAGCGAGATTTGCCGAAACATGCAGACAATAAATTATGCAGACCAATATTTAGAAAACCCGACCTTTTTGCCAATTTACCATCGCAGATTTCTGGTGTATATCCGTTTCGGAGGAAGAATATCACCCACCTTGTTCTTCTATTTCGGCAACATCGCTCTGTTCTACTACTAATATTTCGTAAATATACCTTATTCCAATTCGGAAACACCGCTTCTTTCTTGTTTTTTGTCTCATACTGCTCCTAATATTTCGTAAATATGCCTTATCCCAATTCGGAAACACAGCTTCTTTCTACTTTTTTGTCTTATACTACTTCTAATATTTCGCAAATATGCCTAATTCCAATTCGGAAACACCGCTTCTTTCTACTTTTTTGTCTCATACTGCTTCTAATATTTCTTAAATATGCCTAATTCCAATTCGGAAACAACGCTTCTTTCTACGTTTTTGTTTTATACTACTTCTAATATTTCTTAAATATGCCTAATTCCAATTCGGAAACACCGCTTCTTTCTACGTTTTTGTCTTATACTACTTTTAATATTTCTTAAATATGCCTAATTCCAATTCGGAAACACCGCTTCTTTCTACTTTTGTGTCTCATACTGCTTCTAATATTTCGTAAATATGCCTTATCCCAATTCGGAAACACCGCTTCTTTCTACTTTTTTGTCTTATACTACTTCTAATATTTCGTAAATATGCCTAATTCCAATTCGGAAACACCGCTTCTTTCTACTTTTTTGTCTCATACTGCTTCTAATATTTCGTAAATATGCCTTATCCCAATTCGGAAACACCGCTTCTTTCTACGTTTTTGTCTTATACTACTTCTAATATTTCGTAAATATGCCTAATTCCAATTCGGAAACACCGCTTCTTTCTACTTTTTTGTCTCATACTGCTTCTAATATTTCGTAAATATGCCTTATCCCAATTCGGAAACACCGCTTCTTTCTACTTTTTTGTCTTATACTACTTCTAATATTTCGTAAATATGCCTTATCCCAATTCGGAAACACCGCTTCTTTCTACTTTTTTGTCTTATACTACTTCTAATATTTCGTAAATATGCCTAATTCCAATTCGGAAACACCGCTTCTTTCTACTTTTTTGTCTTATACTACTTCTAATATTTCGTAAATATGCCTTATCCCAATTCGGAAACACCGCTTCTTTCTACTTTTTTGTCTTATACTACTTCTAATATTTCGTAAATATGCCTAATTCCAATTCGGAAACACCGCTTCTTTCTACTTTTTTGTCTTATACTACTTCTAATATTTCGTAAATATGCCTTATCCCAATTCGGAAACACCGCTTCTTTCTACTTTTTTGTCTTATACTACTTCTAATATTACGTAAATATGCCTAATTCCAATTCGGAAACACCGCTTCTTTCTACTTTTTTGTCTTATACTACTTCTAATATTTCTTAAATATGCCTAATTCCAATTCGGAAACACCGCTTCTTTCTACGTTTTTGTCTTATACTACTTTTAATATTTCTTAAATATGCCTAATTCCAATTCGGAAACACCGCTTCTTTCTACTTTTTTGTCTCATACTGCTTCTAATATTTCGTAAATATGCCTTATCCCAATTCGGAAACACCGCTTCTTTCTACTTTTTTGTCTTATACTACTTCTAATATTTCGTAAATATGCCTAATTCCAATTCGGAAACACCGCTTCTTTCTACTTTTTTGTCTCATACTGCTTCTAATATTTCGTAAATATGCCTTATCCCAATTCGGAAACACCGCTTCTTTCTACTTTTTTGTCTCATACTGCTTCTAATATTTCGTAAATATGCCTTATCCCAATTCGGAAACAGTGCTTCTTTCTACTTTTTTGTTTTATACTACTTTTAATATTTCTTAAATATGCCTAATTCCAATTCGGAAACACCGCTTCTTTCTACGTTTTTGTCTTATACTACTTTTAATATTTCTTAAATATGCCTAATTCCAATTCGGAAACACCGCTTCTTTCTACTTTTTTGTTTTATACTACTTTTAATATTTCTTAAATTTGCCTAATTCCAATTCGGAAACACCGCTTCTTTCTACTTTTTTGTCTTATACTACTTCTAATATTTCGTAAATATGCCTAATTCCAATTCGGAAACACCGATTCTTTCTACGTTTTTGTTTTATACTACTTCTAATATTTCGTAAATATGCCTTATCCCAATTCGGAAACACCGCTTCTTTCTACTTTTTTGTCTTATACTACTTCTAATATTTCGTAAATATGCCTAATCCCAATTCGGAAACACCGCTTCTTTCTACTTTTTTGTCTTATACTACTTCTAATATTTCGTAAATATGCCTTATCCCAATTCGGAAACACCGCTTCTTTCTACTTTTTTGTCTTATACTACTTTTAATATTTCTTAAATATGCCTAATTCTCATTCGGAAACACCGCTTCTTTCTACGTTTTTGTTTTATACTACTTTTAATATTTCTTAAATATGCCTAATTCCAATTCGGAAACACCGCTTCTTTCTACTTTTTTGTCTCATACTGCTTCTAATATTTCGTAAATATGCCTTATCCCAATTCGGAAACACCGCTTCTTTCTTGTTTTTTGTCTTATACTACTTCTAATATTTCGTAAATATGCCTAATTCCAATTCGGAAACACCGCTTCTTTCTACTTTTTTGTCTTATACTACTTCTAATATTTCGTAAATATGCCTAAATCCAATTCGGAAACACCGCTTCTTTCTACTTTTTTGTCTTATACTACTTTTAATATTTCTTAAATATGCCTAATTCCAATTCAGAAACACCGCTTCTTTCTACGTTTTTGTCTTATACTACTTTTAATATTTCTTAAATATGCCTAATTCCAATTCGGAAACACCGCTTCTTTCTACTTTTTTGTCTCATACTGCTTCTAATATTTCGTAAATATGCCTTATCCCAATTCGGAAACACCGCTTCTTTCTACTTTTTTGTCTTATACTACTTTTAATATTTCGTAAATATGCCTAATTCCAATTCGGAAACACCGCTTCTTTCTACGTTTTTGTCTTATACTACTTCTAATATTTCGTAAATATGCCTTATCCCAATTCGGAAACACCGCTTCTTTCTACTTTTTTGTCTTATACTACTTTTAATATTTCTTAAATATGCCTAATTCCAATTCGGAAACACCGCTTCTTTCTAAGTTTTTGTTTTATACTACTTTCAATATTTCTTAAATATGCCTAATTCCAATTCGGAAACACCGCTTCTTTCTACTTTTTTTCTTATACAACTTCTAATATTTCGTAAATATGCCTAATTCCAATTCGGAAACACTGCTTCTTTCTACGTTTTTGTTTTATACTACTTCTAATATTTCGTAAATATGCCTTATCCCAATTCGGAAACACCGCTTCTTTCTACTTTTTTGTCTTATACTACTTCTAATATTTCGTAAATATGCCTTATCCCAATTCGGAAACACCGCTTCTTTCTACTTTTTTGTCTTATACTACTTCTAATATTTCGTAAATATGCCTAATTCCAATTCGGAAACACCGCTTCTTTCTACGTTTTTGTCTCATACTACTTCTAATATTTCGTAAATATGCCTTATCCCAATTTGGAAATACCGCTTCTTTCTACTTTTTTGTCTTATACTACTTCTAATATTTCGTAAATATGCCTAATTCCAATTAGGAAACACCGCTTCTTTCTACGTTTTTGTCTTATACTACTTCTAATATTTCGTAAATATGCCTAATTCCAATTCGGAAACACCGCTTCTTTCTACTTTTTTGTCTTATACTACTTTTAATATTTCTTAAATATGCCTAATTCCAATTCGGAAACACCGCTTCTTTCTACGTTTTTGTCTTATACTACTTCTAATATTTCGTAAATATGCCTTATCCCAAGTCGGAAACACCGCTTCTTTCTACTTTTTTGTTTTATACTACTTTTAATATTTCTTAAATATGCCTAATTCCAATTGTGAAACACCGCTTCTTTCTACGTTTTTGTCTTATACTACTTCTAATATTTCGTAAATATGCCTTATCCCAATTCGGACACACCGCTTCTTTCTACTTTTTTGTTTTATACTACTTTTAATATTTCGTAAATATGCCTAATTCCAATTTGGAAACACCGCTTCTTTCTACTTTTTTGTCTTATACTACTTCTAATATTTCGTAAATATGCCTTATCCCAATTCGGAAACACCGCTTCTTTCTACTTTTTTGTTTTATACTACTTTTAATATTTCTTAAATATGCCTAATTCCAATTCGGAAACACCGCTTCTTTCTACGTTTTTGTCTTATACTACTTTTAATATTTCTTAAATATGCCTAATTCCAATTCGGAAATACCGCTTCTTTCTACGTTTTTGTCTTATACTACTTTTAATATTTCGTAAATATGCCTTATCCCAATTCGAAAACACCGCTTCTTTCTACTTTTTTGTTTTATACTACTTTTAATATTTCTTAAATATGCCTAATTCCAATTCGGAAACACCGCTTCTTTCTACGTTTTTGTCTTATACTACTTCTAATATTTCATAAATATGCCTTATCCCAATTCGGAAACACCGCTTCTTTCTACTTTTTTGTTTTATACTACTTTTAATATTTCTTAAATATGCCTAATTCCAATTCAGAAACACCGCTTCTTTCTACGTTTTTGTCTTATACTACTTTTAATATTTCTTAAATATGCCTTATCCCAATTCGGAAACACCGCTTCTTTCTACCTTTTTGTGTAATACTACTTTTAATATTTCTAAAATATGCCTAATTCCAATTCGGAAACACCGCTTCTTTCTACGTTTTTGTTTTATACTACTTTTAATATTTCTTAAATATGCCTAATTCCAATTCGGAAACACCGCTTCTTTCTACGTTTTTGTCTTATACTACTTCTAATATTTCGTAAATATGCCTTATCTCAATTCGGAAACACCGCTTCTTTCTACTTTTTTGTTTTATACTACTTTTAATATTTCTTAAATATGCCTAATTCCAATTCGGAAACACCGCTTCTTTCTACTTTTTTGTCTCATACTACTTCTACTTTTTCGTAAACATGCCTTATCCCAATTCGGAAACACCGCTTCTTTCTACTTTTTTGTTTTATACTACTTTTAATATTTCGTAAATATGCCTTATCCCAATTCGGAAACACCGCTTCTTTCTACTTTTTTGTTTTATACTACTTTTAATATTTCTTAAATATGCCTAATTCCAATTCGGAAACACCGCTTCTTTCTACGTTTTTGTCTTATACTACTTCTAATATTTCGTAAATATGCCTTATCCCAATTCGGAAACACCGCTTCTTTCAACTTTTTGGTTTTATACTACTTTTAATATTTCTTAAATATGCCTAATTCCAATTCGGAAACACCGCTTCTTTCTACGTTTTTGTCTTATACTACTTCTAATATTTCGTAAATATGCCTTATCCCAATTCGGAAACACCGCTTCTTTCTACTTTTTTTTCTTATACTACTTCTAATATTTCGTAAATATGCCTAATTCCAATTAGGAAACACCGCTTCTTTCTACTTTTTTGTCTTATACTACTTCTAATATTTCGTAAATATGCCTAATTCCAATTCGGAAACACCGCTTCTTTCTACTTTTTTGTCTTATACTACTTTTAATATTTCTTAAATATGCCTAATTCCAATTCGGAAACACCGCTTCTTTCTACGTTTGTGTCTTATACTACTTCTAATATTTCGTAAATATGCCTTATCCCAATTCGGAAACACCGCTTCTTTCTACTTTTTAGTTTTATACTACTTTTAATATTTCTTAAATATGCCTAATTCCAATTCGGAAACACCGCTTCTTTCTACGTTTTTGTTTTATACTACTTTTAATATTTCGTAAATATGCCTAATTCCAATTTGGAAACACCGCTTCTTTCTACTTTTTTGTCTTATACTACTTCTTATATTTCGTAAATATGCCTTATCCCAATTCGGAAACACCGCTTCTTTCTACTTCTTTGTTTTATACTACTTTTAATATTTCTTAAATATGCCTAATTCCAATTCGGAAACACCGCTTCTTTCTACGTTTTTGTCTTATACTACTTTTAATATTTCGTAAATATGCCTAATTCCAATTCGGAAATACCGCTTCTTTCTACGTTTTTGTCTTATACTACTTTTAATATTTCGTAAATAGGCCTTATCCCAATTCGGAAACACCGCTTCTTTCTACTTTTTTGTTTTATACTACTTTTAATATTTCTTAAATATGCCTAATTCCAATTCGGAAACACCGTTCTTTCTACGTTTTTGTCTTATACTACTTCTAATATTTCGTAAATAGGCCTTATCCCAATTCGGAAACACCGCTTCTTTCTACTTTTTTGTTTTATACTACTTTTAATATTTCTTAAATATGCCTAATTCCAATTCGGAAACACCGCTTCTTTCTACGTTTTTGTCTTATACTACTTATAATATTTCTTAAATATGCCTAATTCTAATTCGGAAACACCGCTTCTTTCTACGTTTTTGTCTTATACTACTTCTAATATTTCGTAAATATGCCTAATCCCAATTCGGAAACACCGCTTCTTTCTACTTTTTTGTTTTATACTACTTTTAATATTTCTTAAATATGCCTAATTCCAATTCGGAAACACCGCTTCTTTCTACTTTTTTGTCTTATACTACTTCTAATATTTCGTAAATATGCCTTATCCCAATTCGGAAACACCGCTTCTTTCTACTTTTTTGTTTTATACTACTTTTAATATTTCTTAAATATGCCTAATTCCAATTCGGAAACACCGCTTCTTTCTACGTTTTTGTCTTATACTACTTCTAATATTTCGTAAATATGCCTTATCCCAATTCGGAAACACCGCTTCTTTCTATTTTTTTGTTTTATACTACTTTAAATATTTCTTAAATATGCCTAATTCCAATTCGGAAACACCGCTTCTTTCTACTTTTTTGTCTAATACTACTTCTAATATTTCGTAAATATGCCTTATCCCAATTCGGAAACACCGCTTCTTTCTACTTTTTTGTTTTATACTACTTTTAATATTTCTTAAATATGCCTAATTCCAATTCGGAAACACCGCTTCTTTCTACGTTTTTGTTTTATACTACTTTTAATATTTCTTAAATATGCCTAATCCCAATTCGGAAACACCGCTTCTTTCTACGTTTTTGTCTTATACTACTTCTAATATTTCGTAAATATGCCTTATCCCAATTCGGAAACACCGCTTCTTTCTACTTTTTTGTTTTATACTACTTTTAATATTTCTTAAATATGCCTAATTCCAATTCGGAAACACCGCTTCTTTCTACGTTTTTGTCTTATACTACTTCTAATATTTCGTAAATATGCCTTATCCCAATTCGGAAACACCGCTTCTTTCTACTTTTTTGTTTTATACTACTTTTAATATTTCTTAAATATGCCTAATTCCAATTCGGAAACACCGCTTCTTTCTACGTTTTTGTTTTATACTACTTTTAATATTTCTAACATATGCCTAATTCCAATTCGGAAACACCGCTTCTTTCTACGTTTTTGTTTTATACTACTTTTAATATTTCTTAAATATGCCTAATTCCAATTCGGAAACACTGCTTCTTTCTACGTTTTTGTTTTATACTACTTTTAATATTTCTTAAATATGCCTAATTCCAATTCGGAAACACCGCTTCTTTCTACGTTTTTGTCTTATACTACTTCTAATATTTCGTAAATATGCCTTATCCCAATTCGGAAACACCGCTTCTTTCTACTTTTTATTTTTATACTACTTTTAATATTTCTTAAATATGCCTAATTCCAATTCGGAAACACCGCTTCTTTCTACGTTTTTGTCTTATACTACTTCTAATATTTCGTAAATATGCCTAATTCCAATTCGGAAACACCGCTTCTTTCTACGTTTTTGTTTTATACTACTTTTAATATTTCTTAAATATGCCTAATTCCAATTCGGAAACACCGCTTCTTTCTACGTTTTTGTCTTATACTACTTCTAATATTTCGTAAATATGCCTTATCCCAATTCGGAAACACCGCTTCTTTCTACTTTTTTGTTTTATACTACTTTTAATATTTCTTAAATATGCCTAATTCCAATTCGGAAACACCGCTTCTTTCTACGTTTTTGTTTTATACTACTTTTAATATTTCTTAAATATGCCTAATTCCAATCCGGAAACACAGCTTCTTTCTACGTTTTTGTTTTATACTACTTTTAATATTTCTTAAATATGCCTAATTCCAATTCGGAAACACCGCTTTTTTCTACGTTTTTGTTTTATACTACTTCTAATATTTCGTAAATATGCCTTATCCCAATTCGGAAACACCGCTTCTTTCTACTTTTTTGTTTTATACTACTTTTAATATTTCTTAAATATGCCTAATTCCAATTCGGAAACACCGCTTCTTTCTACTTTTTTGTCTTATACTACTTCTAATATTTCGTAAATATGCCTTATCCCAATTCGGAAACACCGCTTCTTTCTACTTTTTTGTTTTATACTACTTTTAATATTTCTTAAATATGCCTAATTCCAATTCGGAAACACCGCTTCTTTCTACGTTTTTGTTTTATACTACTTTTAATATTTCTTAAATATGCCTAATTCCAATTCGGAAACACCGCTTCTTTCTACGTTTTTGTCTTATACTACTTCTAATATTTCGTAAATATGCCTTATCCCAATTCGGAAACACCGCTTCTTTCTATTTTTTTGTTTTATACTACTTTTAATATTTCTTAAATATGCCTAATTCCAATTCGGAAACACCGCTTCTTTCTACTTTTTTGTCTCATACTACTTCTAATATTTCGTAAATATGCCTTATCCCAATTCGGAAACACCGCTTCTTTCTACTTTTTTGTTTTATACTACTTTTAATATTTCTTAAATATGCCTAATTCCAATTCGGAAACACCGCTTCTTTCTACGTTTTTGTTTTATACTACTTTTAATATTTCTTAAATATGCCTAATCCCAATTCGGAAACACCGCTTCTTTCTACGTTTTTGTCTTATACTACTTCTAATATTTCGTAAATATGCCTTATCCCAATTCGGAAACACCGCTTATTTCTACTTTTTTGTTTTATACTACTTCTAATATTTCGTAAATATGCCTAATTCCAATTCGGAAACACCGCTTCTTTCTACGTTTTTGTCTTATACTACTTCTAATATTTCGTAAATATGCCTTATCCCAATTCGGAAACACCGCTTCTTTCTACTTTTTTGTTTTATACTACTTTTAATATTTCTTAAATATGCCTAATTCCAATTCGGAAACACCGCTTCTTTCTACGTTTTTGTTTTATACTACTTTTAATATTTCTTAAATATGCCTAATTCCAATTCGGAAAAACCGCTTCTTTCTACGTTTTTGTTTTATACTACTTTTAATATTTCTTAAATATGCCTAATTCCAATTCGGAAACACCGCTTCTTTCTACGTTTTTGTTTTATACTACTTTTAATATTTCTTAAATAGGCCTAATTCCAATTCGGAAACACCGCTTCTTTCTACGTTTTTGTCTTATACTACTTCTAATATTTCGTAAATATGCCTTATCCCAATTCGGAAACACCGCTTCTTTCTACTTTTTATTTTTATACTACTTTTAATATTTCTTAAATATGCCTAATTCCAATTCGGAAACACCGCTTCTTTCTACGTTTTTGTCTTATACTACTTCTAATATTTCGTAAATATGCCTAATTCCAATTCGGAAACACCGCTTCTTTCTACGTTTTTGTTTTATACTACTTTGTATATTTCTTAAATATGCCTAATTCCAATTCGGAAACACCGCTTCTTTCTACGTTTTTGTCTTATACTACTTCTAATATTTCTTAAATATGCCTAATTCCAATTCGGAAACACCGCTTCTTTCTACGTTTTTGTTTTATACTACTTTTAATATTTCTTAAATATGCCTAATTCCAATCCGGAAACACAGCTTCTTTCTACGTTTTTGTTTTATACTACTTTTAATATTTCTTAAATATGCCTAATTCCAATTCGGAAACACCGCTTCTTTCTACGTTTTTGTCTTATACTACTTCTAATATTTCGTAAATATGCCTTATCCCAATTCGGAAACACCGCTTCTTTCTACTTTTTTGTTTTATACTACTTTTAATATTTCTTAAATATGCCTAATTCCAATTCGGAAACACCGCTTCTTTCAACTTTTTTGTCTTATACTACTTCTAATATTTCGTAAATATGCCTTATCCCAATTCGGAAACACCGCTTCTTTCTACTTTTTTGTTTTATACTACTTTTAATATTTCTTAAATATGCCTAATTCCAATTCGGAAACACCGCTTCTTTCTACGTTTTTGTCTTATACTACTTCTAATATTTCGTAAATATGCCTTATCCCAATTCGGAAACACCGCTTCTTTCTACGTTTTTGTTTTATACTACTTTTAATATTTCTTAAATATGCCTTATCCCAATTCGGAAACACCGCTTCTTTCTACGTTTTTGTCTTATACTACTTCTAATATTTCGTGAATATGCCTAATTCCAATTCGGAAACACCGCTTCTTTCTACTTTTTTGTTTTATACTACTTTTAATATTTCTTAAATATGCCTAATTCCAATTCGGAAACACCGCTTCTTTCTACGTTTTTGTTTTATACTACTTTTAATATTTCTTAAATATGCCTAATTCCAATTCGGAAACACCGCTTCTTTCTACGTTTTTGTTTTATACTACTTTTAATATTTCTTAAATATGCCTAATTCCAATTCGGAAACACCGCTTCTTTCTACGTTTTTGTTTTATACTACTTTTAATATTTCTTAAATATGCCTAATTCCAATTCGGAAACACCGCTTCTTTCTACGTTTTTGTCTTATACTACTTCTAATATTTCGTAAATATGCCTTATCCCAATTCGGAAACACCGCTTCTTTCTACTTTTTTGTTTTATACTACTTTTAATATTTCTTAAATATGCCTAATTCAAAGTCGGAAACACCGCTTCTTTCTACGTTTTTGTCTTATACTACTTTTAATATTTCTTAAATATGCCTAATTCCAATTCGGAAATACCGCTTCTTTCTACGTTTTTGTCTTATACTACTTTTAATATTTCGTAAATATGCCTTATCCCAATTCGGAAACACCGCTTCTTTCTACGTTTTTGTTTTATACTACTTTTAATATTTCTTAAATATGCCTAATTCCAATTCGAGAACACCGCTTCTTTCTACGTTTTTGTCTTATACTACTTCTAATATTTCGTAAATATGCCTTATCCCAATTCGGAAACACCGCTTCTTTCTACTTTTTTGTTTTATACTACTTTTAATATTTCTTATATATGCCTAATTCCAATTCGGAAACACCGCTTCTTTCTACGTTTTTGTCTTATACTACTTTTAATATTTCTTAAATATGCCTAATTCTAATTCGGAAACACCGCTTCTTTCTACGTTTTTGTCTTATACTACTTCTAATATTTCGTAAATATGCCTTATCCCAATTCGGAAACACCGCTTCTTTCTACTTTTTTGTTTTATACTACTTTTAATATTTCTTAAATATGCCTAATTCCAATTCGGAAACACAGCTTCTTTCTACTTTTTTGTCTTATACTACTTCTAATATTTCGTAAATATGCCTTATCCCAATTCGGAAACACCGCTTCTTTCTACCTTTTTGTTTTATACTACTTTTAATATTTCTAAAATATGCCTAATTCCAATTCGGAAACACCGCTTCTTTCTACGTTTTTGTTTTATACTACTTTTAATATTTCTTAAATATGCCTAATTCCAATTCGGAAACACCGCTTCTTTCTACGTTTTTGTCTTATACTACTTCTAATATTTCGTAAATATGCCTTATCCCAATTCGGAAACACCGCTTCTTTCTACTTTTTTGTTTTATACTACTTTTAATATTTCTTAAATATGCCTAATTCCAATTCGGAAACACCGCTTCTTTCTACTTTTTTGTCTCATACTACTTCTAATATTTCGTAAATATGCCTTATCCCAATTCGGAAACACCGCTTCTTTCTACTTTTTTGTTTTATACTACTTTTAATATTACTTAAATATGCCTAATTCCAATTCGGAAACACCGCTTCTTTCTACGTTTTTGTTTTATACTACTTTTAATATTTCTTAAATATGCCTAATCCCAATTCGGAAACACCGCTTCTTTCTACGTTTTTGTCTTATACTACTTCTAATATTTCGTAAATATGCCTTATCCCAATTCGGAAACACCGCTTCTTTCTACTTTTTTGTTTTATACTACTTTTAATATTTCTTAAATATGCCTAATTCCAATTCGGAAACACCGCTTCTTTCTACGTTTTTGTCTTATACTACTTCTAATATTTCGTAAATATGCCTTATCCCAATTCGGAAACACCGTTTCTTTTTACTTTTTTGTTTTATACTACTTTTAATATTTCTTAAATATGCCTAATTCCAATTCGGAAACACCGCTTCTTTCTACGTTTTTGTCTTATACTACTTCTAATATTTCGTAAATATGCCTTATCCCAATTCGGAAACACCGCTTCTTTCTGCTTTTTTTTTCTTATACTACTTCTAATATTCTGTAAATATGCCTAATTCCAATTAGGAAACACCGCTTCTTTCTACTTTTTTGTCTTATACTACTTCTAATATTTCGTAAATATGCCTTATCCCAATTCGGAAACACCGCTTCTTTCTACTTTTTTGTCTTATACTACTTTTAATATTTCTTAAATATGCCTAATTCCAATTCGGAAACACCGCTTCTTTCTACGTTTTTGTCTTATACTACTTCTAATATTTCGTAAATATGCCTTATCCCAATTCGGAAACACCGCTTCTTTCTACTTTTTTGTTTTATACTACTTTTAATATTTCTTAAATATGCCTAATTCCAATTCGGAAACACCGCTTCTTTCTACGTTTTTGTCTTATACTACTTCTAATATTTCGTAAATATGCCTTATCCCAATTCGGAAACACCGCTTCTTTCTACTTTTTTGTTTTATACTACTTTTAATATTTCGTAAATAGGCCTAATTCCAATTTGGAAACACCGCTTCTTTCTACTTTTTTGTCTTATACTACTTCTTATATTTCGTAAATATGCCTTATCCCAATTCGGAAACACCGCTTCTTTCTACTTTTTTGTTTTATACTACTTTTAATATTTCTTAAATATGCCTAATTCCAATTCGGAAACACCGCTTCTTTCTACGTTTTTGTCTTATACTACTTTTAATATTTCTTAAATATGCCTAATTCCAATTCGGAAATACCGCTTCTTTTTACGTTTTTGTCTTATACTACTTTTAATATTTCGTAAATATGCCTTATCCCAATTCGGAAACACCGCTTCTTTCTCCTTTTTTGTTTTATACTACTTTTAATATTTCTTAAATATGCCTAATTCCAATTCGGAAACACCGCTTCTTTCTACGTTTTTGTCTTATACTACTTCTAATATTTCGTAAATATGCCTTATCCCAATTCGGAAACACCGCTTCTTTCTACTTTTTTGTTTTATACTACTTTTAATATTTCTTAAATATGCCTAATTCCAATTCGGAAACACTGCTTCTTTCTACGTTTTTGTCTTATACTACTTTTAATATTTCTTAAATATGCCTAATTCTAATTCGGAAACACCGCTTCTTTCTACGTTTTTGTCTTATACTACTTCTAATATTTCGTAAATATGCCTAATCCCAATTCGGAAACACCGCTTCTTTCTACTTTTTTGTTTTATACTACTTTTAATATTTCTTAAATATGCCTAATTCCAATTCGGAAACACCGCTTCTTTCTACTTTTTTGTCTTATACTACTTCTAATATTTCGTAAATATGCCTTATCCCAATTCGGAAACACCGCTTTTTTCTACTTTTTTGTTTTATACTACTTTTAATATTTCTTAAATATGCCTAATTCCAATTCGGAAACACCGCTTCTTTCTACGTTTTTGTTTTATACTACTTTTAATATTTCTTAAATATGCCTAATTCCAATTCGGAAACACCGCTTCTTTCTACGTTTTTGTCTTATACTACTTCTAATATTTCGTAAATATGCCTTATCCCAATTCGGAAACACCGCTTCTTTCTATTTTTTTGTTTTATACTACTTTTAATATTTCTTAAATATGCCTAATTCCAATTCGGAAACACCGCTTCTTTCTACTTTTTTGTCTCATACTACTTCTAATATTTCGTAAATATGCCTTATCCCAATTCGGAAACACCGCTTCTTTCTATTTTTTTTTTTATACTACTTTTAATATTTCTTAAATATGCCTAATTCCAATTCGGAAACACCGCTTCTTTCTACGTTTTTGTTTTATACTACTTTTAATATTTCTTAAATATGCCTAATCCCAATTCGGAAACACCGCTTCTTTCTACGTTTTTGTCTTATACTACTTCTAATATTTCGTAAATATGCCTTATCCCAATTCGGAAACACCGCTTCTTTCTACTTTTTTGTTTTATACTACTTTTAATATTTCTTAAATATGCCTAATTCCAATTCGGAAACACCGCTTCTTTCTACGTTTTTGTCTTATACTACTTCTAATATTTCGTAAATATGCCTTATCCCAATTCGGAAACACCGCTTCTTTCTACTTTTTTTTTTTATACTACTTTTAATATTTCTTAAATATGCCTAATTCCAATTCGGAAACACCGCTTCTTTCTACGTTTTTGTTTTATACTACTTTTAATATTTCTTAAATATGCCTAATTCCAATTCGGAAACACCGCTTTTTTCTACGTTTTTGTTTTATACTACTTTTAATATTTCTTAAATATGCCTAATTCCAATTCGGAAACACCGCTTCTTTCTACGTTTTTGTTTTATACTACTTTTAATATTTCTTAAATATGCCTAATTCCAATTCGGAAACACCGCTTCTTTCTACGTTTTTGTCTTATACTACTTCTAATATTTCGTAAATATGCCTTATATCAATTCGGAAACACCGCTTCTTTCTACTTTTTTGTTTTATACTACTTCTAATATTTCGTAAATATGCCTAATTCCAATTCGGAAACACCGCTACTTTCTACGTTTTTATCTTATACTACTTCTAATATTTCGTAAATATGCCTAATTCCAATTCGGAAACACCGCTTCTTTCTACGTTTTTGTTTTATACTACTTTTAATATTTCTTAAATATGCCTAATTCCAATTCGGAAACACCGCTTCTTTCTACGTTTTTGTCTTATACTACTTCTAATATTTCGTAAATATGCCTTATCCCAATTCGGAAACACCGCTTCTTTCTACTTTTTTGTTTTATACTACTTCTAATATTTCTTAAATATGCCTAATTCCAATTCGGAAACACCGCTTCTTTCTACGTTTTTGTTTTATACTACTTTTAATATTTCTTAAATATGCCTAATTCCAATCCGGAAACACAGCTTCTTTCTACGTTTTTGTTTTATACTACTTTTAATATTTCTTAAATATGCCTAATTCCAATTCGGAAACACCGCTTCTTTCTACGTTTTTGTCTTATACTACTTCTAATATTTCGTAAATATGCCTTATCCCAATTCGGAAACACCGCTTCTTTCTACTTTTTTGTTTTATACTACTTTTAATATTTCTTAAATATGCCTAATTCCAATTCGGAAACACCGCTTCTTTTTACTTTTTTGTCTTATACTACTTCTAATATTTCGTAAATATGCCTTATCCCAATTCGGAAACACCGCTTCTTTCTACTTTTTTGTTTTATACTACTTTTAATATTTCTTAAATATGCCTAATTCCAATTCGGAAACACCGCTTCTTTCTACGTTTTTGTCTTATACTACTTCTAATATTTCGTAAATATTCCTTATCCCAATTCAGAAACACCGGTTCTTTCTACTTTTTTGTTTTATACTACTTTTAATATTTCTTAAATATGCCTAATTCCAATTCGGAAACACCGCTTCTTTCTACGTTTTTGTCTTATACTACTTCTAATATTTCGTAAATATGCCTTATCCCAATTCGGAAACACCGCTTCTTTCTACTTTTTTTTTTTATACTACTTTTAATATTTCTTAAATATGCCTAATTCCAATTCGGAAACACCGCTCTTTCTACGTTTTTGTCTTATACTACTTCTAATATTTCTTAAATATGCCTTATCCCAATTCGGAAACACCGCTTCTTTCTACTTTTTTGTTTTATACTACTTTTAATATTTCTTAAATATGCCTAATTCCAATTCGGAAACACCGCTTCTTTCTACTTTTTTGTCTTATACTACTTCTAATATTTCGTAAATATGCCTTATCCCAATTCGGAAACACCGCTTCTTTCTACTTTTTTGTTTTATACTACTTTTAATATTTCTTAAATATGCCTAATTCCAATTCGGAAACACCGCTTCTTTCTACGTTTTTGTCTTATACTACTTCTAATATTTCGTAAATATGCCTTATCCCAATTCAGAAACACCGGTTCTTTCTACTTTTTTGTTTTATACTACTTTTAATATTTCTTAAATATGCCTAATTCCAATTCGGAAACACCGCTTCTTTCTACGTTTTTGTCTTATACTACTTCTAATATTTCGTAAATATGCCTTATCCCAATTCGGAAACACCGCTTCTTTCTACTTTTTTGTTTTATACTACTTTTAATATTTCTTAAATATGCCTAATTCCAATTCGGAAACACCGCTCTTTCTACGTTTTTGTCTTATACTACTTCTAATATTTCTTAAATATGCCTTATCCTAATTCGGAAACACCGCTTCTTTCTACTTTTTTGTTTTATACTACTTTTAATATTTCTTAAATATGCCTAATTCCAATTCGGAAACACCGCTTCTTTCTACTTTTTTGTTTTATACTACTTTTAATATTTCGTAAATATGCCTAATTCCAATTCGGAAACACCGCTCTTTCTACGTTTTTGTCTTATACTACTTCTAATATTTCGTAAATATGCCTTATCACAATTCGGAAACACCGCTTCTTTCTACTTTTTTGTTTTATACTACTTTTAATATTTCTTAAATATGCCTAATTCCAATTCGGAAACACCGCTTCTTTCTACTTTTTTGTCTTATACTACTTCTAATATTTCGTAAATATTCCTTATCCCAATTCGGAAACACCGCTTCTTTCTACTTTTTTGTTTTATACTACTTTTAATATTTCTTAAATATGCCTAATTCCAATTCGGAAACACCGCTTCTTTCTACGTTTTTGTCTTATACAACTTCTAATATTTCGTAAATATGCCTTATCCCAATTCGGAAACACCGCTTCTTTCTACTTTTTTGTTTTATACTACTTTTAATATTTCTTAAATATGCCTAATTCCAATTCGGAAACACCGCTCTTTCTACGTTTTTTTCTTATACTACTTCTAATATTTCGTAAATATGCCTTATCCCAATTCGGAAACACCGCTTCTTTCTACTTTTTTGTTTTATACTACTTTATATATTTCTTAAATATGCCTAATTCCAATTCGGAAACACCGCTTCTTTCTACTTTTTTGTTTTATACTACTTTTAATATTTCTTAAATATTCCTAATTCCAATTCGGAAACACCGCTTCTTTCTACTTTTTTGTTTTATACTACTTTTAATATTTCTTAAATATTCCTAATTCCAATTCGGAAACACCGCTTCTTTCTACTTTTTTGTCTTATACTACTTCTAATATTTCGTAAATATGCCTTATCCTAATTCGGAAACACCGCTTCTTTCTACTGTTTTGTCTTATACTACTTCTAATATTTCTTAAATATGCCTAATTCCAATTCGGAAACACCGCTTCTTTCTACGTTTTTGTCTTATTCTACTTCTAATATTTCGCAAATATGCCTTATTCCAATTCGCAAACACCGCTTATTTCTACTTTTTTGCCTTATACTGCTTCTAATATTTCGTAAATCTATTACTAATGGAGATTTGGTATCTGTTTGTCTGAAGCCGAAATTATATAACTTCTATTAATTGTACTATTGCACTTCTATTGCTACTAGAGATTTGGGATTTGCCTGTCTGTCTGAAGCACAAAACTATGCTATTACTTCTATTAATTGCACTAAAAAATATCATTAGTTTTGATCACTCTCTTTTTATATCTACTTATCAGCTCTTACATATACCCATTTCAAAACTTCCTCAAACATCACGCGTCTTTCAAATTGACATAATCATTTTTTTCTTACATTTATAACTCTGACCCCTTTCTCTTGTCCAATTAAAGTCAGCGGAAATCAACGGAAATAGAAGTTTTGAAGAAAACATATGCTAACTTTACATATTTTAAAACTATCTATATCTATATACTACTAAAACTCCATGAATCTTGCTTGAGGGTCCTCGTGCACACTGGACAACGTTATCAAAAGAATGACGTTATAAAAAGATGGCGTCACAAAATAATGACGTTATCCATCAAAACACAAATATAGATAGGTGGGCTCAGTGAGTGGCGTCACAAAATAATGACGTCATCAGGAATTACGTCACAAAATGACGAGACATCCTTTAAAACAAGGTTGTGGTAAGAGATTCTTTATCTAGACGACCAGTGACGCTATTACTAGAGAAACGTCTCGACCTCTAGGGTTTGGTACACTAACACTATTGAATACAATTACGAATTACATAAGACTTCTAACCGGTCATAGGTGAGTGAACAAGAACAATTTCCCCTGGACATTAGAATGAAGTTCCGTTTGAAATTCAATACAGATTCCCGAGCTCGACATAAAGATTCCTAAGTTCGACAAGACGCACATACAGAAGCTTGAGGGTTACATCGGTCGAAACGTTGTGAGAATAACATCCAAGATGAGAACAGTAGTCCAAATAATACAAATCAATCCTCAGATCAAAAATTCCGAAAAATGCTGTCTCCACGGGAGGGCCATCTCTCCTCAGATTAATACCAGTAAAATGAAGAAATATAAGGGTAGTCTTGCTTTGAAAAGGACATGTCGAAAGTCTCAGATTTCAAAATAAATTATTTTATTTATTTAAAACAATATATATTTTTTTTTTAATTTCTATAAATAATACTATACGAAAATAATGTTTTCTAACATGTAACCAACCCCTTATATTCATATGTTAATGTGTTCACACAGTAAAATAAAATGTGTTTTAGTTTCCAGGTAAACCTTCATCTTTTTATTATGAAATATTTTTTAAATATTTTCAATTAATAATTACTGAAATAAATTTACATACAGAAGCGGATAGTTTCAATTGGACTGAATACACTGCAGAATGTTTTAGGTCTACTAATCTATTTTTGAAACTTTTGTTCACCCCAAACAAAGCGTATTGCTACTAAGAGGTAAGAGGATATTGTGATTAGGGGCCAGAGTGAGGAGTTGTCTAGCAAGATGTTTGTTCACATTACATTAAAATTTCTGCATGTTGGTACAGTCGAGGAAACAAGGATCAGGGATGGAATACCAAAGCTAAGCGATTCAAGGAAAGAAGCTATTAGAGTATGAAATTTTCCGGCATCTGGGGACCTCTACAGTAGCAGGGGTGAGATTTTCCTGCTGGTCAGGTTAATAAGGGACATTTACATTGAGGAGATACTAGTGCAGTAAGTTCATCGAGGTACATTCTGCGAAAGTACGTGTAAAACAAGCACGGAGATGCAACATTGCATTGGACCTATTAAGTTCAAGATTTTTTTATTTTGCACCTTGTCCAATGGGAAACTAGTAGTTGGTTCGCCAGTCCAGATGTTGCAATGATGATGCATGCATCTTTATAGAGACAAAGGATATATACAGGTGTGAGAATTTGTCTAGCCTGGTAGAGAAAGAGATGGCCTTCTTTGCAGCAGATTTGGCACTATCTTCTATATATTTACTATACTTAATGTTGCCTGTGAATGTTAGGCAGGAGAAGTGAAACGCCAGACTCCCGGGTAGGGTGCTATAAGTTATGGTAATCAGTGGTTTGGAAAGGTTTATTATAATTGTTAGAGAAAAGGATCTTTATCTTGGTAGCATTTAATGTGACTATTTTGGCGGCTCCATTCTACTACAGACTATTGGTGTAATTAACATAATTATTAACTTTTCTTAATGCTGAAAATTAAACTAATGTTTGTTTTACATTTTTGTGTTTTTTATATTACATTCAGTCAATATTGTAAAGATCTAATAAAATAGCGAAGTAGTATATATAAAATTAACGCGCATACATTTAAATAATATCTACATCATATACAATGGCAGTGTAAATGTGATTTAAATAGGTTTTCAATCTCGGAGATAAACAGAGGCTTTCAGTGCGATATTGAAACTTGAGGAAAATCTTTAGAATGCCTCTAAATAAATATTTATCGTAAAATCTTTCGAAAAATAAAAAATAATGATTTTCAGTGCTTTCGTTTTCCGGAGAATTATAATAAACAATGTAATCATACGAACAGGTGTTGGTGTTTGTGTGAAATGGGATTATTTTAGATCGAGCAGCGAGATTTAAATTCAAGATGGCGAACTAAATGAACACAGTAAAACTATTATCATGACAATCGTACTCATAATCGCTCTCGTCATCAGACGAGAACTTAGTCAAGTCAGCATTGTGCTAATTTGTAACTGACTAACCGTCAGCTATGTAAAACGCGTTTAACGCAGAAAATTCTAATTCAAATTTAAGAGTCACGGACCAACGAGAGAATGATAACGTATAAACTATGTTATGAAATCTGTGATATTTTCAAAAAAATAGTTTATTTAAAGTTTTGTCTGAAACGCTTACGTTGTTCTATTGTGTGTCGATTGGTCAGTCTGCCAGATTTAAAAAATGTAATAAATCTCAATATATTTTTAATATATGGTCAAACTTTATAAAATTGGTACTTGTTTTATATTTTTTAGTTCGATGAATAGTATTTTTTGGAGGGGAAGATCAATTTTGCACGGTTTAGTAGATTTTTAACAATAGCTTTTTTGCAATTATGGGAATCTCACTCTTGTAATTTAACAGACAAGAATTTGAGCTGGTTGCTTTTTTTATAAATAGAGGTGTTAAACGTATTATTAAAGGTGTCAATAAGTACATCTAAGAATGAGATTTTATCATTAATGTTTAGTTCTATGGTGAATTTAAGGACATAGTCTTTAGGAAAAGGTCTTGAAGTTTCTGTATTTGTTCATTGTTATTAGCAAGAATAGGTATATCGTCGACATAGCGTACGTAATGTTGTTAAATATTATGTTTTATAAGTTTGACATGTAGAATTCACTAAGAATCTGTCCGAGAACCGAACCCATTGAATATCGTTCAATCTGCGTGTACACGTTTCCCTTAAAATCAGTGGTGCAAATTAATAGTAGCTTCATTATTATTATTTTATTTATTTTAATTGGAGGGAGAGATGGGTTATTGTATATATTATTGATAGTTATGTCTTCTGTTTTTTACGGATACATTCGTAAATAGGCTTTATACGTCTAGAGAGGCAATAATTTTATTATTGAGTGGTTTTCTGTGTACAATTTGTAATAGTTTTGTGTGGACTTAACACTATATTTGCTATGTAGATATGGGTTGATGAGTTCATGCAGGGTCTTTGTTAGGGAGTATATTGGAGTAGTAATTTGGGATATGATAGGTCGGAGAGGGGGAATATATTTATGTATTTACACTGTTGCATATAAATAACCGGGTTTGTTATATCCGATTATTTGGGGAGTTGATGATTGTCAATTCGGGCATTATTGGCAGTGATAAGTATGTTACATTGTGTGTTTACATTATCTATTTGTAGGATTTTAGTTAATTTTCTTGAATGTAATATTGTCATCGGGAATTGTTTGAAGTTTACTGTGATAGTCATATTTATTAAGTACTACAAATGTGTTTGTTTTGTCATCATTTTTATAATGATGATGGATGGTTGCGAAGTTCATTAGCAGCTTTTTTTTAGATTGGGAGTTAATAATGAATTAGATTGTTTTTTTAATTATGTCAAATTTTTATAGCTTCTGCTTTTAGGAGATCAACTAAGCCGAGATGTGATGTAATTTTATGTTGTGTGTCTAGTGTAGTTATGTTTTCATATAGTAATCCTATTTTTGTATATTTTTTGATGGTTGAATCGATTGATAAGGTGGCAGTTAGGTCCAGGGTTTAGGAATTCTATTTGGTGTTCTGTAAGTTCGTGGTCAGATAGATGTATGTAGTATTGCGTATATATAATATATGTATATATATATATATATATATTAATTAGCCCTGTTTAGCTTAATTGCCATAAATATATTTTACTAACTTGCTACCTAGCTCTATTGACGTATCGAGCACTGTTGAAGTAAATACTGAAAACAAATACATAAAAAGTTATATCTCCTTATAAATTGTTATGTGGATAGTTGAAATATATATATATATATATATATATATATATATATATATATATATATATATATATATATATATATATACATATTTACATTCATATATATATAAAAAGTAAGGTATGTGTATATATGTGTATATATATATATTTCTAAGAATGCATATATATTTAGTAAGATATGTTTATATATATATATATATATATATATATATATATATATATATATATATATCGCTGTACAAGATAAACTCCTAAACTAATGAACCTATCACTATGAATTTTTTAATATATATTTTCGGCAACACGGTCAGTAACATGGGCACATTACATTTTTGTAAACTTAACATTTACGGGGTCCACCAATCCAAACTTGCATTTTCGCCAAAACAACTTTTTAAATAAGTTGGATACAAAAAGTTAATAGAGAAAGCTATTACTCTACATTCGATTTTTTAATTATATAAAATAATAAATTTTTAAAAGGACGCAATATTGAACGTCAATTATATGTGTGTGATTAATACCTATTCTAGGCAACAGGCTGATAAACGTCGGCACATTATTTATTTTTTGTAAACTTTATCATTAAGGGTACTGAAACCGTACCATACCTCTCCAAAGAAAGAAAACATATTAAAATTTAAAATGAATGCTATATATTTTGCTTATACTCGTCCTGGGGCAGGTATTTTATTAATATATAGATATACGAGGCTTGTCTAAAAAGTATCCGACCATTATGTTTTCTGTGCGAAATAGAGACGTTACGGCGACGCCACTCAACAGAGTGAAGGAAGAAACTTTTATGCGCATGTGTGAATTCTGCATCAAATTTTATCAAAAGCTTAGTGATTGTCAAAGCAAAACAATTCGTAAGATTCAGTAGATGTTTAAAGAAAATGCGATGCGTGTAAAACAAATTAAAGAGTGGTTCAACCGATTCAAAAATGGCCGCACATCAGCGGAGAGTGACCAGCATTCTGGCAGGCCCCAAACTGCTCGTAGTATGCATTTTAGGAGCCTGAATACTACTTATCATTATATATTACTACTTATCACTATATATTACTACTTATTATTACTATATATATATTATTATATATTACTATATATCATTATATGACAAAATACATCTGAAGAAGGTCGAGGGTTACATCGGCCGAAACGTTGTACGAATAACATCCAAGATGAGAACAATAGTCCGAATAATCAAAATAATCCGAATTATCAATCCTCATCTAAAAAAATCCGAAACATATTTATAGTAATATATACGAGGCCTGTCTAAAACGTATCCGACCTTAGGCCAGAAATAATATTTCAAATACGTGACGGAGTTGGGACCTTTATCATCCTCAAAGTAGATCCCTTATGCTTGCATACACTTAGCCCACCGATCCATCCACTACCGGAAACACCTCTGGAAGTCTTCTTTTGGAATGGTGTTCATCTCCACCGTCGCGTTCCGTATTATCTCTTTTTTCGCACCATCTCAACAACATCTGCACTCCGAGCAGTTTGGGACTTGCTAGAACGCTCGTCACTCTCCGCTCATGTGCGGCCATTTTTGAATCGGTTGAACCACTCCTTAATTTGTGTTACACGTCTAATCTTCTTCAAACACCTGCTGAATCTAACAAGACTTCCAGAGGTGTTTCTGACAATAGATAAATCGGTGGGCTAAGTGTGTGCAAGCACAAGGGGGCGACTTTGAAGAAAAGAATTAGTGTCCCAACCTCGTCACGTATTTGAAATATTTTTCTGGCCTAAAGTCGAAAACTTTTTAGACAGGCGTCGTATATATATATATGTATATATATATATATATATATATATAGAGAGAGAGAGAGAGAGAGAGATAGAGAGAGAGAGAGAGAGAGAGAGAAAAGAGGGTAATGCAGTATTAGTGCAGTTCCAATTGGAGAACAGTATATATGTAAAGGAGTAAGGCTACCAACATTTGTAAAAGTTTTTTTCAACATTTATTTATTATTTTGTTATTTTATAATTTTATAATTTCATATAACGCGTTTCAAGCGTTGGTCCGCTCTCATCAGATATGTAAATCCATTTGAAGAAATGTCTTTCGATTTGAAAGAGTGTTGTTTCATTTGAGGAGATGTGTTATTGTTTGGCGTTTTTGCTTGAACTTAATCTTCACATAGTGTTTCCTATGTTACACGTCACTTCTGGGTCTGATGCGTTATTTTGGGAAATTAATGTTACATTTTAAAAAGAATATTCATGTTTCGCTATACAAATACCGTATTAATGAATGGATAATAATACATTAGTTGTTGGAACATAGAAATATTTACAAAGAGAAAAATTAGACTCAGACAGGATTCGAACCTGTTCCAAAGAATACGGATCATTTGAAGCCGATGTCGTGTTATCACTGCACTAGCAAAAATATTTTGCTTAGCGAAGCTCGAAAAAATGAATGTTTTATGCTTTTTGTTTACATGTTAACTTTAGTTGTATCCGCAGCGAATACGATGACTTGAATGAATTAATAATTGATTTAAAATCTTATAGGCTCAAAGTGTAGTATCCGTTCTGTCTGAAGATGTATACAATAAAATTGTGAGGTTTACTTTCGGCACCGGACATGCATAGAATGGAAATATGTTACAAATTCTTATAAGGGTTTTGGAAATAGACTCCATAACCAGATATATTCTGAAACTACATTACGCACGGCAGCAATATTCAACAGATGAAGCATACAATTTCAACTGTTCCTCCTATTATACGTAAATAATGAGTTTTAATAATATATACCGACAGTATATTTTAGGCATTTAGTGATTCGTTTCTCTTTTCAAGTGTTCTTTTGCATTTATGTTCATCTTTCCTCGAGCATAATTTATTTGTCCCATCTTATAACTAATTAATGTAGATTCTTATTTTCTCGCTTTTTTCTTTCTTGTATCACTTTTTCTGTGGTGTTTGCCTTGGTGCTATCTTTGGCGACAGTAAAATGCCTTTCTCTAGTTCATTGTTATGGTGTTTGTTAAGTTCTATCATAACTTCTCTATTCAATAGATCTATACCTTTCACTATTTACATGTGTCTCTTCTTTAATGCTTATCACTGTTTCTATATGATTTCTTTTGACAGAAAATCTCAACAAATAGCCAGTACTCTTCATTCTTTTCCATTATTATCGTAACTCAATCAGTGTTCTCGCAACAACCGTTTCGCAGTGATTTCTCGCTGATGGCGGCCGTTGGTTCTCACTAGGAATTTAAATACCTATAACCATCCATTAAAATCAAGTACTCTCTGTTCCTTTCCTGTCGATGTCTAGATAGTGCTATGCTTGCTCGATCTTTCCATCTTCATTCCACTGCCACTTTCGATTATTATGGGACTTATTAAGCATAGGTACCAAGACAATTGTAGTCGTGACTTAAGCAATTCCGAATCAAAACGGAGAATCTCGAACCAGAAAGCAGACGATACAAATAAAAAGACGCTGCTTTTGGTTGTTTGTTTTTAAGATGTTATTAAACGAAAACTGATTTCTTTTCTTATTTGCGCAATGTTTTTAAGTGTATTTCTCAATGTGTTGTCTCATTTTGGATTGTGTTTTTGGTTATTAGGATTTAGCAGGAAATTATTTGGTTTGATTTTCTTTAATTTTGTTTCAATTTATTTAACGATAAGTTTAATATTTTTTTCTTTTTGCACAAGAGTTTTCTTTTCTTTTTCTGTCAGGTCAATGAAAGGATTTTTGTATTATTATTGCTTTTTTACTTGTGTGTATGTGTGCGTGTTTGTGTGATCAATGTATGCTTGCGCTCTGACCATACCTTTGCCCACTACGTTCCAGCACCGCCAGAAACGATGCTCAAATCAACCCCATGCGCGCTTATTTGCACATGCAACAAAAAGGGCGAAAGAGCGTAGCTCGTTCGAACCCCAACATACTTTATAGCATCTATGGGCGATTCCTTTGGGTTTTCACAAAGAAAACTAATCCATTTCATTAACCTAAAATGATTGTTGAAAACACTAAAAAAAACATGCGTTTTTCTATGCAAATAAGAAAAAAATAAGTTTTCCTAAAACAAATTCTTTGCTAAAATAATGTGTTAAACTCTAAACGCTAACCCTTTTCCTTGCAAACAAGTTAAAATCACATTTTGCATTAAATAAATTGAAAATAAAAGAATAAAAAACAAATGAACAAAAAGTTTCCTTTTTTACTTTTAATAACAAAAATGCAACCCTAAAAGAAAGAAAACATTTTTAAAATACACTTTAAAAAATACTCTCTTCAAGAAAAAAAACAGTTTTCGTTAAATAAATTCTTTGCCAAAAGAAACACAAAGATTAGTTTTTTGTTTCGTAGAACTTATTCGCTAACACTCGCAACTGCTTCGAAAGTCTCCGTTCGAACTAGAAACAGCTGATGTAACTATTGAAATTATCTGGGTGCCTTTTCCTATTGTGTACTATTATTAGTGTTATTATTAGTGTTATTATTAGTGTTATTATTAGTGTTATTGCTCTACTTTACAGCATAATCCTGTTGACACGCTGTTAGATCCCCGAAATTAAGCGACGATGAGCCTTAGGAATACCCAACGCTGTATGTGGGATAACGGTGAAAAAGTTACAGCCATGAGATGAAGATGCTTTTCACACGTATTTTAGTATAACCTGCTAATCCACACATGTGTTGAGAAATCAGAACAGCCGTTCCTTTGGCTGGAAGTTTTGTTACTAAGCATGTGGCAAAGTTCTCTGAAGAGAGTATGCTATAGTTGTTTTTTTCTCTACTTTTCAAAGTTTTGAGCATTATACATACACTTTCCCAAATTTCATTATGGATCCTTAAAACGATTTTATGAGAACATCGTCTATTTTAATAATTAATTAAATCGTAAAATTTTATCTCGGCACACTCAATAATGATAACGAAATGGGTTTGTTGTGGGAAGCGAACCAACTTCCTAGACATAAGCTCCTTTTTGAAGAGTATGTGATTTTTCATCACTAATGTAAAAAGCAGTAATTATCAACCGCATTCGAAATGTCATTCCGACTTTGATGGCCATTTCTGCTTGAGTCTTGTCCCCAACGTAAACAAATTTGATTTATTATAATGGAGTTTGTGAACGTGATGGCAATTAGACATTTGCTTCATCCCAGAACCATTTAAGATAGAACTGAGATGAATCATTCTCATCAAGTTGTCTCGATTTAGCAGATATGGAGACTACGTCTCTAAAAAATGACCAAAAGAGACTGTTTCTCTAGAAATCTAACATTGTATCTCTGATTCTATTTCGCAAACTGACGTATCAGTTATTTTAATAAAGTTCTATTGGGAAACATTTTTATTCAAAAACGCAATAAACTTTCAAAATATAAGACGATAAATTCACGAAATTTCTTCGTTGCATTTCTACATAAATTATTGAATGTTTCAGCGTCAGACTCAGCTGATGTTATGTTCGGGTGTTCTAGAGGGATTAATACCCTTGACCTTAGTGAACTGAGAAGCGAACAGGCTAGGTGTATCCTCTACATAAAATAGGCAACGTGAACATGTAAGGAAGACAACTATGTAACTGAAGTATTATTCAGAAAACAACATAGTTAATTTTAATAATACCAGCAGTCCCCGACTTACGTCGGAGTTGCGTTCCTACGACACGTGGTAAGTCGATTTCGATGTACGTCGAACCTCTTATTGTATGTAACTAACGACTTTTCTGATACTTTATGCAGTATAAATAATGAGTATGTATAGATAATAGAACTACCTGTTGTTTCCTTACTGTACGAAATAGTCAAAAAATAATTTTTGTAACTAGAATCTACTCCCGCTAGAGACAAACGCTTACACTGCAAAGAAAGAGCTATCTTTCTCTTTTTATTGCTTTTCTCTTTCTTTTTATCTGAACCACGTGTCTAGTTTGCACCTGTTCCAAAGACGAAACTTCTCCTCAACTAAAATCATCTCTTTTTATCTTCCCTCGGTCTTGACTGGAGAATGCGCTTAGTTAGTTTCGTTCTAATAGCACGAGTTGTGTCATTTCATTATAACTTCGCTGACGTTCGCCTCGCAAGATTACAATGTCAGCAAGTGCAGATACAAACAATTCGCCTCCTCTTGCTTCGGCGAAGTGAGTCTCAGCCACAGAAACATACTGTATAGGTAATGGGTTGTAATGTACTGTACACGGCATTCAGTGGACAATAAAAATGATGAATGAATAAAGAAAAGGCCGAGTCAGTCTGCCTTAAATTTAAAATAGCATATTCATCTCTCTCTCTCTCTCCATCTCTCTCTTTCTCTTTCTCTTTCTTTCTCTCTCTCTCTCTCTCTCTCTATATATATATATATATATATATATATATATATATATATATATATATATATCCATTAATCTATCTATCTATCTATCTGGATCAAAAGCCAAACGGAACTTTCATGAACAAAGTTTCTTTCCTAGAACATCCAATCTGTGGAAATAAATATTCCGAGGCTGCTTCCCGGCCAACTACAACATGGTCGTCTTTAAGTCTAATGTAAACAAATACTTGTAGGGCTGTCGTCTTGGATAATAAATTCTTCTTGCGGAGTTTTCTGTCCATTCCACCCATTTTATTCCAATCATCTTGTGGTTGCGATCATTATCTAACTGACAACCTCTTAAACTCTTGTCCTTGAGTGGCCCCCGGGAGTTGATAAACGGTGAGCCATTAGTAAAAAAAAAATACGCTCTTTTTAAGATTATCGCTATATATATATATATATATATATATATATATATATATATAGTGTTATAATGGAATAATTCCAGGAAGAAATCCGGGTAAGAGAGCTCAATGTGGTAAACAGAGCAATAATAACGTAAAATATAATAACACGAAATTACATGATTGTCGATGCAATAATTTATTTCAACCTTGCGGTTTTATTCAAGCATCCAACTTAACAATTACATTTTTGATACTGATAGAAAATTGAATTCATCCTCGGCACTTCAAACACAATCAGAGGGAGTGGTGGTAGCAGCCGGTTTGAACATATATATATATATATAAAGACGGGATTTGTATTTAAAATAGACGTTCACATATGAACGACGTTAGAAAGTGACACAAAAGAACTGTCATTTTCGGCAGTTTAGACGCAAAGACAATTCTGACCTTTTCATATGTGATAGCCTGGAATGATCCTAGATGAATATTTTCTTTGTTCGTGTAATATTTTTTGGAATGGATTTTTGCGTCTGTCTAAAAGTTAATAAACGGACGTATAACTTTTGTTTGTTATTCTTGTCAAACTTTATGTAGTCATTTTGACGTTTTTTAGAAAGGAAAAACAAAATTGGTCGAAATATACTGCAGGTAATATAAGTATATTTATCCGCTTCTCACTGCAGCAAAGTCTGACATGGCGTCAGTTTATAGTGGGGAATCCAGTTCCACCAAATAGGGGGTACTCTGGATGGTTATAAAAGTTGAACCCCATCTCTGGTAGAGGCGCCTCCATTGGCCGGCAATAAAGCAGTCTCCATCCCGAAGGAGGAACTAGTGCCTAGGAGGATGTCCTTCCGATACCGAACAGAACCATACTCAATTTTAAACTCGAATATAAGTTATTAATCTTACAACGTCAAAATTAGGTATGTGGTAATATTAGAGGCGCGTGTCTGTCTATCTGTTTGATAACTGTTTTTAGGCTATTAGATTACGAATTTGAAAGTCGCTGTTAATGATACCCTGACTATTCACATTGTTTTAAAGAGAGTCATTTTATGTGTTTTGATAGAGAAGTTCGTGAGAAAGTGTGCTTTATTTTATTATTTTAGGTCAGTATTATTGCAGCTTTTATTTAGAAAGGAAACATGAAATCTTGCCGAAAATTTAAAACTTGCTAAAAGTCGAGAATTCTGTACGGTCCGGATAAATCGCGATTTTCTATTTTTTAATAAGTGTATTTTTCTTTATTAAAATAAAGAAAAATACACTTATTAAAAAATAGAAAATCGCGATTTATCCGGACCGTACAGAATCTGTATTCTCAAAAATCAGTATAAAGTGGTTGTAAAATACATATTATATTTATGTTAAATTGTAAAATATACATAAAAGATTACAGAAAATGCAAAACTTGGTAAATGTCGATAATTCTATAAAATTCGGAAATGTCACGATTTTAGATATTTTTAATGGTGTTATCACGTCATATGCGCTTAAATTGTATACCTCACACGCAAACCTGCACCCACTAATATGCGTATTAAGAGTTAGAAATAACACTTATAGATTCGCCCAGGGGTGAGTATGCTCTGTGTAGTTCATGCGGCATTCGGGTATTAGTAAAAGTGATGCAATACATCCGTCGTTACTAGTTCATCACTTTCACTCACATCCTTTCGAAAGGTATGAACCCATATATCCTACCTCCGGATAGAGATTAAATAATACGATATACTAGACTCTCAAACTATAGTTATGCAACTAGTCTAAGAGAAGAGAAAACTTCGAAATAACATTAGTCTTTCTCTGCTTATCCTGTCATTGTTTTTAGTCGTACTTGATTTCTTCGTGACTCATACAATATTGATCATGGAGAGATGAGGTTGGAAATTCCACAGAATATTCGTCACTATAAACTGTGTGCGCATGCAATTTTTCAGGAGGTATCCATTATCTCTTGAGAATAAACGAAGGCTTTTTGGCGGCATTCGTATTTCCAAGCATATTTCATTAAATAAAATATAGATTATGCGTCTATTTTATCAGTTCGTCAAATTATAAAAAATTTACATGACATTTATCAAACCAAAGTGCTATGCGCCAGCATATTAGGAAAATACATGGAGAATTATAACAAAAGGAGGCAGCCTCTAATATAAAATCCTCATGTATGGATCGAACATTTGGAGATCAATATATATATCCAATTAAAACAAAATTACCGATAATTTATTTTTTCATACTGATAAATGTTTATAATAAACCATAATATTACCTGACCCACCGATCAGTATTGACGTTATCACGTCTATGCGTGATTTATTTATGTCACGTGATCTCCTTAAAATTCTATCTTTTTCTGTTTTCGTTCAACATTAAAATATGTTTCATTTATCCTTTTCGTATTTAAAACTTTATGGTCCTGCATATGACCTTAAAGTGCACCCGTTGTAGTAATACCTGTCAGTGTTCCATCCATGGGTTAAATAGAAACAGCATTGGACAAGTTTGAGCAACGTGTTCGCCTCTACCTCGTCTCACTACCCTGAAAATGATATTTTCCAGCCATTCTAACTTACATCTACCCAAATCTTCAAAAGTAGTGAGGTTCGAATTGAGGAATTTGAAGGGGGAAGTCATCTCTTATTTTCCATTACTCCCAGGTTCACTTTGATCCGAAGGTGTGGTACCTGGTAGTGTCACATCTATTGGTTAAATAGAAGTTATCAATTACATTAGATTTATTTACAAAACAAGTGAATCTACAAACCATTCGTATACAAATAGAATCTATTAAATATTTGAAAATATTCAAAACTTGAAGTATAAAACTTTAAAAAATGAATTGTTTCTACTCTAAATAACACAAAATAGTTGATATACTATAAGAAACAATTAAGTAAAATCAAGCGGATTACGTAAAACAGATCTTAATGTAAATTTTTTCATGAATATTTGCAATGAGAAAGTTGTCTTCAAAGTGGGTACTCGTTTGCTGACAGTCGATTAAGACAACAACGCCTCGACGATTCAGAGCGTTTGCAACTATTTTAACTCAAGAAAAGGGAATTTTTGCATTAATATATGACAATGGATGAAAGATGGATCTATCACTTCATTTCGGAGTCAAATCATCAACAACAGAAGCAGGGGAATTCCATCCAAAGCTACTAAAGACGCAAATATCAGCCCTCCGTATTTTGAGATGCGTAAGGTATTTTGTTCACCGGTTACCTTGGGAAAGGTCGAACCATCACGAGCGAATATTGTATAGCATTCTTTGTGCAGTTAAAAGAAACAATCGTGAAAATCGAACACAAATGAAGCAGAAAAGTTGCCCATTCACTAAGACAATGCACTGTATCACAAGTAGATCGCACTAATAGCAAACTTGCATGAATTGAACTTCGAATAGCTTACGCACCCAAACAATTCTCCAGTAGATTCCCCAAAGACTAATAGCAGTATGCAGATCTCAAAAGAATGCTGCTAGGAAATAGATTTGACTCCAATGAAAAAGCGATATCGGAAACTGAGGTGTATTTTGAGGTCAAAGACAAATCGTACTACAAAAAAGGCATCGAATTATTCATCAACATAGTCTTTTTGTAAAGTGATAAACTGATTCTGTTTATCACTTTAGAAAAAGACTATGTTGATGAATAAAATTGAATAAAATCGAATAAAATTATAACTGATACTTATATGATTAAAATTATGTAACAATACAAAAATAATCTCTATAGAAACTCGTCTACAGGTACAAACTTTTGCACTATCTATAGTAATAGAAAAACGCAACTCATTTTATACATCATTATTTAACTAGCCTTCATTGTTGATCCAGTGACGACGTAATCGGGATATTTTTATTTAAATGCTTCTATAAAAGCTATGTTAAACTCTTGCGGATCAAAGCAGATCCTCTATAAAAAAAATAAGATTCCGTATTTTTAATAACAGAATAAGTGCACTTCGTGAGGATAGAACACGTTTTGCATCCTCCCGATGCAAATAATCAATGGCTACTGTATTTTTTTTTTGAACTTCAGAACTTCGAAGAAGATAAAGTCTAATTTCTTGTGTGGTTATTATTTTTTTCCACAAGAAAACAAAATATATAACAATGAGTTTCGCCATCAGATTATTTTCTTCTAAAGATACGTGTTTAAAATGTTCAATAGATCTCATTATTGCCGGTAGATTCTCCTCAAAGGCCATCAGTGTAATTCCTTCTCCAAGAAATTTGAAAACAATTCAAGGGAAACAGTGTAAATATTACGTGATTGAAATATTGATGTTTCAGCTTCATCTGATTTCATCGGGAGCATGAAAAGGTTCTAAACAAAAACAACGAAAAATAAAACACATCTTATAAATTCACCCAGTTATAATTGTACTAATAATAGTGGTAGTAATTGTTCTACTACTACTACTACTACTACTACTAATAATAATAATAATAAAATTACAAGAAACACTATAAGCCCCCTCTCTCCCTACCCCACCTCACTCCCCCCCCCCAAAAAAAAATTTTAATTAAAAAAATAAATTAAAAATTTATAAAAAAATATTTTGTTCAATTAAAAAAAAAATTTAATATAAAAATTATAAAAATTCAAAAAGAATTTAAAAAAAAATGTTTAATTATTTTTTTTAATTAATTAATTTTTAAAAAGGTGCTGGCCTAGGCTGACACTAGACAAAATATTTGTTGAGCGTCGAGGAGAATGAGAAGACCGAGGAGGGACAGCACAAACCAGACCTCCACTGGAAAAGCACATAGAATGCTGGGACCTTAAGGAGGCTTATTGCTACCCAAATCCCAGGGAATACCAATTGTCCTCACCAGTGAAAAATCAATGGTAAGAGGCTGTTGCGATACCACATCGTTAACAAAAAGAGGTGAAGAATACTGGAAATCTCCAGGAAATAACACTGGTTTTTGTCGGTGAGCAATCATTGACGATGATCTGTGTGATAACTCCTAGTGAGTACAAATAATAATAGTAATGAACAACGGAAGGTATATAGCTGCCTAATCGAGAAGTGATGACGGCACGTGATGAACATGTTAACAATAAATGTCTGGGCAGAGATAAAAAAAAAAAAAAGATTATTAGGGGCGAATATCTGAGAAAATAAAGCTCCGTGAAACAAAATTATATAAAAGAAACCAGATAAAAAAGTAAATACCTGAGCAGTACCCCTAATAAGATATGATGAACCATTCATAAACTTGACAAAAGATGAATTTTAGAACCTGGTTCAAAAATAAGGAAATTAATGGCCATGCACGGCGCATTAATCTTGTTATTTATATTGTAATAGGGTATAGTTTCTGATATGTCTTTAAACATCAAGGTTAAAATTATTAACTTAAAACAATATATATATATATATATATATATATATATATATATATATATATACTAGTAGAATACTCGTCCCATGAGCGGTATAAGCAATAAATATATCATTAGTTTTATATTTTAACGTGTTTCCTTCTTTGGGGAGTATGGTATGGTTTCGGTGGCACCGACCTAAATTGTAAAGTTTACAAAAATAGATGATAACTAAATAATGTGCTCACGTTACACGCCTTGTTAACTAGAATCCATATTCCATAATTGATAATGATACGTTCAATAATTAAAGATTTCACCAAGCACATACATTGATTGACGTTCACGTACACGAACCTTTTAAAAATGTATTTCTTAATATGACTCAAAATTTGATGTGGAGCAATTTTTTTTCTATTAATTTTTTGTATCTAACTTATTATAAAAGTTTTGTCAACGGGGCTGGGTTGGGCCCGTTTAAGACTTAGATAAATCTCCATTATTTACTTATTTACAAAAACATAAATATATTTTACAATAATTACTTTCTATATTCATATGAAAACATTGTTAAATCCTATTTTAATCACTTAAATTACTTTCGTTTCTTTTTTTTAGAATAATACTCTTATCTTTATTTAGTTTTAAATAAAATCAACATATGATATTTTCCCTCGGGCAACGCAGGGACATTGATCCTGTGCGTATATATATATATATATATATATATATATATATATATATATATATATATATGGTATACATTTTTATTTATACAAACATTATAGGTTGCATATGTGCATACATGTTTCGGTTGAAAATAAATAAAAAATAATACTTAAGAACAGCTCTACTTGTTATTGAGCACTTTTTATAAACACTTGAGTTTCAACGGATTTACATCTACAGAAACTAATACAATACATGTACCTTATATATATATATATATATATATATATATATATATATATATATATATATATATACAAGGTTTGAATATAAAAAGCTCTAATATATATTGAGCAATTTTGTAAAAGTATTGCTTTTGTTCATTTTGTTAATATTTGAACTTAATTAATTTATATATATATATATATATATATATATATATATATATAAATTAATTAAGTTCAAATATTAACAAAATTAACAAAACTAATACTTTTCAAAAGTGCTCAATATATATTTGAGCTTTTTATATCAAAACTTTATATATATATATATATATATATATATATATATATATATATATATATATATATATATATGATAGTAAAACTCTGATAATGTTTCTTGCTTGCTTACTTGCTTGTTTACATGTTGAATATATTAGACGATGAGAGGATGGCTAATGAGGACAAAAGTGTTAAGAGGTCAGTAAGAGTATAACATAAATAAATTACGTAAATAGTTTGTCTGCTCAGTCGCTCTTACAACCAGATATTGGATTCGATAACGTAAATATAGTTTTATTAAGTTTTAGCAGGGTTTCTGACGGTAAAGCATGAGTTTATTTTTATTGCAGTTAACATCTCCAACGCTTATTCGTTAGATCTCGCTAATTCCTTTAAATTGAAGGCAGACCGTAACTTTATTCGGTAATTATATAGAATCATTGAATAATTCCCGGGCCTAACTAATAAAACAACAACTTTTAGACAAAATTCAATTTTATGCAACAACCGTCTCTTTCTAGGGTGATAAACTGATTCTAACGCTTCTCTAACAATATGATTCCTTTTTTTGGAGAACGATTTGTATTTGGATTTAACCATTCAATTAATCTAAATCTCTTTTCCTGCAAACAGCTAGTAGTTGTGGAGAGCCATATCTGGATAATAGGGTTAGGGTTAGGGTTCAAAAGCAATTTGAGGTGCAACTCATGTACTTTTGCCACCATTTCGATTGACATGACACAGTCCTTTGTCTTAGTGTGGCTGTTTTTAAATGATGTCCTCCTTCAAACTATAGATGGTTTGTGCTTTCTTCAGGTATGGATGAAAATATACGTTGCCCTTCCCAAAATGCCTGCTTATATTTGTGTCTTTAGTCGCTCTGATGCCTATTTGACTGCGCAGTTGAAGTGATAGATAAATGTTCACCCTTTTTCACATATTTACGCAAAATCCCCTTTTGGTTGCATTTAAACAGTTGCAAATAACGCTTTGGATGGTATGGATTTTTTATGAGTGGCGCCATCTATATGTGAGGCTCGGGACTTATTAAGTGAGATGTTATGAGGATAGTCATGTACGAATCTCCATTGGCACTCAATTAATCTGATGGATGAGTTTTATCCGCTACAGATGTGATTGTGGCTAAAAATAACACATTATCCATTGGCCGCTTCTCTACTGATTACAACTTGGTCATCATCAAATCCAATGTTAACAAACCATTATCATTAACGACTCATGAGTAATCTAACGCAGTTCATACCATTGATCAATGTTAGTACTCCCGTAGTGTTCCTATCTTTCAGCTGGACATAATTTCCCTCTCATTAACCCTTGAACTCGAGTGGCTCTTGCTTTTGATAATTTGTGATCCAATATTAAAAAAGGAAGCAGCAAGAAAGTGGCAGTGGCAGTGTGATATGAGTTGGAAGCCGAACCATTATTAAATCAATCAAAGTCGACGAAGTAGTTATCTGAACTATGCTAACTATTGGATTTCATGGACAATATATTCTTTGAGTGGTAAAAGTTTCAGAAGTAAAGTGCGTATTTATGTAATACGATCGACCAAATTTTATTGTTTATTTGATTAATCTTAAGTTTCGGGTGCAAAAGGATATAATCGAATTTCTTTTCTCGTTTCTTGTCAAAGAAAAGTTGCTTCTCTTGACATAAAACGAAACTGGCTTTTTTTGTTATGAAAGACATTACTTTATTTCTTTGTTAAATCCATTTACAAATGAACAAACGAACCTCGGACTTGTGTCTGTTTTTTTCATACCGACTCTCACATCTACGTCACGGGTCTCCCTGTGTGTACAAACTTCCTCTCTTTCTGAGCATCAAGTCAACCATTTTAAATAAGTTTTATTTACGTCATCCGAAGTCATCTTTATCGTAAATGTTTGTGATCTGATTTTCAATCACATGTTTATTGGGCAATACGATTCTTTTTGTCGATCGTGCTTTCGGCCTACTAACTTCATGTACAAAGGAATGCTTCTGATTTGTCATCTCCTACCAAAATGATTCTTTGTTCCTTTGTCTTTGTTTTTATTTTAACTTAAAATCCGTTTGCAGCCCGCGTCTCGCTAATAACATGTAATTTATGTACAATGCACATTCTCATGTATATAAGGTACCCGTACAACTTTGTAGTGTAAAAGATTTAAAACGAAGAAGATACTGGAATGACCACCATTAAATCCCTAGCTGAATCCGATCAAAAGTCTATAGTTAATTGTGAAGATGTATTTCATATGAAGGTGACAAACAATATTGAAGCAAATCAGAACAATTTAAACCGCCATTTTTTAAATTGAACTTGCTGAAGTGCGAAAAATAAAAAAAATGAAAGGATCATTGATTGATGTATATTATTTAAAAAGGTTATTATATTAACTAGCAAAAATATGCTCCCTCTGGTAGCATATTTTTACAAGTACATATTACGAACAAACATATATTTCACTACCCCAAAAAGAGAAGGTAATTCCTGGGAGGAGGATTGTAACATGAAAAACGAACATATACTACACTACCCGCGAGGAAGAAATAATGTCTTGGAAGTTGGTAGCATCGCAACAGAGAAGATACTACACTACACCCCACCCATCCCACCCCCCAAAAAAACGCAAGTAAGGAGTAATGTATGTGATGATAGTCTCATGACAAGAGAGCAGACACTACACTACACCCCTTAAATGAGGACGTATTGCCTGGGATGATATTATTACAACAACAGAAAAGATATTATACTACCTCACCCTCAGATACTACACTACCTCACTCTGAATTGAACATTGAAAGATAGTAATAGTATAGTTTCAGAGTAACATATAACAAATTAGCATTAGTAATAGAGTGTAATAGTATAGTTTCGGCTTCAGACAGACTAATACACATTTTCAATTTACAGTGAGTGTTTATATTTGTTCTATCACAGGTGTGGATCAATTGCTGATGATTTCAGTACCTTGTTATTGAAGTAAAAAATAATTTTCTCGTTTTGTATAGTATCAGAGCATAATTTTTATAATAAATCCAAAACATATTTAAAACTACCTGAAAATTTGACTCAAGCTTTAGTTTGAGATCTAAATTGATTGTTTAAAATTTTATTTTAAAAGAGAAAAAGCAAATTTGAGTTATTTGGCTTCATGTGATTTGTATAATAACGTCAGACGGATTGTTTGTATGTGTACTTTTATCCTGGTTTATATACCATTCAAAACCAGGGTTGTAATGTAAAATGTTATTCTTTCTAGATAGAGAGAGACGTTATGAATGTGCCCTCCTTACGACAATCTACATCGATATGGTATTGTAAATGTAATATAATTAGTGGAAACACAATCTATAGAACAGAAGGACACACATCCCTTATACTAGCTTCCTCAATAATAGGATGCGTATGGTCTTATATATATTTATATAATATATATATATAAATATATATATAGTCATCCATATACAGACAGTTTCGCTGTATCACGGCTCTTCGGTGCGGGTAGTGCCTCAAGCCATGATCGAAACTCGACCGTCAAGCAAACAGTCGGCTCTTCTACCCCTGAACTGTCACGCGACACTGGCTGAATGTAAGGAAAATCTCAATGTAAACATTGTCAAGTGCCGGGAGCTCAGATTGGTTTTACCCAATATATATATATATATATATATATATATATATATATATATATATATATATATATATATATATATATATATATATATATATATATATATGATAGCTTGGTGTTAATTTTTAAATTCAATTAAAATTTATCAAATGAATTTGTAATGTATCTCATCAGTTTACTAAAAGGAAAAATCAAAATGCTGTGATCAAAATGGAAGGCATTAAAACGTTAAAGTTCGTCAACCTTTTTCATTTTAATTGACTTAAAACAAAAAAACTTTTTTCATAGTCGATACACCGAGCTAAAATATCGACCATTTAATTGATGTGGAATTGATATTGTAACCATTGGAATCCCTTTAGTTTAAAAAAAAAACAGGAATTGTACAATTTAGGATAATTTTCTAAAATGTCATTAACTTTAAGGAGTTACCTTCCTTTCTTTTACCAAACGTTTGCGCTAAAAATCCCGAATAAGTATGCATGTCTGCCACTTTCTTCGCACGTAACAAAGGTTAATGTGTTTGGTGAGCTTCCCTTAGAATTGCGGATGTGAACATCGAGTAGGATGTAACGTCTTAAAAATAGGATAATTTTTAGAATTTGTGGGGAATTTATATTGAAAATAAAAATAGTACATGAAATTAAAACTAGATTTTTCAAATAAAATAAATATTTAAAAAACATAAAACAGATTGAATGAAAAGCAGACGATGTAAACAGAGAAAAAAAGCACGAAAACTTCGTGAATCATTCAAACAAGCCTTGGGGTTTCTGAAACTTTATTGACAGAAAAAAAACGAACCAACAATTTTCTTTTTAAGGTTTAGTCAATTTTGAAATTAAAAAGTGGATAAAAAGTAAAAGCGAAAAACGAAGACATTTATTAACAAAGTTCGAACTTTCATAAAAAATATTTTTTTAAGTGAAACGAAATTGTAATTTGTTAAAAATTATTTTTTAGAATATTCATTCTATTTTACTCTTTGTGTTATTGTTGTTCTCGTTTGTATTGTTGCTTTGTATTAGTTGTGTTTACGCGGGGAATTCAGTCAATATTTTGTTTTAAGTTTAGAGAGTAAAAAATGTTATTTAATTACAAGCGAAATATTCATATTATTTTTCAACATATAAAATCACAAATCTTCACCATTTTAAACAATTTTCTCGCGATAAATATTGCATCAATATACACATTTATACATGACAATATATATATATATATATATATATATATATATTTATATATATTTTTCATCCGAAACAAGGCATGCCGCCACTGTAGTCGTAAAGGGTTACTGAGAATTTGGGTGTGGGTTTTGAGTGTCACCCAAGTTGGGAGCAGTGTAGCGAGTTGTCTGTTTACATTAGTATTACACCTCTGCATGGCGGTACTGTCGGGGAAACAGGGAGCAGGGAGGAAGTTCCAGGGGCCAGCATCACAAGGAAAGAAGCTATTGGAGTAGAAGGCTCTCCGGCATTTTGGGATCTGCACTGTGAATGGATGGGATTTAGCTGATTGTCGAGTTGGTCTAGTGAATTTACGTCGAGGGGCACCAGAGTAGCCAGTTCATTGGAGCACAATCCATTAAAGTATTTGTAAAACAAGCACAAGGATGCAACATTGCGGCGATGACAGTGATGACAGCGAGGGACCTATTAAGTTGGCGACTCTTTTTGGGGCGTTGTCTAGGAGGACGAGACTAGTGGATGATTCACCAGCCCAGATGTGTCAACAATACTCCATGCATGGGCGGATGGTGGCTTTGTAGAGATACAGGATAATTTCATGTGTGAGAAGTTTACTAGCACGGTAGAGGAAGCCCACTTTCTTTGCTGCAGCCTTGGCAATATCTTCAATGTATTTGTTCCAATTCATGTTACCTGTGAAGGTTAGGCCGAGGAGTTTGAACGTTGAACTCTCGGGCAGGGTCTTATTTGCTATGACAATCGGTGGTTGGAGAGGTTTCTAGTAGTTATTGAAGTAAAGGAGATTTGTCTTTGCGGCATTAAAAGTTACCAACCATTCATGACCCCAATCCACTACAGCCTGGAGGTCATTTTCTAAGGATTCAGCCATTGCCTCGGATATGATCGCGTCGGTTTTGCCAACATGACGAGAGTAAAGCATGGTGTCGTCAGCAAATATACCAATTTCAGACACAATGTCATCAGGAAGATCGTTTATGAAGATCAGGAACAATAATGGTCCAAGGATAGATCCCTGGGGTACACCAGCATTTATGTCATGTTGCTTAAATGAACGGCCATCTAGGACAACATGGATCTTTCTTTTGCTTAGGAAGGATCTAATTATATTAAGTAATTGTCCAGTAATACTGTATAAGCGTATTTTCAGGAGAGGCCCTTTATGCCATACCTTGTCAAAGGCTTTGGATATATCAAACGCGACTGCCCTGGCTTCACCTGATTTGTCGAGTATATGATACATGCGTCCAGAGATGACCGTTAGGATGTCTGTAGTAGATCGTGCTTGTCTAAATCCATACTGGCGGTCAGAAAGGAGTTTAGCATTAACTAAGTGCCGGACTAAAGCTAGATTGAATAAAGATTGGGAGTAGACTGATTGGGCGGTAGTTCTGAGGATCGGTTCTATCACCAGAATTATTGTAGACTGGTACCACAGATGCACTTTTCCAGCTATCGGGGAAGCAAGATTCAGCTAGGCATTTGTTGTAGAGTTTGGAGAGGACAGGGGCCAGTTCAGCAGAGCATTTCTTTATTACTATTACAGGTATAAGATCAGGCCCACAAGCTTTGGAGGTGTCAAGGTTTTTTATAATGTCTCTGAACTGGGATGGGGTGATGACCAGGTTATCAAGTGTGGCTTCGGTCTGCAATGGAAATCCAGGGAGGGGGTGATTTCTGAGTCCAAAGTGGAGTTTGAGGCGAAACGCTGGGCAAGTAGTTCAGCCTCATCAGTTGCCGTGCAAATAACATCATTGTGGTTTGATAGTGGGGAATCGTTCACCACACTATTGTAGATTTTCCAGAAGTCGCGAATACCTAGTTTATGTGACTGAATGCGTTTTGTTGTTACCTCAGTATACATTCTCTTTGCTTCACCTATCACGGCCTTACAACTATGTCTTGGCTCAATAAATTTATGTTTATTAGTAGCTGGCTTATGGCGGCTGAATTTACGGACTGCTTGCTGCCTATCAGCAATGGCAGCTGCACATTCCGAGGTGAATTATTGGGGAGAGTTGAGCTTGCTAAAGAATTTTCGCATGGGGACATAGGCTTCAATGCTGTGATGTAAAGTCAATCTAAAGCATATTTAGTCTTGGTAATCCGATTCTAACATATGTTCTCTCGTCAGGGGAAGAGTGTTTCGAACATAAACTCATAGCCCGTGCATATGTTTGTCAGTCTTTACGGTAGAGTGGGAGGTAGTCAGTCATGGCAAAGTGGTGAGAGGAGATTGAGGATTGAAGGTTTGTTTCACTTAGTGCTAGGATATCTGGAGAGTTTGTCAGGTGAAAGGTGTCTACGTCGTTGATGTTGGTTCTAAGTCCCCGGATATTTGTGAATACGAGCCTCAAAAGCGGGGGTGTAGGTGTTTTTGTTGGGTGTCTGGTTTAGGTTTGATTTTATTTGTTGTAATGTTTTGATATAGTGTGGGTGGGCAAGGTGGGTGATTGTTAGGTGCCAATAAGCTCACACAACCAGTCCGTTAGTCGCGACTTGATCCATGAAGGTTGTGGCCTCGAGAAAGCCCACCGGAGATAACTGCAGAGACCCTTTCCATGCGCGACATGGCACATACAACTACCACGGTATTATGCAACTGATGATGGAGCATCCGTTCTTAGCGCTACCTAAGGGTTTGGGCTCCTGTCCTGTCAGTCGGAAACAGCAGTCAGACAAGCTATCTAACCTGTACCCTCAACCTGTCGGAACAAGAGCGACCCAGACTGGTTATGTAAGACTTAGAGACGAAAAAACTTTCCCCAAGTTTCCCAAATAGAGAGAAAGAGAAACGGCGTTCATTGTCCTAGTAAGGAAACAAGGCGAGGCACTGGGTGTTTTGAGGCGTCCCAGCGCTGGTACCTCTGTGCCTAGCTAATAGACAAGGAAGGAGTGCAAAGGCCGGCAATAAACAGATCTATCTACTCCTTAAGTAATTGTAAGTTTGCAAACCGGATATTTTCTTCGAGATTCCAACTTTAGGTAGGTTGTCGATCAAGACTAAGAAGGCCTCACTCCACAACGGTTTTTTGTCACGACGTTTGTAGTTGGTAGCAAGGTTTTATTATCAGAGATTTCCTCCTCTTATATGGATGGCTTGTCAAGGTCTTACGGGTCCACCACACCGAGAGGGGAAAATAGCCTTCGCCCGTGTACTAGTCCAGTATTTACGAGCCCCCGCAGGTTAAAAAAAGAAAGAGAACTTCCATATATATATATATATATATATGTGTGTGTGTGTGTGTGTGTGTGTGTGTGTGTGTGTGTGTGTGTGTGTGTGTGTGTGTGTGTGTGTGTGTGTGTGTAGATGGAATAAGTTCATTGAACTCTGCAGAAGGAACAGAAAGTTGAAGATAGGTTTCCCTCTCGCAAGTAAGTACAAATAAGAAAGACAGCGTATGAGTTCAGGAAATTACTTCAGTGGGAAATCAATAGACAGGCAATAAGACAGTATATATAGATATATATGAAGAATTGAACACATTTAAGTCAAACACAGTATTAAGTACATTCAATTAATACACATTAGAATTTAGAGAGGTTAACATGTGAGTGGCCAAAACTGTAAGAGAAGAGAGAAATAGAATGTAAATCAAAAAAGTGCTTATCTTCGCGTCGGTGGCATGGGGAAATATCGAGTCATGCTTAGTGCGGCTAGCCTACGAATGACTTTAGTAGTAGGGGAGCCACCTACTTGAGGAAGGAATTTGACGAGAGGGGGTATCTTTTTACACGCGGTTCGAAGATATTTTGATGCTTTGCTATAAGTTAGGACGACTTTTTTTGTTATGGGATGAGTTTTTAATTTTGGTAATTTGTTTATTATGCTTCGCTTTTGCATTGTCCCTGTTTGGTTGGTTGGTTGGTTTTGTGTATTTTGTTGCGTGATATATTAGATTCTTATAATGGTTTCTTCCATTTGTAAACCAAATAAGAAAATTTAAGAATAATTCTACAGATAAGATGACAACACCAAAAAAATCACTTTTACTTTGTATAAATTAAAATATTCCAATAATGCAACAATAACATACAATAAAACAATGTGTTATTTTGAACAGTAAATAAGAATTAACAAGTGTATTGTGGTTTTAACAAGGGCATTTCTTTACATACGACTAAAAATTAAAAATACAACTAATTTAACAAGCACTGTAAAATACATAAAATGATTCAATTATTTTTCCAATTTGCAAGTAAAAAAAATAATATTTGTTATTTCAAATATAATCTACATACGCTAACGCATTTCATTTCCATACGGACATTATTACCTTTCACACACATTTACAACAAAATGAAATCATTCGATCAGCAAAGATGGTGCTTAATCTGATGTCCTAAGGTAAAAAAAAAATTCTGTTTTTATCCATTTTAAAATGAATTGTTCAAAAATCAAATCATGTCGGTCTGTTGACTTAAATAGGACAATTTTAAATAAATACATATCAAAAAGTGATATTCGTTTAAAAGGTATATTCGTTTAAATGTGGCAAAACTTCATGTATTAGTGTCTTATACATATGGTTTAAATTTCATTAAGATCGGATATACATATTAGAAATGTTAAAGGGGTTCTGTCCTCATGGATCACTTAGAGGTGGGGACGCTTAGATATTCGTCAGATAGAGGATAATGTAGAGATTCGACACCAATTCCATTGTCTTCCCTGGAATATATATGATATAAATTCATAAAAATAGGATATATTTGAATTTTAGGAGGGTCATGCACTTAGAGATTCGGGAACACTTCCATTGTCTTCCCCGGTAAATTTTACATAAGAATAAACTTTTACGATGTTTATGTAGATTCTTTAATCTTTCTTTTTATAGGAAACACTCAAACATCACACGAACACACACACTAACATTGAGCTGAAATAAAACTTCATTTACAATGAAACTATTCATTTACAATTAAAGTATTTTATGGTTGTGTTGTCTATTGAGAGTGTCTATACAAGAGATAGCTATTTTGCTGAGTCAGCCGTGTCTGTACATATCTGACTTGAATAGAAAAATAGTTACTAGATTTCGAAGGAAAACACCAACGTCTTCTCTAAAATAATATGTTGTTTTAATGGAAAAAAGAATACTGGAGCGAAAACATGTTGAGTTGAGTTACTTGGTCGGCAGGTATAAAGATAATATAATTCCAGTTGGTCTTGAGTTTATTCCCGACCCTCGTCACCATGGTGATGACGAGGGAAGAGAGAGAATGCCTGTCTTTCTAAGTTAAAGTCTCAACTCGAACTCCTTTGTATTTGCGCGGGAAAATAGCTTGGGTGAAATCAGTAGGCTTCCAGTACGCATGTCAGTGGTGTGCTAATCGCATGTGTATCAATACGCCGACCAAACTACAATAAGACATAACGCAAGATATTGCGCGTACAAATAAACAAAATAGATCTTTTTATGCAGCTGTTACAAAAGCAATAACATGGTGTTGATTACAGTGCAACCGAAGCAACAAGACTGCACTCTCATACAAGCAAAAATAGATGCAGATGTGGGAATAGTAAAAGCTGTACTTGCTATGTAATTCAACATATCAATCACTCTCATCGATTAAGACAGAGACTTGTTGATATTGTTTGGGGACAATAGGAAAATTGACAGAAAATAATTATTTTTAAGAACCGACAAAGGAAATTTACATGTGTACAGTATCACAACTTTGGAAGCTTTTCTTGAGAATTATGTCTGTACTAGTTTGCTGTTTGCACGTGTCTTAAGGATATGTGTCTGATTCTTTATTATCAATGCGGTATAGTAACGAAGGTGATTGATATAAAGACATTAGTAATGGCTGCGTGATTTCTACCCACGAACTCAGATACAAACTCCATCCTAGATGAAAGTATATCAACGTCATTAAATGGATGAGTTCGAGTTAAAACCTAGACCACATAAAATAGAAATTGGCTTTTCAAAAAGGAAAATACGTTCTAATGAGGATGGGCAATGGCTCTGGTCATGTCAACCGGATTAATATGATCACCTGTAATTGTTGATCTCGATTTATAACAAGCCGCGCGTGCGTGGTCCCCCTATGTATGTGACTCGATGTGGCGAGTGTAAAATGCAATAAATTTGGGCAATTTGGGGCATTTTTTACCTCTCCTTTGACCCCCTGGGGGCGCGAAGCAAAATTTGTCTGAGGTCAAGGATGCTCATTTTATATCCAGAACAATTGCCTCTACGTGGAAGTACTTGTTAAACAAGCAGCTCTAACCACGACGATGAAACTTGGCAGACAGTGCGAAGTCTATTAGGTTAGAAATTCTTTTTTGCAACCTATTCAAAGGGGAAAGAAAAGTGGTTGGTAAACCAGCCCAGAAAATCTATTTCTAGAATTTGACGTATATAGTTTCTTAAAGGAATGAAATTATTGAAGAAGAGTTCTCTTTCTTTATTTTTACTTCTCTCTGGGTTTTTTTTGCTGTTTTACCGTCCATGTTCTTATTGATGCTGATCTTGGAACTTTTCAGTTGCTTCCAATATTGATTTCTCTTCCCTCTTGTTTTCGTCTTACTCTTTATTCCTCTCTTTCCTCCTGCCCTGTTGTAAAAAAAGGCGTGTTCAGCAGACCTTCAATCCAGTTCTCACTCAGATGTGTTTTGTCGTCATGGCAACAAGTGACAACTTGAATGGCATTTTTTCTATGCCGTTGCCAATTCTAATTCTTAATTCAGTTTTTCAGATTCACCTTTTTCTCACACGTCCAAGTACTCTCTCTCTCTCTCTCTCTCGCTCTCTCTCTCTCTCTCTCTATATATATATATATATATATATATTTCTCTCTCTCTCTCTCTCTCTCTCTACATCTCTCTCTTTCTTTCTCGCTCTCTCTCTCTCTCTTCCTCCGTATGTACACCAATCCGCTACTCTCGTATAATAGGTTTCTCTTTTCTTCATTCTCCGCCTTCTTTTAATCCTTGCAAAAACTGACTGTTTTGTTCATTTGGGAAGTTTATTTTGTTTTCTTATTTTTAAACTATTTTCGTCCACTTGTCATCAGGTGACAGTAGCGACAACTGATACCAATATATTGAGAAGTATCGTGAAATAAAATATTGGTATATTATTAGACATTTGTTTTCTAAAAAAAAGCATAAGAGGAATTATTTCTATTTTCTGTTTAACTTTGTAGTTTTAATGTATGGTATAGTTTTAACACATTAGCTACGTGTATTTTACATGCGCAGGTTCTAGCCTACGGACCCTATTAACTCGCCTCCTCACGAGAGCAGAGTTAAACACAAGGTCTGGTTTTAATGTAGGGAAAATCCAGCTCCCCAAAAAGAAAAACTCTGGATTGGGATAAAAATTTAAATTGCATCAGTCTAGAAGAATTTCTCTTAAACTAACCGAGGACAGAAAAGATGAAGCGTAGTATCAGGACAGATACATTTTGCTCCAAGCTAAAATGCCAAGGATCTCCTTTCTTGTTGAGTAAGCCATTCTCCCAGGCTTTTTCTCCTTTTTTCGGGAAGTAAGAATAGGTGTATTGCCTATCGTCTGGGGCGCACTCACAAGTTAATGCCGTCTATTTTATACAATTTCAAATAGGCCTCCTTTTTGAGTAGCTGCTCCCTACATTAAACCGATCTTGTGCTATATCCAATATTGAAGAGAAGATAGGTAAGCTGTTTCTGTTTATTCTTTGCGTTTCTTTGAAGCATCTTATCGTATGACAGTTCCCCATATTTTATGCAGTCTTTTGCAATAGTGTTTTACTCTGCAAGATTTGTCAAACTACACCGGTTGGGCAGTCGAGGGAAGACAAAGCAGTAATGCATCGTATGGTCCTCCTCTCTACATTCACAGATTGTTGGGTCAGTTTTGTAGCCCCATCTACTCATAGCAACTGTTGATCGCACTAATTCCGTTCTCAGGCGGTTTAGTGTTTTCCACTAGTAGCAGGGTGCTTCTGAACCGGGAGGGAGTTCCTCAGAAGCAGAGATTACCATGTCATTATGAGGGGTGGCATTTTCTAGCCGTTTGGTCCACAGCTGTAGTCTTGTCTCTTCTTAATATGTTGTTAGGGGTTCGACATGGCTGAAAAAGCATCTGTTGAATTCAGTCGTTTGACCGTTGGTTCACGTCCATGGAGGAGATGGCGTTCATCACTGATAGCCTTTGTGATCTCTACTCGGCTGGCAACTTCCCGTCTCACATCTGAAGGGGGAATGCCAGTGAGAAGAGCATGTTGTTCAGGATGGAGGGCATCAGGCAGCCAGTGATCAAGCAACAGGTGTTGTTCAATGTTCGGTGTAGACTTTTGGCATGCGTTGATCTCTCCGAAACAGGACAAGCATTCACCGTAGAGGAATAGCACAAGACTAAGGCAGTACATCTTAGTGTGTGTGCTGTGACTCTCCACTTAGAGTTGATCAGTTTCCGTATGATGTTGTTCTGGAAACTTAATTCCATTTTTGTCTTCTTTACAGTGCGGTCCAGGGTTACGCCAAAGTTAGTGCGATTCTCAAGTTGTATTTCAGACCACGTGATGTTTAGGGGTCGGTTGGCCTCTCAGTTCCGTAGATGAAACGAGCACAGTTGAGTTTTTGCAGAGTTTGCATGCAGGTGGTTACTCATCTAAGCAACCTAAGGCTGAATTGAGGTTTCTTTCTACTGATTCAAACGTACTCTCTTTGGGATGTCACGCAAAAGTCATCAACATAGATGAACCTATCAGTGTTCTGGTTCATTGATCGGTCATTAGTGTAGATGTTGTACAGTAATGGAGCTAGCACACTACCTTGAGGTAAGCCATTCTTTTGTAGGTGCTAGCGAGTTTGTTTGTTGTTTATGGTAACATAAAAGCGCCTGTCTTTTAAGATGGCTCCGATTAGGTCTGTGAGTGGCAGGTCCTTTGTCAGTTCCATATTTTCTTATGAGTAGGCGGTGGTTTACAGTTTCATATACAACAGACAGATCAACAAAGACGGCTCTCGTTACCAGTCCTTTCTGAAACCCATCTTCGATGTGCTGAGTGAGATTCAGGCGCTGGCTCGTTGTTGATTTCCAGGCCAGAATCCTGCTTGTTGGGAGATGGTGGCTGGTTCAGCAACTGAGGACAATCTGTTTAAGATTCGGCGCTCAAACAGCTTAAACAAGCGGCATAGCAAGGAGATCGGGCGGAAACTCTTTGTATGCACTGGAGCTTTGCCAGGTTTGAGAAGAGCAATGATTTTAGTTTTTCTCCAGATCTTTGGGATCCTTGTTAACATGCAGTTGTTCATCAACTCAAGGATCCGTTTTCGTGTAAAAAGTCCGAAGTGTTTGATCTCTTCTGTGAAAATATAATCTAGGCCGATGGCTTTACAAACCTTAAGGGCACTGATGATATTTAAGTAAGAACGGTTTTTACATTCCAGTGCTCTGGTATTATTGAAGTCGGTCTATGTTTGGTATTTGCTGTTTGGTAGTGCAATTCCCGTTGAGTAACAACTAATGTGCAATTTGGTTTGCAGTGATGGTGTACTGATGTTGCATTGGAGTTGATGGATCGTTGCTGATTGTCCGGATTAGACTACATGCCTTTTTAGTGTTCTTCGTCATATCAGTTTTCGCCACCAGATTTTGCCATTTCTGTTGTCGACCTCTAAAAGAAATGTAATGAGTCTCTTGTCTACTTCTATGGTACTTTCAGCAAAGGAGTCAGATTCATAGAGCTGTTGGTATTGCACATATAATGTGCTGCTTTGGGCATCGAGTACAGGTATGTATTGAGTGCGGCAGCCTCTTTGGATGTTCTTCCGGGCTGCTTGGCGAGCAAACCTGGTGAAGCTGTCATAGTTTTGGGGTCTGCTGGAAGATGGGTAATCTTCCTTTCAAGATCTTCTTGGAAGCCAGGCCAGTTCGCTTTCTCAAAATTGAACCTTCTTCGAAATGGAACTATGTCTGGTGCTATGTTTTGGGCAGTGGCTCCAGCATCAGCTTTTTACTAAATCCAGTGATACCCTGGCTGACAACGCAATATCATGATTATACTCTGCTTTCCATCATCCGCAGTTGAAGAACTTTGGCTGCTTTGCATCGTGAAGATGGTTAAGATGGTTAGTTTCATCCCATGCTTCGACTGCATCTCCATCCTCATTATTTGTAGCGTATCCATACTGGGTGCTATGGCTGTTTAAGTCGCCAATACTAATCTTTGGTTTCCCAGATAGTGATGGAATATCTGGCATCACAAATGGTGTGGGAGGTGGTTTATATACTAAGGTGATGGTAATTCCTCTACGCTCATCTGATAGGACTTCGATGTTATTTTCATCGATCTTTACTGTTGGTTCGATGATTGTCCCATTTTATGCTAGTACTAGCAGAGCTACCCGGTGTTGCCCAGTTTAGAGTATGGGATAGCATCATATGCAACATCATGGTAGGGAGAGTTTACTTTAACAGCAACCGTGATGCTGTCAGCTAGATATCTTACTCACCGAGCTATTCAGATATATGTTAATACTGTTAAACTAACGCTAATAAATATATTAATTCCATTGTGTAATATTTTTGGAAATTGTCATTAGCTTCTTTAAGGGGCAGCCAGGGACGCAAAAATACTTCCATTATGTTCACATGCAAATTGTGCATGTGAATAGAATTATATTGAAAGTACACTTCCTAGTATTTCTTTTAGGAACCGACATGCACAGACAGAGAAGTGTTCTCCTTGATTATATATATATATATATATATATATATATATATATATATATATATATATATATATATATATATATATATATATATATATAATCAGACGGAAAACAGCTTTCAGTGGAGGGGTTGTGCTTCCGATGATCATCTAATGCTTCCATTTTTATTATGTGGTATTTCTGTGATCGTGGTTATTTCACCCACACAAGAGCGGGGGTGTTAAACTCCACGGTGGGTTTCTTGTAGGTAGAGAATATCACACTGATGCTCTCAGCAGAGTTCTTCTTTGGTTGAGGATAGTCCTTCAATGTTTAAGGATCTGATGGTTAATGGTGGTTTTGGAGGCGCGCACTGGCCTTTCTTCATACTTCGGGATGATAATTTACTGACATTTGTTAAACTTATGGTCATCGCTCGTCATTTTGGCTCGTCTTTTGGGTTGTTTCAAAGTGTTCTGTAGAATTCGCAGGTAATAGTAAGTATTACTTGACTGGGATCGCGACGTAAACGCCAGCATAACCAAAACTGATCCAACATCTTTTTTTATGAATTTACAAAATCTCAGATGAGTATCGAATTCTAATGAAATGTTCTACATATGCTGTACATTATTTATCGCCCATGTTATTTGGTAAGAAAACTTGTTTAATTTATGTTACCCTCATTAAAATTATGTTGTTGCCATCCGTTTGTTTCGGGAGACAATTGATTAGTGTTTTTTGACGCTATGAACAGCGGCATTAAAGTGGCCTCTCCAAGGTGTAAGTCTGGGCAATTTGTATAGAGATCCTGAACTGCCCAGACATCAGAATACTCCTCTCGCCCTCATTGAAGTGGCCCAAAGGAGAGCAAAACAATACATATTGCACCAGCTTTGCTGCAAAAGATGGTGGAAATAAGTAATTCCGATATCTAAAACCTTAGTGTTAGTTTCTGAGTTTACTCCCATAGCCTTTTCTCCTCTCGGAGATACTCCCAAGACAGTGGTGCTATAATTAAATAGCTGGATTTTAGGTTGTCATTGAAGTTTATCTTTGAACTCTTTTGCAATGGCTAGTGACTTACGTCGATGAGGTTTATATTCTCAGTGGTGCCGTGTAAACAAATCACCCCCTCACAACTGAAGCGGTTTCCCGGGGTAAGGAGCTGAGAGCCAACATGTAAGAGATTTAGGAGATGGGTGAGGATCAGTGATGTCATCCACCCTACCAGGTAGGATGCAGACTACCGAACTTGAAAGGTACTATATCTACCCTGATCTGCGTCTGTCGCATATGATAAAATCGCCTATGATAAAATCG
>OY744524.1:160830033-160855033 GCA_963556195.1 Sepiola atlantica
GCTTAAGAAATTAGATTTGTTCAATGAGTCCATTTCCCTGAGTCGCGAATCGCCCGGAATGTGTCAGAAGTAATCAGCCAATCAGTGACAAGTTCAGCCATAATGAATCCAATGATTAACGGGGTTGTAACGTGTCTCAATCACTCAACAAACATCTGTGATGAAAGTTATGTCTATATACTAATAAACAGCATGCATTTGTATGTGAGTATGCGTGTTCGACTAAAACTCCAAAACTAGAATATTACGTCCAAAAAACTACATATATATATATATATATATATATAGAGAGAGAGAGAGAGAGAGAGAGAGAGAGATAGATAGATAGATAGATAGATAGATAGATAGATAGATAGATAGATATAGATATATATACTCCCCTGTTCAATCAACCGCCTACCACATTACTATAACATTAGTTATTATTAACAAATATAACTTCATCTAACCCTAAGTCCGAGTGTCAAACTTCTTTCCTAAGAAACACTTAACTCTACCACTAACCCTAGGTTCGAGTCGCAAGCCTATTCTAAAAACACTCACTTAACTCTACCACTTACCCTTAGTACGAGTGGCAAATCGCTTTAAAACTATCCTTTTAACACTACCAGTAATCCTAAATCCGAGTGGACAGACACCATCCAAACCAAAACCTTCCCTTAACACGTACTACTAACCTTAAGCCTGAGTTGAAAAGACCTCTAAACAAAATCCCTTGTAAAACCTTACGTAATCGTCCCCAAAATTTGAAAACTCCCTCCACGCCAATGAAAGTACACATTAAAAACATTGGTTTACTGCCCTAGAATGGCCCGGAAATGTAGGATCATTTACGTTAAATTAATATGCTAGACTGATCTTCACTCTAAATTCTAAAATAATTGGATGTTTGCGTTTTGCTTGCTTTTTTAGCTAAGTTTTTCAAGGTGCTGAACACACGAAATCGCCTAAAAATATTAGGGAGAGGGTGATTTAGCGGATATTGTATATTTACTATTATACCAAAGTGTGTCAAAGATTATGAGACCAACAAACGTTTACGACCTAGAGTCACCACTCATATATATATATATATATATATATATATATATATATATATATTGTGACACATTATTTTGTATTACATGTAGTACTCGTCTATGTTGGTCGGTGAATAAATGAGGAAGATATTTGTGGAACGTTTACCAATTTGGCAAACCTTTATGATCAAATATTTGGAAATCTTTTTGTAAAATTATAATTCTTGTAAATTTTTCCTTTTTAGTGTCATTAGAGTTTTCACCAAATCCTACATTGATCAGTGACAAACTACTGTTTGTAAGTTTCATTTCCTTTCACTGGCAGATGTATTAAATTTAACACGTGTGTTGTATTATCAATAGACTGATGTGTCTATCTTCATGTAACCTTTCTCAATTAACTGAAACAGGTATTTCAGCTAAATATCATGAGTTGCGTAATGCATATAACGAAGAACAAATTACTCTTTATGCCTGTTTCCGATTTTTTAAATTTCAGATGCATCCATAAAAGTACTGCCTTTCATTACTAGACAAAATAAAATGAAAAATATCTTCCAACAATGACACATGGAAGAACTATTTCTGAATACTTATGGCGATTAAATGTGTTTCATTATTCATACTGTCATGTAGTAATTGATCTATTTTAGTTAAACAAATTTTCAGTGATGTGAAAATTTTAATGTTTAGATTAGATTTGGAGGGACTTATGCAAATTATGACACAAGCTAAAATCGACTTGGCGTCGGTAGTTTCCAGGTGTTTACGTAGACGACCGGAAAAGCCGAATGAAAAGACGGTTGCGTGCGTCCAAAAAATCAAAAACTAGGCTGGATGTACAACTGGAAAAAAAGATCAAATCTTTTTTTTACACGTAAAGTTTTTGTTAAGAAAAATATCACTGAACAAGTGTTAAAACGGTGTATGGGTAAGGATGATGGTTAGGGTTAAAAAGTGTTTTTTTCTGCATAAGCGCTTCGGCATTTTCCGGCGTAAACATCCGGAAACTACGCCAAGTCGATTTTAGCTTGGGTCCTAATCTGCATGAGTACCGATTTTGACTATATACAAACATAAAAATAGATAGACCGTAGTCGATGGCGACACTAAGGCCCTCTTTTCGTTGGCTACTAACCCCGGATGTAGGAGAGGGCGCTACTTTTTTCCTTGGATTGTTGCATTTCTCCTTGATCTTACTAATTCTGAGTGTTTAACAATGAGGCATCAAGTACTATTTTGAGTCTTTGGTATGATTCAATCGAGGATTAAACCATGGTTTGACGGCCTATAATCGAAAACTCTAACCATTATGCCAAACGGGCCGGACTATATCCAAAAATACAAATTGGTTAAATTTCTCTCAGATATTACAAAACGAATGTATTTTAGAATCTGTACTGCCTCAACTACTTTAAATCTTCAAAGTAATCGATCGAAATTTGAAAATATGAATGATATCCCTGACTTGAACTTGTCTCGAATACGATTAAAATCGATAAAATCGTCTAAGATATAATATTGTATACAATATGTTTTGTTATTTTTAAGGAAAAATTTTAAAAATTAGATAAAATTTGATTTACTGTCCTCTGATCCTGTAGCTCATCTTTACAAATATGATTCAGTCTTGATGAGTCGGAATATTCCATATCCTTAATATGTAGATGTTCATTCTCATTATAAAGTACGAGACTGAACGTGACGAAAACATGAATAACGCAGATTCTTTTTACAAGTACACTTTATAATTGAACAAACAATCCATACTTTTTTATTTGTTGAAGAGAGGGCATTAATATTAATCTGAATATATTGTCTTCTAAGAACATCTTGGTAAGTTACCTTTGTTGCATGTGACTACAAACAATATTTGCGTGGTGTTAATGTACTGGAAATTTGACTCGAGTAGCATTCATAGAACAAACTTTTTTTCTGTTCAAGCAAACAACCGACAAATCGTTCAAGCCGATGTAACAAATGCTCGGTCAAACCTCAGTTGCATCTTACGAACCTGAAAGTGTGTACGAATTACTCGGTTTCCTACATCAGGTCAAAACCTTCCATTGCTTTTTTTATTAAGACAATTGATAGCTTTACTGCCAGTAAACGCATGTAGATAGAATGCAGAACACTTGAAACAGCTGGGCTATACTTTTCTGATTCAGGTAGAACAGTGGTCTAACAGAAAACTCTACTAATATTAGTAGCCAGATACAAGTATGCACTTGATTTATACTGACGTGCAAGACATAAGAAGATATATGTATCCGGTGTATTGATGATTATGGGAGGGGGACAATAAATGACTGCTTTGCATGAAGCAAGATATTGATATGATATATGCTTCCTAATTGCTAATTGTTAATTTCTGTAAAGTTTCTATAATCACTATTCTGTATGATTTTGGGGAAACAATATGAAACATTCTTGACTCAATAACGGAAATATACATTTTCCATTCAAGTATTTTGCTGGCTGCTTCTCCAAATATATCATTATGAGCAGAATCGGAGACGTATTGATTTTTAGACATGAAGAATTTACAAATCTGAATAACTGTTTTTGTGTTATCGTTAAAAGGGTGCAACAAGTAAAAAGTAGAGTTCAAACGTCGACGTTCTTCAGATTCTTTAATGCTGTGAAGACTACGTTACTCACCTACAAAGTCAACTCTTGATATAAATGAAGAAGAAAACTCGATCGGTGATGTAGCTGACAATTTAATTGCTAAGATCATCAGATATAATTGAAAAGGTTGTAGCAGACAATGCACTAGTAATGATACAAATATGAGCATAATGCAGCGACTCACCCCAGATTACTTTTTATATAGCAAAGAGGTCACAATAGTAAAAGACCAGACTCAAACAACCGTAGTATGATGAAGAGTTAAGAGCCAAATACTCTAAACTGATGGTAGGAAAGAGTCGATTTCTGTCAGATAATATTCTGGTTTGAGCTTTTCACTCAGCACCACACTGCGATTCTTACTTTTATGAATCGTCCAGATTATCTTACTAGTACTTATTGCTTTCGCCAAATTTTTACTATATAATTTAATTTCAAGGAAATTTCTTGATGTCTGTATATATTCGTATCTAATTTTCTCTTTCATCTCCGCTGATTTAATGGCGTCCACTTCCAGAAGACCGAGATAAGTATAGGTATTATATTCGCCAAGCGTACTTCTCTCTTCTCAATTGGGCATTCTATGCCATCGGCTGTTTCAAGTTTTCTCTTATTCATTTCAAGTAGTTCTTTTCATCTTTGCAAATAGTTTAAGATCATCTATATACATGAGGTGGTTTGTTTTTTACTTTTTATTTTGTAAATTGTTATCCTAAGTATTTTGTTGAGTGGCTTCATTACTATGATAAAAAGTAGGGGAGATAGAGAGTCTCCTTTATACTGTATCTATGTATTTTTCATCTCAGTCAGGTGTTTTTCTCCAGCTATCAGTTCCAGTTGCTATGCTTCCATTGTTTTCTGCATAACGTTTATAATTGTGCCTAATATCTTGTACATCCTTAAGCATTCAAACTTCCGTGCTTGTGAGATTATGGCGTATGTTTCTTTATGTTTATCCATGCTATGGCTATGTTCTTTTTTTCTGGTTTTGCTTCCTTTTGTATATTTCTGGAGGGTGGGGGGTCATTCATTATCATCATCATCATCATCATCATCATCATCATTATTATTATTATTATTATTATTATTATTATTATTTAATATCTAAGAGTTGTCACAAAGTTATTATCGGTGATTGTTCACTGACAGTAACCAGTAATTTTCCCTGGAATTTTAGTAACAAGTCTCTACAGTAATTGCACTTCTTTCGTTACAAATAATTTGGGTTCTCGCAAAAGCTGTTCATCGTTGATTACTTGTTGATGGAAGCCGTTAGCTTTCTTTTCAATTTGAGTGGCAGTTATCCTCCCCAGGAGTACAGAACTCTCCATGTGGAGTTCTGGATGGTGGATTTCCCTCCTCGACCTTTTCAACCATTTTTAACTCTTCACGATTATTATTATTATTATTATTATTATTATTATTATTATTATTATTATTATTATTATTATTATTATTATCATCATCATCATCATCATCATTATCATTATTATTATTATTATTATTATTATTTGTACTCACTATGTGTTCTCACAAAGATCATCTCCAGTGATTGCTCACCGACAACAACCAGTGGTATTTCCTGGAGTCTGAGTGACAACAAGCCTTCCCATTTTCCAGTATTCTTTACCTCTTTTCGGTCACCACCGCAAATAAGCTTGCATTATCGCAACAGCCTCTTAACATTGATTTCTCGTTGGTAACGACAATTGGTTTTCTCTGGGATTTGAGTGGCAATAAGCCTCCCCATGGTCCCTACATTTCCAGCATGCTTCCAGTTGAGATCTGGTTTGTACTGCCCCTCCTCGGTCTTCTCATCCTCCTTGACCTTCTACAAATATTTTGATTGGTGTCAGTCTAGGCCGGCACCATATTTTTATTTATTTTTAAAAAATATTTTTATAGTTTTATATTATTATATGTTTTTAGGGTGAAGGGAAGGGGGAGCTCATGGTGTTTCTTGTCATTTCTGTTCCTTGGTTCATTTTTGTGTGGTGTTAGCTGAGGCCGGTGTAATTTATTGTTGGGGGGAGATTATAAAGTGCTGTTTCTTGCAGTTTCTGTTCTTTGGTTCGTGTTGTGGTGTTCTTCTTGTGGTTTTGTTTTCTACTTGTTGTAAATTCTTTTGTGACTGGTTAGCCTTTATGGCTTATGCGGGTTGGTTTTCTGTATTCAAGGATTTTTATTTAAGATTGCAGCTGTTTTGATCATTGCCGCCCCTTGTATGGTTTCGATGGTCCCTTTGATTCCAATTTCTCTTAGTTTTTTTCTTCAGGTTGTTTTTTTTTATTTTTCATAGTGTTCTTACGATTATTGGTATTATACTGACTTTCTTCATACGCCATATTCCTTTCAGTTCTCTGGCTAGTTCTGTGCATTTGCTTCGTTTTTCCGTCTCTTTGATCTTCACTCTGTGTCTGCTGGAACGGCGAAGTCTATGACTTTGCAAACTTTTTCCTTCTTGTAAATTATAATAACATCAGGTTCCTTTGCTTGTATAAGTTTGTCTGTTTGTATATCCATATTCCAGAGAATGTTGTGGTTTTCGTTTTCCAGTAATGTTTTTGGTTTATGTTTGTACCATTTGTCTACATATTCGAAATTCAATTGTTTGCACAGTTCCTAGTGTACTGCTTTCCCCGCACATTCATTTCTGTTCTTGTATTCTTTTGGGGCGATTTTGCTACATTCACTTGTTATATGATTTAGGGTTTCGTCTCTTTGTCCACACAGTCTGCATTTACTGTTTTCCTGGGTTTTATCAATTTTAGCTTTAATATAGTTTGTCCTAATCGCATTGTTCTGTGCAGCCATCAGTAAAGATTCGATTTCTCTGTTCAAGTTTCCTTTTCTTAGCCATGTCTAGATATGTTCGTTGGTTTCTTCTCTTGTCCGGCTTATAAAGCATCCGTGTAGTTGTTTTTCTTCCAACCTTTCATTTCTTGTCTTTTTGTTTCTGGTGTGGGTTCTTCCCGAGTTCCGAGTTGGAGCGGTGTCTCTTGCTGCGGTGATTAGCCTTTCCGTGTTCTGAGTTATGTATTTCTCCAACTTTTTTTTAGTCTTCCACACACTCTTCTATACTTACCAGTCCTCTTCCCCCTTGATTTCTTTTCATCTAGAGTCTGTCCGTATCGTCTTTTGGGTGTAAAGAATTGTGCATGGTCATTAATTTTCTAGTCCTCTGGTCAAGGTGCCTGAGTTCTCGTTTAGTCCACCTATGAATGGTCCAGAGTATCTTATATGCGATACTGCCCAGATGTTTATACCTTTTCCTATATTTCTGCTATGTACTTTTGTTTCTAGGAGTTTTATTGTTATTCGTAAGTATTCTTTTCCAATCTTATCTTTCATTTCTGTAGATTTGATGGTGTCTGTTTCTAGAACTCCCAAATATTTGTAGCTATCCTGCTCGTCTAGCCCCTCATCTCCTCTTCGTTAGGGAGTTCCACGTCCTCTGTCGTCTCCAGTGATTCTTCTTTTCATTTCTAGTAGTGCACACTTTTCCATTCCGAATTCCATTTGCATGTCCTGACTGAAGATTCTGGTCGTATTTATCAGCTTTTCCAGTTCTTTTTTGGTGTTTGCAAATAGTTTCAGGTCGTCTATGTATATCAGGTGGTTTACTCTTAGTTCAGTATCTGTAAACATTTTCTGCGTATGTAGTTGAGCGGCATCATGGCTTAAATACAGAGAGGCATTACTATTATTATTATTATTATTATTATTATTATTACTATTATTATTATTATCATCAGTATTATTATATGTGGGTGTGTAATGTTAACAATATTCGACAACAAATATGGCGCGTGTATATGTATATATATACGTGTGTGATACAGATAAAGAGGTGAGTGTGTGTCAGCTTGTGTGCGTACAGTTTGTGTGTGTGCATTTGTTAGCGCGTGTGTGTATTCAGCAATTTCTTATGTTTAGGCAGACACCTTGTCTGTAAAATACTTTCTTTTTTATTGGTTGTTCGGTAAAATGCGATGACCTCAAATCGACTTCGATCAAATACGTCGTTTTTCTTTATTTTGTTCAGATCAACAGATCAGAAAAAAAATCGCCCATCCATGCCTCTCCGTTGCAGTTTTTAGATGCGTCCATGCGTTTTTATAAGAGGATGGACGTATCTAAAGAAAAAAAAATTGTTTGTCTTTGCCCGTTTTTCTGTTAGTTGATTTCCGTGTTATTCGCGCCTCAACTCACCTATGGTCGAATTAAGGCGTCGGTGATTCTGATGTGAAAGACTGGCCCGATTTGTGGTGTTATGAGCCAAACTGTGTGCGAGAATACAGTGGGTGAAAGTATCGTTTTAGTTAAATTTCCTGTCTTGAACCCGACATGATCTCGTTATGTGAAGCAAAAAAGTCCCACGTTTTTGTTGTTTCTTCTTATTTAAGAAGGACGAAGTTTGTTTATGAATAGAAAGTAAATATGAACAAACAAAACGACAACATTCTTTAAATGTTCTTGTATACTTTTCTTCCATAAGCGTTTAACATCATTACCAGGACACAGGAGGAAAAGAAAGTCTTGATTTTTTTGTAGGGCTTATATATATATATGTTCGGAACAGCCTCCTACCATGTATTTCTCGCTGGCATCTGGGATTTGGGTGGAAATAAGCCCCTCCAAGGTCCCAGTACCCTCCGCACTTTTCCAGTGAAGGTCTGGTTAGTGCTTTCCCTCCTCGGTCTTTTCATCCACTTTGACCTTCTAAGACTATGTTGTGTCATATCAATTGAGATTGGTGGAATCACTTAAAGGGGGGGGTATGAGATTTATTTGCTGTATCCTTGGGTTCATGTGGTGGGTTCTTTCTGTGTTTTTTTTGTTTCATTGCTCGTGCAACATCCATGTGACTGGTTAGCGTTTATAGTTTATGTGGGTTGGTTTCCGCATTTGAGGATTTTCCTTAAGATTTCAGTTGTTTTCATCATTGCCATCGGTTGTATAGTCTCTGTTTTAATTTTATTCGAATTTCTCTCAATCTTTATTCCAGATGTTTTCGAGACTGTTCTTTGTGCTCCTATAATTATTGGTATTATATTCACTTTCTTCCGTGTACTTGCTTCGTTTTTCTGTCTCCTTCCTTATCAACCTGTGATCTGCTGGGACGGAAAAATCTACAATTTTGCAGTGTTTTTTTTCTTGTTGACTATTATAGCATCCGGTCTCCTTGCTTGGATGAGTTTGTGTTTGTGCCATTTGTCTGAATATTTAAAATGCAATATTTTGCACAGTTCCAGTCTACTGTCTTCCCCACGCAGTCGTGCCTGTTTCTTTATTCTTTTGTTACTAGTTTGCTGCATTCGCTTATTATGTGATTTACCGTTTCGTCTCTGTGTCCACAAAGTTTGCATTCACTGATTCCCTTCGTTTTATCTAGTTTTGCTTTGATATAGCTAGTTCTAATTGCATTGTTCTGTGCAGCTGTCATTAGCGATTCTATTTCTATGTGTCAATGTCCTTTTTCGTAGCCATGTCATGGTGTTTTAGTGAGTCTCTTCTCTTGTCATTCTTATGAATCGTCCATGTAGCTGCTTCTCTTTCCACTTTTCTTTTCTTGTTTTTTCGTTTCTCGTTTCTTTGCTCCCGTTCTCGCTTGCTGCAGTCATTAGCCGTTCTCTGTGCTGGTGTATGCATTTTTCCAGTTCTATTTTGTGTCACCCACACAGTCCTCCTTTTCCTTCTCTCCTTTTCACGTAGAGTCGGTCAACATCATCAGTGTAGTGCACTGTGCATGGTAATTACTTTCTTTTTAATCTGCCTAAGTTCTTCGTTTGTCCAACCTATGAATTTACCAGAATATTTTACTACTGATACTGCCAAGGTTTTGATTGATTTATAATTAATTATAAATATTTGTGTCTATCTACATACGTATACGTTTTATCCTTGCGGGATTCGTCAGTGTAGAGAAGAATTATTCACACCGGTCGCCGGACTCGAACACCGGGACGCGAGTTATATTTCAAACTTAAATTCCAACGTCTTTGGCCCTCATATATATATATATATATATATATATATATATATATATATATATATATATTTATATATATATACATTAAGTAAATTATAGTTGATAAACTAAAATAATTCATGAATTCTCATGAGTGAGACACATCCATATTTAGTTTCTGTACAAGAAATATAAATATTAATTCATACCCAAGAGATTTTTCGTATAATATGGATTTGAAGCACCCTAAAATGAGAACCGACCAAAAGAACACTTTTTTCAGTAACACCGGATTTTTAAACTTTTACTTCCGGTTTAATCATACGTACTTCATAACTTTCCCACTGCAGATTTTTATTAAAGATAAAAGTTGTACTATTAAAAAAAAGGTTTTATTTACAAACAGTTTTATTTACAAACAGTTTTAATTAAAAATGTGCGTATAAAAAACGTGATTGTAAATAAAAGTATGTATTTGTAACTTTGCCATTGAACTTGTGTAAGCAAACGGAATATGCAATTTTTCTTTTAATTTAATATATATAATAAAATCGTAAACTATTGAACCTATTAATCCTTTAATACGGCATTTTTTGTATATTTTTATGTCAATCCAGGATGGACCTGTATGTATTTTTTAAGATTTATTTATTATACTTGTAAATTAATATTTAACTAGCTGGACTCGTGTAAATTACACGAAATGATGTTTTCAATACTAATTATCTTGTTCCTAACCTATACATGTTTGAATATAATATGATAAAATTTGACTTGTATATTTATTTTTTAAATTAATACGTGTCTACCCGGTCGCCTTCTCCCTACCTCCCTTCATCTCCTTCGATATAGAAAAAAAATTAGGTGACTTGAATGCTTTTCCAAATCTAGGTGCCGCACGCATGCGCAGAGCTTTTGATGTAAGCGTGACACACGAACACACACGCTATCGTATTAATATCTAGATATACGTCTCCATTTTTTCTTCAAATAAATATTTCTCTAGATTAAAAACCGACCATGGGACTTACTTTGCCCTCGTGGGGAGGCAAGTAAATAGCAAAGTTTTTTTTATAAAAAATAAATTATAAACAGATTTTAATGTTATTTCGTTTTTGTATACAAAAAAATATTGTAAACTTACAGAAAAATTGTAAAAATTGTAAATTTTTCTTTATTATTCTACTAAAGTTTACAAAATTTAAATGAATGGTTTTAATATAAAAACGACCTTGTGCCTAACTCAGCTCTCATAGGGATACAAATAAATACGGACACGATCTCTGCACAGAAAATACCTTTTTCTAAAGATGTTCTTCACCTATAGGTCAGTGACAGAGAAATCTTTCTAGGCATAGCCAATTTTGATTTTCGTCCCGATCCAGAGTGCCTCTTTCGGGGGAGGAGTTTTCCTACATTAAAAACCGACCTTGTGTCTAATTTGCGCTAGTTGTGTGACGAAAAGCTTGTAACTTTTTTTTTTAATTAAAAATGTATTTTTTTATAAATTTCATAGATCGGATTTTAATGTAGCTCCCCCAAAAAGGGGCGCACTGGATTCGGATAAAAATAAAAATTGGCTAGATCTTGAAGGATTTCTTCTATCTTTCCTGAAATAAATATGCAAACAACTAACAACGTAGAATATTTTAAAGGTTTGCGTATTTCCGTCTGCTTACAAGTTTAATGGCAAAGTTACAAATACATAATTTTTGTTATGAAAGTTCCTATTGTGTTCTATTTATGATGAAACCGGAAGTAAAAGTTAAAAACTTCAATGTTACTTGAAAAAGTGTCCTTTTGGTCGGTTCTCATTTTGGTGTGCTTAAAATCCATATGATCTGATTTTTCAATACTGCAGTTAAACCTATAATTAATAGGTTATATCAATTAGAATTTTAATAGGGTAAATTCGAAATATTCACAACATATTGATTAGACTTTCAAATATTAAAACCGATGTTTTGAATATTTAGAATTTATCATCTACATATATGATAAGTTATGAAATGCATTTATGGCAATTAAGCTACACAGAGGTGTCCGCGTTTCATTCCCGTAAGGAATCGTCAGTACATATATAATATATATATATATATATATATATATATATATATATATATATATATATATATATATATATATATATATACGAGGATCATTTAAAGTAGCATTTTATCTATTTATTAGTATGTCTGTCCGTCTGTCTATCTCATCTGTAAAATTAAAAGGGGAAGAAATAGGTAAACCAGAAGAATCACCAACTAAAAATCCGCATCAAACGGTGTCTAGTCAGATTCAGTTCCTGATATTAAACTTCATCCGTAATATAACTTACGGCGAGAGTTTCAGTTTCCCAAATTTATTAATTTACTTATTAAATTGTTCGGTGAAAATACAGAATAGTAAACAAAGTCCACCCCGTCCATGTTAAGAATGGCTGTCTGAATAATAATGTTATTATTTCAGTACGGTCAGTAAACCGAAGAAGATTATTTAAAAATCCATTATTAACATAGGGAGGTAGGGAGTTCTTTGTTAACTATTCTGTACTTTTACCTAACAGTTTAATAAAAAAAAATCATGAATAAAAATTAGTACAAAACTTGGCAAATCACAAGAGTAAGCGACCCAAAACAGGAAATCTTTAATATCAGGAACTGAATCTTACCGGACACCATTTGCTGCGGACTTTGAGTCGGGGATTCTTCTGGTTTGCGAAAAATGTTATGAAAATCGTGAAAGTGTTTGTATTAATGTGGCAGAAGATAATTCTCAGACAACCAAAAACTAAACACAACTTAAGTAACAGTTCGGTTTAATGAGCAGTTTCATTTAGTGTTGATATTTTCTAGTGTCTTACTCGGCATTGGTAAGACTGAATACTTGATATGTTTAACTTGCATTAGACCTGACTTTCAAACAAGATATACAAAGAATAAATACATAGATGTCAAAAGCCTAAAGAAGCAAAAACAAAGTTTGCTTGAACTTTTTAGCAGTTTTAATGTTGGTAGAACTTTTCCTGACACAACGTCACAGAACTTGGCGTAACATGTAATCACGAGATCAAAGAAAACGTTTTGCACAGTAAGTCAGTAGGTTACGCATCGCCATGAATCAGCTAAATGGGCGTATACACCAATGTCACCTCTATGACACATATATTACTGGAAGTTTGCAATAGTTTGAAAACTTTTTTATTATTATGTTATGAATTTGTCTTATAATCCCAGGTAGGTTCTGAATTAGCTTAATCTGATGTGAATTCCATTGAAAAAATGAGCACGTCTTAAATCTTTTATTTATTATAGACGAAATGAAAGAATTTTGTTAGTGATGAAGCGATCTATTACTTTTGATAATTAGGGGGGGAAACTGCGAAAGATATCCAACCTCGAAGATTCCACAGTTCTTCTCAGAAAAGAAATCAATTCTTAAAGGAATCTTTGCCGTTAATTCTATTCTTATCTCGAGAAAAAGGCAGACAATGTTTGCTGGTGCACGCAGCGTTGAGACGATCACGCTGAAGCGGTCCGGATCAGTTGGAGCCGATAACATTTTCCACGTGATCTGATGATATTAATGTCTGGAAAAGTCGTTGGGTCTAAATACGATTATCGTCATCATTCTCATCTATCGTTCCTGTTTCTACTTTCATTTTATTCTGATCACACATAGACAGTCACATTTACATATACACAAACAATTAATTCTCTCATGGCACTTATAAAAAATGTATTGGCACGTATTTTTCATAACCTAATATGTCCAAAAGCAACTCGAGGATAATGATTAATGAGATTGTCAGCTGGACGACGAGCAACAATGAAAGGATTGAAATAAATGGATTCAATAGGCAAAATTTGACTACTTAAGCGCTTAGAAAGTATGTTTTTACATTGGACTTCAAAACTACCAGAAGCAGTCCCGTGCTAATGTGTTCTATAGACCGGAAGTTATGTGAAAGTAACTCTGTTCATGAAAATTCCTTTTAGTTTTAAGTAAACATAGAAAAAAAGGACAATTATTTACAGTTGTGGTAGGAGTGCGAGTTCTTGCTTTGAAATTGGAGCTCAGTCGAGCAGCAACCATGGCATGCCATAAATTTAAAATATTTGTCTAATAAAACAAGGTTACTAATAAGAAGAATATAAGAAACGCATATTAAAGAAATAATATACATTGAAGACAATTAATGAATTGCAAAAATGAAATTCTCTTTACAAATCAAACGTATAATTTCACGTAAAGCTCCGAATACGTGAAACACAATAGACATTATCAAAACAAACGCAATGCAAGTGCTGGTTATAGTTAAAGAAAGACAACCGAAGCGAACATGAAAAGTCACAATTAAAAAGACCTGCAAACGTATCTGATGTGCAGTTGGTTATAAAAGCTGTCTTCAAAAATGTCTTTTAAATAATAATAAAGGATTTAGAGTGATACAACCAACATAATTTTCAAAAACAACTGCACAACATCGTTAGAAACATAAACAACTCTACCAAAATATTCGTAAAAGTAGATATGACTAGAGACTTCTATAAAATAACTAAAAAAGAGTATAACAAATTAATCAGAGAAAACATTATGAAAAACTACAACACATGAAACTACATAGATATGATAAATACTGAAAGTATACAAATCACCGATAAACTAAAACAAATAGCGACAAAGTTAGTAAAGTAAAACCAAAGGAAGCTTATATCTTGCTAAAAGAGCCAAAAAAGCGATTTAACAATAATCAGTTAATTAATCCGGCCAAGCTCGTAATAAGACGAATTTGCAAAATAACACTCTCTAAAATTAACAAACAAATAAAAAAGATATCGAATTAAACCGATAGATAAACACAGTCGAAATAATCACTTGGTTTAATAATATCAAAAATAAAGATGGATGTATCTTACTACAATTCGCTATCTCAGATTTGAAGAAGTATTTAACATTCCCCTATATTTCGCCGACATGTATACCGACATATCAAAGGATGAGATCCAGATTATTTAAAAATGTAGAAAATCAGGTTTAGTCAATAATAATGATCCATGCATATAAACTAAAATAACAAACTGTTTTGACTTGGCAATGGGTGGTCTGGGCTATGCAGAGGCATCGGATCTTCATACGCTACATATTAATGCCCTCATAAATACTTTCACAAATATATTTTATAATAAAGATATCGGCCTCTACAGAGATGGTGAATTAGCTATAATCAGGATCCCAATGAAGTCAATGTTGAAAACTTCAAGAATTTATAAATATGGAAAGGAAAGAATTAGGCCTAAGAGTCGGCGTATCAGCTAACATAAATATAGCTAACTTTTTATATGTAACTTTAAACTTAAATAAAAATACATACGAACCATATTTAAAGGATAAAGCCAGGCCAATATACGTGAACCTAAAGTCAAATGACCCTCATCAATCATAAAACATATATCGAACATAGGCTTAGGAACAAAAAGGTGTTTAAGAATTCAAGTAACATTTACAGTACAGCTCTAAAAATAGTGGGTATTATAATATCGAAATAAAATATGTGTAGCAGAATATCAATAATTATAATAAAATTAGAGAAAGAGAAGCATCATTTGGATCACGCCACCATATAACCAGATACTACAAAACTAAACTTGGCAAGAAATTATTAAATCGTACAGAAAAACACTTTCCCGTTACTTATCCCTTCCAAAAAATATTCAATAAAAATAATTTTAAAATGTCCTACAATTACTGTTAAAATCAAAGCCCACAATAACTAAACGAGAGCAGTAGAAAACAATAAAAACAAAACGAGTTGATATGTGATAAGCACAGCAACAGTACTATTAATGAGAACAATAATATAATTACTAAAAATAGTAATAACTCTAATAGAAATCGCCCAAATAAGAAATAAGAAAGTTAAAAATTAAGAGCAAAACTGTAACTGTAGAAGTCATGAACTTTGTCGACTACAAAAAACTGCTCAACGAAGGGCTTCGTTTCCAAGCAATAATAAAAAAAATTCAAATAGATAAATATAGCAACAATACAATAACATTAAGAAAAACAATAATATAATCAATAGTAATAACTCTAACTCAAATAAGAAATAAGAAAGTCGATAATGTAAAGAAAAACTGTAACTGTAAAACTTATGCACTTTGTCCACTACAAAATAACTGCTTAACCAAAAGCATCGTTTACCAAGCCACAATATTTGCCCACAAAAACCCGAATAACAAAACATACTACGTAGGAGAAACCTCACTATAATTTAAAAGCAGGTATAATTACCATTAAAGCACATTCAATAACCAAACACCCTGATTCAAAATATAACTAGTAAAACCATTACTGGGAGCTCAAAACAAGTGGCGCTCACTAATAATCGAGTGGGGTATTACGACGGACCAGTGGTGTACTGTAGACATAAAAATCTTTACTTTAGGATAACTATATAATAAAAAACTAAATAGATACATATATATACATGTATATAAAGTAGCAACAAATAGCAAAATGAATATAAAAGATAGGTGCGAAAATAGTCACTTATTAATGTGTCACGCTTAAAAAACGAGGTACAATTAATGAACCCAAAACAAAAGAAAAGGTTGTCAAATAAAGGTCAGTCAGGCCTTTGTTTGAGAAGAGTTTGGCTATTTTGTCAATAAAAACTTTAGTCCTTGAGGAAGTAATTACAACAAACCTGATTAGCTAGACTAGACACTACTTAGATATAAGATATTGACAAAGAAATGTGCATAAAATCTGCGAATTTCGCCGGGTGATTTCCAGCGGAAATGAAATATGGACGCCTCTTTGTAGCTTCCTTGCCATATATATATATATATATATATACTAATCTCTAGTCGGCGATTGAGCACTGTTTAAATAAATACTGAAATTAAATATACAATATAGTATATCACCTTATAATGTTATATCTGTATATATATTAGAAATTTTAATTATATATATATATATATATATATATATATATATATATATATATAAATATAGAGAGCGAGAAAGAGAGAGAGAGAAAGAGACACAGATAACGAGAGCTTTATGAACCGATCTATATTTGCTTCTTTAAGGTTAAGTCCTTGTCCATATGAATGTTCTCAAATAACATATATGCCTCAATGAAAAATAAACAATTCTGGAACTATAGTTCACAGACCAATACTTCTTTCTTGGAAGTTGCTCCGTATTAAATTTCCTTTTAAACGATGTTTTAATCAAAAGAAATTTAGACTACCAGAGGTGTTATTTTTATATCGGTTATTCTTTAAATTACCCCCAAAAGGGGGCAGCCCGTACTTAAAGAATGTCACCAAGATATCTTATGCTCGGTTTAATTAATTTAAATGTCCGTAAACTTTCATTTTCCTACGAGATAATAAGAGACAGGAGTATGAGCTCTGCAAACCCTCTTTTAAACCTAAGCATGGAGACTTACTAACATATTCTTTCTAAATCACGCGTCACACATCTACGAATATGCGATTATTAACTATAGATATGACCGACCAAGGAAAATGTTATTTAAAAACTAAGCGTGACAGATCGTCAAATATGCTATTTTTAACAATATATGTGACATGCCCAGGGAAAATGTTATTTAAAACCTAAGCGTGACAAATCGACGAATATGCTATTTTAAACAATAGATGTTGTAGTGAAAAGAAGAAAGAGAGAACCGAATTCCTTTGTAACGGTTTTATTCACAAAAGTAAAACACGAAATAAAGTTTAAATGCGAAGCATTTATAGTCAACGCGTGACGAAAGAGGTCATTCAATGGGAGGAGGGGTTAAGAATATTACACTTTCCCCTTCAAGTTTTTTTTTTTTTTTTTTTTCAATGTATTTTATTCTATTATTTAAACTTTTTTTTTCTAATGCCATATTTAGTAACGAAGTCCTTGTATTTCTCAGGAAATTTCCGTATTCTGCCAGATCTTCGCAGTGGCTAGGATGGCATTTCGCTCTCAACTGACTCCACACGAGGTGTTTCTTCTATCTGTTCAGAATATTGTGTATTTTCTTTTTCACTTTCTGGCTAACTTACGGGTGGCATGCAAACATCCTCTGACATGTTGTCTCCATTAATTGAGTTGGGAGCCAAATCTCTAATGTTGACAGTAGTTTCGATGCCAGAAGGTAGTCGTACATGGGCATAATGAGGATTGATCTTCAGTAACGTAGCAGGTGTAACCGGAGGGTCATATTTACTCGACCTAATATGATCTCTGACGTATACTTGGCCTGGTTTTGCCCACAGGGGAATAGAAGTAGCAGAAGTGGATTTACGGCTGTACTTAATAGTCTATCGTGAGGGGTCGTATTCGTAGCTGTGCAGAGCAATGATCGAATTGAATGTAGAGCATCAAGTAGAATATTTTCCCAACAGGATAGTCTCATATTGCGAGAATGTAAAGTTACTTGTATGGCCTTCCATAGTGTGCCGTTTAGTTTCTCAATTTGGGCATTGCCTTCCGGGTGATATCTACTCGTCTTCGAAGTCGCAATGCCTTTCCCATGTAAGTAATTTGTAGTTTCCTCTGACAGAAAATCAGTCGCTCTATCTGTGTGAATCATATCGGGCATACCAAATATCGCAAATAGTTGATTCAGGCATTGTGTGACCGTTTTGCTTGTCATATTTACATGGAAATGCAAAGGGAAAACGAGAGTATTCGTCGGTTATCGTAAGTAGATATTTGTTACCATGTGTGGGCGTAGGCAGAGGTCCCTTGAAATCCATGTTTAATCGCTGGAACGGTAGTATTGCTATTATGAGAGTTCCCTTGTTACCGGTAAAGAATTTGGGTTTTAAATACTGGCAAGACGAGCACGAATTAGTTACAACTTTTTATTTGGTCGAGTGAGAAAAGAAAGTTTTTCTTAGCAAAAATGGAACAGTCGTGTAATGCCTGGGTGGCATAATTTACAGTGTAGGTCGCGGAGATCTTGTAAGGAATAAGTAAGAGCAGATATTCGGGAAAACGTATCAGCAACAGTATTTTCTCTTCCAGGACGGTAGACGATGCTAAACTTCAATTGGAACAGTTCAATGCGCCAACGACATATTTTGTCATTTTTGATTTTTGATTTCCTGGTATTATCAAACATGAACCCAATACTTTTTTGGTCTGTAATTACAGTAAAGTATTTACCAAGGAGAAAATGTCGCCACTTTCGTAGAGCTTCAACAATAGCAGCTGCTTCTTTTTCTACCGCATGATGTTTCGTTCCACTAGGACTTAGTGTCCTGGAATAGAATGCAACCGGACGGTTTTCTTGATTAAAGGTAGCCGCAATACAGTTACTAGCATCTTTTTCTACTATAAATTCTTTTTCTGGGTCAACCGTTACCAGCATAGCATCTTTCAAGTCGTTCTTCAGCCTTATAAAAGAGTCCAATGCCACAGAAGATAATAGGAATTCTCTATTGCGGTTTAGTGCTAATATTTTCTCTGAAAAATTCTGGATAAATTTGCTGTAGTAGGAGAACATCCCAATAATCCGTCTTTGTGATTTTAGATTTAGAGGAGGTGGCATCTCAAGTAGAGGTTTAAGACGATCGTAGTCGGGTGATATCTGGTTGTTTTTGATAGTGTACCGAAGTAAAGTTATCGTTGAGACTGAAACGATGCTTTTATTCTTATTAAGCGTGATGTTGTACTGTTTAGCAACCTCATAAAATCTTTGAAGATTGTAGTCATGCTCTTTTGGGGTTTTTCCACAGATAGTAACGTTATCTACATAGACAAATGTATCTACTAATTGCTCCCCGCTGACAATGCCGTCAATGGTTCTTTGGAAGGCGCTTACTCCATTAGTAACCCCGAACGGTAGGCGAGTAAACTGGTATAATTTACCATCCACCTCGAATGCTGTAAATTTACGATCTTCCTTACTGATGGGGTTTTGATGGTACGCTGATTTAAGATCAAGAGTAGTAAAAACATTATACCTGTCTATTTCCTCGACTATTTTAGATATACTCGGTATCGGATAAGCGTCTAATTCTGTAAATCTGTTGATTGTGTCACTATAATCGATCACCATTCTTTTTTTTTCGGTTTTCATTTGATGTTACTAGAACCTGCGCTCGCCAAGGTGAAATTGAGGGTTCTATTATATTTTTCTCCAACAATTTTGCAGTCTCTGTTCTTATGAATTTGCTATCAGCAATTGTGTGGCGACGTGAGTTGGTGCTGATTGTTGTTGTGTTCGTAGAAAGATGAGAAAATAATGGGGGAGGAGAAACGTTCATGGATGGAAAAAAAATATTCCTGGTGACTGCCCCGATAATAAGTTCGTCCTCTGGTCCATTAAATTTGAAGGTTACATTCTTATATCTGCAGAGAATATCTTTCCCTATGATTAAGTCGACAAATAAATTCTTAATGACGTCCACTATTACGTTAGAGTGTACATTATTGTTTAGAGATATATCGACTTTAGTTTCTCCCACAATTTTCGCACACATATTAGGGTCGGCCAATGATATTACTTTTTGTTTGGGAATAATTTTAAGGTTCATTTTTTTTTTTTTTTGCAATATTGCCGTTAAAACTCTCAACACTATCAGAATCCACCATGGCATTGACAGTGGATCCATTTATTTAACACTAAGTAAATGTAATGTCTTTTTTTTCTTCCTAGTCGCGCGAGACTAGAGAAATCAGTGTCTTCATTTAACACTGCCGACACGGAAGATTTACAGACTTTGGGCCAGTGTCCTTTTTTCAAACACTTATTGCATTTTGAGTCACGGGCCGGACAAAGGTGACGCGGATGACGAGAATTCCCGCAGAAATAGCAAATTTCCTTCGGCCTCATATTTTTTGTGTCGCTGCCACACTTGTATTTTCTCTTGAAGTGATTATTGGCGCGGAAATCATATTCTCCTGGTTGTAACACGCAGAGTGTTTTTCTGCTTGTTCAAGAGATCTTGCCGTCTCGTATGCTTCCTGAAAAGTTAGCGAGGATTTTTCGAGAAGTCGTTGTCGAATTGAGGGGGAGGAGATACCACTAATAAAAGCCTCCCGCATATACTGGCTTTTTTATTTCGGCACTAGCGGCCTGGAAATTGCATGTCTTAGCAAGGTTTTCTAACTGTAACATGAAAGAACACACTGTTTGCGCCGGTTGTTGTTTCATGGTGATAAGTTTGTGGCGGTTGTAGACTATATTAGTAGGCTTGATGTAGGCCGCGTCCAGAGCTTTTATGGCAGATGTATAGTCGTTTGTGTCACTAATTATTTCGAATACCTCTGCCGATATGCTATTTATCAAAGCATAGAAGTCGGTTTGTGTGTTTCCAGTTTCTTCAGTGCCGTTAACCGTATGTAGGTAATTTATAAACGTACGTTTCCAATGTTTGTATTTTTTCTGCATTGAAGGTTGTAGACTGGGTGTCGAATCGTCCGGGACGAAGTACTCTGTCCATTTCTTTTGTGAATAAAATTGTAGTGAAAAGAAGAAAGAGAGAACCGAATTCCTTTGTAAAGGTTTTATTCACAAAAGTAAAACACCTATTTATCTACCTGGGAGGGTGCACCTCCTAGAACTGAACAGGACAGTTCCATAGACCGGCGTAAATCAAGTCCCGAAGACCAAGACAATACCAGTCTACGGGGTTTCACAAAAGTAAAACACCTATTTATCTACTTCCCACAGAGTAGAATGTGACACAAGGTCGGAAAGTGGGAATTGCGCACTCTAGAGGAAGAGTACTTGGTGCCTTTAAAAATTGCCTGGGCAGCACCGTCGGCATTCCCCGGTAGGGGCGCCTCAGGCGATTAGCAATAAACTAACCCCTTCTCAAAGGGTGAGAAGGCAAAGCCTGGGAGGGTGCACCTCCTAGAACTGCACAGGACAGTTCCATAGACCGGCGTAAATCAAGTCCCGAAGGCTAAGACAATACCAGTCTATGGGGTTTCACAAAAGTAAAACACGAAATAAAGTTTAACTGCGAAGTATTTATAGTCAACGCCTGACGGAAGAGTTCATTCAATTGGATGAGGGGTTAAGAATATTACAATAGATGTAACCGACAGAAGAAAAATATTAGTTTAAAACTAAGCGTCCTAAATATACGAATATGCTATTTTTAATGATAGATTTAACCGACAAAGGCAATGTTATTTAAAACCAATGCGTGAAAGATCGACGAATCAGCTATTTTTAACAATAGATATTACCGACCAAGGAAAATGTTATTTCTAACCTAAGCGTCACCAACCTACGAATCAGCTATTTTTAACAATAGATATTACCGACCAAGGAAAATGTTATTTCTAACCTAAGCGTCACCAACCTACGAATCAGCTATTTTTAACAATAGATATTACCGACCAAGGAAAATGTTATTTCTAACCTAAGCGTCACCAACCTACGAATCAGCTATTTTTAACAATAGATATTACCGACCAAGGAAAATGTTATTTCTAACCTAAGCGTCACCAACCTACGAATCAGCTATTTTTAACAATAGATATTACCGACCAAGGAAAATGTTATTTCTAACCTAAGCGTCACCAACCTACGAATCAGCTATTTTTAACAATAGATATTACCGACCAAGGAAAATGTTATTTCTAACCTAAGCGTCACCAACCTACGAATCAGCTATTTTTAACAATAGATATTACCGACCAAGGAAAATGTTATTTCTAACCTAAGCGTCACCAACCTACGAATCAGCTATTTTTAACAATAGATATTACCGACCAAGGAAAATGTTATTTCTAACCTAAGCGTCACCAACCTACGAATCAGCTATTTTTAACAATAGATATTACCGACCAAGGAAAATGTTATTTCTAACCTAAGCGTCACCAACCTACGAATCAGCTATTTTTAACAATAGATATTACCGACCAAGGAAAATGTTATTTCTAACCTAAGCGTCACCAACCTACGAATCAGCTATTTTTAACAATAGATATTACCGACCAAGGAAAATGTTATTTCTAACCTAAGCGTCACCAACCTACGAATATGCTATTTTTAACAATAAATGTGACCGACCAAGAAAATGTTATTTAAACCTTAGCATCACCAATCTAGAAATATGCTATATGTAACATTAGATGTGACCGAACAAGGAATATGATAGTTAAAACATAAGCGTCACAAATCTACGAATATGCTATTTTTAATAATAGATGTGACCGACAAAAACAATGTTATTTCAAACGAATGCGTAAAGATCGACGAATATGCTATTTTAACAATAGATGTGACCGACCAAGGCAAATGTTATTTAAACCTAAGCGTAACAGATCGACGAATATGCTATTTTTAACAATAGACATGACAGACCAGAAAAATCGTTATTTTAAACTTAAACGTCACAAACCTACGAATATGCTATTTTAACAGTAGATGTGATCGTCCAAGGGAAATGTTATAGAAAACATAAGCGTTACTTATCAGCAAATATGCTATTTTTAAATATTTGAAATGAAATCTGAAAGCAGTCATCGTCTCCATAGTTTCCTACATTAATCACGATTATTCTTGGCAAGTGTATTGGAGACATGTGCGGCTGTCTTCTACGCGTTATTAATTAGGCGATATCAACTCGATTCCTTAACAAACCTGCTAATTTATTTTTGGTAGTTTTTTGTTGATTCTTCAGAAACAGAGGATTCTCACGATATTGAACGTTTCATATTCGAAAACGTTTTATTTAAGGCTCGGTGTCAGAGCTTATATATATATATATATATATATATATATATATATATATATATATATATATATATATATATATATATATATATATATATATATGTCTCTGAACCTTTAACAAACATTTTTCAATTTTTTCAACCTTTCACTGACTACCTGTTATTCCTGCTAATAGGAGGTGGCAACAATATTTACTACTTTTAAAAAGGGTGACCAGAGAGACCTAATAAATTACAGACCAGTGAGACCCACCTATATCATCTCCAAATCCAGGAACGTTCTACTCAAGCGAGCAATTATGGCTAATCTCACGTCTATTACTGCCATCTCTCCATCTCAACATAGTCTCATCCAAAAACGTTCGTGACTCAAAAGTTTACTTGTGATAGTAAAACGGTTACGAGCATAATAGATGACTACTGACATTGTCTTTGTGGACTTTGGCTAGGCATTTGATTCTGTCAATAACCGCTTACTTCTATATAAACTCAGCATGTATGGCCTCCGGTTATAAAGTTAATAAGACCATTTCTAGTCAATCGTGTTCAGATACATGGCATTCCGTCATCTGAGATGGATGTTTGCAGTGCTGTTCCCCAAGACCCCATGTTATGTTCTATTCTGTTTCTACTCTATATAAACATGCGGGAAGTGATTGGTAGAAACGTGCTTCTATTTGCAAATGACCTCAAATTAGTAGACCATAGAAGCGAGAATGACAATTTCGAGTCTAGCCTGTAGCTGCCTGGAAATGGTCTATTGAATAGGACTTATATATCAATGTCGGTAAATGCTGCTATATTGCAGTGGGTTCTCCTTTCGAGTCAGCTCTTACGTTCGACGGCGACACAGCTTTGCTCAATAAGGTGAACAAGACAACAGATATTAGCTTTCTGGTCGACTCATTCTTCAAGCAATCTCAACATTGAACCTTATTTATCATTTGGCGCTCCTTCTGCAAACTCACCCCTTAAATATTTACCCCGCGTTATATCTCCCTCGTCAGAATACTGTGAGAGCATGATGTCCAGGTCTCTACTTCATATCTAATACGTGACTATTCGAATGGTTCGGAACTATGCCTTACAAATGCCGACTCAAGAAGCTTAACCTGTTTCCCCTTAAGCGCCGAAGTTTAGGCATTGATCTCATTTTGGCCTACAATCACCTCAATGGTCATTATGATCTCCCTCGAGATCTATTATTAACTCCTGCACCAGAATGAGGTCTCAATTTCGCCTTCAATTTCGATTGAACCGGGGGAGGGCCGCTTTCTGAATTAAGATCCCTGGATCTGGGAATTGATATCCAGGAGATGTAGTCAATACGCCAACGACGCAGCAATTCAAGACGAAATCGGACAGGTGTTGGGCTGCTGTATCCTCTTCCGTGTAAATTTATACCACCCTTGTCCTACATGGCAACTGAAACATGCGTGTTTTATTTTTTACCAAATTTATTGAATTAAATTATTGAATTGAATTGAATTGATCTCCAAAATAAACCAAGAGAGTATTTGAAATCCACACGCGGGTGTTTTTGCCTACTTTTACATGATTCAAATTGTTTCGTATTATGACATAAGGAAATACCTATTATTTTTTTAGCTAGAGCATATAAGAAACTGAAAATTTAAACTAGCGAACACTGGTGGAACATACCTTT
>OY744524.1:160860033-160975033 GCA_963556195.1 Sepiola atlantica
GTGACAAAAATAAAAAGGACACAAACGGAAAGCAAACATCTTATTCCTGTGCTGTATGCATCAATGATTATTCGCAGATTATAAATAAATGGTAATTCTGATTTTTAAAAAATCCTTTTTGTTAACTACCTCCACGTACTTTTTAAATATATACTTCTAAATGCCTAAATAAGGCAATTGTTTTATGCCATATGAGACAAACTTTTGTCCGCATAATATCTCTCAGACGTAAAGTTGTGGTTACGACATACGTTATACTAATCATTACTCATACGCCATAGTCGATCAGTGTAACGTGATGGGAGAACTAAAAGTTTTATGTTCATTTCTGATTTATTTGTTGTTGTGTTCGGTACGTCTACGAATAAGGTTCTAGAGAAATTTAGGGATAATTAATGAGCATTCAGTCGAACAATAAAGACAAAAATAAAAGTGTGTATACACGAAGACAACGATTTATATCACATAAATACAAGAAGCAAAGTGCTTGTATGAATAGCACATTGCGCATTTCTTGTACCTCGTGCTTACCTACATATATACTAGATAAAGTTGTCGAGATATCCAGAAAGAGCAGTTTTGCCCACGCCTTGAAACTGGTGTTTCGTAACCCATACAAATAAGAGATGATAAAACATCAGCGTATCTTTTTTTATGTACTAAAGGAGTAACCACTTATAAAGCCACTCGAGGATAAGGGTTAATGAGTTTAAAGGGAGAACAGTGAAACAACTACGCGAGTTTTGGTAACAATGGTTGAGACTGGCCCGAATTTGATTATTTAAGAGGACGGATGAACAAGAATTTGTTAAAATTCGACATGAAAACCACCATGATATAGTCAGCTGGAAAGCAGCCCCGTGGTATTGTGTTCAGCAAACGGATTGTTGATGTGATAGCGTGTATGTTTGAGATATGTATGTGTAAGAAAGAATGCTTTTATTGATTGAGTAGCTCCATAGTGTCTGGCATGGCGCACGGTGTTTTCTACATTCTATCGTTTGTTAGGCGGCAGACAGAAAAACACGTGTAGCAATGTGTGAGTTGTGGCAGCATAAATTATGTGATGTGAACGTTATTTCTTGTGACATTCTAGTCACCTGACACAGGCTTCTATTTATACGTGTGGATAAAACGAAACTGTATCAGCAACAGATGTGTTAAGTTTCACGGGAATCGCCCTGATTGGTTATATAATATATATTTTGTGCTTGAAATCCTCAAGCTAAACCGGAAATAACACCTACAACCACATGTGTGCAAATTACCCTCAGTTAGATGGCTTTTTAATCTTGTTTGTTTTGAATACCTGATGGCTCCCGCATATGTATGAAAAGCGGAGAAGAGACACCGAAACTAAATCGGATATGAAGTGATTAGCGAATGCGTACAAAATATGTTAAGTTGCGGATTTATACTATTTTATGCGACTGTGGATATATTTCGTACTGTCTCAGTATATTACATTCCTCAGGTTCAATATTAAGTTGTTGTTTTTTTTGTTGTTGCTGTGTATAGTGGCTTTATAAACAACATTGGCTATCAACCACGTATTCATTAGAGAATAATTGGCTCTTTAATCAAAGTAAATATTAAAAGAAAACTTCAACTCTAATTCGTACTTGACAAGGAACCACCACTCCTACCCTTAATATACTCCCTTGCTTTCGTTAGTGCTGGCAAGCGAAGGGGGGAAGGAGAAAACATACGAACAATGTTCCCTGTTTTTCCTCCTTTCCAGTAAAAGAAATGAAGAAAAAGAACGAGCAATTTCCTGCTGACTCCCACATATTAATCAAAAGCAGTAAAGTAAATAGAATATTAATCGCTTAGCGGATGGGCAGAAAATATTGCAGAACTTATAAGTTGTAGCAGGTATAAGTTATGCGGATTCTTTTTTTTGTTTGTTTGTTTTCTTTTTTCTGTACTTTTTCTCTGCCAGAAAATCGTTGTTCATTTACCGCTGAAACCAAAACATATATATCAGCAATTACGTTTATGATAAAGTCATGTGAAATAGTTAAAATAGATAGAGAGAATAGACTGCGTAACTAATTTTGCTTGTGCCAGAAAATAACTCTAACCCCGTTCTACATCTTCCTTGCTTGTCCTGTGTCTTTGTCGCTTTCTCGTTTTCTCTGTTAGTTGTCTGAAGATAATTTCTTCCCCTTTCCTTTTTTAAGGTTTTCGTCTTCTTTTTTTAATTACAGGAGTAGTAAAAGTTATCAAATAATGGCAGCACAATAATGAGGTTTAACTAATTCTTTCGGGGTTTTATTCTTATTTTCCAGTATACAGTATATATACATAATACCCAGAACCCGTCTTATAGATCATTTCACTCTCTCTCTCTTTCCCTTTCTTTTTCTCATTCTCTCTTTCTCTGTCTCTGAGTCTGTCTCTGTCTCTGTCTGTCTCTCTCTCTCTCTCTCTCTCTCTCTCTCTCTCTCTCTCTCTCGTGCCCACGCGCAAGGCTCTGAGAAAACATATAAATGTTCACAACTTATCCGTTACTTCCTGTCTATGACGTAATATTCTACCACGTAGTCATAATTCTAATCTGTTAACTTCTAATAAAATGTTCTGCTTTCTCTTTACTTTCCCGGGTCTTTTTGAACGTCTAGTGTTGTTGGATGCACTTTAGTGTTTATGTTTGTTCCCGATAAATATCTGTTTGGTTGCGTTATTAAGTGATTTTCTTTTAACTGTTTCTAAGTTCATTACATTCGTCATTACTGTATATGAGACGGTTCGTATGTTTTGCGGGTGTAGAAATTCTACGTGGGACACTTCTAATTCGAGTTTGTATGTTGTGTTAAAAGTGAATAAATTTACTTCTATTATTTGTGGTGCATGTACTAGTAGTAGTAGTAGTGTTGGTGGTTCTTCAGCTGCGTCCCTCCTTGCTCCCTTAATTGGCTGTTTAAACTATGTGTCCTCTTTTTTAATATTTATGGACCCGTCATATAATCTAATTTATAAAATTAAGTCAGCTGGATGTTTGACTTTAGACCTAAAGAGCATTGCACGATGTCCTGACACGTATCCCTAATTCTAATCTATTAACTTCTAATAGAATTGTACACTTTGTCCCTACTTTAGATTTGGATGAAAAATTCGGTTTTGAAGCTTATTTTATACACCCACACCTAAATATTGCTACAACTTTCCGAAACGCGATCGTCAAAACTTAGCAATGTCTGCCTATTTGTCTCTCTTTGCTTCTTCAATTCCCCATTCAAAATCTTTTTATGATCTATTCATCCGTGACGTAATCTAATTTCTAAAATTAAGTCAACCTGATTTTCTACTTCAGATCTAAATATTATTGAATCTAACAAATCGATATTTGATTCTAACTAGCGATTTCTTCCTTTTATTCTCGCACCGTGTTCTTTACACGAACATTATTATTTCGCTTCAGTTCTTTTAGTATATACATTTTCTTGACCAGCTGATTGAAAAAATGGAGACATTTTTCGATAATGCCTTAAGGGATAAACTGCTTACGTCATTAATAAAAAATGGTAATCGCGCTATCTACTTTGCCTATCAGATAAGCAAGTATATATTTTTTAAATAAATATTATTTTACTTATTTCTTTTTGTTACTTAATATCACAATAGTACATAACACCTACTTACAATGCCATATTCACACAATGTTAAAAGCGGTATTATGTGTCTAAATTTCGTAAATAAACATGTCCCCTCCACCCGATAAATATTTTTTGATTTCGTTCGCATACAAATATTTATAAAACGAAATACTAGCACTTTCAGTTAAGTAAACGGAATATTTAAACAAATTAGATAAAAAAGTAACAAACATTACTTTAGAAAAAAATGTAATTCTTTCGTCATAGTCGGCTCGGTTTCTGTCCATAAAAATTACAAATGGCTGAACAAAGGATTAACCACATAGGAGATGATTTAATTTTATTAAAACAGATTTATCTCCCTTGCTCTTAAGAGTTGTGTATGTAAGAGAACGGTTTGTTTTAATTTCTTTTTTTTTAGTTGAACATGGATGTTTACAGAAATATGTGGTTCAGGCCTATGAACATGAGTTTCTTCAGTAATTCACTTTTTTCTGGGCAACGCCAGGAAGGGTACTGCTAGTGTTATAATATTTTCTTTGTTAACTCATTAATGATGCAAACGATATTTTTATTTGGTTCTTTGGTTTTGTATGTCTATTCTGCAGCAACCATTTGGAGATGTGTAATACCGAAACAGATTACCGATTAGATAAGTTTCATTGCATATGATTTATGAATAACACATGTTGTTTTACGCATAGCTGTAGTGTGGTTATCTTTGTGCGTGGTTCTAATTAAACTAATCGAGACATCAAAATAAAAACGGATATGCTTTCTAAACAATAAAATAATGTTTTCTTTTAATTTTATTTCAGTCTTATTTTTTTCTTGTTCGTTTTATAGAATAATTTCTTTAAACCAGTAATTAATCTCAATTTATATATTTCTTCGAATAAAATATTGTTAACGAAATTATGGGGAAATTGTTCCGCCGATGTACGGCGGGAAAGATGTTTTAGTAAAACCATACTCTCTCTCTCTCTCTCTCTTACTCTCTCTTTCTCTCTCTCTCTCTCTTTCTAGCTATCTATCTCTTTATCTATCTATCTTTATCTCTCAATCTCTCTCAAAAGCACTTCTTGCCTTTGCAGCTGTGCCCACCTGATTCAATAACACGACTATCTTCGAACCTACTACGCCTTACGTCTCTACAGAAATGTGAAGGAACAGACATACCGGTACTTGTTATACGTATATTCTATGGCAATACACTTTTTATTTAGTCATTGGGTGGTCATTATCAGTAGTTACACACTCATAACATAACGGTATTCATAGCATAAGTCAACCCAGGCCTGAACTTTGTATTCTACTAAAATATTACATCCATAACTTATCGAAAGCGTTGATTGATATTTTCTCTTTCATAATAGACTTGCTCTATTGTAACACTCACATGTGGTCGCGTTGTCACCATTGCTCCAATATTACAGTACACAATATAAGATGCGCCGGTGTTTTATTATGCTTTGTTTTTATGCGGTCTACAACACCAGTTTCAAGGCGGAGGTCAAACTACTTTCTGGATACGTTTTATCTCTCAACACCGTACCCGTACGTGGGAGAGGAAGCTCAGTTTTTACTCCCTTCACTCTTTATTAGCTGGTTAGCAAAAAACGATATCGTATCCTTTACTTCTCACGTGACCTCACAGTCACACGTGTTCCCGCTTCAACTCTCGGAATTAAACAAGGTTAATCATACCTCTTGCTATAATACTTCCGCATAAAAAAAATCAACTTAGAATGCTGCAAAAAGAATGTCTCATTTATATTGACACTAAACAAACCCAAGTAAAAAAAGATTGCATTAAGAGGATTCTGGACTACAAAAATTTCTGGAGCCGGTGTTGCTTAGTTGTAAAATAAACTGAAAGATTTTGTTTAAGTATATACATGTTTGAAATTCGTAAAAATTAAATTAAATCGTTACAATGAGTATACGTTTTTTTTTAATTTAAAAAATATTTTCTTTTCTTCCATGTGATTAGTGTCAGGCGGAATGTTCCTGAACAGAGTTTCTTCACAAGAGCTTCCCATCTGATAGAACATATTAGAACGTGACTGCTTTCTTGCAGACTACAACATGGCTGTCTTCAAATACAATGTCAATAAAAACTTGTCATAAACTGTCCTCATAAAAACTTGTCATAAACTGTCCTCATAAATAATCAACTTTTATTTATTCAATTCAACATTTTTAACCCTCTCATAACATTCTTAATCAGTAAACTAGCAATCTATCAATCTTATTAACACTTATCTTCAAGTGGATTTTGGCCTTGCTATATGGTGACTCGTTAGTTTAAATAACAGTGCGTTTAGGGAACCAGTACTTACGTGTCTCTATCTCTTTAGTACTCTCATATCGAACATTAAAAAACTATAAACTTAAATTCTATCAAATAGGGTTAGTACGTATGACAATAGCATAATAGTTAATTGAAGACATTCTCTACTTTTTATTTTTGGATAAAATGTTCTTTCTTTTATTTATTGCGTTCTCAATTCACCTCAAATAAAGACTAAAATCACTCTTTAAAACAGAAAGCCAACGGTGGACTAGAAGGAAGCACTGAACATCTAATCAAGCCACAACAAATCAAAGTGTTGCCTTTAAGCGAAATGATGATGAAAATCCCACAGAAACCAGAATACAGAAAGTAATCAAGGTGAATTGAAAACGAAAAAAGATCTGAATACAACTGATTATCCTTATTGAATCTTTTCTTTTTTATAGAAAAAGAAACGAATTTAATCAAATTCCCACTTTCCCTACTTGCGCATTTCCTTACATTTCACTACTCTTCGTCGCAAGGTTCGTGTCGTTTTACTACGACTAAAAAATAAATACCATTTAGTTGGAAGTATGTATCTGAATTAAGTATCTCAAAATTGAACCAGGAGTGGTCGATTAAAACTACTTTTTTGAATATTATACTTTTATAAAATTACGCACAAAATGTTACATAAAAAGTTAGACATTTATCAGATTTCAATGAAAAGTTCAGTAATTATTTATTAATTAATTAATTAATTACTTTTAGAATGTGTAACGTTTATATTTCTACTTTATAAAATTATGTTGGTTTGATTTTAAAAGTTGGACTTTAAATAGCATTTAAGCTGACAAATCAAACTTTTATCCTGACAAGCCAAGTTTCAGTTGTTATTGTTGTACCGTGTTATTTGCTATAGACTAGCGCATTTCGATACAATTTATTAAAAAACATACTTAATTTGATCCAGCACTTTTCTAATGTGTAGTAATTCTTAAAGTTTCTTTAAAAGAAGAACCAGCTAAGGGAAATAACTCTTATTCTTTTACTTACATTTTTGTTTCATTTTTTTTTTTTTTGTTATTAAATCGAAACTTGGTTCACTTTTAGCTTAGATACCGAACATAGTAACAAAAACGCGTTAGTATAGAAGATAGAAATATTTACAAAAGAGATTTGAACGAAATGGATCCCAACCAACGCCGGATCGGTAGAGCGAGTCCATTCTAAATATTTCTACGACATTTTTCGTCCCCGCTGATATGATTGGCTAAACTCACTTTTCACTTTCTAGTACAAAAAATGTTCATTATTAAAGTGAAAGTTCTTTTGTCGATTAGGCGATAAACGAAGTTTGTGGAGGTACCGTAAGTTGTTCGGCATACAATGAATGAATTATGTCACACTACGTATGTTTACAATTAGTTAAAGTTTGATTCCTGGGCATCTATGTATCTCTGCCATCGATTAACAAAATGATATATGCCTCGTTGATAGAAATAAATTTGCTTTGATGCTAAGAAATGCTTGAATGCAACGTTCACCTCAGTTTTTAACCTGAAAATGTGTTGGTTAATAAAAAGCTAGATGCTTGAGAAAATGGTACCCAGTAAGTGAAATGTGTTGATAATATAGAGGATAAGGTAAGGTTTTGTATTTCGTAGTCTATGAGTTTCTACAGCGTTATTCTGGGAACACGTGGCCGTTTCGAACTCTGATTTTCTATTGACCTCATGCTGGACACATTTATCGAGCTTTTTATCATATCAATTTGCTTTATATGATCGGACACCGTTGAAATACTGACATCAAGGGGTTTCAGCATTTTTTCTGACATTTAGGATTTGTTTAATCATTGCTTTCAAATATTTGCTGGAAAAAAGTGCAGAGACGTCCTATACCTTCTTCATCTACAAGAATCTCATTATCATTACGGAATTTCTGAAACCACCTTCGTACTGTCCAATAACTTATGGACCCTTTTATTGATATTCTCCACTATTTGGGAAACATTATAACCGAGTTCTAATACACAAATTTCTTTTTCTATCTTTGTTTTAAGTGCTTATATGCCTAAAAATTTGTATTTTGACAGAAATTGTTGTAAATGTATTAAAAAGTACACGTTAATTATTAAGCATGTAACATTTTGCATAAAACACTGCAAAAAAAATAGCTCCATAAATCAACTTTTCAGTAGTGAGTCGAAACATCGACCAGCATTTTCCGAACAACCTTATGCGTCTCCTCTTTATGAGTAAGAGATTTATTATGTGTATACTTGCAATAAAAACATATAAATAAAAATAAAAATTCACTGTATTAGGCAATTTTTTTTTTACTTAAAATTTATGCATATATAGAAATAATTCTTTATAAAGCTCTGAAATAAGAAAGCAATGGCTCAATTATTAAAGATTTTACAGACGTTTTTATGTGTGACATTTTTTGGTAACCTTTTACTTCCGGTTACGAATTTGTACTTATCGTTAAGACATATATAACATGCACTTTAAATTGTGTAAATAATAATTGCCCTTTTTTATATTTTGAAAAAGAAATCTTTAAATTCTCTTCATAAGCGATTTTACTAACGAGATACAGAACTCCAATATAATATTAAAACTCTGATAACCTTGCTTTTGTTTGTACACTGTATTAGATAGGAGAGCTGAATGAGGCGAGGAGTGGTGTAAGGAGAGGGGAGAGAATGTATTAAACACAAAATTTTAATAATATACAGGCTTTGTGTTCAATCACTGTACAGACAATACATTTTTATTTTATCTTCAATCACATCAAAAAGATAAATGTATTTTTGTTGGTTTTTTTACTTCTGGTTCCCCCAAAAAAGGCATAATGCCACTGAGATGTAAGTGGCTTCTTTGAATTAGGGGCCAAATTTATAGGGGGAAATTCTATGTAAGGGAGTTGTTTAGCAAGATGTTAGTTCAAATTACATTTATATTTCAGCATCTTGGTACAGTCGGGGAAACAGGGAGCAGGGATGGAATCTAACAAGCAAACGGTCCGAGAAAAGAAGCTATTTTAGTAGAAGGTTTTACCGGTATGTGGTATTTTTACAGTGAATAGGTGGGATTTTGCTGCTAGTCTGGTTGATTGATGATGTTTACGTCGACGGAATATAAGTGCAGTAAATTCGTTGGAGGACATTCAGTTTAAGTACTTGTAAAACAATCACAAGGGTGCAATATTGCGGCGATGGGACAGGGGTTAGAGCTTGGTAGACAGTGCAGGACCTATAAGGTTAGAGACTAGGTTTTATACCCTGCCCAAGAGGTAAGGATCAGTAGTTGGAGCACCAGCCCAGATGTTGCAAATATATCAGCGAATAGAGCTTTATAGAAAAATAAAATACTGACAGATGTGAGAAGTTTTCTAGCCCGGTCAAGGAGTGTAACTTCTTTGCAGCAGATTGGCAGCATCTTTTATGTATTTATTCCAATTCATGTTGCCTTTGAACGTTAGACTGAGGAGGGCACTCCCAGTGTTGATACTTTGACCCTTATTATTCCTGATCTTTATAAACGACATTCCTGATGGAACCGTGTTAGAGATTGGTATATTTTCTGATGGCATAACCCTCTGTTCTTTACGTGTGGGCAAACCGATCACACGCATATCCAATAACTGAATCATTAAAAAGTGATCTCCAGTCTGTATGAATGGGGACAAAAATGGACGGGCAGTTTCAATGTCACCAAGGCAAAGCTCCGTTCTTTTAACAATTATAAGTAGCATTTCCAAACACCGATTGCCATGGCTGAAAGCAACCTTCCCTAGATCCCGGCGTTTAAACTCGTCGGACTAACATTCACAGGCAACAGAAATTGGAATAAAATGTTAGTGTTATATAGATTGAGTCGAGGCCAAAGGCAAAAAAATGTTTTTTTTAATAATAATAAAGTCTTCCAAAGCATATGTTTTATAAACTACCAATAAGTAAATGTATTTTTAAAATATCTATTTACCTTGACAATCGGTTAAAATCACTAAATGTATGCATTAATGTACAATGTACTAACGTCTCATACTATTGTTTAACTTTGAAACGATTGAGTCAATTCGAGGCTTCTTTCATAATTAACAAACCATTTTTCATAAAGCTTAAACGGGAAGGTGTTTTAATATTAAGATTTATTGAACAAAGCTTAAGCCTACCAGACTAAACTGGAGCGTGACGGGCCGAAAAACAAAAACTTATATAGAGATTCGAGGATGTATCTTTTTCTACTCTCACCACCTATCAAGGCCACTTGAGGATAAGGGTTAATGAGATGGAGAGATGATGAAGAATATCATGAGTGGATTCAAAATTATGAATGGAATAGACAAAGTCTTATCTATCTACATAATACTAAAACTCTGATAGTCTTGCTTTATTGTTTGCACATTGAATGTTTTAGATGTTGGGAGAAGAGTGGATGAGACAAGAAGTGATAGGATGAGCAATAGGAGGGCATTGCAAGTGATAAGAGGGGAATATAAGTAATAGTAGTAGTAACGGCATCGTAATAGAAAGGGTTAAAAGGATTACGTAAATAAATAAGTTACATAAATAAGGAAAATAAGGAAATACTAAATTAATGATAGTAACAATAGCAGAAGCGTGAGAAAAGGAGAAGATGATGATCCTGTAGATAATAAATTACTTAAAGAAGAAAAAGAAAAGACTAAAGTAGTAGTAGTAGTAGTAGTAGTAGTAGTAGCAGAAATAGAAACGTAAGAGAAAGAGAATAAGAGGATGACGTAAATAAATAAGTTGACGTAAGTAAAGAGGAGAAAAAAGAATAAAATAGTAGTAGTAGTAATAGCAACAGCAGAGATGAAGGAGAAGGAGAATAAGAGTATGTTGTAAATAAATGACATAAATGAAGAGGAAAAGTAAACGAATAAAATTGTAGTGGAAGTAACAGTAGCAGAAGCGTATAAAAAAAGAGAATAAGAATATGACATTAATAAGTAAATAAGTAAATGACGTAAATAGAGAATAAACGAAAGTTTGATAATTACAGAAATGTCTGGGAGTAGATGTCTTAATTCATTACCGTGTAACGCCGGTGCACTTTCTGGTATAGGTTACAAAGATGTGTCAGCCAACACAGCAAATTCACAACGTTTAATAAATCAGAAATAATGGTACCCTTGAACTGTTTCTTTGCAATAACAGTTAAACAATATAAGAAACGCGAATTGATCATAGGTTATTAGATTTATACTTTAATTCTATCTCTTTTATTTTTGCAGTCCGCTTTTTGCAGATACTGTCTCACCTTTCTTTAAAGGATTATGTCTGAAGGTCGACCAACCCGTTGGTCTGTCACGCTTTAGTTTGAAATAGTATTTTCATCGCTAAACGCGTGTGTTGAATGGGTGCATCTTATTTTAGATTTGTCCAAGCATTTCTGTAAGAGGCTCTGTTTGTCAGTGTGTACGCAATTCAATAAATGTTGAGAAAATAAAACAATCATGCTTCAGTTGCGATGTAGGGGAAAAGGGTGGTTGAAATTTACACAGAACATGTTACAGTAGCCTAGCACTTGTCCAAATTCGCCTTGAATTGATGCGTCGTTGGCGCATTTACTACAATTCCTGGAGGTAAATTCAAACATCCAGGGACCTTATGGAGAAAGCGGTCTTCCTCCGGTTCCATCAAAATCGGCGGTAGAACAGTTTTAAGTGATGCCCACGTATACCTATTGCCTGTGCAGGAGTGTATATCATAGCATTTTCGTTAGTCTGTCAATCATAAGTTCCGAATAGCATTTTTGCTTGTCTCTCGCATTCCTTTTTAAATAGCTTTTCCATCGGTCTGTAACGTTTAAGTTTGAAATAACATCTTCGCCTGTATGCTACAATAATTTAAATAGCATTTTCGTCGGTATGCCACGCTTAAATTTGCTATAGTAGTTTTGTTGGTCTTACGTTTTTATCCCTCGGTCTGTCTAACCTAAATCTGAATTATAATTTCCGTTTGTCTGTCTCGCTTATTTTTAAGTAGAATATTCGTCCGTCTATCAGAATTAATTTTGAAATAGAATTTTCGTTGGTTTGATAAACTTAAGTTTGAAATTGCATATTTTGTTAGTTTGATAAACTTAAGTTTGGGATATAATTTTCGTTGGTTTGATAAACTTAAGTTTGGGATATAATTTTCGTTGGTTGTATAAACTAAAGTTTGAAATATAATTTTGTTAGTTTGATAAACTTAAGTTTGGGATATAATTTTCAGCGTTAAGCGCGCTGATCGAATGGACGCACTACTTTTAGATGCGACACTACATTTCTTTTAAAGGCTCTGACTGTCGCTCGTCTGGCGCACAGATTGAATACACACATATTAAGATTATCAGTTCTTGGTTTTTTTTGGGGGGGAGGGGGGGGGCAATTTCCATGTTTTTTTTTTGTTTGTTTGTTTGATTTTTGCTGCAAAAATTCCCCCAAATATCCATTTGGCTCTCCAGAATGGAAGATTCATCCGATCTTTGACATTTTATTCTGTACAACATGGCGGCCTCCATCTTCCCTACTTATGTCTGCTTGACAACTTACAGGCCTCGTTTCTCATTGGAACTTAATGTTTTTGGGAATAACAGAGTGTTCCTTCTCTTTCTCTACCTCTTTCTTTCTCTGTCTCTCTTTCTCTCTCCTTCTATCTATCTATCTATTTATCTATCTATCTATTTATCTATCTATTACCTTCTCACTATCTCTCTCTATGTCTATCTCTGTTTCTCTATATATCTATCTTTCTTTCTTTCCCTCTTTGGCTCTATCTATCTATCTATCTGTATTTCTATATCTAGCTAGCTGTCTATCTCTCTCTCTCTCTCTATATATATATATATATATATATATATATATATATATATATCTTTTTCTATTACTCTCTCTTTAACTTCCACTCTCTTTCTCTTCACCCCCTCTCTCTCTCTCTCTCTCTCTCTCTCTCTATATATATATATATATATATATATATATATATATATATATATATATATATATATATATATATATATACGTCTTTCTTTCTCTCCCCATCTCTTTCTCTCTCTCTCTAACTATATCTATCTGTCTCTCTTCTCCATCTCTGTCTCTCTGACGGATCAATTATAAGCTCCGAGGGTTGGGTGCACAGAACAATAACATACTAAAGGCATTTTCCGAGATATCGATGTGGATTCCGGCAGAGATCGATCTGTTCTGACGTCAACCGTCTGAGTTAACGTTGGCTACTTTGGTAAATAACATCAATCTTGACTTTAGTGGCCGAAAAATGAAGGTAATACGAACAAAAATACAAGAGGAATTCTGACATTGTAATCATTTTGAACTGTTTGAGGGGCGACGGGGTTTTGTCATTTTTTTATTTTCTAGGCTGCGATTTTGTTATCGGTATTTGAAGCATTTTATACGAAAAAGAATCAGAAGAAACTTTTTTTAGTTTAGTGAAGAATTGGTTTTTAGGTTCTTCCTATTTAATGGCATATATATCGTAAAGAGATATTGGAAGATATGTATTGGAAGAAGACATATCGTCGTAGCATTTCTTTCTTTAGTTTAAAGAATAGTCATTCTTATCTGTACTAGAATTAATTGTGACACTGGTTAGAATGTTTGCATCAGGAAAAGGTGAGTTTGCAAAGCCAGTTATTTTTTTTAATTAAAATACAAAACACGGAATGAGTCTCTTTCCCACTCTAAGTACGGTTTAAATAATATTACAACTGGTGATGATATTTACTTTTGTTTGTAATTGACTATTAAATGGTATATATCGATCGTTAAGAGATACTGGGAGATATGTGTTAAGGGAGAAGATATATCGTTGTAGCATTTCTTTTTTACCTTAAAAAATATTAATGTAGAGTAGATAAACATTTAACCCATTGGTCTCGGGTAAGATTAATGTATTTAAATTTATATCCTATATAATGTATCTGTTGTGTCGAATGTGAAGCACGAACTAAAATACACTTTCTTGCACTTCGAACTATAATCAAAGTGAAGTTTATGTTCTGTCCAAAGATGGTAAGAAAATATCGGGCGTCTATAGAATGAAAATATGTTACAAACTCCTACAGGGGTTTTGGAGATAAGCCAAATAACCAGATATATTATGAGACATACTTATTTAAGTACTCTAGTTATATAACTAGAGTACTTAAATAAGTATGTTTCAATGTGTACAATAATATCGTGGGATCTGCGTTCGCACCGGATGTCCATATAATGTAATATTCATATATATATATATATATATATATATATATATATATATATATATATATATATATATAAGAGGTGAAAGATGAGAATAAAACATTGTAAAGATACAATATTTATTAAAAACATCAAAAGTTCAGAGCAAGAAGCCTCATATCCTTAATCCATGGATTCTCAAAGAAAATATTTCTTCTCATCAGAGGATGGGGAAGCCGACAATGTGATTATAAATATTGTCGGCAAACAATTAACTTTGAAAATTTTATATAAAGTAAAACAAAGTAGAAGTAAAGAAACAAAATTAGGGCCAGGGGTGAAAAGTCTTATTTTTTACTTTACACTGTCACGATAGATTATTATTATTAAACGATAATTTAATTATCGTTATAATTCTACACTTAAATATTATATATATATATATATATATATATATATATATCTTATAATTCGGTAGATTATAAAATTCTTGACTATAAATTTATAATCTATCTAATTATAATATTTTATGTACAGTATTTAAATATATCCTATTCTATTGGTTAATGAGAACTTGTCTCGGGTTCGATATCAAACAGCACTGGATACCCTGACGCAAAGTATTCGCTTCTACCCCACTTTATAATTCTAAAAACCATATTTCTCAGCCCTTTCTACCATTTTCGTATACCTACCCTATTTCCCAACCTATTATCTACTCAACCTTTCTCCAAACGGTTCTAGCTAATAAATAAAGGTGCATCCAGAGTTAGGACCTTATTTGGGAGTTTTAGAGGCATACCTTAGTAAACACGAATCCTAGGTCCACTCTTGCCTAATCTGTTGGTTAACTAGAACGTATCATTCACAAACAAACTGTTTACTAAATATACACCCACAAAAGAAATTAATCTATAAACCCATCGTATACAAATCATATATACAGTTTCATAATAAAATTACTCAACGATATTTGACATGCCGTAAAACTCAACAAGCGACCAATCATTATTATTTATAATCAAAGATTTATATCAACCTCATTTTGTATTTGGTTTCGTTTAATCTTAAGAGTATAAAACGATTGAAGAATACTCAATAAACATTAATCTATCAAAATGGAGTCTGAGATCTATTGCACACTAATACAGATTTTTCTCTCTCCCTCTCTCTTTCTCTCTCTCTCTCTCTCTCTCTCTCTCTCTCCATTTCTCCATTGTTGATTTAATTAATGTACCGAAACAAAACACGTCGACGTTTTTCATAATCTAGATTTCCTTTTCGCATTGCGTGCTGAGCTAAGTAGATGATCTTTTTCTTATCTTTTTGCAGCTCAATTAACAAGAAACACTATGTGTGCTTCTCATTTTCGGTACATAGTTCGTGTCATAGTTAATAGCGCACACTACAAAATTGGTTATGCCGAGTTAAATTCCAATCGGATCGTTAACGCATTATGTTTTGGAAACTAGCATCAACACACAATTTCTCATCATCCATGGCTAAAAGGAACTTGTGTTTAATTAATCGTTTATATTAAATCGGTTACAATACGAATTCTACTTGGACATTACATAACTGAAAGGGAATCATATGTAGTTAACTAGACAAAGGAAACAATTACCTATTTGGACGTCATAACTGTCATTAAAAGTGCGCATTGTCGAAAACAGTCGTAGAATAGGAATTTTGGCGAGGTTGAGATACAACGTATGGGAATAGAGGCATGAGTATATGAGCGACACAGATACAGAAATTTACAACCAATTCTTACTGTGTTTCTCATGTTGGCTATGCGAGTGGTGCAATGGATAAAATCGCGCACTATAAAATATGCTATGCCGAGTTCATCGGATCGTTTGTGGTGATATACTTCTCATACTATTTTGGGAAGTGCAAGTTTTTTTTTCATCGATTATCTTCAGAAAGGAAGAAACATCATAGCGAATATTATATAGTATTATCGGTGCGTTTGAAGAAAGAAATCGCCAAAAGAACGACCACAAACGAAGAAGAAAAAGTGCTTCTTTTCACCAAGACAATGCACCGTGTTAGAAGTCGATCGAAACGATGTTCAAACTGCAATAATTGCACTTCGAATTGCTTCAGCATCCACCATATTCTCCAAATTTGGCTCCCAGCAACTACTAGAGTTTGCAGATAATAAAAGCATGCTCCAGAGAAAGAGATTTGTCTTTAAGGAAGAAGTGATAACGAAAACTTAGGCGCATTTTGACGCCAAAGAAAACCCGTTCTAAAAAATAGGCATCGAATTTTTAGATAAGCGTTGGAATCAGTGTATCACGCTAAAAGTAAAAAAAAATGTAGTCGTGTGTTATACAAGCGATTATGGAATTGTTTTGGGAAAAGATTTTTTGATAAAACAATTAGAAATTGTAACTTCGTTAGAAATTTTCGAATTGTTCTTCATTTATTTTTACACCCACGTTTCATTTTTTTATGTGAATTCCAATTTCCTCGTGATTCGACAATTTTTTATAATTTTTCTAATATGTTTGTATTTACATACGATCCGAATTCACTGTCGCTCTCTCTCTCTCTCTCTCTCTCTCTCTCTCTCTCTCTCTCTCTCTCTCTCTCTCCATATATATATATATAAAAAGTTAGATGTATGTATATGTTTATAGCATTCATTCCTAAACTAATTAACCGATCATTATGATTTTTGAAATACAACTGCTAGGCGTCCGGCTTGGTAAGATGGATTATATATAGTTTTATTTAGATCCATAAAACGATGACAAATTTGTGAAAATTTTACAATAGGTATTAGACATCAATTAATAAATATTTCTCAAATTTCAGTTTCTTTAGAGTATTTTAAAGGGATTTTAGGAGTACGAGGTCATATTTGATAATGCAAGTATTTCAGATTTGCATTAAATTTGATCACTAGTCATGAATTTCGATTTTTCTTAAGACCCCTTACATTTTAGACATTTACTGAAATCAAAACCATGTAATCATTTTTAATTAAAATTCGAATAAGCATTTTAGACGTAATGCTTAGTAGCCTTATATCTTGATTTTAATCTTCTTGAGGGGACATTAAATTGCTGCAAAACTTTCCTCTTCAAGTCATATATATTACCCGTCCTGGGATGAGTATTCTTCTACTATATATATATATATATATATATATATATATATATATATATATATATATATATATATATATATATAAATGTGTTTTTTCTTTTTTTTTCTTTCCATATAGTTTTAATTGTTGAAAAACTTCCGACACTATATATATATTTATATATATGTGTGTGTGTGTGTGTGTGTGTGTGTGTGTGTGTGTGTGTGTGTGTGGGTGTGTGTGTGGGTGTGTGTGGGGGTGGGTGTTTGTGTGTGGGGGGAGGGGGGATGTGGGTGTGTGTGTGTGTGTGTGTGATAAAAAAAGAAAGAAAGTGTTCCGACGTGATGGAAATAGAAAAAGGATGAAACTATCATTCAAAATGCACCGTAAAACCACCCACAAAAACGACTATACACATTACTAGTCACACTGTAACTACCAAATAAAAACAGGCATGATAATTGGCTTTTCCCTACGTGTCATCAGCATCTGTATTCCTTAATATATGGATGAGGAAATCAAATACATCACAATTTTTTTTTTAAAAAACATTGCAATACGCACACATTTCATATTAAATGCAAATAAAAAAAGCCATACAAATATTCTTGAAAAACAATAAACCATAATCTCAAACACCGAACATTTCTCTTATAAATAAACATCTTCTTTTACCCACTCATCTCAATTACACAATAATTTATGACACGCTTAATAAGCTAGGAATTCCGACAATACAAATCACATCACAAACTATAAAACAAACATTAAATACAGCAAGACAATTCCGAAAAAATCCACATCTAACGCTGGTGTATACACTGTCCAATGTAATAATTGTCATCAAATATACGTAGGGCAGACTCCACGGCAACTGAAGAAGATGCTTGGTGAATACAAAACAGACATACAAAATAGCAAAACTCTGAACGCGCTTTTCTCCCACGCAGTACAACACGATCATTTTTTTAAAATTTAGAACAGGCTAAAATTATTAAATTAATTTCAAATAAATCTCGATGAAAACTTCTTGAAGCAGCACTCATTATAAACTCTACCACTATCAAACAACGTAATGGTTCATATAATTTATCTCCTATAATCAGCAAACTTATTTTATCTGAACAAAAAATGAATTCAGATCAAGACTAGCTACTCTATAACACACTCTCTACATGCGCTGCGCATAATGTCTACATATAAATCAAATGAATTCAATGAATTATTTTCATACGTGTATGTTGATATGTGTTCCTATATGTGTACGTGCATATACGTATGTTCATACACATGTATTAATAAATAAGTGAATAATAAATAAATACACTATTACTTTAAGAAATATAAACAAATACATCCCTTCTTTCTTTCTCTCTTAACACTTCTCCAAGAATCGTTTTAAGAAATTATATTATTTACATGTATGTATGTATGTATGTATGTATGTATGTATGTATGTATGTATGTATGTATGTATGTATGTATGTATTTATGTATGTACGTATGTATCTGTATATGTATATATTTATATATATATATATATATATATATATATATATATATCCGTCGTATATGAATGTTGCGTGTATATGTACTTATGTGTTTATAGATAATTAAATAATGAATAAATAAATAAATAATAAATAAAGAAAGAATAAATAATTAAATAAATAAATACATAAATACATCCGTCTCTTTTTTCGTAAACTCTTTACTCATACCATCAACCAAAAGTCAGAATTTATTCTAAAATAATTGACAAAACTACACTTTTATATTCTTACAACTTCCTGTTACAAATCATTCACACAAGCACGTCCAGAACAGAAATACTATTTTCTTTTCCCCTTTTTAATTTTAGCTTTCCGCACATTAGGTACGATTTTATGTGATAATTGACGTATGTGTATGTGCATATATATCTGTGTGTCTGAATGTGTATATGTTTGTATGCTCATAAATATATATGTAGGTGTCAAATATGGACACATCCCCCACACCTGAATTTGTTTCTTGCCCTGTCGCCTCGCCCCATCACCTCCTACAAAGTCCCATCATACGACATTAACATTTTAACCTTCCGTTTTTCTCATCTCAAGGCTAAATTAAAAAAGATTAAATGGCATTCTCATATCCCCCCTTTCATAATTTAAATTAATTCGAGCCGCTAGTAATACCTCTCCCACTCCCTAAGGATTTTATATTCAAACCTCCGCTTGCCACTGTCACCATCTATTTGTATCTCATAATTTTGTACTTGTGTGATGTTTTCTTCAGACAATCATCCTGATATATATATATATATATATATATATATATATATATATATATATATATATATATACGTTATGAGGTTTAAAAAGACTAAATATACATTCGGATTGTACACATTATAAGTTATTTCGACCTTAACTAGGTCTCCTCGGATGTGTTTCCAATCACGTTTCAAACCCAAATGGAAGAATTTTAACACCTTTATATCTTTTAGAACAAAGTAAAAATAAAGAATTAGAAGAAAAAAAAAATAAATAAAAGAAAAAAATTAAAAAAAAATTAAAAAAATAAAAAAAATAAAATAAATAAAAAAAAAAAAATAAAATAAAAAAAAAAAAAAAAAAAATATATAAAAAAAAATATAAAAAAAAAAAAAAAAAAAAAAAAAAAATTAAAAAAATATAAAATATAAAAAAAAAAATTAAAAAAATAAAAAAAAAAAAAATAAAAAATAAAAATAAAAAATAAAAATAAAAAAAATAAATAATTTCAGCGATATTCTATTTGTTGATTGGACTCTATAGTATAGAAGTGGTGATTATGTAAATTAGGGTGGTGGCATTAACGGAGTATAAAAATATGTAACATTTTTATCAAGAAGTCAATCCTCGATTTAAAAGGAGAATATAATTGATCCTGATTAAAACCTAATTGCGTTCGTTTAAAGGAATAAGAATTTTTTAAAATTATGTAACAATGCGAAAGTTTTGATTAGATTTCAGATTGCGAATATTATACGTTTAAAGATTAAAATACAAAAATTACGATTAAAATAGGTACTTGGCTTGTCGGAGATCAATTCTAGTCCACAATGGAGTAAATTGGATTAAAAAAAACGGTAATGAATTTGACGTTCCGATGGGGTCATTTGACTCTGCACAAATTGCAGACATAGTGGGAATATTTATTATATATACAATTAGCAGAATAATAGAACCTAATTTGATAGGCCTATATAGGGATGATGGACTAATTATAGTTCCTAAAAGCAATGGCCCCTTAGTATCGAGTATACAAAAAAAGTTGTGCAGAGCATTCAAATATCTAGGTTTAAAGATCGACATTACATCAAATTGTAAGGAAGTAAATTTCCTTGATATTACATTAAATTTAAAAGAAGAAACTTTCAAACCATATACCAAGGACAATCAAACTCCCATATACATAAACGTAAAATCCAACCACCCTAAATGCATTATAAAACATATTCCAAAAACAATAAACACTAGAATTAATAAGCTATCATCCAATGTAAATATTTTTAACGTAAGTAAAAACACATTCGATAATGCATTAGAAAACAGTGGTTTTAAGGAGAAATTAAGATATGTTGAAGAGACAAAGAAAAGCAAACCTAGGAACAGAGGACGGAAAATTATCTGGTTTAACCCTCCATTCTGTCAACTATCCAATATTAATATTGGGAGAACATTTTTAAACTTATTAGACAAGCATTTCACCAAGAGTAACCCCCTATATAAAATATTCAACCGTAAAACAGTAAAAATTAGTTACTCATGTACAAAAAACATGGACACCATAATCACTTCTCACAATAAAAAAATTCTGGAAACAATCACTAACAAGAATAAAGTCAAGGAGAAGAAATGCAATTGTCGTATTGAAAGCAACTGCCCGCTGAAAGGAAATTGTAATATAGATAATGTAGTATACAAAGCCACAATTTACCCACAAGAAAACATAAATGATAAAAAAATATATATAGGAATATCGGCTGGCAATTGGAAACAAAGATTTTACACACACAAGCATTCGTTCTCTAACCCAAATATCACTAATAAAACTGAATTGGCAAAGCATGTGTGGCTTTTAAAAAGTAAGGGACTAAAACCAATAATTGATTGGACCATATTATGTAAGTCAAACACTCCTAGGGGTTTCAGACATAGATGTAATCTATGTCTGGAAGAAAAAATTAGAATATTAAAATATGAAGGCAGTAATATCTTAAATAAAAGGGACGAACTATTAGCAAAATGTAGACATCGTCACAAATTTAAAATAACCAACCTGTAAATTTTTTTTTTTTTTTTTTTTTTTTTTTTTTTTTATTAAATAAAACCTATATTAACTTCACCATACCTTTAATTCATCGTCACATAACATTCTTTAATCGTGTGCAGTTATAGTACCTATTTTAATCGTAACTTCCGTATATTAAATTTTTAAACGTATAACATTCACAATCTGAAATTTAATAAAAACTTATCATATAATATAACATCCTTTAATCGTGTGTAGCTGCAGTACCTATTTTAATCGTAATTTTTGTATTTTAATCTTTAAACGTATAATATTCGCAATCTGAAATCTAATCAAAACTTTCGCATTGTTACATAATTTTAAAAAATTCTTATTCCTTTAAACGAACGCAATTAGGTTTTAATCAGGATCAATTATATTCTCCTTTTAAATCGAGGATTGAATATTTATTCTGTTAAAATACAGAAATGTGGCACAAGGCCAAAAGGGGGGTGGGGAAAGATCGGTCTTCACTAACTTATTCTGACTGGTATAACTTGGCTAGTTTCATTCGTGACCATCATTCACCAAAATACCACATCCACACTACAATCAAGCACCATACACCAAAAGAATTTATACCATGACTATCCTACTTAAAACCCATAATTACATAATATGAGATGGGGGATTTGGGTAATAAAAATTTTATGTACAAAAAAAAATGAATTTATATACAATGAAAAAAAGACCCCGTGTTAGTATAAGGATCCCCCATTTCTAAGTTGTGGCAGATATGCGGATTTTCCAGTCGAAACGCGATGCAGGTCCGAACGCTTTATTAATCTCCACCTCTTTCGAAAATCTCGAAAGGTGACCTGCATCTCTGGAGAATCTGGCTATCTGTCACCTAATCGGGAGAGGGGTTGGGGAATTAAAACTTAAATTGGGAGGAAAAAAAAAAAAAAAAAAAAAAAAAAAAAAAAAAAGGGGGGGGGGGGCTAGGCCAAAATAAAACGGGACCCTAATGAAATCATTCATGCACTAGCTAAGTTATGAACAAAAATAATAGTCAAAAACGGGTCAACTAATCTAGTCTTAAACGGGACAGGATCGACGTTCGTTGGAGAAACCCAAAATTCTTTGCCTAAGGCACGTCCAGATACCACTCTAGACTAGCTCCTCTCACTCGACACAATCGCGCAACTGTCACCCATCTTTCACCAAAATCTGCCGAAGGGAGTTTCGCCTTCTCGGCCTTAATGCGAATCTTCAGACGACACTTGAAAATTCGAATAAGGTCGGGAGCAGCGAAGGTCTCACCGCCGTAGACAACTTTACAACGTGTCTGCCATATCACACCTCTCAACACCGCTAGTAAGCAATAAAACACAAAACGTCTTTTCCTATCATTTGTCGGAGCCCAATTGCTACATATATTAATTGGTTCCAGGTCGAAAGACGTTACATTCAGTACGCGAACCATGAGGCCTGCAACAAACTTAATGAGCGGTGCGACGATGCGGCAATAAACAAAGGCGTGACTTACAGTCTCGTCTTCGTCTCCGCAACGACAACAAAGAGGCGAAGCCTTAATACCAGCTGCATGAAGCCTTTTGCCGACCCAGATAGCATTTCTAATAATCAGCCAGGCCAGAGAAGCCTCGTTATTATCGAAGACCTTTAGCCCAGGCGCCCAAGGCCAGATTGAGCGTAGCTCCCCCCTCGACAAACCGAGCCCCTCAATCTTCTCATCACGAACAGATCCCCTCACTAAGACCCGATACAATGCCTTACGAGACAACAGCAGGGTGTCAGAGAGGCTTTCCTTCACCCGTAAGAGGAACTTCAAGGCCCGTCGACACTCGCGATAAAAGGAGCACTCGCCTCGGGGCAACCTGTGTGCCTCCCCCTCATCCAAGTGCACACTTTTCAAAGCCGGAAAGGCTTTCTTGATGTCTTCCTTCCAGAAGCCACCGTTTCCCTCAACTGGTGTACACATTCGATTCAGGTAATAAAGCCGAAGCGTATGTTGACGAATCTCAACACTTGGCATACCCAAACCGCCCTCAGAAGGATGTAGATAACAGATATCGCGACGGACCTTAGGGGATTTACCAAGCCATAAAAACTGGGAAAGAGCCCGCTGCATTTCAAGCAGTGTATCCGACGGGAGTGGAAGTACTGATAGACGATATAGGATGATCGGATAAATGTGTGAGCAACTCACCTCCGCTCTCCCCTTTAATGAAAGATTTCTACGGGTCCACAGACTAGCTGCGGCCCGAATCGCTTTCAACACTTCCGACCAATTTTTCTCCAGCTGAAGATCAGGACCAAACCAGACGCCGAGTAGCTTGCAAGGCCCGTCAGTCCAGCTGAAGGGTCCCTGTAGGGATGCACCCTTCCAGGCACCGATGCGCAAGCCAACAGACTTGTCGCAGTTAATTTTGGCCCCTGTTATCGTTTCATACATTCTGATTTCTCTGTCGACGACACTAATCTCGGCACTGCTCGTTACAAACACTGTTACGTCGTCGGCATAGGCAGAGTACTTCAGTATGGTGCAAGCACCTGGCAAAGTAACCCCGCGTAGGACCGGGTTCACCCTGAGCCTGCGAAGGAAGGGTTCCAACACAAGCGCATAGAGCATCGGTGAAAGCGGACAACCCTGACGAAGAGATCTGGATAATTTGAAGGGCTTCGACCTCAAGCCATTCACTTCCACCAGCACCCCGGGGTTTGCATAAAGGAGGCGAATCCAGGAGCGAAACTGCGGGCCAAAACCGGCCGATGACAAAACAGCCTCCAAGTAGCGATGGTCCACCCTATCGAAAGCTTTGGACTGATCTAAATTGATCAGCGCGGCTTCTGTGTCGACTTTCTCAATGATTAAGCGTATCGCGTGCAAATTATCTTGAATGGTCCTACCCTTCACAGAACAAGTCTGTTCGGGGCTAATCAGACCAGCCAAAACAGTCTGCAGGCGATTTGCTAAAATCTTGGCCAAAATCTTTAACTCTGTGTTTAGCATAGTTAAGGGCCGGAAATTATCAATCCCATCCCCACCATCTTTGCTCTTGCGTAACAATTTCAAAATCCCCTTGGTAAAGTACTCAGGTATTGACCCGTTCCTAAACCAAGCATTAAATAAAACTGTCAGCAAGGGGACAAAAATGTGCGACAACCTCAAATACAGTTCGTAGGGCAAACCATCGATCCCAGGAGATCTATTCAGGCCGACTCCCTTTAAGGCTTCCATGACTTCATCCTCAGTTATGCAACCTTCGCACCTAGCCGATTCGGTCGCCGCGAGGCGAGAAAAGTCAGCTAAATAGGGGTCGAAATGCGCTAAAGACAAACCGGGCTCCCTGGTGAAAAGATCCTGAAAGTGATTACGAAACGCCTCCAAAATACCTTCGTTTGTGGTCACGGTACGTCCGTCCGGCAATGTGACACGTGCGATATATCGATCGGTAGCATGTCGACGCTCCTCTGCACGCAATTCAGCGGCCATGTTTGCTTCCTCATGAGGCATTCTCTTTAACCTAGCCCTAATTAAAGAAGCTTGGTGTTCCTTGCTAGTCAAGGAGGCGAGCTCCGCCTTAATTATAGTAACATTAGTACAATCCGCCACCGCCACCGCCCTATCTAGTCTAGCTTCTAGTGTCGCTTTCGCTGCTCTAGATTCTAGGTTGAGTCGTTGGCTAAAATCAGCAGAAAAGGACCTAATGGTATTCTTAAATTTTCCCCACCACTTATTCCCAATTATAGCCCCCGTCATTACCCGCTGATATGTTAGTAGTAGCTGTTCCCGGAAACTCTGCACATCGAACAACGAAGTGTTGAGTTTCCAGTACCCAGCCAATCTAGGTTTACGGCTATCTAAGTTTACACGGACACGAACAAGTCTATGATCCGAGTAAACTATATTATGAAAACTTGGACATTCTAATAAATCTACGTCGACTCTTCTAATTAAGAACCGGTCAATATAACTCGAAAGCTGTACTGAACCGGAGCCGCGTCTAGCAGTCCAAGTCCACACTATGTCATGAGGCTTTTCATTTCGGAATTTATCGATAAGATCAAACTCACCGACAAAATCCCGAAATGTCTTTGCATCATGATCTCTGTTAGTACCCCTAGAAGGATTCCCCGTGCGATCTAAATCGGGATCCAGGACCGCGTTCCAGTCTCCCGCTAAGATAACTGAACGAGGTGTGTTCATGAAGCGCTCGATTCGCCGAAAAAAGGGAGCACGCTCAGCCTGGAGGTTGGGCGCATAAACCCCAATCAATCGAAATGCTTTATCTTTTATGGTAACGTCCAGAACGCAAAGCCTTCCTTCCGAATCCATGAAACAAGGGTCACACGACGCATTTATAGTCCGCTTCACTAGCCAGGAAACCCCCCTAGAGTTAGAATTGAAGTACGCTGAATAGACATCAAAATCCCTAGACAGCGCACTTAAATAATCACCTTGAATTAAGTGAGTTTCCTGAACACAACATACATCCACTCCGAGGCTTCGAAGGTCCAGGCATAATCGTAATTTCCGAAGATCGGCCCTCAAACCTCGGACATTTACGCTTGCTAGAAAGAGTGCCATTGTAGTGCTTTAGGGTTGAGATTCTCCAACGAACATTGATGAGGTCAAGATACCGGCGGTTTTTCCCATGGAATAAGTGCCCATCGCAGTATTGATGAGGCCATCCTGGGACACACCGCCGACATCAAAGGGGAATATTAATTTAACGGCTCTGTAGAGGGAAGGGTGCAAAAAAATGGGTACCCTCCCATGGCAAGATTTTCGTAACTCTCTCAGAGTTGGGGATTTGTGCACCGCTAGTTGGGGGTAGATGTCAAAGGTTATGTTTGCCTCCTCCAACATCCTCCAAATAGCTTTTCCTTCCTCTCGTGGGCGTATAACCGTGAGTAACCGGGTGGCATTGGGGAAGTTGTAGGGGTCTTCTATTGATTTTCCGTTCACCTCTGTAAATGCAAGCAATTTTCTTAAGTCGGTGAAGTGGTGGCCTTTTGCCCTAGTGATCGCCTCTGCCGACACTTTGCAAATATCTTCACCAGGGTAGAAGGGCTGTCTCTTCTTTCCCTTCCCTTTGACGGGGGCAGTAACTGATTCACTAGTTTGGGGGGGCGTAGGGGGTCCATGTGTGTCGGTTTTCAACGGTGAATGGGGGGGAGTAGGCTTTGGGGCGTGCTTGAGAAGTGGAGAAGGGGGAGGGGGCATTTGTGGTTTCTTAGGGGAAGCAGGGGGGTGTGTGTCGGGGTCTGTTGTGGTGAGGCGAACGGGGAGGGTCTTGGGGTGCTGATTCTTGCTTTCTTGGAGACAGGGCTGAGCGGTATAAGTTTGTATTCTCTTTCTTTTATGTTTGTTACAGGGGGCGGCATTTTGTGTGGTGAGGTTTTTGGGGGGGGTGGGGAAATGGGTGTTGTTGGGGGTGTATAAATATGGTCTTTGCTTTGGGGCGGGGGGTTAGGTTTGGCTTGAGCTTCTTTTCTCAGTTTTTTGTTTAAATTAACTGCGTTAACATAAGATTCCTTTCCGGGATCTTTTGACATTTTTATTTCCTCTTCCGTCTCTCTTCTGGATTCCTCAAGGGCGAGTCTACCGGGAGTTTTTTTACCTGTAACAATGACCCATGGCTCCTTTTTCCTGTTATCTCCATTGTCTTCGTTTTCGTTTTCGTTTTCTTCCTCAGAGTCCGTAAAAGTTTGTTGGGGGTCTGGTTGTGTCTTTTTTGGGGGCGACTCTGGCAGTGCAAATCCAAGTTTAGGGCCTAGATGCTCTCCAACTCTGGTTTTGGGGTTGTTTACGGGTTTTTTCCTTTCTGGGCAATCAAACGTTAGATGCCCTATCGCATTGCATCTCCAGCAGGCCGGTTTCCTTCCTGCTACTATGACCGGCAGTTTGTCATTTTCTATCTCAATGTAGTAAGGGATTTCGTTGAACGTTTTCTGATTTATTAGAATGTCGAAATTCCAAATTGAGAGGTATTGATCACATGTAACCGACATCATTTCTCCGTATTTGTCAAAAAATGCTCCAACGTGAGCGCCCTCGATGAAGAAGGGGACGTTAAAAACTGATATTGTTGTTCTTCGTCTGCCTAAGTGCTCCATCCGCAGTACGTATTCAGGAGTTATAATCTCCTTTCTAGCGAGTGTCATGCACTCTTCTTCTGAGCCGAAAAGTGCCGACCAGTTATTGTGTCCTCTGGATTTGATTATTTTTATCGGTCTGTGTCCGACCGACGCTAGAAGTTTTGTGATCACTTCCACCGAAGATCTCACTGCCTTTTTAATCTTCCTGTCCATTACGAACATCGTTAATGTTTTTTTTTCTATTTCCTGCAGCTTTGGGAGGTCGATTAACAGTCCTTTATCTGTGATTTTGGTCTTGTAAGTTTCCATTTTGGATTGGAATTCCTCCAAATTAATAATTACTGCCGGGGGTTTTGTCCAACCCGACGTTCCAGGATGGGGCGAAGATGTAGACCCCATTGTCTTAGCTTTTTCCCTTGTTGGCACAAGGCTAACTGCCATGGCCGGAGAAAAAAAATCCGTTACTAAAAAAAAACAGCAGAGAGGAAAAAAAAAAAGTCGTATTTTTAAATAAATCCGGCTCTAAAAAAGAGAGACCGAATAACAAATATAACAACTTTAACAAATATAACAATAATAATAACGGTAATAACAAGAGAAAAATAGTAATACAGATAGCAACCAATAAGAAAGAAATTAACAAACTCGATCTTACGGAAACTTAAATCGAGGATTGAATATTTATTCTGTTAAAATACAGAAATGTGGCACAAGGCCAAAAGGGGGGTGGGGAAAGATCGGTCTTCACTAACTTATTCTGACTGGTATAACTTGGCTAGTTTCATTCGTGACCATCATTCACCAAAATACCACATCCACACTACAATCAAGCACCATACACCAAAAGAATTTATACCATGACTATCCTACTTAAAACCCATAATTACATAATATGAGATGGGGGATTTGGGTAATAAAAATTTTATGTACAAAAAAAAATGAATTTATATACAATGAAAAAAAGACCCCGTGTTAGTATAAGGATCCCCCATTTCTAAGTTGTGGCAGATATGCGGATTTTCCAGTCGAAACGCGATGCAGGTCCGAACGCTTTATTAATCTCCACCTCTTTCAAAAATCTCGAAAGGTGACCTGCATCTCTGGAGAATCTGGCTATCTGTCACCTAATCGGGAGAGGGGTTGGGGAATTAAAACTTAAATTGGGAGAAAAAAAAAAAAAAAAAAAAAAAAAAAAAAAAAAGGGGGGGGGGCTAGGCCAAAATAAAACGGGACCCTAATGAAATCATTCATGCACTAGCTAAGTTATGAACAAAAAATAATAGTCAAAAACGGGTCAACTAATCTAGTCTTAAACGGGACAGGATCAACGTTCGTTGGAGAAACCCAAAATTCTTTGCCTAAGGCACGTCCAGATACCACTCTAGACTAGCTCCTCTCACTCGACACAATCGCGCAACTGTCACCCATCTTTCACCAAAATCTGCCGAAGGGAGTTTCGCCTTCTCGGCCTTAATGCGAATCTTCAGACGACACTTGAAAATTCGAATAAGGTCGGGAGCAGCGAAGGTCTCACCGCCGTAGACAACTTTACAACGTGTCTGCCATATCACACCTCTCAACACCGCTAGTAAGCAATAAAACACAAAACGTCTTTTCCTATCATTTGTCGGAGCCCAATTGCTACATATATTAATTGGTTCCAGGTCGAAAGACGTTACATTCAGTACGCGAACCATGAGGCCTGCAACAAACTTAATGAGCGGTGCGACGATGCGGCAATAAACAAAGGCGTGACTTACAGTCTCGTCTTCGTCTCCGCAACGACAACAAAGAGGCGAAGCCTTAATACCAGCTGCATGAAGCCTTTTGCCGACCCAGATAGCATTTCTAATAATCAGCCAGGCCAGAGAAGCCTCGTTATTATCGAAGACCTTTAGCCCAGGCGCCCAAGGCCAGATTGAGCGTAGCTCCCCCCTCGACAAACCGAGCCCCTCAATCTTCTCATCACGAACAGATCCCCTCACTAAGACCCGATACAATGCCTTACGAGACAACAGCAGGGTGTCAGAGAGGCTTTCCTTCACCCGTAAGAGGAACTTCAAGGCCCGTCGACACTCGCGATAAAAGGAGCACTCGCCTCGGGGCAACCTGTGTGCCTCCCCCTCATCCAAGTGCACACTTTTCAAAGCCGGAAAGGCTTTCTTGATGTCTTCCTTCCAGAAGCCACCGTTTCCCTCAACTGGTGTACACATTCGATTCAGGTAATAAAGCCGAAGCGTATGTTGACGAATCTCAACACTTGGCATACCCAAACCGCCCTCAGAAGGATGTAGATAACAGATATCGCGACGGACCTTAGGGGATTTACCAAGCCATAAAAACTGGGAAAGAGCCCGCTGCATTTCAAGCAGTGTATCCGACGGGAGTGGAAGTACTGATAGACGATATAGGATGATCGGATAAATGTGTGAGCAACTCACCTCCGCTCTCCCCTTTAATGAAAGATTTCTACGGGTCCACAGACTAGCTGCGGCCCGAATCGCTTTCAACACTTCCGACCAATTTTTCTCCAGCTGAAGATCAGGACCAAACCAGACGCCGAGTAGCTTGCAAGGCCCGTCAGTCCAGCTGAAGGGTCCCTGTAGGGATGCACCCTTCCAGGCACCGATGCGCAAGCCAACAGACTTGTCGCAGTTAATTTTGGCCCCTGTTATCGTTTCATACATTCTGATTTCTCTGTCGACGACACTAATCTCGGCACTGCTCGTTACAAACACTGTTACGTCGTCGGCATAGGCAGAGTACTTCAGTATGGTGCAAGCACCTGGCAAAGTAACCCCGCGTAGGACCGGGTTCACCCTGAGCCTGCGAAGGAAGGGTTCCAACACAAGCGCATAGAGCATCGGTGAAAGCGGACAACCCTGACGAAGAGATCTGGATAATTTGAAGGGCTTCGACCTCAAACCATTCACTTCCACCAGCACCCCGGGGTTTGCATAAAGGAGGCGAATCCAGGAGCGAAACTGCGGGCCAAAACCGGCCGATGACAAAACAGCCTCCAAGTAGCGATGGTCCACCCTATCGGAAGCTTTGGACTGATCTAAATTGATCAGCGCGGCTTCTGTGTCGACTTTCTCAATGATTAAGCGTATCGCGTGCAAATTATCTTGAATGGTCCTACCCTTCACAGAACAAGTCTGTTCGGGGCTAATCAGACCAGCCAAAACAGTCTGCAGGCGATTTGCTAAAATCTTGGCCAAAATCTTTAACTCTGTGTTTAGCATAGTTAAGGGCCGGAAATTATCAATCCCATCCCCACCATCTTTGCTCTTGCGTAACAATTTCAAAATCCCCTTGGTAAAGTACTCAGGTATTGACCCGTTCCTAAACCAAGCGTTAAATAAAACTGTCAGCAAGGGGACAAAAATGTGCGACAACCTCAAATACAGTTCGTAGGGCAAACCATCGATCCCAGGAGATCTATTCAGGCCGACTCCCTTTAGGGCTTCCATGACTTCATCCTCAGTTATGCAACCTTCGCACCTAGCCGATTCGGTCGCCGCGAGGCGAGAAAAGTCAGCTAAATAGGGGTCGAAATGCGCTAAAGACAAACCGGGCTCCCTGGTGAAAAGATCCTGAAAGTGATTACGAAACGCCTCCAAAATACCTTCGTTTGTGGTCACGGTACGTCCGTCCGGCAATGTGACACGTGCGATATATCGATCGGTAGCATGTCGACGCTCCTCTGCACGCAATTCAGCGGCCATGTTTGCTTCCTCATGAGGCATTCTCTTTAACCTAGCCCTAATTAAAGAAGCTTGGTGTTCCTTGCTAGTCAAGGAGGCGAGCTCCGCCTTAATTATAGTAACATTAGTACAATCCGCCACCGCCACCGCCCTATCTAGTCTAGCTTCTAGTGTCGCTTTCGCTGCTCTAGATTCTAGGTTGAGTCGTTGGCTAAAATCAGCAGAAAAGGACCTAATGGTATTCTTAAATTTTCCCCACCACTTATTCCCAATTATAGCCCCCGTCATTACCCGCTGATATGTTAGTAGTAGCTGTTCCCGGAAACTCTGCACATCGAACAACGAAGTGTTGAGTTTCCAGTACCCAGCCAATCTAGGTTTACGGCTATCTAAGTTTACACGGACACGAACAAGTCTATGATCCGAGTAAACTATATTATGAAAACTTGGACATTCTAATAAATCTACGTCGACTCTTCTAATTAAGAACCGGTCAATATAACTCGAAAGCTGTACCGTACCGGAGCCGCGTCTAGCAGTCCAAGTCCACACTATGTCATGAGGCTTTTCATTTCGGAATTTATCGATAAGATCAAACTCACCGACAAAATCCCGAAATGTCTTTGCATCATGATCTCTGTTAGTACCCCTAGAAGGATTCCCCGTGCGATCTAAATCGGGATCCAGGACCGCGTTCCAGTCTCCCGCTAAGATAACTGAACGAGGTGTGTTCATGAAGCGCTCGATTCGCCGAAAAAAGGGAGCACGCTCAGCCTGGAGGTTGGGCGCATAAACCCCAATCAATCGAAATGCTTTATCTTTTATGGTAACGTCCAGAACGCAAAGCCTTCCTTCCGAATCCATGAAACAAGGGTCACACGACGCATTTATAGTCCGCTTCACTAGCCAGGAAACCCCCCTAGAGTTAGAATTGAAGTACGCTGAATAGACATCAAAATCCCTAGACAGCGCACTTAAATAATCACCTTGAATTAAGTGAGTTTCCTGAACACAACATACATCCACTCCGAGGCTTCGAAGGTCCAGGCATAATCGTAATTTCCGAAGATCGGCCCTCAAACCTCGGACATTTACGCTTGCTAGAAAGAGTGCCATTGTAGTGCTTTAGGGTTGAGATTCTCCAACGAACATTGATGAGGTCAAGATACCGGCGGTTTTTCCCATGGAATAAGCGCCCATCGCAGTATTGATGAGGCCGTCCTGGGAAACACCGCCGACATCAAAGGGGAAGATTAATTTAACTGCTCTGTAGAGGGAAGGGTGCAAAAAAATGGGTACCCTCCCATGACAAGATTTTCGTAACTCTCTCAGGGTTGGGGATTTGTGCACCGCTAGTTGGGGGTAGATGTCGAAGGTTATGTTTGCCTCCTCCAACATCCTCCAAATAGCTTTTCCTTCCTCTCTTGGGCGTATCACCGTGAGTAACCGTGTGGCATTGGGGAAATTGTAGGGGTCTTCTATTGATTTTCCGTTCACCTCTGTGAATGCTAGCAGTTTCCTTAAGTCGGTGAAGTGGTGGCCTTTTGCCCTAGTGATCGCTTCTGCCGAAACTTTGCAAATATCCTCACCAGGGTAGAAGGGCTGTCTCTTCTTTCCCTTCCCTTTGACGGGGGCCGTAACTGATTCACAAGTTTGGAGGGGCGTAGGGGGTCCATATGTGTCGGTTTTCAACGGTGAATGGGGGGGAGTAGGCTTTGGGGCGTGCTTGAGAAGTGGAGAAGGGGGAGGGGGCATTTGTGGTTTCTTAGGGGAAGCAGGGGGGGTGTGTGTCGGGGTCTGTTGTGGTGAGGCGAACGGGGAGGGTCTTGGGGTGCTTATTCGTGCTTTCTTGGAGACAGGGCTGAGCGGTATAAGTTTGTATTCTCTTTCTTTTATATTTGTTACAGGGGGCGGCATTTTGTGTGGTGAGGTTTTTGGGGGGGTTGGGGAAATGGGTGTTGTTGAGGGTGTATAAATATGGTCTTTGCTTTGGGGCGGGGGGTTAGGTTTGGCTTGAGCTTCTATTCGCAGTTTTTTGTTCAAGTTAACTGCGTTAACATAAGAGTCCTTTCCGGGATCTTTAGACATTTTTATTTCCTCCTCTTCCGTCTCTCTTCTGGATTCCTCAAGGGCGAGTCTACCGGGAGTTTTTTTTCCCGTAACAATGACCCATGGCTCCTTTTTCCGGTTATCTCCGTTGTCTTCGTTTTCGTTTTCATTTTCTTCCTCTGAGTCCGAAAAGGTTTGTTGGGGGTCTGGTTGTGTCTTTTTTGGGGGCGACTCTGGCAGTGCAAATCCAAGTTTAGGGCCTAGATGCTCTCCAACTCTGGTTTTGGGGTTGTTTACGGGTTTTTTCCTTTCTGGACAATCAAACGTTAGATGCCCTATCGCATTGCATCTCCAGCAGGCCGGTTTCCTTCCTGCTACAATGACCGGCAGTTTGTCATTTTCTATCTCGATGTAGTAAGGAATTTCGTTGAACGTTTTCTGATTTATCAGAATGTCAAAATTCCATATTGAGAGGTATTGGTCACATGTAACGGACATCATTTCTCCATATTTATCAAAAAATGCTCCAACGTGAGCGCCCTCGATGAAGAAGGGGACGTTAAAAACTGATATTGTTGTCCTCCGTCTGCCTAAATGCTCCATCCGCAGTACGTATTCAGGAGTTATAATCTCCTTTCTGGCGAGAGTCATGCACTCTTCTTCTGATCCGAAAAGTGCCGACCAGTTATTGTGTCCTCTTGATTTGATTATTTTTATCGGTCTGTGTCCGACCGACGCTAGAAGTTTAGTGATTACTTCCACCGAAGATCTCACTGCCTTTTTGATCTTCCTGTCCATTACAAACATCGTTAATGTTTTTTTTTCTATTTCCTGCAGCTTTGGGAGGTCGATTAACAGTCCTTTATCCGTGATTTTGGTCTTATACATTTCCATTTTGGATTGGAATTCCTCCAAATTAATGCTTACTGCCGGGGGTTTTGTCCAACCCGACGTTCCAGGATGGGGCGAAGATGTAGACCCCATAGTCTTAACTTTTTCCCTTGTTGGCACAAGGCTAACTGCCATGGCCGGAGAAAAAAAATCCGTTACTAAAAAAAAAAAAAAAACAGCAGAGAAAAAAAAAAAAGTCGTATTTTTAAATAAATCCGGCTCTAAAAAAGAGAGACCGAATAACAAATATAACAACTTTAACAAATATAACAATAATAATAACGGTAATAACAAGAGAAAAATAGTAATACAGATAGCAACCAATAAGAAAGAAATTAACAAACTCGATCTTACGGAAACGTTTTAAATCGAGGATTGAATATTTATTCTGTTAAAATACAGAAATGTGGCACAAGGCCAAAAGGGGGGTGGGGAAAGATCGGTCTTCACTAACTTATTCTGACTGGTATAACTTGGCTAGTTTCATTCGTGACCATCATTCACCAAAATACCACATCCACACTACAATCAAGCACCATACACCAAAAGAATTTATACCATGACTATCCTACTTAAAACCCATAATTACATAATATGAGATGGGGGATTTGGGTAATAAAAATTTTATGTACAAAAAAAAATGAATTTATATACAATGAAAAAAAGACCCCGTGTTAGTATAAGGATCCCCCATTTCTAAGTTGTGGCAGATATGCGGATTTTCCAGTCGAAACGCGATGCAGGTCCGAACGCTTTATTAATCTCCACCTCTTTCGAAAATCTCGAAAGGTGACCTGCATCTCTGGAGAATCTGGCTATCTGTCACCTAATCGGGAGAGGGGTTGGGGAATTAAAACTTAAATTGGGAGAAAAAAAAAAAAAAAAAAAAAAAAAAAAAAGGGGGGGGGGCTAGGCCAAAATAAAACGGGACCCTAATGAAATCATTCATGCACTAGCTAAGTTATGAACAAAAAATAATAGTCAAAAACGGGTCAACTAATCTAGTCTTAAACGGGACAGGATCAACGTTCGTTGGAGAAACCCAAAATTCTTTGCCTAAGGCACGTCCAGATACCACTCTAGACTAGCTCCTCTCACTCGACACAATCGCGCAACTGTCACCCATCTTTCACCAAAATCTGCCGAAGGGAGTTTCGCCTTCTCGGCCTTAATGCGAATCTTCAGACGACACTTGAAAATTCGAATAAGGTCGGGAGCAGCGAAGGTCTCACCGCCGTAGACAACTTTACAACGTGTCTGCCATATCACACCTCTCAACACCGCTAGTAAGCAATAAAACACAAAACGTCTTTTCCTATCATTTGTCGGAGCCCAATTGCTACATATATTAATTGGTTCCAGGTCGAAAGACGTTACATTCAGTACGCGAACCATGAGGCCTGCAACAAACTTAATGAGCGGTGCGACGATGCGGCAATAAACAAAGGCGTGACTTACAGTCTCGTCTTCGTCTCCGCAACGACAACAAAGAGGCGAAGCCTTAATACCAGCTGCATGAAGCCTTTTGCCGACCCAGATAGCATTTCTAATAATCAGCCAGGCCAGAGAAGCCTCGTTATTATCGAAGACCTTTAGCCCAGGCGCCCAAGGCCAGATTGAGCGTAGCTCCCCCCTCGACAAACCGAGCCCCTCAATCTTCTCATCACGAACAGATCCCCTCACTAAGACCCGATACAACGCCTTACGAGACAACAGCAGGGTGTCAGAGAGGCTTTCCTTCACCCGTAAGAGGAACTTCAAGGCCCGTCGACACTCGCGATAAAAGGAGCACTCGCCTCGGGGCAACCTGTGTGCCTCCCCCTCATCCAAGTGCACACTTTTCAAAGCCGGAAAGGCTTTCTTGATGTCTTCCTTCCAGAAGCCACCGTTTCCCTCAACTGGTGTACACATTCGATTCAGGTAATAAAGCCGAAGCGTATGTTGACGAATCTCAACACTTGGCATACCCAAACCGCCCTCAGAAGGATGTAGATAACAGATATCGCGACGGACCTTAGGGGATTTACCAAGCCATAAAAACTGGGAAAGAGCCCGCTGCATTTCAAGCAGTGTATCCGACGGGAGTGGAAGTACTGATAGACGATATAGGATGATCGGATAAATGTGTGAGCAACTCACCTCCGCTCTCCCCTTTAATGAAAGATTTCTACGGGTCCACAGACTAGCTGCGGCCCGAATCGCTTTCAACACTTCCGACCAATTTTTCTCCAGCTGAAGATCAGGACCAAACCAGACGCCGAGTAGCTTGCAAGGCCCGTCAGTCCAGCTGAAGGGTCCCTGTAGGGATGCACCCTTCCAGGCACCGATGCGCAAGCCAACAGACTTGTCGCAGTTAATTTTGGCCCCTGTTATCGTTTCATACATTCTGATTTCTCTGTCGACGACACTAATCTCGGCACTGCTCGTTACAAACACTGTTACGTCGTCGGCATAGGCAGAGTACTTCAGTATGGTGCAAGCACCTGGCAAAGTAACCCCGCGTAGGACCGGGTTCACCCTGAGCCTGCGAAGGAAGGGTTCCAACACAAGCGCATAGAGCATCGGTGAAAGCGGACAACCCTGACGAAGAGATCTGGATAATTTGAAGGGCTTCGACCTCAAACCATTCACTTCCACCAGCACCCCGGGGTTTGCATAAAGGAGGCGAATCCAGGAGCGAAACTGCGGGCCAAAACCGGCCGATGACAAAACAGCCTCCAAGTAGCGATGGTCCACCCTATCGAAAGCTTTGGACTGATCTAAATTGATCAGCGCGGCTTCTGTGTCGACTTTCTCAATGATTAAGCGTATCGCGTGCAAATTATCTTGAATGGTCCTACCCTTCACAGAACAAGTCTGTTCGGGGCTAATCAGACCAGCCAAAACAGTCTGCAGGCGATTTGCTAAAATCTTGGCCAAAATCTTTAACTCTGTGTTTAGCATAGTTAAGGGCCGGAAATTATCAATCCCATCCCCACCATCTTTGCTCTTGCGTAACAATTTCAAAATCCCCTTGGTAAAGTACTCAGGTATTGACCCGTTCCTAAACCAAGCGTTAAATAAAACTGTCAGCAAGGGGACAAAAATGTGCGACAACCTCAAATACAGTTCGTAGGGCAAACCATCGATCCCAGGAGATCTATTCAGGCCGACTCCCTTTAGGGCTTCCATGACTTCATCCTCAGTTATGCAACCTTCGCACCTAGCCGATTCGGTCGCCGCGAGGCGAGAAAAGTCAGCTAAATAGGGGTCGAAATGCGCTAATGACAAACCGGGCTCCCTGGTGAAAAGATCCTGAAAGTGATTACGAAACGCCTCCAAAATACCTTCGTTTGTGGTCACGGTACGTCCGTCCGGCAATGTGACACGTGCGATATATCGATCGGTAGCATGTCGACGCTCCTCTGCACGCAATTCAGCGGCCATGTTTGCTTCCTCATGAGGCATTCTCTTTAACCTAGCCCTAATTAAAGAAGCTTGGTGTTCCTTGCTAGTCAAGGAGGCGAGCTCCGCCTTAATTATAGTAACATTAGTACAATCCGCCACCGCCACCGCCCTATCTAGTCTAGCTTCTAGTGTCGCTTTCGCTGCTCTAGATTCTAGGTTGAGTCGTTGGCTAAAATCAGCAGAAAAGGACCTAGTGGTATTCTTAAATTTTCCCCACCACTTATTCCCAATTATAGCCCCCGTCATTACCCGCTGATATGTTAGTAGTAGCTGTTCCCGGAAACTCTGCACATCGAACAACGAAGTGTTGAGTTTCCAGTACCCAGCCAATCTAGGTTTACGGCTATCTAAGTTTACACGGACACGAACAAGTCTATGATCCGAGTAAACTATATTATGAAAACTTGGACATTCTAATAAATCTACGTCGACTCTTCTAATTAAGAACCGGTCAATATAACTCGAAAGCTGTACTGAACCGGAGCCGCGTCTAGCAGTCCAAGTCCACACTATGTCATGAGGCTTTTCATTTCGGAATTTATCGATAAGATCAAACTCACCGACAAAATCCCGAAATGTCTTTGCATCATGATCTCTGTTAGTACCCCTAGAAGGATTCCCCGTGCGATCTAAATCGGGATCCAGGACCGCGTTCCAGTCTCCCGCTAAGATAACTGAACGAGGTGTGTTCATGAAGCGCTCGATTCGCCGAAAAAAGGGAGCACGCTCAGCCTGGAGGTTGGGCGCATAAACCCCAATCAATCGAAATGCTTTATCTTTTATGGTAACGTCCAGAACGCAAAGCCTTCCTTCCGAATCCATGAAACAAGGGTCACACGACGCATTTATAGTCCGCTTCACTAGCCAGGAAACCCCCCTAGAGTTAGAATTGAAGTACGCTGAATAGACATCAAAACCCCTAGACAGCGCACTTAAATAATCACCTTGAATTAAGTGAGTTTCCTGAACACAACATACATCCACTCCGAGGCTTCGAAGGTCCAGGCATAATCGTAATTTCCGAAGATCGGCCCTCAAACCTCGGACATTTACGCTTGCTAGAAAGAGTGCCATTGTAGTGCTTTAGGGTTGAGATTCTCCAACGAACATTGATGAGGTCAAGATACCGGCGGTTTTTCCCATGGAATAAGTGCCCATCGCAGTATTGATGAGGCCGTCCTGGGAAACACCGCCGACATCAAAGGGGAAGATTAATTTAACTGCTCTGTAGAGGGAAGGGTGCAAAAAAATGGGTACCCTCCCATGACAAGATTTTCGTAACTCTCTCAGGGTTGGGGATTTGTGCACCGCTAGTTGGGGGTAGATGTCGAAGGTTATGTTTGCCTCCTCCAACATCCTCCAAATAGCTTTTCCTTCCTCTCTTGGGCGTATCACCGTGAGTAACCGTGTGGCATTGGGGAAATTGTAGGGGTCTTCTATTGATTTTCCGTTCACCTCTGTGAATGCTAGCAGTTTCCTTAAGTCGGTGAAGTGGTGGCCTTTTGCCCTAGTGATCGCTTCTGCCGAAACTTTGCAAATATCCTCACCAGGGTAGAAGGGCTGTCTCTTCTTTCCCTTCCCTTTGACGGGGGCCGTAACTGATTCACAAGTTTGGAGGGGCGTAGGGGGTCCATATGTGTCGGTTTTCAACGGTGAATGGGGGGGAGTAGGCTTTGGGGCGTGCTTGAGAAGTGGAGAAGGGGGAGGGGGCATTTGTGGTTTCTTAGGGGAAGCAGGGGGGGTGTGTGTCGGGGTCTGTTGTGGTGAGGCGAACGGGGAGGGTCTTGGGGTGCTTATTCGTGCTTTCTTGGAGACAGGGCTGAGCGGTATAAGTTTGTATTCTCTTTCTTTTATATTTGTTACAGGGGGCGGCATTTTGTGTGGTGAGGTTTTTGGGGGGGTTGGGGAAATGGGTGTTGTTGAGGGTGTATAAATATGGTCTTTGCTTTGGGGCGGGGGGTTAGGTTTGGCTTGAGCTTCTATTCGCAGTTTTTTGTTCAAGTTAACTGCGTTAACATAAGAGTCCTTTCCGGGATCTTTAGACATTTTTATTTCCTCCTCTTCCGTCTCTCTTCTGGATTCCTCAAGGGCGAGTCTACCGGGAGTTTTTTTTCCCGTAACAATGACCCATGGCTCCTTTTTCCGGTTATCTCCGTTGTCTTCGTTTTCGTTTTCATTTTCTTCCTCTGAGTCCGTAAAAGTTTGTTGGGGGTCTGGTTGTGTCTTTTTTGGGGGCGACTCTGGCAGTGCAAATCCAAGTTTAGGGCCTAGATGTTCTCCAACTCGGGTTTTGGGGTTGTTTACGGGTTTTTTCCTTTCTGGACAATCAAACGTTAGATGCCCTATCGCATTGCATCTCCAGCAGGCCGGTTTCCTTCCTGCTACAATGACCGGCAGTTTGTCATTTTCTATCTCAATGTAGTAAGGAATTTCGTTGAATGTTTTCTGATTTATCAGAATGTCAAAATTCCATATTGACAGGTATTGATCACATGTGACCGACATCATTTCTCCGTATTTGTCAAAAAATGCTCCAACGTGAGCGCCCTCGATGAAGAAGGGGACGTTAAACACTGATATTGTTGTCCTTCGTCTGCCTAAGTGCTCCATCCGCAGTACGTATTCAGGAGTTATAATCTCCTTTCTAGCGAGTGTCATGCACTCTTCTTCTGAGCCGAAAAGGGCCGACCAGTTATTGTGTCCTCTGGATTTGATTATTTTTATCGGTCTGTGTCCGACCGACGCTAGAAGTTTTGTGATCACTTCCACCGAAGATCTCACTGCCTTTTTAATCTTCCTGTCCATTACGAACATCGTTAATGTTTTTTTTTCTATTTCCTGCAGCTTTGGGAGGTCGATTAACAGTCCTTTATCTGTGATTTTGGTCTTGTAAGTTTCCATTTTGGATTGGAATTCCTCCAAATTAATAATTACTGCCGGGGGTTTTGTCCAACCCGACGTTCCAGGATGGGGCGAAGATGTAGACCCCATTGTCTTAGCTTTTTCTCTTGTTGGCACAAGGCTAACTGCCATGGCCGGAGAAAAAAAAATCCGTTACTAAACAAAAAAAAAAAAAAAAAAAAACAGCGGAGAAAAAAAAAGTCGTATTTTTAAATAAATCCGGCTCTAAAAAAGAGAGACCGAATAACAAATATAACAACTTTAACAAATATAACAATAATAATAACGGTAATAACAAGAGAAAAATAGTAATACAGATAGCAACCAATAAGAAAGAAATTAACAAACTCGATCTTACGGAAACGTTTTAAATCGAGGATTGAATATTTATTCTGCATAAAATACAGAAATGTGGCACAAGGCCAAAAAGGGGTGGGGAAAGATCGGTCTTCACTAACTTATTCTGACTGGTATAACTTGGCTAGTTTCATTCGTGACCATCATTCACCAAAATACCACATCCACACTACAATCATGCACCATACACCAAAAGAATTTATACTATGACTATCCTACTTAAAACCCATAATTACACAATATGAGATGGGGGATTTGGGTAATAAAAATTTTATATACAAAAAAATGAATTTATATACAATGAAAAAAAGACCCCGTGTTAGTATAAGGATCCCCCATTTCTAAGTTGTGGCAGATATGCGGATTTTCCAGTCGAAACGCGATGCAGGTCCGAACGCTTTATTAATCTCCACCTCTTTCGAAAATCTCGAAAGGTGACCTGCATCTCTGGAGAATCTGGCTATCTGTCACCTAATCGGGAGAGGGGTTGGGGAATTAAAACTTAAATTGGGAGAAAAAAAAAAAAAAAAAAAAAAAAAAAAAAAGGGGGGGGGCTAGGCAAAAATAAAACGGGACCCTAATGAAATCATTCATGCACTAGCTAAGTTATGAACAAAAAATAATAGTCAAAAACGGGTCAACTAATCTAGTCTTAAACGGGACAGGATCAACGTTCGTTGGAGAAACCCAAAATTCTTTGCCTAAGGCACGTCCAGATACCACTCTAGACTAGCTCCTCTCACTCGACACAATCGCGCAACTGTCACCCATCTTTCACCAAAATCTGCCGAAGGGAGTTTCGCCTTCTCGGCCTTAATGCGAATCTTCAGACGACACTTGAAAATTCGAATAAGGTCGGGAGCAGCGAAGGTCTCACCGCCGTAGACAACTTTACAACGTGTCTGCCATATCACACCTCTCAACACCGCTAGTAAGCAATAAAACACAAAACGTCTTTTCCTATCATTTGTCGGAGCCCAATTGCTACATATATTAATTGGTTCCAGGTCGAAAGACGTTACATTCAGTACGCGAACCATGAGGCCTGCAACAAACTTAATGAGCGGTGCGACGATGCGGCAATAAACAAAGGCGTGACTTACAGTCTCGTCTTCGTCTCCGCAACGACAACAAAGAGGCGAAGCCTTAATACCAGCTGCATGAAGCCTTTTGCCGACCCAGATAGCATTTCTAATAATCAGCCAGGCCAGAGAAGCCTCGTTATTATCGAAGACCTTTAGCCCAGGCGCCCAAGGCCAGATTGAGCGTAGCTCCCCCCTCGACAAACCGAGCCCCTCAATCTTCTCATCACGAACAGATCCCCTCACTAAGACCCGATACAATGCCTTACGAGACAACAGCAGGGTGTCAGAGAGGCTTTCCTTCACCCGTAAGAGGAACTTCAAGGCCCGTCGACACTCGCGATAAAAGGAGCACTCGCCTCGGGGCAACCTGTGTGCCTCCCCCTCATCCAAGTGCACACTTTTCAAAGCCGGAAAGGCTTTCTTGATGTCTTCCTTCCAGAAGCCACCGTTTCCCTCAACTGGTGTACACATTCGATTCAGGTAATAAAGCCGAAGCGTATGTTGACGAATCTCAACACTTGGCATACCCAAACCGCCCTCAGAAGGATGTAGATAACAGATATCGCGACGGACCTTAGGGGATTTACCAAGCCATAAAAACTGGGAAAGAGCCCGCTGCATTTCAAGCAGTGTATCCGACGGGAGTGGAAGTACTGATAGACGATATAGGATGATCGGATAAATGTGTGAGCAACTCACCTCCGCTCTCCCCTTTAATGAAAGATTTCTACGGGTCCACAGACTAGCTGCGGCCCGAATCGCTTTCAACACTTCCGACCAATTTTTCTCCAGCTGAAGATCAGGACCAAACCAGACGCCGAGTAGCTTGCAAGGCCCGTCAGTCCAGCTGAAGGGTCCCTGTAGGGATGCACCCTTCCAGGCACCGATGCGCAAGCCAACAGACTTGTCGCAGTTAATTTTGGCCCCTGTTATCGTTTCATACATTCTGATTTCTCTGTCGACGACACTAATCTCGGCACTGCTCGTTACAAACACTGTTACGTCGTCGGCATAGGCAGAGTACTTCAGTATGGTGCAAGCACCTGGCAAAGTAACCCCGCGTAGGACCGGGTTCACCCTGAGCCTGCGAAGGAAGGGTTCCAACACAAGCGCATAGAGCATCGGTGAAAGCGGACAACCCTGACGAAGAGATCTGGATAATTTGAAGGGCTTCGACCTCAAACCATTCACTTCCACCAGCACCCCGGGGTTTGCATAAAGGAGGCGAATCCAGGAGCGAAACTGCGGGCCAAAACCGGCCGATGACAAAACAGCCTCCAAGTAGCGATGGTCTACCCTATCGAAAGCTTTGGACTGATCTAAATTGATCAGCGCGGCTTCTGTGTCGACTTTCTCAATGATTAAGCGTATCGCGTGCAAATTATCTTGAATGGTCCTACCCTTCACAGAACAAGTCTGTTCGGGGCTAATCAGACCAGCCAAAACAGTCTGCAGGCGATTTGCTAAAATCTTGGCCAAAATCTTTAACTCTGTGTTTAGCATAGTTAAGGGCCGGAAATTATCAATCCCATCCCCACCATCTTTGCTCTTGCGTAACAATTTCAAAATCCCCTTGGTAAAGTACTCAGGTATTGACCCGTTCCTAAACCAAGCGTTAAATAAAACTGTCAGCAAGGGGACAAAAATGTGCGACAACCTCAAATACAGTTCGTAGGGCAAACCATCGATCCCAGGAGATCTATTCAGGCCGACTCCCTTTAGGGCTTCCATGACTTCATCCTCAGTTATGCAACCTTCGCACCTAGCCGATTCGGTCGCCGCGAGGCGAGAAAAGTCAGCTAAATAGGGGTCGAAATGCGCTAAAGACAAACCGGGCTCCCTGGTGAAAAGATCCTGAAAGTGATTACGAAACGCCTCCAAAATACCTTCGTTTGTGGTCACGGTACGTCCGTCCGGCAATGTGACACGTGCGATATATCGATCGGTAGCATGTCGACGCTCCTCTGCACGCAATTCAGCGGCCATGTTTGCTTCCTCATGAGGCATTCTCTTTAACCTAGCCCTAATTAAAGAAGCTTGGTGTTCCTTGCTAGTCAAGGAGGCGAGCTCCGCCTTAATTATAGTAACATTAGTACAATCCGCCACCGCCACCGCCCTATCTAGTCTAGCTTCTAGTGTCGCTTTCGCTGCTCTAGATTCTAGGTTGAGTCGTTGGCTAAAATCAGCAGAAAAGGACCTAATGGTATTCTTAAATTTTCCCCACCACTTATTCCCAATTATAGCCCCCGTCATTACCCGCTGATATGTTAGTAGTAGCTGTTCCCGGAAACTCTGCACATCGAACAACGAAGTGTTGAGTTTCCAGTACCCAGCCAATCTAGGTTTACGGCTATCTAAGTTTACACGGACACGAACAAGTCTATGATCCGAGTAAACTATATTATGAAAACTTGGACATTCTAATAAATCTACGTCGACTCTTCTAATTAAGAACCGGTCAATATAACTCGAAAGCTGTACCGTACCGGAGCCGCGTCTAGCAGTCCAAGTCCACACTATGTCATGAGGCTTTTCATTTCGGAATTTATCGATAAGATCAAACTCACCGACAAAATCCCGAAATGTCTTTGCATCATGATCTCTGTTAGTACCCCTAGAAGGATTCCCCGTGCGATCTAAATCGGGATCCAGGACCGCGTTCCAGTCTCCCGCTAAGATAACTGAACGAGGTGTGTTCATGAAGCGCTCGATTCGCCGAAAAAAGGGAGCACGCTCAGCCTGGAGGTTGGGCGCATAAACCCCAATCAATCGAAATGCTTTATCTTTTATGGTAACGTCCAGAACGCAAAGCCTTCCTTCCGAATCCATGAAACAAGGGTCACACGACGCATTTATAGTCCGCTTCACTAGCCAGGAAACCCCCCTAGAGTTAGAATTGAAGTACGCTGAATAGACATCAAAATCCCTAGACAGCGCACTTAAATAATCACCTTGAATTAAGTGAGTTTCCTGAACACAACATACATCCACTCCGAGGCTTCGAAGGTCCAGGCATAATCGTAATTTCCGAAGATCGGCCCTCAAACCTCGGACATTTACGCTTGCTAGAAAGAGTGCCATTGTAGTGCTTTAGGGTTGAGATTCTCCAACGAACATTGATGAGGTCAAGATACCGGCGGTTTTTCCCATGGAATAAGTGCCCATCGCAGTATTGATGAGGCCATCCTGGGACACACCGCCGACATCAAAGGGGAATATTAATTTAACGGCTCTGTAGAGGGAAGGGTGCAAAAAAATGGGTACCCTCCCATGGCAAGATTTTCGTAACTCTCTCAGAGTTGGGGATTTGTGCACCGCTAGTTGGGGGTAGATGTCAAAGGTTATGTTTGCCTCCTCCAACATCCTCCATACAGCTTTTCCTTCCTCTCGTGGGCGTATTACCGTGAGTAACCGTGTGGCATTGGGGAAATTGTAGGGGTCTTCTGTTGATTTTCCGTTCACCTCTGTGAATGCTAGCAGTTTCCTTAAGTCTGTGAAGTGGTGGCCTTTTGCCCTAGTGATCGCTTCTGCCGAAACTTTGCAAATATCCTCCCCAGGGTAGAAGGGCTGTCTCTTCTTTCCCTTCCCTTTGACGGGGGCAGTAACTGATTCACAAGTTTGGAGGGGCGTAGGGGGTCCATATGTGTCGGTTTTCAACGGTGAATGGGGGGGAGTAGGCTTTGGGGCGTGCTTGAGAAGTGGAGAAGGGGGAGGGGGCATTTGTGGTTTCTTAGGGGAAGCAGGGGGGGTGTGTGTCGGGGTCTTTTGTGGTGAGGCGAACGGGGAGGGTCTTGGGGTGCTAATTCGTGCTTTCTTGGAGACAGGGCTGAGCGGTATAAGTTTGTATTCTCTTTCTTTTATGTTTGTTACAGGGGGCGGCATTTTGTGTGGTGAGGTTTTTGGGGGGGTTGGGGAAATGGGTGTTGTTGGGGGTGCATAAATATGGTCTTTGCTTTGGGGCGGGGGGTTAGGTTTGGCTTGAGCTTCTATTCGCAGTTTTTTATTCAAATTAACTGCGTTAACATAAGAGTTTTTACCGGGATCTTTTGATGTTTTGATTTCCTCCTCTTCCGTCTCTCTTCTGGACTCCTCAAGGGCGAGTCTACCGGGAGTTTTTTTACCTGTAACAATGACCCATGGCTCCTTTTTCCTGTTATCTCCGTTGTCTTCGTTTTCGTTTTCATTTTCTTCCTCTGAGTCCGAAAAGGTTTGTTGGGGGTCTGGTTGTGTCTTTTTGGGGGGCGACTCTGGCAGTGCAAATCCAAGTTTAGGGCCTAGATGTTCTCCAACTCGGGTTTTGGGGTTGTTTACGGGTTTTTTTCTTTCTGGACAATCAAACGTTAGATGCCCTATCGCATTGCATCTCCAGCAGGCCGGTTTCCTTCCTGCTACAATGACCGGCAGTTTGTCATTTTCTATCTCAATGTAGTAAGGAATTTCGTTGAATGTTTTCTGATTTATCAGAATGTCAAAATTCCATATTGACAGGTATTGATCACATGTGACCGACATCATTTCTCCGTATTTGTCAAAAAATGCTCCAACGTGAGCGCCCTCGATGAAGAAGGGGACGTTAAATACTGATATTGTTGTCCTCCGTCTGCCTAAATGCTCCATCCGCAGTACGTATTCAGGAGTTATAATCTCCTTTCTAGCGAGTGTCATGCACTCCTCCTCTGAGCCAAAAAGTGCCGACCAGTTATTGTGTCCTCTTGATTTGATGATTTTTATCGGTCTGTGTCCGACCGACGCTAGAAGTTTAGTGATCACTTCAACCGAAGATCTCACTGCCTTTTTGATCTTCCTGTCCATTACGAACATCGTTAATGTTTTTTTTTCTATTTCCTGCAGCTTTGGGAGGTCTATTAACAGTCCTTTATCCGTGATTTTGGTCTTGTACATTTCCATTTTGGATTGGAATTCCTCCAAATTAATGCTTACTGCCGGGGGTTTTGTCCAACCCGACGTTCCAGGATGGGGCGAAGATGTAGACCCCATAGTCTTAACTTTTTCCCTTGTTGGCACAAGGCTAACTGCCATGGCCGGAGAAAAAAAATCCGTTACTAAAAAAAAAACAGCAGAGAAAAAAAAAAAAAAAGTCGTATTTTTAAATAAATCCGGCTCTAAAAAAGAGAGACCGAATAACAAATATAACAACTTTAACAAATATAACAATAATAATAACGGTAATAACAAGAGAAAAATAGTAATACAGATAGCAACCAATAAGAAAGAAATTAACAAACTCGATCTTACGGAAACGTTTTAAATCGAGGATTGATTATTTATTCTGCATAAAATACAGAAATGTGGCACAAGGCCAAAAAGGGGGTGGGGAAAGATCGGTCTTCACTAACTTATTCTGACTGGTATAACTTGGCTAGTTTCATTCGTGACCATCATTCACCAAAATACCACATCCACACTACAATCAAGCACCATACACCAAAAGAATTTATACCATGACTATCCTACTTAAAACCCATAATTACACAATATGAGATGGGGGATTTGGGTAATAAAAATGTTATGTACAAAAAAAAGTGAATTTATATACAATGAAAAAAAGACCCCGTGTTAGTATAAGGATCCCCCATTTCTAAGTTGTGGCAGATATGCGGATTTTCCAGTCGAAACGCGATGCAGGTCCGAACGCTTTATTAATCTCCACCTCTTTCGAAAATCTCGAAAGGTGACCTGCATCTCTGGAGAATCTGGCTATCTGTCACCTAATCGGGAGAGGGGTTGGGGAATTAAAACTTAAATTGGGAGAAAAAAAAAAAAAAAAAAAAAAAAAAAAAAAAAAAGGGGGGGGGCTAGGCCAAAATAAAACGGGACCCTAATGAAATCATTCATGCACTAGCTAAGTTATGAACAAAAAATATTAGTCAAAAAACGGGTCAACTAATCTAGTCTTAAACGGGACAGGATCGACGTTCGTTGGAGAAACCCAAAATTCTTTGCCTAAGGCACGTCCAGATACCACTCTAGACTAGCTCCTCTCACTCGACACAATCGCGCAACTGTCACCCATCTTTCACCAAAATCTGCCGAAGGGAGTTTCGCCTTCTCGGCCTTAATGCGAATCTTCAGACGACACTTGAAAATTCGAATAAGGTCGGGAGCAGCGAAGGTCTCACCGCCGTAGACAACTTTACAACGTGTCTGCCATATCACACCTCTCAACACCGCTAGTAAGCAATAAAAGACAAAACGTCTTTTCCTATCATTTGTCGGAGCCCAATTGCTACATATATTAATTGGTTCCAGGTCGAAAGACGTTACATTCAGTACGCGAACCATGAGGCCTGCAACAAACTTAATGAGCGGTGCGACGATGCGGCAATAAACAAAGGCGTGACTTACAGTCTCGTCTTCGTCTCCGCAACGACAACAAAGAGGCGAAGCCTTAATACCAGCTGCATGAAGCCTTTTGCCGACCCAGATAGCATTTCTAATAATCAGCCAGGCCAGAGAAGCCTCGTTATTATCGAAGACCTTTAGCCCAGGCGCCCAAGGCCAGATTGAGCGTAGCTCCCCCCTCGACAAACCGAGCCCCTCAATCATTTCATCACGAACAGATCCCCTCACTAAGACCCGATATAATGCCTTACGAGACAACAGCAGGGTGTCAGAGAGGCTTTCCTTCACCCGTAAGAGGAACTTCAAGGCCCGTCGACACTCGCGATAAAAGGAGCACTCGCCTCGGGGCAACCTGTGTGCCTCCCCCTCATCCAAGTGCACACTTTTCAAAGCCGGAAAGGCTTTCTTGATGTCTTCCTTCCAGAAGCCACCGTTTCCCTCAACTGGTGTACACATTCGATTCAGGTAATAAAGCCGAAGCGTATGTTGACGAATCTCAACACTTGGCATACCCAAACCGCCCTCAGAAGGATGTAGATAACAGATATCGCGACGGACCTTAGGGGATTTACCAAGCCATAAAAACTGGGAAAGAGCCCGCTGCATTTCAAGCAGTGTATCCGACGGGAGTGGAAGTACTGATAGACGATATAGGATGATCGGATAAATGTGTGAGCAACTCACCTCCGCTCTCCCCTTTAATGACAGATTTCTACGGGTCCACAGACCAGCTGCGGCCCGAATCGCTTTCAACACTTCCGACCAATTTTTCTCCAGCTGAAGATCAGGACCAAACCAGACGCCGAGTAGCTTGCAAGGCCCGTCAGTCCAGCTGAAGGGTCCCTGTAGGGATGCACCCTTCCAGGCACCGATGCGCAAGCCAACAGACTTGTCGCAGTTAATTTTGGCCCCTGTTATCGTTTCATACATTCTGATTTCTCTGTCGACGACACTAATCTCGGCACTGCTCGTTACAAACACTGTTACGTCGTCGGCATAGGCAGAGTACTTCAGTATGGTGCAAGCACCTGGCAAAGTAACCCCGCGTAGGACCGGGTTCACCCTGAGCCTGCGAAGGAAGGGTTCCAACACAAGCGCATAGAGCATCGGTGAAAGCGGACAACCCTGACGAAGAGATCTGGATAATTTGAAGGGCTTCGACCTCAAACCATTCACTTCCACCAGCACCCCGGGGTTTGCATAAAGGAGGCGAATCCAGGAGCGAAACTGCGGGCCAAAACCGGCCGATGACAAAACAGCCTCCAAGTAGCGATGGTCTACCCTATCGAAAGCTTTGGACTGATCTAAATTGATCAGCGCGGCTTCTGTGTCGACTTTCTCAATGATTAAGCGTATCGCGTGCAAATTATCTTGAATGGTCCTACCTTTCACAGAACAAGTCTGTTCGGGGCTAATCAGACCAGCCAAAACAGTCTGCAGGCGATTTGCTAAAATCTTGGCCAAAATCTTTAACTCTGTGTTTAGCATAGTTAAGGGCCGGAAATTATCAATCCCATCCCCACCATCTTTGCTCTTGCGTAACAATTTCAAAATCCCCTTGGTAAAGTACTCAGGTATTGACCCGTTCCTAAACCAAGCGTTAAATAAAACTGTCAGCAAGGGGACAAAAATGTGCGACAACCTCAAATACAGTTCGTAGGGCAAACCATCGATCCCAGGAGATCTATTCAGGCCGACTCCCTTTAGGGCTTCCATGACTTCATCCTCAGTTATGCAACCTTCGCACCTAGCCGATTCGGTCGCCGCGAGGCGAGAAAAGTCAGCTAAATAGGGGTCGAAATGCGCTAAAGACAAACCGGGCTCCCTGGTGAAAAGATCCTGAAAGTGATTACGAAACGCCTCCAAAATACCTTCGTTTGTGGTCACGGTACGTCCGTCCGGCAATGTGACACGTGCGATATATCGATCGGTAGCATGTCGACGCTCCTCTGCACGCAATTCAGCGGCCATGTTTGCTTCCTCATGAGGCATTCTCTTTAACCTAGCCCTAATTAAAGAAGCTTGGTGTTCCTTGCTAGTCAAGGAGGCGAGCTCCGCCTTAATTATAGTAACATTAGTACAATCCGCCACCGCCACCGCCCTATCTAGTCTAGCTTCTAGTGTCGCTTTCGCTGCTCTAGATTCTAGGTTGAGTCGTTGGCTAAAATCAGCAGAAAAGGACCTAATGGTATTCTTAAATTTTCCCCACCACTTATTCCCAATTATAGCCCCCGTCATTACCCGCTGATATGTTAGTAGTAGCTGTTCCCGGAAACTCTGCACATCGAACAACGAAGTGTTGAGTTTCCAGTACCCAGCCAATCTAGGTTTACGGCTATCTAAGTTTACACGGACACGAACAAGTCTATGATCCGAGTAAACTATATTATGAAAACTTGGACATTCTAATAAATCTACGTCGACTCTTCTAATTAAGAACCGGTCAATATAACTCGAAAGCTGTACTGAACCGGAGCCGCGTCTAGCAGTCCAAGTCCACACTATGTCATGAGGCTTTTCATTTCGGAATTTATCGATAAGATCAAACTCACCGACAAAATCCCGAAATGTCTTTGCATCATGATCTCTGTTAGTACCCCTAGAAGGATTCCCCGTGCGATCTAAATCGGGATCCAGGACCGCGTTCCAGTCTCCCGCTAAGATAACTGAACGAGGTGTGTTCATGAAGCGCTCGATTCGCCGAAAAAAGGGAGCACGCTCAGCCTGGAGGTTGGGCGCATAAACCCCAATCAATCGAAATGCTTTATCTTTTATGGTAACGTCCAGAACGCAAAGCCTTCCTTCCGAATCCATGAAACAAGGGTCACACGACGCATTTATAGTCCGCTTCACTAGCCAGGAAACCCCCCTAGAGTTAGAATTGAAGTACGCTGAATAGACATCAAAATCCCTAGACAGCGCACTTAAATAATCACCTTGAATTAAGTGAGTTTCCTGAACACAACATACATCCACTCCGAGGCTTCGAAGGTCCAGGCATAATCGTAATTTCCGAAGATCGGCCCTCAAACCTCGGACATTTACGCTTGCTAGAAAGAGTGCCATTGTAGTGCTTTAGGGTTGAGATTCTCCAACGAACATTGATGAGGTCAAGATACCGGCGGTTTTTCCCATGGAATAAGTGCCCATCGCAGTATTGATGAGGCCATCCTGGGACACACCGCCGACATCAAAGGGGAATATTAATTTAACGGCTCTGTAGAGGGAAGGGTGCAAAAAAATGGGTACCCTCCCATGGCAAGATTTTCGTAACTCTCTCAGAGTTGGGGATTTGTGCACCGCTAGTTGGGGGTAGATGTCAAAGGTTATGTTTGCCTCCTCCAACATCCTCCAAATAGCTTTTCCTTCCTCTCGTGGGCGTATAACCGTGAGTAACCGGGTGGCATTGGGGAAGTTGTAGGGGTCTTCTATTGATTTTCCGTTCACCTCTGTAAATGCAAGCAATTTTCTTAAGTCGGTGAAGTGGTGGCCTTTTGCCCTAGTGATCGCCTCTGCCGACACTTTGCAAATATCTTCACCAGGGTAGAAGGGCTGTCTCTTCTTTCCCTTCCCTTTGACGGGGGCAGTAACTGATTCACTAGTTTGGAGGGGCGTAGGGGGTCCATGTGTGTCGGTTTTCAACGGTGAATGGGGGGGAGTAGGCTTTGGGGCGTGCTTGAGAAGTGGAGAAGGGGGAGGGGGCATTTGTGGTTTCTTAGGGGAAGCAGGGGGGGTGTGTGTCGGGGTCTGTTGTGGTGAGGCGAACGGGGAGGGTCTTGGGGTGCTGATTCTTGCTTTCTTGGAGACAGGGCTGAGCGGTATAAGTTTGTATTCTCTTTCTTTTATGTTTGTTACAGGGGGCGGCATTTTGTGTGGTGAGGTTTTTGGGGGGGTTGGGGAAATGGGTGTTGTTGGGGGTGAATAAATATGGTCTTTGCTTTGGGGCGGGGGGTTAGGTTTGGCTTGAGCTTCTTTACGCAGTTTTTTATTCAAGTTAACTGCGTTAACATAAGAGTCCTTTCCGGGATCTTTAGACATTTTTATTTCCTCCTCTTCCGTCTCACTTCTGGATTCCTCAAGGGCGAGTCTACCGGGAGTTTTTTTCCCCGTTACGATGACCCATGGCTCCTTTTTCCTGTTATCTCCGTTGTCTTCGTTTTCGTTTTCATTTTCTTCCTCTGAGTCCGAAAAAGTTTGTTGGGGGTCTGGTTGTGTCTTTTTTGGGGGCGACTCTGGCAGTGCAAATCCAAGTTTAGGGCCTAGATGCTCTCCAACTCTGGTTTTGGGGTTGTTTACGGGTTTTTTTCTTTCCGGACAATCAAACGTTAGATGCCCTATCGCATTGCATCTCCAGCAGGCCGGTTTCCTTCCTGCTACAATGACCGGCAGTTTGTCATTTTCTATCTCAATGTAGTAAGGAATTTCGTTGAATGTTTTCTGATTTATCAGAATGTCAAAATTCCATATTGACAGGTATTGATCACATGTGACCGACATCATTTCTCCGTATTTGTCAAAAAATGCTCCAACGTGAGCGCCCTCGATGAAGAAGGGGACGTTAAATACTGATATTGTTGTCCTCCGTCTGCCTAAATGCTCCATCCGCAGTACGTATTCAGGAGTTATAATCTCCTTTCTAGCGAGTGTCATGCACTCCTCCTCTGAGCCAAAAAGTGCCGACCAGTTATTGTGTCCTCTTGATTTGATGATTTTTATAGGTCTGTGTCCGACCGACGCTAGAAGTTTAGTGATCACTTCAACCGAAGATCTCACTGCCTTTTTGATCTTCCTGTCCATTACGAACATCGTTAATGTTTTTTTTTCTATTTCCTGCAGCTTTGGGAGGTCGATTAACAGTCCTTTATCCGTGATTTTGGTCTTGTACATTTCCATTTTGGATTGGAATTCCTCCAAATTAATGCTTACTGCCGGGGGTTTTGTCCAACCCGACGTTCCAGGATGGGGCGAAGATGTAGACCCCATAGTCTTAACTTTTTCCCTTGTTGGCACAAGGCTAACTGCCATGGCCGGAGAAAAAAAATCCGTTACTAAAAAAAAAAAAACAGCAGAGAAAAAAAAAAAAAAAGTCGTATTTTTAAATAAATCCGGCTCTAAAAAAGAGAGACCGAATAACAAATATAACAACTTTAACAAATATAACAATAATAATAACGGTAATAACAAGAGAAAAATAGTAATACAGATAGCAACCAATAAGAAAGAAATTAACAAACTCGATCTTACGGAAACGTTTTAAATCGAGGATTGAATATTTATTCTGCATAAAATACAGAAATGTGGCACAAGGCCAAAAAGGGGTGGGGAAAGATCGGTCTTCACTAACTTATTCTGACTGGTATAACTTGGCTAGTTTCATTCGTGACCATCATTCACCAAAATACCACATCCACACTACAATCATGCACCATACACCAAAAGAATTTATACTATGACTAACCTACTTAAAACCCATAATTACACAATATGAGATGGGGGATTTGGGTAATAAAAATTTTATATACAAAAAAATGAATTTATATACAATGAAAAAAAAAAGACCCCGTGTTAGTATAAGGATCCCCCATTTCTAAGTTGTGGCAGATATGCGGATTTTCCAGTCGAAACGCGATGCAGGTCCAAACGCTTTATTAATCTCCACCTCTTTCGAAAATCTCGAAAGGTGACCTGCATCTCTGGAGAATCTGGCTATCTGTCACCTAATCGGGAGAGGGGTTGGGGAATTAAAACTTAAATTGGGAGAAAAAAAAAAAAAAAAAAAAAAAAAAAAAGGGGGGGGGGGGCTAGGCCAAAATAAAACGGGACCCTAATGAAATCATTCATGCACTAGCTAAGTTATGAACAAAAAATAATAGTCAAAAACGGGTCAACTAATCTAGTCTTAAACGGGACAGGATCAACGTTCGTTGGAGAAACCCAAAATTCTTTGCCTAAGGCACGTCCAGATACCACTCTAGACTAGCTCCTCTCACTCGACACAATCGCGCAACTGTCACCCATCTTTCACCAAAATCTGCCGAAGGGAGTTTCGCCTTCTCGGCCTTAATGCGAATCTTCAGACGACACTTGAAAATTCGAATAAGGTCGGGAGCAGCGAAGGTCTCACCGCCGTAGACAACTTTACAACGTGTCTGCCATATCACACCTCTCAACACCGCTAGTAAGCAATAAAACACAAAACGTCTTTTCCTATCATTTGTCGGAGCCCAATTGCTACATATATTAATTGGTTCCAGGTCGAAAGACGTTACATTCAGTACGCGAACCATGAGGCCTGCAACAAACTTAATGAGCGGTGCGACGATGCGGCAATAAACAAAGGCGTGACTTACAGTCTCGTCTTCGTCTCCGCAACGACAACAAAGAGGCGAAGCCTTAATACCAGCTGCATGAAGCCTTTTGCCGACCCAGATAGCATTTCTAATAATCAGCCAGGCCAGAGAAGCCTCGTTATTATCGAAGACCTTTAGCCCAGGCGTCCAAGGCCAGATTGAGCGTAGCTCCCCCCTCGACAAACCGAGCCCCTCAATCTTCTCATCACGAACAGATCCCCTCACTAAGACCCGATACAATGCCTTACGAGACAACAGCAGGGTGTCAGAGAGGCTTTCCTTCACCCGTAAGAGGAACTTCAAGGCCCGTCGACACTCGCGATAAAAGGAGCACTCGCCTCGGGGCAACCTGTGTGCCTCCCCCTCATCCAAGTGCACACTTTTCAAAGCCGGAAAGGCTTTCTTGATGTCTTCCTTCCAGAAGCCACCGTTTCCCTCAACTGGTGTACACATTCGATTCAGGTAATAAAGCCGAAGCGTATGTTGACGAATCTCAACACTTGGCATACCCAAACCGCCCTCAGAAGGATGTAGATAACAGATATCGCGACGGACCTTAGGGGATTTACCAAGCCATAAAAACTGGGAAAGAGCCCGCTGCATTTCAAGCAGTGTATCCGACGGGAGTGGAAGTACTGATAGACGATATAGGATGATCGGATAAATGTGTGAGCAACTCACCTCCGCTCTCCCCTTTAATGAAAGATTTCTACGGGTCCACAGACTAGCTGCGGCCCGAATCGCTTTCAACACTTCCGACCAATTTTTCTCCAGCTGAAGATCAGGACCAAACCAGACGCCGAGTAGCTTGCAAGGCCCGTCAGTCCAGCTGAAGGGTCCCTGTAGGGATGCACCCTTCCAGGCACCGATGCGCAAGCCAACAGACTTGTCGCAGTTAATTTTGGCCCCTGTTATCGTTTCATACATTCTGATTTCTCTGTCGACGACACTAATCTCGGCACTGCTCGTTACAAACACTGTTACGTCGTCGGCATAGGCAGAGTACTTCAGTATGGTGCAAGCACCTGGCAAAGTAACCCCGCGTAGGACCGGGTTCACCCTGAGCCTGCGAAGGAAGGGTTCCAACACAAGCGCATAGAGCATCGGTGAAAGCGGACAACCCTGACGAAGAGATCTGGATAATTTGAAGGGCTTCGACCTCAAACCATTCACTTCCACCAGCACCCCGGGGTTTGCATAAAGGAGGCGAATCCAGGAGCGAAACTGCGGGCCAAAACCGGCCGATGACAAAACAGCCTCCAAGTAGCGATGGTCCACCCTATCGAAAGCTTTGGACTGATCTAAATTGATCAGCGCGGCTTCTGTGTCGACTTTCTCAATGATTAAGCGTATCGCGTGCAAATTATCTTGAATGGTCCTACCCTTCACAGAACAAGTCTGTTCGGGGCTAATCAGACCAGCCAAAACAGTCTGCAGGCGATTTGCTAAAATCTTGGCCAAAATCTTTAACTCTGTGTTTAGCATAGTTAAGGGCCGGAAATTATCAATCTCATCCCCACCATCTTTGCTCTTGCGTAACAATTTCAAAATCCCCTTGGTAAAGTACTCAGGTATTGACCCGTTCCTAAACCAAGCGTTAAATAAAACTGTCAGCAAGGGGACAAAAATGTGCGACAACCTCAAATACAGTTCGTAGGGCAAACCATCGATCCCAGGAGATCTATTCAGGCCGACTCCCTTTAGGGCTTCCATGACTTCATCCTCAGTTATGCAACCTTCGCACCTAGCCGATTCGGTCGCCGCGAGGCGAGAAAAGTCAGCTAAATAGGGGTCGAAATGCGCTAAAGACAAACCGGGCTCCCTGGTGAAAAGATCCTGAAAGTGATTACGAAACGCCTCCAAAATACCTTCGTTTGTGGTCACGGTACGTCCGTCCGGCAATGTGACACGTGCGATATATCGATCGGTAGCATGTCGACGCTCCTCTGCACGCAATTCAGCGGCCATGTTTGCTTCCTCATGAGGCATTCTCTTTAACCTAGCCCTAATTAAAGAAGCTTGGTGTTCCTTGCTAGTCAAGGAGGCGAGCTCCGCCTTAATTATAGTAACATTAGTACAATCCGCCACCGCCACCGCCCTATCTAGTCTAGCTTCTAGTGTCGCTTTCGCTGCTCTAGATTCTAGGTTGAGTCGTTGGCTAAAATCAGCAGAAAAGGACCTAATGGTATTCTTAAATTTTCCCCACCACTTATTCCCAATTATAGCCCCCGTCATTACCCGCTGATATGTTAGTAGTAGCTGTTCCCGGAAACTCTGCACATCGAACAACGAAGTGTTGAGTTTCCAGTACCCAGCCAATCTAGGTTTACGGCTATCTAAGTTTACACGGACACGAACAAGTCTATGATCCGAGTAAACTATATTATGAAAACTTGGACATTCTAATAAATCTACGTCGACTCTTCTAATTAAGAACCGGTCAATATAACTCGAAAGCTGTACTGAACCGGAGCCGCGTCTAGCAGTCCAAGTCCACACTATGTCATGAGGCTTTTCATTTCGGAATTTATCGATAAGATCAAACTCACCGACAAAATCCCGAAATGTCTTTGCATCATGATCTCTGTTAGTACCCCTAGAAGGATTCCCCGTGCGATCTAAATCGGGATCCAGGACCGCGTTCCAGTCTCCCGCTAAGATAACTGAACGAGGTGTGTTCATGAAGCGCTCGATTCGCCGAAAAAAGGGAGCACGCTCAGCCTGGAGGTTGGGCGCATAAACCCCAATCAATCGAAATGCTTTATCTTTTATGGTAACGTCCAGAACGCAAAGCCTTCCTTCCGAATCCATGAAACAAGGGTCACACGACGCATTTATAGTCCGCTTCACTAGCCAGGAAACCCCCCTAGAGTTAGAATTGAAGTACGCTGAATAGACATCAAAATCCCTAGACAGCGCACTTAAATAATCACCTTGAATTAAGTGAGTTTCCTGAACACAACATACATCCACTCCGAGGCTTCGAAGGTCCAGGCATAATCGTAATTTCCGAAGATCGGCCCTCAAACCTCGGACATTTACGCTTGCTAGAAAGAGTGCCATTGTAGTGCTTTAGGGTTGAGATTCTCCAACGAACATTGATGAGGTCAAGATACCGGCGGTTTTTCCCATGGAATAAGTGCCCATCGCAGTATTGATGAGGCCGTCCTGGGAAACACCGCCGACATCAAAGGGGAAGATTAATTTAACTGCTCTGTAGAGGGAAGGGTGCAAAAAAATGGGTACCCTCCCATGACAAGATTTTCGTAACTCTCTCAGGGTTGGGGATTTGTGCACCGCTAGTTGGGGGTAGATGTCGAAGGTTATGTTTGCCTCCTCCAACATCCTCCAAATAGCTTTTCCTTCCTCTCTTGGGCGTATCACCGTGAGTAACCGTGTGGCATTGGGGAAATTGTAGGGGTCTTCTATTGATTTTCCGTTCACCTCTGTGAATGCTAGCAGTTTCCTTAAGTCTGTGAAGTGGTGGCCTTTTGCCCTAGTGATCGCTTCTGCCGAAACTTTGCATATATCCTCCCCAGGGTAGAAGGGCTGTCTCTTCTTTCCCTTCCCTTTGACGGGGGCAGTAACTGATTCACAAGTTTGGAGGGGCGTAGGGGGTCCATATGTGTCGGTTTTCAACGGTGAATGGGGGGGAGTAGGCTTTGGGGCGTGCTTGAGAAGTGGAGAAGGGGGAGGGGGCATTTGTGGTTTCTTAGGGGAAGCAGGGGGGGTGTGTGTCGGGGTCTGTTGTGGTGAGGCGAACGGGGAGGGTCTTGGGGTGCTTATTCGTGCTTTCTTGGAGACAGGGCTGAGCGGTATAAGTTTGTATTCTCTTTCTTTTATATTTGTTACAGGGGGCGGCATTTTGTGTGGTGAGGTTTTTGGGGGGGGTGGGGAAATGGGTGTTGTTGAGGGTGTATAAATATGGTCTTTGCTTTGGGGCGGGGGGTTAGGTTTGGCTTGAGCTTCTATTCGCAGTTTTTTATTCAAGTTAACTGCGTTAACATAAGAGTCCTTTCCGGGATCTTTAGACATTTTTATTTCCTCCTCTTCCGTCTCTCTTCTGGATTCCTCAAGGGCGAGTCTACCGGGAGTTTTTTTACCTGTAACAATGACCCATGGCTCCTTTTTCCTGTTATCTCCATTGTCTTCGTTTTCGTTTTCGTTTTCTTCCTCTGAGTCCGAAAAAGTTTGTTGGGGGTCTGTTTGTGTCTTTTTTGGGGGCGACTCTGGCAGTGCAAATCCAAGTTTAGGGCCTAGATGCTCTCCAACTCTGTTTTTGGGGTTGTTTACGGGTTTTTTTCTTTCTGGACAATCAAACGTTAGATGCCCTATCGCATTGCATCTCCAGCAGGCCGGTTTCCTTCCTGCTACAATGACCGGCAGTTTGTCATTTTCTATCTCAATGTAGTAAGGAATTTCGTTGAATGTTTTCTGATTTATCAGAATGTCAAAATTCCATATTGACAGGTATTGATCACATGTGACCGACATCATTTCTCCGTATTTGTCAAAAAATGCTCCAACGTGAGCGCCCTCGATGAAGAAGGGGACGTTAAACACTGATATTGTTGTCCTTCGTCTGCCTAAGTGCTCCATCCGCAGTACGTATTCAGGAGTTATAATCTCCTTTCTAGCGAGTGTCATGCACTCTTCTTCTGAGCCGAAAAGGGCCGACCAGTTATTGTGTCCTCTGGATTTGATTATTTTTATCGGTCTGTGTCCGACCGACGCTAGAAGTTTTGTGATCACTTCCACCGAAGATCTCACTGCCTTTTTAATCTTCCTGTCCATTACGAACATCGTTAATGTTTTTTTTTCTATTTCCTGCAGCTTTGGGAGGTCGATTAACAGTCCTTTATCTGTGATTTTGGTCTTGTAAGTTTCCATTTTGGATTGGAATTCCTCCAAATTAATAATTACTGCCGGGGGTTTTGTCCAACCCGACGTTCCAGGATGGGGCGAAGATGTAGACCCCATTGTCTTAGCTTTTTCTCTTGTTGGCACAAGGCTAACTGCCATGGCCGGAGAAAAAAAAATCCGTTACTAAACAAAAAAAAAAAAAAAAAAACAGCGGAGAAAAAAAAGTCGTATTTTTAAATAAATCCGGCTCTAAAAAAGAGAGACCGAATAACAAATATAACAACTTTAACAAATATAACAATAATAATAACGGTAATAACAAGAGAAAAATAGTAATACAGATAGCAACCAATAAGAAAGAAATTAACAAACTCGATCTTACGGAAACTTAAATCGAGGATTGAATATTTATTCTGTTAAAATACAGAAATGTGGCACAAGGCCAAAAGGGGGGTGGGGAAAGATCGGTCTTCACTAACTTATTCTGACTGGTATAACTTGGCTAGTTTCATTCGTGACCATCATTCACCAAAATACCACATCCACACTACAATCAAGCACCATACACCAAAAGAATTTATACCATGACTATCCTACTTAAAACCCATAATTACATAATATGAGATGGGGGATTTGGGTAATAAAAATTTTATGTACAAAAAAAAAAAGAATTTATATACAATGAAAAAAAGACCCCGTGTTAGTATAAGGATCCCCCATTTCTAAGTTGTGGCAGATATGCGGATTTTCCAGTCGAAACGCGATGCAGGTCCGAACGCTTTATTAATCTCCACCTCTTTCGAAAATCTCGAAAGGTGACCTGCATCTCTGGAGAATCTGGCTATCTGTCACCTAATCGGGAGAGGGGTTGGGGAATTAAAACTTAAATTGGGAGAAAAAAAAAAAAAAAAAAAAAAAAAAAAAAAGGGGGGGGGGCTAGGCCAAAATAAAACGGGACCCTAATGAAATCATTCATGCACTAGCTAAGTTATGAACAAAAAATAATAGTCAAAAACGGGTCAACTAATCTAGTCTTAAACGGGACAGGATCAACGTTCGTTGGAGAAACCCAAAATTCTTTGCCTAAGGCACGTCCAGATACCACTCTAGACTAGCTCCTCTCACTCGACACAATCGCGCAACTGTCACCCATCTTTCACCAAAATCTGCCGAAGGGAGTTTCGCCTTCTCGGCCTTAATGCGAATCTTCAGACGACACTTGAAAATTCGAATAAGGTCGGGAGCAGCGAAGGTCTCACCGCCGTAGACAACTTTACAACGTGTCTGCCATATCACACCTCTCAACACCGCTAGTAAGCAATAAAACACAAAACGTCTTTTCCTATCATTTGTCGGAGCCCAATTGCTACATATATTAATTGGTTCCAGGTCGAAAGACGTTACATTCAGTACGCGAACCATGAGGCCTGCAACAAACTTAATGAGCGGTGCGACGATGCGGCAATAAACAAAGGCGTGACTTACAGTCTCGTCTTCGTCTCCGCAACGACAACAAAGAGGCGAAGCCTTAATACCAGCTGCATGAAGCCTTTTGCCGACCCAGATAGCATTTCTAATAATCAGCCAGGCCAGAGAAGCCTCGTTATTATCGAAGACCTTTAGCCCAGGCGCCCAAGGCCAGATTGAGCGTAGCTCCCCCCTCGACAAACCGAGCCCCTCAATCTTCTCATCACGAACAGATCCCCTCACTAAGACCCGATACAATGCCTTACGAGACAACAGCAGGGTGTCAGAGAGGCTTTCCTTCACCCGTAAGAGGAACTTCAAGGCCCGTCGACACTCGCGATAAAAGGAGCACTCGCCTCGGGGCAACCTGTGTGCCTCCCCCTCATCCAAGTGCACACTTTTCAAAGCCGGAAAGGCTTTCTTGATGTCTTCCTTCCAGAAGCCACCGTTTCCCTCAACTGGTGTACACATTCGATTCAGGTAATAAAGCCGAAGCGTATGTTGACGAATCTCAACACTTGGCATACCCAAACCGCCCTCAGAAGGATGTAGATAACAGATATCGCGACGGACCTTAGGGGATTTACCAAGCCATAAAAACTGGGAAAGAGCCCGCTGCATTTCAAGCAGTGTATCCGACGGGAGTGGAAGTACTGATAGACGATATAGGATGATCGGATAAATGTGTGAGCAACTCACCTCCGCTCTCCCCTTTAATGAAAGATTTCTACGGGTCCACAGACTAGCTGCGGCCCGAATCGCTTTCAACACTTCCGACCAATTTTTCTCCAGCTGAAGATCAGGACCAAACCAGACGCCGAGTAGCTTGCAAGGCCCGTCAGTCCAGCTGAAGGGTCCCTGTAGGGATGCACCCTTCCAGGCACCGATGCGCAAGCCAACAGACTTGTCGCAGTTAATTTTGGCCCCTGTTATCGTTTCATACATTCTGATTTCTCTGTCGACGACACTAATCTCGGCACTGCTCGTTACAAACACTGTTACGTCGTCGGCATAGGCAGAGTACTTCAGTATGGTGCAAGCACCTGGCAAAGTAACCCCGCGTAGGACCGGGTTCACCCTGAGCCTGCGAAGGAAGGGTTCCAACACAAGCGCATAGAGCATCGGTGAAAGCGGACAACCCTGACGAAGAGATCTGGATAATTTGAAGGGCTTCGACCTCAAACCATTCACTTCCACCAGCACCCCGGGGTTTGCATAAAGGAGGCGAATCCAGGAGCGAAACTGCGGGCCAAAACCGGCCGATGACAAAACAGCCTCCAAGTAGCGATGGTCCACCCTATCGAAAGCTTTGGACTGATCTAAATTGATCAGCGCGGCTTCTGTGTCGACTTTCTCAATGATTAAGCGTATCGCGTGCAAATTATCTTGAATGGTCCTACCCTTCACAGAACAAGTCTGTTCGGGGCTAATCAGACCAGCCAAAACAGTCTGCAGGCGATTTGCTAAAATCTTGGCCAAAATCTTTAACTCTGTGTTTAGCATAGTTAAGGGCCGGAAATTATCAATCCCATCCCCACCATCTTTGCTCTTGCGTAACAATTTCAAAATCCCCTTGGTAAAGTACTCAGGTATTGACCCGTTCCTAAACCAAGCGTTAAATAAAACTGTCAGCAAGGGGACAAAAATGTGCGACAACCTCAAATACAGTTCGTAGGGCAAACCATCGATCCCAGGAGATCTATTCAGGCCGACTCCCTTTAGGGCTTCCATGACTTCATCCTCAGTTATGCAACCTTCGCACCTAGCCGATTCGGTCGCCGCGAGGCGAGAAAAGTCAGCTAAATAGGGGTCGAAATGCGCTAAAGACAAACCGGGCTCCCTGGTGAAAAGATCCTGAAAGTGATTACGAAACGCCTCCAAAATACCTTCGTTTGTGGTCACGGTACGTCCGTCCGGCAATGTGACACGTGCGATATATCGATCGGTAGCATGTCGACGCTCCTCTGCACGCAATTCAGCGGCCATGTTTGCTTCCTCATGAGGCATTCTCTTTAACCTAGCCCTAATTAAAGAAGCTTGGTGTTCCTTGCTAGTCAAGGAGGCGAGCTCCGCCTTAATTATAGTAACATTAGTACAATCCGCCACCGCCACCGCCCTATCTAGTCTAGCTTCTAGTGTCGCTTTCGCTGCTCTAGATTCTAGGTTGAGTCGTTGGCTAAAATCAGCAGAAAAGGACCTAATGGTATTCTTAAATTTTCCCCACCACTTATTCCCAATTATAGCCCCCGTCATTACCCGCTGATATGTTAGTAGTAGCTGTTCCCGGAAACTCTGCACATCGAACAACGAAGTGTTGAGTTTCCAGTACCCAGCCAATCTAGGTTTACGGCTATCTAAGTTTACACGGACACGAACAAGTCTATGATCCGAGTAAACTATATTATGAAAACTTGGACATTCTAATAAATCTACGTCGACTCTTCTAATTAAGAACCGGTCAATATAACTCGAAAGCTGTACTGAACCGGAGCCGCGTCTAGCAGTCCAAGTCCACACTAAGTCATGAGGCTTTTCATTTCGGAATTTATCGATAAGATCAAACTCACCGACAAAATCCCGAAATGTCTTTGCATCATGATCTCTGTTAGTACCCCTAGAAGGATTCCCCGTGCGATCTAAATCGGGATCCAGGACCGCGTTCCAGTCTCCCGCTAAGATAACTGAACGAGGTGTGTTCATGAAGCGCTCGATTCGCCGAAAAAAGGGAGCACGCTCAGCCTGGAGGTTGGGCGCATAAACCCCAATCAATCGAAATGCTTTATCTTTTATGGTAACGTCCAGAACGCAAAGCCTTCCTTCCGAATCCATGAAACAAGGGTCACACGACGCATTTATAGTCCGCTTCACTAGCCAGGAAACCCCCCTAGAGTTAGAATTGAAGTACGCTGAATAGACATCAAAATCCCTAGACAGCGCACTTAAATAATCACCTTGAATTAAGTGAGTTTCCTGAACACAACATACATCCACTCCGAGGCTTCGAAGGTCCAGGCATAATCGTAATTTCCGAAGATCGGCCCTCAAACCTCGGACATTTACGCTTGCTAGAAAGAGTGCCATTGTAGTGCTTTAAGGTTGAGATTCTCCAACGAACATTGATGAGGTCAAGATACCGGCGGTTTTTCCCATGGAATAAGTGCCCATCGCAGTATTGATGAGGCCATCCTGGGACACACCGCCGACATCAAAGGGGAATATTAATTTAACGGCTCTGTAGAGGGAAGGGTGCAAAAAAATGGGTACCCTCCCATGACAAGATTTTCGTAACTCTCTCAGAGTTGGGGATTTGTGCACCGCTAGTTGGGGGTAGATGTCAAAGGTTATGTTTGCCTCCTCCAACATCCTCCATACAGCTTTTCCTTCCTCTCGTGGGCGTATCACCGTAAGTAATCGGGTGGCATTGGGGAAATTGTAGGGGTCTTCTGTAGATTTTCCGTTCACCTCTGTGAATGCTAGCAGTTTCCTTAAGTCGGTGAAGTGATGGCCTTTTGCCCTAGTGATCGCTTCTGCCGAAACTTTGCATATATCCTCCCCAGGGTAGAAGGGCTGTCTCTTCTTTCCCTTCCCTTTGACGGGGGCAGTAACTGATTCACAAGTTTGGAGGGGCGTAGGGGGTCCATATGTGTCGGTTTTCAACGGTGAATGGGGGGGAGTAGGCTTTGGGGCGTGCTTGAGAAGTGGAGAAGGGGGAGGGGGCATTTGTGGTTTCTTAGGGGAAGCAGGGGGGGTGTGTGTCGGGGTCTGTTGTGGTGAGGCGAACGGGGAGGGTCTTGGGGTGCTTATTCGTGCTTTCTTGGAGACAGGGCTGAGCGGTATAAGTTTGTATTCTCTTTCTTTTATATTTGTTACAGGGGGCGGCATTTTGTGTGGTGAGGTTTTTGGGGGGGTTGGGGAAATGGGTGTTGTTGAGGGTGTATAAATATGGTCTTTGCTTTGGGGCGGGGGGTTAGGTTTGGCTTGAGCTTCTATTCGCAGTTTTTTGTTCAAGTTAACTGCGTTAACATAAGAGTCCTTTCCGGGATCTTTAGACATTTTTATTTCCTCCTCTTCCGTCTCTCTTCTGGATTCCTCAAGGGCGAGTCTACCGGGAGTTTTTTTTCCCGTAACAATGACCCATGGCTCCTTTTTCCGGTTATCTCCATTGTCTTCGTTTTCGTTTTCGTTTTCTTCCTCTGAGTCCGTAAAAGTTTGTTGGGGGTCTGGTTGTGTCTTTTTGGGGGGCGACTCTGGCAGTGCAAATCCAAGTTTAGGGCCTAGATGCTCTCCAACTCTGGTTTTGGGGTTGTTTACGGGTTTTTTTCTTTCTGGACAATCAAACGTTAGATGCCCTATCGCATTGCATCTCCAGCAGGCCGGTTTCCTTCCTGCTACTATGACCGGCAGTTTGTCATTTTCTATCTCAATGTAGTAAGGGATTTCGTTGAACGTTTTCTGATTTATTAGAATGTCGAAATTCCAAATTGAGAGGTATTGATCACATGTAACCGACATCATTTCTCCGTATTTGTCAAAAAATGCTCCAACGTGAGCGCCCTCGATGAAGAAGGGGACGTTAAACACTGATATTGTTGTCCTTCGTCTGCCTAAGTGCTCCATCCGCAGTACGTATTCAGGAGTTATAATCTCCTTTCTAGCGAGTGTCATGCACTCTTCTTCTGAGCCGAAAAGGGCCGACCAGTTATTGTGTCCTCTGGATTTGATTATTTTTATCGGTCTGTGTCCGACCGACGCTAGAAGTTTTGTGATCACTTCCACCGAAGATCTCACTGCCTTTTTAATCTTCCTGTCCATTACGAACATCGTTAATGTTTTTTTTTCTATTTCCTGCAGCTTTGGGAGGTCGATTAACAGTCCTTTATCCGTGATTTTGGTCTTGTACATTTCCATTTTGGATTGGAATTCCTCCAAATTAATGCTTACTGCCGGGGGTTTTGTCCAACCCGACGTTCCAGGATGGGGCGAAGATGTAGACCCCATAGTCTTAACTTTTTCCCTTGTTGGCACAAGGCTAACTGCCATGGCCGGAGAAAAAAAATCCGTTACTAAAAAAAAAAAAAAAAAAAAACAGCAGAGAAAAAAAAAAAGTCGTATTTTTAAATAAATCCGGCTCTAAAAAAGAGAGACCGAATAACAAATATAACAACTTTAACAAATGTAACAATAATAATAACGGTAATAACAAGAGAAAAATAGTAATACAGATAGCAACCAATAAGAAAGAAATTAACAAACTCGATCTTACGGAAACGTTTTAAATCGAGGATTGAATATTTATTCTGTTAAAATACAGAAATGTGGCACAAGGCCAAAAGGGGGGTGGGGAAAGATCGGTCTTCACTAACTTATTCTGACTGGTATAACTTGGCTAGTTTCATTCGTGACCATCATTCACCAAAATACCACATCCACACTACAATCAAGCACCATACACCAAAAGAATTTATACCATGACTATCCTACTTAAAACCCATAATTACATAATATGAGATGGGGGATTTGGGTAATAAAAATTTTATGTACAAAAAAAAATGAATTTATATACAATGAAAAAAAGACCCCGTGTTAGTATAAGGATCCCCCATTTCTAAGTTGTGGCAGATATGCGGATTTTCCAGTCGAAACGCGATGCAGGTCCGAACGCTTTATTAATCTCCACCTCTTTCGAAAATCTCGAAAGGTGACCTGCATCTCTGGAGAATCTGGCTATCTGTCACCTAATCGGGAGAGGGGTTGGGGAATTAAAACTTAAATTGGGAGAAAAAAAAAAAAAAAAAAAAAAAAAAAAAAAAAAAAAAAAAAGGGGGGGGGGCTAGGCCAAAATAAAACGGGACCCTAATGAAATCATTCATGCACTAGCTAAGTTATGAACAAAAAATAATAGTCAAAAACGGGTCAACTAATCTAGTCTTAAACGGGACAGGATCAACGTTCGTTGGAGAAACCCAAAATTCTTTGCCTAAGGCACGTCCAGATACCACTCTAGACTAGCTCCTCTCACTCGACACAATCGCGCAACTGTCACCCATCTTTCACCAAAATCTGCCGAAGGGAGTTTCGCCTTCTCGGCCTTAATGCGAATCTTCAGACGACACTTGAAAATTCGAATAAGGTCGGGAGCAGCGAAGGTCTCACCGCCGTAGACAACTTTACAACGTGTCTGCCATATCACACCTCTCAACACCGCTAGTAAGCAATAAAACACAAAACGTCTTTTCCTATCATTTGTCGGAGCCCAATTGCTACATATATTAATTGGTTCCAGGTCGAAAGACGTTACATTCAGTACGCGAACCATGAGGCCTGCAACAAACTTAATGAGCGGTGCGACGATGCGGCAATAAACAAAGGCGTGACTTACAGTCTCGTCTTCGTCTCCGCAACGACAACAAAGAGGCGAAGCCTTAATACCAGCTGCATGAAGCCTTTTGCCGACCCAGATAGCATTTCTAATAATCAGCCAGGCCAGAGAAGCCTCGTTATTATCGAAGACCTTTAGCCCAGGCGCCCAAGGCCAGATTGAGCGTAGCTCCCCCCTCGACAAACCGAGCCCCTCAATCTTCTCATCACGAACAGATCCCCTCACTAAGACCCGATACAATGCCTTACGAGACAACAGCAGGGTGTCAGAGAGGCTTTCCTTCACCCGTAAGAGGAACTTCAAGGCCCGTCGACACTCGCGATAAAAGGAGCACTCGCCTCGGGGCAACCTGTGTGCCTCCCCCTCATCCAAGTGCACACTTTTCAAAGCCGGAAAGGCTTTCTTGATGTCTTCCTTCCAGAAGCCACCGTTTCCCTCAACTGGTGTACACATTCGATTCAGGTAATAAAGCCGAAGCGTATGTTGACGAATCTCAACACTTGGCATACCCAAACCGCCCTCAGAAGGATGTAGATAACAGATATCGCGACGGACCTTAGGGGATTTACCAAGCCATAAAAACTGGGAAAGAGCCCGCTGCATTTCAAGCAGTGTATCCGACGGGAGTGGAAGTACTGATAGACGATATAGGATGATCGGATAAATGTGTGAGCAACTCACCTCCGCTCTCCCCTTTAATGAAAGATTTCTACGGGTCCACAGACTAGCTGCGGCCCGAATCGCTTTCAACACTTCCGACCAATTTTTCTCCAGCTGAAGATCAGGACCAAACCAGACGCCGAGTAGCTTGCAAGGCCCGTCAGTCCAGCTGAAGGGTCCCTGTAGGGATGCACCCTTCCAGGCACCGATGCGCAAGCCAACAGACTTGTCGCAGTTAATTTTGGCCCCTGTTATCGTTTCATACATTCTGATTTCTCTGTCGACGACACTAATCTCGGCACTGCTCGTTACAAACACTGTTACGTCGTCGGCATAGGCAGAGTACTTCAGTATGGTGCAAGCACCTGGCAAAGTAACCCCGCGTAGGACCGGGTTCACCCTGAGCCTGCGAAGGAAGGGTTCCAACACAAGCGCATAGAGCATCGGTGAAAGCGGACAACCCTGACGAAGAGATCTGGATAATTTGAAGGGCTTCGACCTCAAACCATTCACTTCCACCAGCACCCCGGGGTTTGCATAAAGGAGGCGAATCCAGGAGCGAAACTGCGGGCCAAAACCGGCCGATGACAAAACAGCCTCCAAGTAGCGATGGTCCACCCTATCGAAAGCTTTGGACTGATCTAAATTGATCAGCGCGGCTTCTGTGTCGACTTTCTCAATGATTAAGCGTATCGCGTGCAAATTATCCTGAATGGTCCTACCCTTCACAGAACAAGTCTGTTCGGGGCTAATCAGACCAGCCAAAACAGTCTGCAGGCGATTTGCTAAAATCTTGGCCAAAATCTTTAACTCTGTGTTTAGCATAGTTAAGGGCCGGAAATTATCAATCCCATCCCCACCATCTTTGCTCTTGCGTAACAATTTCAAAATCCCCTTGGTAAAGTACTCAGGTATTGACCCGTTCCTAAACCAAGCGTTAAATAAAACTGTCAGCAAGGGGACAAAAATGTGCGACAACCTCAAATACAGTTCGTAGGGCAAACCATCGATCCCAGGAGATCTATTCAGGCCGACTCCCTTTAGGGCTTCCATGACTTCATCCTCAGTTATGCAACCTTCGCACCTAGCCGATTCGGTCGCCGCGAGGCGAGAAAAGTCAGCTAAATAGGGGTCGAAATGCGCTAAAGACAAACCGGGCTCCCTGGTGAAAAGATCCTGAAAGTGATTACGAAACGCCTCCAAAATACCTTCGTTTGTGGTCACGGTACGTCCGTCCGGCAATGTGACACGTGCGATATATCGATCGGTAGCATGTCGACGCTCCTCTGCACGCAATTCAGCGGCCATGTTTGCTTCCTCATGAGGCATTCTCTTTAACCTAGCCCTAATTAAAGAAGCTTGGTGTTCCTTGCTAGTCAAGGAGGCGAGCTCCGCCTTAATTATAGTAACATTAGTACAATCCGCCACCGCCACCGCCCTATCTAGTCTAGCTTCTAGTGTCGCTTTCGCTGCTCTGGATTCTAGGTTGAGTCGTTGGCTAAAATCAGCAGAAAAGGACCTAATGGTATTCTTAAATTTTCCCCACCACTTATTCCCAATTATAGCCCCCGTCATTACCCGCTGATATGTTAGTAGTAGCTGTTCCCGGAAACTCTGCACATCGAACAACGAAGTGTTGAGTTTCCAGTACCCAGCCAATCTAGGTTTACGGCTATCTAAGTTTACACGGACACGAACAAGTCTATGATCCGAGTAAACTATATTATGAAAACTTGGACATTCTAATAAATCTACGTCGACTCTTCTAATTAAGAACCGGTCAATATAACTCGAAAGCTGTACCGTACCGGAGCCGCGTCTAGCAGTCCAAGTCCACACTATGTCATGAGGCTTTTCATTTCGGAATTTATCGATAAGATCAAACTCACCGACAAAATCCCGAAATGTTTTTGCATCATGATCTCTGTTAGTACCCCTAGAAGGATTCCCCGTGCGATCTAAATCGGGATCCAGGACCGCGTTCCAGTCTCCCGCTAAGATAACTGAACGAGGTGTGTTCATGAAGCGCTCGATTCGCCGAAAAAAGGGAGCACGCTCAGCCTGGAGGTTGGGCGCATAAACCCCAATCAATCGAAATGCTTTATCTTTTATGGTAACATCCAGAACGCAAAGCCTTCCTTCCGAATCCATGAAACAAGGGTCACACGACGCATTTATAGTCCGCTTCACTAGCCAGGAAACCCCCCTAGAGTTAGAATTGAAGTACGCTGAATAGACATCAAAATCCCTAGACAGCGCACTTAAATAATCACCTTGAATTAAGTGAGTTTCCTGAACACAACATACATCCACTCCGAGGCTTCGAAGGTCCAGGCATAATCGTAATTTCCGAAGATCGGCCCTCAAACCTCGGACATTTACGCTTGCTAGAAAGAGTGCCATTGTAGTGCTTTAGGGTTGAGATTCTCCAACGAACATTGATGAGGTCAAGATACCGGCGGTTTTTCCCATGGAATAAGTGCCCATCGCAGTATTGATGAGGCCATCCTGGGACACACCGCCGACATCAAAGGGGAATATTAATTTAACGGCTCTGTAGAGGGAAGGGTGCAAAAAAATGGGTACCCTCCCATGACAAGATTTTCGTAACTCTCTCAGAGTTGGGGATTTGTGCACCGCTAGTTGGGGGTAGATGTCGAAAGTGATATTTGCCTCCTCCAACATCCTCCAAACAGATTTTCCCTCCTCTCGTGGGCGTATTACCGTGAGTAACCGTGTGGCATTGGGGAAATTGTAGGGGTCTTCTATTGATTTTCCGTTCACCTCTGTAAATGCAAGCAATTTTCTTAAGTCAGTAAAGTGATGGCCTTTTGCCCTGGTGATCGCCTCTGCCGAAACTTTACAAATATCCTCACCAGGGTAGAAGGGCTGTCTTTTCTTACCCTTCCCTTTGACGGGGGCAGTAACTGATTCACAAGTTTGGAGGGGCGTAGGGGTTCCATATGTGTCGGTTTTCAACGGTGAATGGGGGGGAGTAGGCTTTGGGGCGTGCTTGAGAAGTGGAGAAGGGGGAGGGGGCATTTGTGGTTTCTTAGGGGAAGCAGGGGGGGTGTGTGTCGGGGTCTGTTGTGGTGAGGCGAACGGGGAGGGTCTTGGGGTGCTTATTCGTGCTTTCTTGGAGACAGGGCTGAGCGGTATAAGTTTGTATTCTCTTTCTTTTATATTTGTTACAGGGGGCGGCATTTTGTGTGGTGAGGTTTTTGGGGGGGTTGGGGAAATGGGTGTTGTTGGGGGTGAATAAATATGGTCTTTGCTTTGGGGCGGGGGGTTAGGTTTGGCTTGAGCTTCTTTTCTCAGTTTTTTGTTTAAATTCACTGCGTTAACATAAGAGTCCTTTCCGGGATCTTTAGACATTTTAATTTCCTCCTCTTCCGTCTCTCTTCTGGATTCCTCAAGGGCGAGTCTACCGGGAGTTTTTTTACCTGTAACAATGACCCATGGCTCCTTTTTCCTGTTATCTCCGTTGTCTTCGTTTTCGTTTTCGTTTTCTTCCTCTGAGTCCGAAAAAGTTTGTTGGGGGTCTGGTTGTGTCTTTTTTGGGGGCGACTCTGGCAGTGCAAATCCAAGTTTAGGGCCTAGATGCTCTCCAACTCTGGTTTTGGGGTTGTTTACGGGTTTTTTTCTTTCTGGACAATCAAACGTTAGATGCCCTATCGCATTGCATCTCCAGCAGGCCGGTTTCCTTCCTGCTACAATGACCGGCAGTTTGTCATTCTCTATCTCGATGTAGTAAGGAATTTCGTTGAACGTTTTCTGATTTATCAGAATGTCAAAATTCCATATTGACAGGTATTGGTCACATGTAACGGACATCATTTCTCCATATTTGTCAAAAAATGCTCCAACGTGAGCGCCCTCGATGAAGAAGGGGACGTTAAAAACTGATATTGTTGTCCTCCGTCTGCCTAAATGCTCCATCCGCAGTACGTATTCAGGAGTTATAATCTCTTTTCTGGCGAGTGTCATGCACTCTTCTTCTGATCCGAAAAGTGCCGACCAGTTATTGTGTCCTCTTGATTTGATTATTTTTATCGGTCTGTGTCCGACCGACGCTAGAAGTTTAGTGATTACTTCCACCGAAGATCTCACTGCCTTTTTGATCTTCCTGTCCATTACAAACATCGTTAATGTTTTTTTTTCTATTTCCTGCAGCTTTGGGAGGTCGATTAACAGTCCTTTATCCGTGATTTTGGTCTTGTAAGTTTCCATTTTGGATTGGAATTCCTCCAAATTAATAATTACTGCCGGGGGTTTTGTCCAACCCGACGTTCCAGGATGGGGCGAAGATGTAGACCCCATTGTCTTAGCTTTTTCTCTTGTTGGCACAAGGCTAACTGCCATGGCCGGAGAAAAAAAATCCGTTACTAAACAAAAAAAAAAAACAGCGGAGAAAAAAAAGTCGTATTTTTAAATAAATCCGGCTCTAAAAAAGAGAGACCGAATAACAAATATAACAACTTTAACAAATATAACAATAATAATAACGGTAATAACAAGAGAAAAATAGTAATACAGATAGCAACCAATAAGAAAGAAATTAACAAACTCGATCTTACGGAAACGTTTTAAATCGAGGATTGAATATTTATTCTGCATAAAATACAGAAATGTGGCACAAGACCAAAAAGGGGTGGGGAAAGATCGGTCTTCACTAACTTATTCTGACTGGTATAACTTGGCTAGTTTCATTCGTGACCATCATTCACCAAAATACCACATCCACACTACAATCATGCACCATACACCAAAAGAATTTATACTATGACTATCCTACTTAAAACCCATAATTACACAATATGAGATGGGGGATTTGGGTAATAAAAATTTTATATACAAAAAAATGAATTTATATACAATGAAAAAAAGACCCCGTGTTAGTATAAGGATCCCCCATTTCTAAGTTGTGGCAGATATGCGGATTTTCCAGTCGAAACGCGATGCAGGTCCGAACGCTTTATTAATCTCCACCTCTTTCGAAAATCTCGAAAGGTGACCTGCATCTCTGGAGAATCTGGCTATCTGTCACCTAATCGGGAGAGGGGTTGGGGAATTAAAACTTAAATTGGGAGAAAAAAAAAAAAAAAAAAAAAAAAAAAAAAAAAGGGGGGGGGGCTAGGCCAAAATAAAACGGGACCCTAATGAAATCATTCATGCACTAGCTAAGTTATGAACAAAAAATAATAGTCAAAAACGGGTCAACTAATCTAGTCTTAAACGGGACAGGATCAACGTTCGTTGGAGAAACCCAAAATTCTTTGCCTAAGGCACGTCCAGATACCACTCTAGACTAGCTCCTCTCACTCGACACAATCGCGCAACTGTCACCCATCTTTCACCAAAATCTGCCGAAGGGAGTTTCGCCTTCTCGGCCTTAATACGAATCTTCAGACGACACTTGAAAATTCGAATAAGGTCGGGAGCAGCGAAGGTCTCACCGCCGTAGACAACTTTACAACGTGTCTGCCATATCACACCTCTCAACACCGCTAGTAAGCAATAAAACACAAAACGTCTTTTCCTATCATTTGTCGGAGCCCAATTGCTACATATATTAATTGGTTCCAGGTCGAAAGACGTTACATTCAGTACGCGAACCATGAGGCCTGCAACAAACTTAATGAGCGGTGCGACGATGCGGCAATAAACAAAGGCGTGACTTACAGTCTCGTCTTCGTCTCCGCAACGACAACAAAGAGGCGAAGCCTTAATACCAGCTGCATGAAGCCTTTTGCCGACCCAGATAGCATTTCTAATAATCAGCCAGGCCAGAGAAGCCTCGTTATTATCGAAGACCTTTAGCCCAGGCGCCCAAGGCCAGATTGAGCGTAGCTCCCCCCTCGACAAACCGAGCCCCTCAATCTTCTCATCACGAACAGATCCCCTCACTAAGACCCGATACAATGCCTTACGAGACAACAGCATGGTGTCAGAGAGGCTTTCCTTCACCCGTAAGAGGAACTTCAAGGCCCGTCGACACTCGCGATAAAAGGAGCACTCGCCTCGGGGCAACCTGTGTGCCTCCCCCTCATCCAAGTGCACACTTTTCAAAGCCGGAAAGGCTTTCTTGATGTCTTCCTTCCAGAAGCCACCGTTTCCCTCAACTGGTGTACACATTCGATTCAGGTAATAAAGCCGAAGCGTATGTTGACGAATCTCAACACTTGGCATACCCAAACCGCCCTCAGAAGGATGTAGATAACAGATATCGCGACGGACCTTAGGGGATTTACCAAGCCATAAAAACTGGGAAAGAGCCCGCTGCATTTCAAGCAGTGTATCCGACGGGAGTGGAAGTACTGATAGACGATATAGGATGATCGGATAAATGTGTGAGCAACTCACCTCCGCTCTCCCCTTTAATGAAAGATTTCTACGGGTCCACAGACTAGCTGCGGCCCGAATCGCTTTCAACACTTCCGACCAATTTTTCTCCAGCTGAAGATCAGGACCAAACCAGACGCCGAGTAGCTTGCAAGGCCCGTCAGTCCAGCTGAAGGGTCCCTGTAGGGATGCACCCTTCCAGGCACCGATGCGCAAGCCAACAGACTTGTCGCAGTTAATTTTGGCCCCTGTTATCGTTTCATACATTCTGATTTCTCTGTCGACGACACTAATCTCGGCACTGCTCGTTACAAACACTGTTACGTCGTCGGCATAGGCAGAGTACTTCAGTATGGTGCAAGCACCTGGCAAAGTAACCCCGCGTAGGACCGGGTTCACCCTGAGCCTGCGAAGGAAGGGTTCCAACACAAGCGCATAGAGCATCGGTGAAAGCGGACAACCCTGACGAAGAGATCTGGATAATTTGAAGGGCTTCGACCTCAAACCATTCACTTCCACCAGCACCCCGGGGTTTGCATAAAGGAGGCGAATCCAGGAGCGAAACTGCGGGCCAAAACCGGCCGATGACAAAACAGCCTCCAAGTAGCGATGGTCCACCCTATCGAAAGCTTTGGACTGATCTAAATTGATCAGCGCGGCTTCTGTGTCGACTTTCTCAATGATTAAGCGTATCGCGTGCAAATTATCTTGAATGGTCCTACCCTTCACAGAACAAGTCTGTTCGGGGCTAATCAGACCAGCCAAAACAGTCTGCAGGCGATTTGCTAAAATCTTGGCCAAAATCTTTAACTCTGTGTTTAGCATAGTTAAGGGCCGGAAATTATCAATCCCATCCCCACCATCTTTGCTCTTGCGTAACAATTTCAAAATCCCCTTGGTAAAGTACTCAGGTATTGACCCGTTCCTAAACCAAGCGTTAAATAAAACTGTCAGCAAGGGGACAAAAATGTGCGACAACCTCAAATACAGTTCGTAGGGCAAACCATCGATCCCAGGAGATCTATTCAGGCCGACTCCCTTTAAGGCTTCCATGACTTCATCCTCAGTTATGCAACCTTCGCACCTAGCCGATTCGGTCGCCGCGAGGCGAGAAAAGTCAGCTAAATAGGGGTCGAAATGCGCTAAAGACAAACCGGGCTCCCTGGTGAAAAGATCCTGAAAGTGATTACGAAACGCCTCCAAAATACCTTCGTTTGTGGTCACGGTACGTCCGTCCGGCAATGTGACACGTGCGATATATCGATCGGTAGCATGTCGACGCTCCTCTGCACGCAATTCAGCGGCCATGTTTGCTTCCTCATGAGGCATTCTCTTTAACCTAGCCCTAATTAAAGAAGCTTGGTGTTCCTTGCTAGTCAAGGAGGCGAGCTCCGCCTTAATTATAGTAACATTAGTACAATCCGCCACCGCCACCGCCCTATCTAGTCTAGCTTCTAGTGTCGCTTTCGCTGCTCTAGATTCTAGGTTGAGTCGTTGGCTAAAATCAGCAGAAAAGGACCTAATGGTATTCTTAAATTTTCCCCACCACTTATTCCCAATTATAGCCCCCGTCATTACCCGCTGATATGTTAGTAGTAGCTGTTCCCGGAAACTCTGCACATCGAACAACGAAGTGTTGAGTTTCCAGTACCCAGCCAATCTAGGTTTACGGCTATCTAAGTTTACACGGACACGAACAAGTCTATGATCCGAGTAAACTATATTATGAAAACTTGGACATTCTAATAAATCTACGTCGACTCTTCTAATTAAGAACCGGTCAATATAACTCGAAAGCTGTACTGAACCGGAGCCGCGTCTAGCAGTCCAAGTCCACACTATGTCATGAGGCTTTTCATTTCGGAATTTATCGATAAGATCAAACTCACCGACAAAATCCCGAAATGTCTTTGCATCATGATCTCTGTTAGTACCCCTAGAAGGATTCCCCGTGCGATCTAAATCGGGATCCAGGACCGCGTTCCAGTCTCCCGCTAAGATAACTGAACGAGGTGTGTTCATGAAGCGCTCGATTCGCCGAAAAAAGGGAGCACGCTCAGCCTGGAGGTTGGGCGCATAAACCCCAATCAATCGAAATGCTTTATCTTTTATGGTAACGTCCAGAACGCAAAGCCTTCCTTCCGAATCCATGAAACAAGGGTCACACGACGCATTTATAGTCCGCTTCACTAGCCAGGAAACCCCCCTAGAGTTAGAATTGAAGTACGCTGAATAGACATCAAAATCCCTAGACAGCGCACTTAAATAATCACCTTGAATTAAGTGAGTTTCCTGAACACAACATACATCCACTCCGAGGCTTCGAAGGTCCAGGCATAATCGTAATTTCCGAAGATCGGCCCTCAAACCTCGGACATTTACGCTTGCTAGAAAGAGTGCCATTGTAGTGCTTTAGGGTTGAGATTCTCCAACGAACATTGATGAGGTCAAGATACCGGCGGTTTTTCCCATGGAATAAGTGCCCATCGCAGTATTGATGAGGCCATCCTGGGACACACCGCCGACATCAAAGGGGAATATTAATTTAACGGCTCTGTAGAGGGAAGGGTGCAAAAAAATGGGTACCCTCCCATGGCAAGATTTTCGTAACTCTCTCAGAGTTGGGGATTTGTGCACCGCTAGTTGGGGGTAGATGTCAAAGGTTATGTTTGCCTCCTCCAACATCCTCCAAATAGCTTTTCCTTCCTCTCGTGGGCGTATAACCGTGAGTAACCGGGTGGCATTGGGGAAGTTGTAGGGGTCTTCTATTGATTTTCCGTTCACCTCTGTAAATGCAAGCAATTTTCTTAAGTCGGTGAAGTGGTGGCCTTTTGCCCTAGTGATCGCCTCTGCCGACACTTTGCAAATATCTTCACCAGGGTAGAAGGGCTGTCTCTTCTTTCCCTTCCCTTTGACGGGGGCAGTAACTGATTCACTAGTTTGGGGGGGCGTAGGGGGTCCATGTGTGTCGGTTTTCAACGGTGAATGGGGGGGAGTAGGCTTTGGGGCGTGCTTGAGAAGTGGAGAAGGGGGAGGGGGCATTTGTGGTTTCTTAGGGGAAGCAGGGGGGGTGTGTGTCGGGGTCTGTTGTGGTGAGGCGAACGGGGAGGGTCTTGGGGTGCTGATTCTTGCTTTCTTGGAGACAGGGCTGAGCGGTATAAGTTTGTATTCTCTTTCTTTTATGTTTGTTACAGGGGGCGGCATTTTGTGTGGTGAGGTTTTTGGGGGGGGTGGGGAAATGGGTGTTGTTGGGGGTGTATAAATATGGTCTTTGCTTTGGGGCGGGGGGTTAGGTTTGGCTTGAGCTTCTTTTCTCAGTTTTTTGTTTAAATTAACTGCGTTAACATAAGATTCCTTTCCGGGATCTTTTGACATTTTTATTTCCTCTTCCGTCTCTCTTCTGGATTCCTCAAGGGCGAGTCTACCGGGAGTTTTTTTACCTGTAACAATGACCCATGGCTCCTTTTTCCTGTTATCTCCATTGTCTTCGTTTTCGTTTTCGTTTTCTTCCTCAGAGTCCGTAAAAGTTTGTTGGGGGTCTGGTTGTGTCTTTTTTGGGGGCGACTCTGGCAGTGCAAATCCAAGTTTAGGGCCTAGATGCTCTCCAACTCTGGTTTTGGGGTTGTTTACGGGTTTTTTCCTTTCTGGGCAATCAAACGTTAGATGCCCTATCGCATTGCATCTCCAGCAGGCCGGTTTCCTTCCTGCTACTATGACCGGCAGTTTGTCATTTTCTATCTCAATGTAGTAAGGGATTTCGTTGAACGTTTTCTGATTTATTAGAATGTCGAAATTCCAAATTGAGAGGTATTGATCACATGTAACCGACATCATTTCTCCGTATTTGTCAAAAAATGCTCCAACGTGAGCGCCCTCGATGAAGAAGGGGACGTTAAAAACTGATATTGTTGTTCTTCGTCTGCCTAAGTGCTCCATCCGCAGTACGTATTCAGGAGTTATAATCTCCTTTCTAGCGAGTGTCATGCACTCTTCTTCTGAGCCGAAAAGTGCCGACCAGTTATTGTGTCCTCTGGATTTGATTATTTTTATCGGTCTGTGTCCGACCGACGCTAGAAGTTTTGTGATCACTTCCACCGAAGATCTCACTGCCTTTTTAATCTTCCTGTCCATTACGAACATCGTTAATGTTTTTTTTTCTATTTCCTGCAGCTTTGGGAGGTCGATTAACAGTCCTTTATCTGTGATTTTGGTCTTGTAAGTTTCCATTTTGGATTGGAATTCCTCCAAATTAATAATTACTGCCGGGGGTTTTGTCCAACCCGACGTTCCAGGATGGGGCGAAGATGTAGACCCCATTGTCTTAGCTTTTTCCCTTGTTGGCACAAGGCTAACTGCCATGGCCGGATAAAAAAAATCCGTTACTAAAAAAAAACAGCAGAGAGGAAAAAAAAAAAGTCGTATTTTTAAATAAATCCGGCTCTAAAAAAGAGAGACCGAATAACAAATATAACAACTTTAACAAATATAACAATAATAATAACGGTAATAACAAGAGAAAAATAGTAATACAGATAGCAACCAATAAGAAAGAAATTAACAAACTCGATCTTACGGAAACTTAAATCGAGGATTGAATATTTATTCTGTTAAAATACAGAAATGTGGCACAAGGCCAAAAGGGGGGTGGGGAAAGATCGGTCTTCACTAACTTATTCTGACTGGTATAACTTGGCTAGTTTCATTCGTGACCATCATTCACCAAAATACCACATCCACACTACAATCAAGCACCATACACCAAAAGAATTTATACCATGACTATCCTACTTAAAACCCATAATTACATAATATGAGATGGGGGATTTGGGTAATAAAAATTTTATGTACAAAAAAAAATGAATTTATATACAATGAAAAAAAGACCCCGTGTTAGTATAAGGATCCCCCATTTCTAAGTTGTGGCAGATATGCGGATTTTCCAGTCGAAACGCGATGCAGGTCCGAACGCTTTATTAATCTCCACCTCTTTCGAAAATCTCGAAAGGTGACCTGCATCTCTGGAGAATCTGGCTATCTGTCACCTAATCGGGAGAGGGGTTGGGGAATTAAAACTTAAATTGGGAGAAAAAAAAAAAAAAAAAAAAAAAAAAAAAAAAAAAAAAAAAAAAAGGGGGGGGGGCTAGGCCAAAATAAAACGGGACCCTAATGAAATCATTCATGCACTAGCTAAGTTATGAACAAAAAATAATAGTCAAAAACGGGTCAACTAATCTAGTCTTAAACGGGACAGGATCAACGTTCGTTGGAGAAACCCAAAATTCTTTGCCTAAGGCACGTCCAGATACCACTCTAGACTAGCTCCTCTCACTCGACACAATCGCGCAACTGTCACCCATCTTTCACCAAAATCTGCCGAAGGGAGTTTCGCCTTCTCGGCCTTAATGCGAATCTTCAGACGACACTTGAAAATTCGAATAAGGTCGGGAGCAGCGAAGGTCTCACCGCCGTAGACAACTTTACAACGTGTCTGCCATATCACACCTCTCAACACCGCTAGTAAGCAATAAAACACAAAACGTCTTTTCCTATCATTTGTCGGAGCCCAATTGCTACATATATTAATTGGTTCCAGGTCGAAAGACGTTACATTCAGTACGCGAACCATGAGGCCTGCAACAAACTTAATGAGCGGTGCGACGATGCGGCAATAAACAAAGGCGTGACTTACAGTCTCGTCTTCGTCTCCGCAACGACAACAAAGAGGCGAAGCCTTAATACCAGCTGCATGAAGCCTTTTGCCGACCCAGATAGCATTTCTAATAATCAGCCAGGCCAGAGAAGCCTCGTTATTATCGAAGACCTTTAGCCCAGGCGCCCAAGGCCAGATTGAGCGTAGCTCCCCCCTCGACAAACCGAGCCCCTCAATCTTCTCATCACGAACAGATCCCCTCACTAAGACCCGATACAATGCCTTACGAGACAACAGCAGGGTGTCAGAGAGGCTTTCCTTCACCCGTAAGAGGAACTTCAAGGCCCGTCGACACTCGCGATAAAAGGAGCACTCGCCTCGGGGCAACCTGTGTGCCTCCCCCTCATCCAAGTGCACACTTTTCAAAGCCGGAAAGGCTTTCTTGATGTCTTCCTTCCAGAAGCCACCGTTTCCCTCAACTGGTGTACACATTCGATTCAGGTAATAAAGCCGAAGCGTATGTTGACGAATCTCAACACTTGGCATACCCAAACCGCCCTCAGAAGGATGTAGACAACAGATATCGCGACGGACCTTAGGGGATTTACCAAGCCATAAAAACTGGGAAAGAGCCCGCTGCATTTCAAGCAGTGTATCCGACGGGAGTGGAAGTACTGATAGACGATATAGGATGATCGGATAAATGTGTGAGCAACTCACCTCCGCTCTCCCCTTTAATGAAAGATTTCTACGGGTCCACAGACTAGCTGCGGCCCGAATCGCTTTCAACACTTCCGACCAATTTTTCTCCAGCTGAAGATCAGGACCAAACCAGACGCCGAGTAGCTTGCAAGGCCCGTCAGTCCAGCTGAAGGGTCCCTGTAGGGATGCACCCTTCCAGGCACCGATGCGCAAGCCAACAGACTTGTCGCAGTTAATTTTGGCCCCTGTTATCGTTTCATACATTCTGATTTCTCTGTCGACGACACTAATCTCGGCACTGCTCGTTACAAACACTGTTACGTCGTCGGCATAGGCAGAGTACTTCAGTATGGTGCAAGCACCTGGCAAAGTAACCCCGCGTAGGACCGGGTTCACCCTGAGCCTGCGAAGGAAGGGTTCCAACACAAGCGCATAGAGCATCGGTGAAAGCGGACAACCCTGACGAAGAGATCTGGATAATTTGAAGGGCTTCGACCTCAAACCATTCACTTCCACCAGCACCCCGGGGTTTGCATAAAGGAGGCGAATCCAGGAGCGAAACTGCGGGCCAAAACCGGCCGATGACAAAACAGCCTCCAAGTAGCGATGGTCTACCCTATCGAAAGCTTTGGACTGATCTAAATTGATCAGCGCGGCTTCTGTGTCGACTTTCTCAATGATTAAGCGTATCGCGTGCAAATTATCTTGAATGGTCCTACCCTTCACAGAACAAGTCTGTTCGGGGCTAATCAGACCAGCCAAAACAGTCTGCAGGCGATTTGCTAAAATCTTGGCCAAAATCTTTAACTCTGTGTTTAGCATAGTTAAGGGCCGGAAATTATCAATCCCATCCCCACCATCTTTGCTCTTGCGTAACAATTTCAAAATCCCCTTGGTAAAGTACTCAGGTATTGACCCGTTCCTAAACCAAGCGTTAAATAAAACTGTCAGCAAGGGGACAAAAATGTGCGACAACCTCAAATACAGTTCGTAGGGCAAACCATCGATCCCAGGAGATCTATTCAGGCCGACTCCCTTTAGGGCTTCCATGACTTCATCCTCAGTTATGCAACCTTCGCACCTAGCCGATTCGGTCGCCGCGAGGCGAGAAAAGTCAGCTAAATAGGGGTCGAAATGCGCTAAAGACAAACCGGGCTCCCTGGTGAAAAGATCCTGAAAGTGATTACGAAACGCCTCCAAAATACCTTCGTTTGTGGTCACGGTACGTCCGTCCGGCAATGTGACACGTGCGATATATCGATCGGTAGCATGTCGACGCTCCTCTGCACGCAATTCAGCGGCCATGTTTGCTTCCTCATGAGGCATTCTCTTTAACCTAGCCCTAATTAAAGAAGCTTGGTGTTCCTTGCTAGTCAAGGAGGCGAGCTCCGCCTTAATTATAGTAACATTAGTACAATCCGCCACCGCCACCGCCCTATCTAGTCTAGCTTCTAGTGTCGCTTTCGCTGCTCTAGATTCTAGGTTGAGTCGTTGGCTAAAATCAGCAGAAAAGGACCTAATGGTATTCTTAAATTTTCCCCACCACTTATTCCCAATTATAGCCCCCGTCATTACCCGCTGATATGTTAGTAGTAGCTGTTCCCGGAAACTCTGCACATCGAACAACGAAGTGTTGAGTTTCCAGTACCCAGCCAATCTAGGTTTACGGCTATCTAAGTTTACACGGACACGAACAAGTCTATGATCCGAGTAAACTATATTATGAAAACTTGGACATTCTAATAAATCTACGTCGACTCTTCTAATTAAGAACCGGTCAATATAACTCGAAAGCTGTACTGAACCGGAGCCGCGTCTAGCAGTCCAAGTCCACACTATGTCATGAGGCTTTTCATTTCGGAATTTATCGATAAGATCAAACTCACCGACAAAATCCCGAAATGTCTTTGCATCATGATCTCTGTTAGTACCCCTAGAAGGATTCCCCGTGCGATCTAAATCGGGATCCAGGACCGCGTTCCAGTCTCCCGCTAAGATAACTGAACGAGGTGTGTTCATGAAGCGCTCGATTCGCCGAAAAAAGGGAGCACGCTCAGCCTGGAGGTTGGGCGCATAAACCCCAATCAATCGAAATGCTTTATCTTTTATGGTAACGTCCAGAACGCAAAGCCTTCCTTCCGAATCCATGAAACAAGGGTCACACGACGCATTTATAGTCCGCTTCACTAGCCAGGAAACCCCCCTAGAGTTAGAATTGAAGTACGCTGAATAGACATCAAAATCCCTAGACAGCGCACTTAAATAATCACCTTGAATTAAGTGAGTTTCCTGAACACAACATACATCCACTCCGAGGCTTCGAAGGTCCAGGCATAATCGTAATTTCCGAAGATCGGCCCTCAAACCTCGGACATTTACGCTTGCTAGAAAGAGTGCCATTGTAGTGCTTTAGGGTTGAGATTCTCCAACGAACATTGATGAGGTCAAGATACCGGCGGTTTTTCCCATGGAATAAGTGCCCATCGCAGTATTGATGAGGCCATCCTGGGACACACCGCCGACATCAAAGGGGAATATTAATTTAACGGCTCTGTAGAGGGAAGGGTGCAAAAAAATGGGTACCCTCCCATGGCAAGATTTTCGTAACTCTCTCAGAGTTGGGGATTTGTGCACCGCTAGTTGGGGGTAGATGTCAAAGGTTATGTTTGCCTCCTCCAACATCCTCCAAATAGCTTTTCCTTCCTCTCGTGGGCGTATAACCGTGAGTAACCGGGTGGCATTGGGGAAGTTGTAGGGGTCTTCTATTGATTTTCCGTTCACCTCTGTAAATGCAAGCAATTTTCTTAAGTCGGTGAAGTGGTGGCCTTTTGCCCTAGTGATCGCCTCTGCCGACACTTTGCAAATATCTTCACCAGGGTAGAAGGGCTGTCTCTTCTTTCCCTTCCCTTTGACGGGGGCAGTAACTGATTCACTAGTTTGGAGGGGCGTAGGGGGTCCATGTGTGTCGGTTTTCAACGGTGAATGGGGGGGAGTAGGCTTTGGGGCGTGCTTGAGAAGTGGAGAAGGGGGAGGGGGCATTTGTGGTTTCTTAGGGGAAGCAGGGGGGGTGTGTGTCGGGGTCTGTTGTGGTGAGGCGAACGGGGAGGGTCTTGGGGTGCTGATTCTTGCTTTCTTGGAGACAGGGCTGAGCGGTATAAGTTTGTATTCTCTTTCTTTTATGTTTGTTACAGGGGGCGTCATTTTGTGTGGTGAGGTTTTTGGGGGGGTTGGGGAAATGGGTGTTGTTGGGGGTGAATAAATATGGTCTTTGCTTTGGGGCGGGGGGTTAGGTTTGGCTTGAGCTTCTTTACGCAGTTTTTTATTCAAGTTAACTGCGTTAACATAAGAGTTTTTACCGGGATCTTTTGATGTTTTGATTTCCTCCTCTTCCGTCTCTCTTCTGGATTCCTCAAGGGCGAGTCTACCGGGAGTTTTTTTACCTGTAACAATGACCCATGGCTCCTTTTTCCTGTTATCTCCATTGTCTTCGTTTTCGTTTTCATTTTCTTCCTCTGAGTCCGTAAAAGTTTGTTGGGGGTCTGGTTGTGTCTTTTTTGGGGGCGACTCTGGCAGTGCAAATCCAAGTTTAGGGCCTAGATGCTCTCCAACTCTGGTTTTGGGGTTGTTTACGGGTTTTTTTCTTTCTGGACAATCAAACGTTAGATGCCCTATCGCATTGCATCTCCAGCAGGCCGGTTTCCTTCCTGCTACTATGACCGGCAGTTTGTCATTTTCTATCTCGATGTAGTAAGGAATTTCGTTGAAAGTTTTCTGATTTATTAGAATGTCAAAATTCCATATTGAGAGGTACTGATCGCATGTAACCGACATCATTTCTCCGTATTTGTCAAAAAATGCTCCAACGTGAGCGCCCTCGATGAAGAAGGGGACGTTAAAAACTGATATTGTTGTCCTCCGTCTGCCTAAATGCTCCATCCGCAGTACGTATTCAGGAGTTATAATCTCCTTTCTAGCGAGTGTCATGCATTCTTCCTCCGAGCCAAAAAGTGCCGACCAGTTATTGTGTCCTCTTGACTTGATGATTTTTATCGGTCTGTGTCCGACCGACGCTAGAAGTTTAGTGATCACTTCCACCGAAGATCTCACTGCCTTTTTGATCTTCCTGTCCATTACGAACATCGTTAATGTTTTTTTTTCTATTTCCTGCAGCTTTGGGAGGTCGATTAACAGTCCTTTATCCGTGATTTTGGTCTTGTAATTTTCCATTTTGGATTGGAATTCCTCCAAATTAATAATTACTGCCGGGGGTTTTGTCCAACCCGACGTTCCAGGATGGGGCGAAGATGTAGACCCCATAGTCTTAACTTTTTCCCTTGTTGGCACAAGGCTAACTGCCATGGCCGGAGAAAAAAAATCCGTTACTAAAAAAAAAAACAGCAGAGAAAAAAAAAAAAAAAAAAAAAAGTCGTATTTTTAAATAAATCCGGCTCTAAAAAAGAGAGACCGAATAACAAATATAACAACTTTAACAAATATAACAATAATAATAACGGTAATAACAAGAGAAAAATAGTAATACAGATAGCAACCAATAAGAAAGAAATTAACAAACTCGATCTTACGGAAACTTAAATCGAGGATTGACTTCTTGATAAAAATGTTACATATTTTTATACTCCGTTAATGCCACCACCCTAATTTACATAATCACCACTTCTATACTATAGAGTCCAATCAACAAATAGAATATCGCTGAAATTATTTATTTTTTTTATTTTTATTTTTTATTTTTATTTTTTATTTTTATTTTTTTTATTTTTTTTATTTTTTTTTATTTTTTATATTTTTTTAATTTTTTTTTTTTTTTTTTTTTTTTTTATATTTTTTTTATATATTTTTTTTTTTTTTAATTTTTTTATTTTATTTATTTTTTTTTTTTTTCTAATTCTTTATTTTTACTTTGTTCTAAAAGATATAAAGGTGTTAAAATTCTTCCATTTGGGTTTGAAACGTGATTGGAAACACATCCGAGGAGACCTAGTTAAGGTCGAAATAACTTATAATGTGTACAATCCGAATGTATATTTAGTCTTTTTAAACCTCATAACGTATTCATGCTCTGTTTTAACGGACATAGAGCTCTCTGATCCGGATTCCGATCGAAAATAATCGAACCTGAATACTATATATATATATATATATATATGTTTAACTGCAGTATTAAGACATCTCATGATTATGAAATAATATCTATATTCTTTTACAAAAACTATATATAGATAAGTCTCACCCAGATTAATTGAAGAATTATTTGAGTTTATCAACTGTAAATTTTTAACTGCGCGGGGGTAGAGAAAGAGAAAAGGTGGAGTGTGTGTTGGGAGCATTGTGTTCGCGTATGTGCTCTCTTTTAAATATAGACGGGAACAAATCCATAACTATGTTGTCCATATGAATGCATAATTAATATCCTAAATGTCATAGACGAACGGATGATCAACTACTGTGGAGATTAACATAACTTCATAGAATAATCTCAGTAGACCGATAAGTTTTATCCCTGATAAAAAGCCATTTTTTTGCCGTAGAAGACATCCTGAAATAAAGTAGTCCTCTCACTAATTGGAAGCGGATATCATCCACTGAATGCCATAATTTAGGTTTTCTGACGGATAAGGACTTCACTTGCTTTCCGTACCGTTTGTAAGGCTGTACGACCATTTTATCCAGAGCAGACGTCGTAATGATTCGAATTTTTCTGGGAATTATGTTTACCAGTGAAGCTTGTCTTCAACGTTTATGCATGGGTATTTGGTTTAGGAATTCATTAGGACTCATTCATGAGAAAGCTTCCCTTCTTCACAATGTCTTCATTAGTAGCGATCAAAAGACCCGCCTCTCAGAGTGATCTTCAAAATTCCCGACGTAATCTGATCATAAGCGTGTCCAATGAGAATATATATTTTCATATATATATATATATATATATATATATATATATATATATATATATATATATATATATATATATATATATATATGAGTATGCATATATATATAGAAAGAGCGATAGGGAGACAGAACGAAAGCGAGAGAGATAGACAGGGACACAGACAAATAGAGAGAGAAATAAAGAGAGACACCTATCTTGGACTAAGACATTGTTTTGTGCAAAATAAATCGGAATCATTAGCATCGATGTGGTCGGCTACGGTAGTTTGGCATTTTTCGTTTTGTGACAACAGCGGGTCTTTTGTAGGCCAAATCAATACCAGCCATGTTTGCAAGATAGTCGCTATTTGTTCAATCTTCCCGAATTCAATAGTTCTGTCTAATCATCCTCAGTCATTAGATAGTCTTTCTTTATTTATCATAGGCGCATGCTCTCATGTTTATGACAGGTTTTGTCCGTCTAGCGGTTTATCGCTCACTGAATTATTTATTTGCCAAAAGAATATTATTATGCAATTTTAACAAATTGGGCACAAAGCCCTTAGCAGTATGGTGAGTAGGTGGCTCATCCTCTGTAAGACCTTCCTACTATTTCTAAAGATAGACCTCTTATTTGTTTTCCTGTGCGATTAGAACATAAAACAATCGATCAATCTCTAAATAGGAGTGGGACTTAAGTGAAAGTAAATAAAATATTAGTGAAGTTTTGAAGTGGTTCATCGCTAAGCGCACAGGTTTAACGGATATATCTTAAGAATACTTTTCAGTGTTTCCTTTTTATCTCTCCTTTACCAATTAATTTTTTCGTTTATTTTTATATTATTTTATCAATCTCATTTATAATGTTTTTCACTTTCTTCTTTCTTTTTTGTGTTAATCGTTCTTTCTTTAAATAATTATTTTGTTTTTTGTTTGTCGCTTTTAATTGTTTATTTATTCTTTTATTCGACACTTTTCCCTTTTCCTTTCTTTCATGTCATACAGATTTCTACTTTTTCTTCTTCTGTGTTTAATTTACATGTCTATTTAATTAATTAATTTTTCCAGTCAGCGTTCATAATATTTGTATACCTTTAGAATTAGGTAACTATTAATTAATTTATTTTTCCAAAATGATCACCCATTTACTAATGGCTGGGATATGCCTTGTTTAACTTTAATTTACAGCAAAACACCTTGTCTTAACAATGTAATGAAAATAAAGATTTATAATGTGAAAACATCCTCTCAAAATGACGTCACTTTCGAAAGGATGACTTTGCAATTTTAACAGTAGTTGTCATTCAATGTATGGTGTAAAAAACACGCTGGCTTCTGAAGGAAATGTCTTTAATTAATTGTATGAATAATTTTTATTAGTATCACCTTATCGGAAAATATTGTAAATACGTATGTAAATTTGATAATAGCAGTTATAAGTGTATATTTGTAAATATGAATTTCATTGAAGTTTAAAAGGAATGAATTATGTAAATGGCACAACCCGTCTAGTGTCTGAGCGACTTTTTGTAACAGTATATAAGGAAGTTGAAAAAAGTATTAGTTTAAGTAAGATTCTTGACACGTTTTCCGTTCTAATCGCAGCCTCGTCTTGAAATTTCGTTCTTCTTTGTTTATATGTTATCTAATGTTATTTAATGTTATCTAATCTAAATTAATTCATCACCAATATAATTGACAATTTTGCACGTCATATCAAGGTGTGCTTGCAACGCTGAGCAGTACATTGGGAGTATATCATTGAACGGCGATACAACAAAGATTGTTGGACAAACATGGCCGAAACCTGGTGCACAAGTCACGCATAGACTGAGTTTTCTTTGTACAGAATATGGTTTAATTAAGGACAAGACTGAAGTTTATTAAAGATTCCACATGGCATGTTTAGGTTACCCTGTAGGATTTTGCAGCGAAATATAAATAAACAACATGTTTTACAAGCTATTCTGATACAAAGAATAATTACTAAACTATATATTTCTACTAAGCAGAATGATCACAAAGAATGATTACAAAGAAGATCACAAAGAATACTTTTTAAAGTGATCACAAAGAATGATAACAAAATGATCGCAAAGAATCGGCTGGGATGGGCGGAGGATGAGATCCACTCTCAGGGGAGTTGGACGACAGGCCGATGTTATCTCACTCACTCTGACTTGGTGATTGATCCAGGGTGCGCTGCCCCTTTAATGACAAACTCTGCAAACTCTGAGCAGATGTTGAGAAAGAAACGAGCGAGCACGCTTTCTTCAGTTGCCGCAAGCTGCATGAGTTTTGGGAACGACGTGACGGCCCGCATCGTCGCCGAGCAGTAAATACTCGTAGATGTAACATCTATAGTGTACAATGTGATGCCTTCGTGGCCCAGAGAAAAACGAATGGTGTTTCTCACGATCCTAACCGTAGCTAAAATAGTAATGTTGACCTCACGCTTAGGCATGCGAAGAAGCGGGAATCGCCTTCTGATTACGATCTGATTTCGCACTTTTTACATCAGCTTAAAGTCAAAATCAGATGTGATAGGATGAGATTGCACTCTGCATTATCAAAAAGAAGGTGGATACACACTGCTAGCTAATGTGTGTTCGTATGAAGCACGTTTGAGTACGTGTTCCTTGTCTGAGCATGGTGCACGCCGATCTGAGGTTTTATCAGACCCTATCCCATGAATTTGTACATATATTTATTTGTAAATAAAAAAACGTCAAACAATTGGGGAGAATTTTAAGTAAGTTTTGCCCATAGAGTGAATGTGGTATTTTTGTGACTGAAACTAGTTTAGAAAAAAGACCAAGATGACTACATAGTCATTTTCAAATACAATGTACACAGATTCTTGTCATAAACTGCCTCATAAGTAATCAAACGCACTTCATAGCATTGATCGGTCTTTGTACTCCAATAGCGTTCCTCATCTTTCGGCTGACAATGATAACATCTCATTAACCTTTATCATCGAGTAGCTGTTGGCCTTAGTAAATTGTGGCCAAATAGTAAGTCAATTTTGTACTCAATAATGTTTAACTCTTTCAGAGTACTCATTTGTACCATATATTTTAAATCCTGCCATAGCTGATATTATTTTTATTACTATTCATTTATTGAAATCATGTTCGTATTGAATGATCGTGGAGCTATGTAATCCTAAACATAACCCTAACCTAACCCTAACTGGAAGCCACTCAGATATCGGGTTAGTGGTAAAGAAATTGTTAATTTCCCTGGTAGAATGTCCCTAAAATGGGGGGGGGGTCATTTTATGTTAAATTTATATATAAAGCTGATCCCCATAATTGTTTTTTGTTGTTTTCTCTTCTTTCCGCTGTGTCTTTTTCAGAGCGTTCTCACGTAATCGGCTAAAAATTTGAATTTAATTTGGGGGCGGTAATTCAGTGGAGATTGTGCAAATATACCAAAAACGTCTTCCTCGTTATGGTCTTATTTTTAAGGTAAAGAAAATAATGTAACACCGATATACTGGGAAAGCAATACAAACACCCAAATTAACCGAAACAAAATTGCTCCAATCAAGAAAGTTCAAAAATATCATTTTTCTATATTTTTTTTTATTTCAGCGTTCGTATTCATAGTTCGCATGATTAGTCTCCCTTGTTCTTACCCTCTGCCGTGTTTTGTTTTTCTCATAAATTTTATTCCGCATTTCTTCGATTTCTTATAAGAAAGTCAATTTTATTTCTTTAGCTTTTATTTCTCCTTTCTTTAGAAATAGCGTTTTCTCAAAGCAAATAATTCTTAGAAATTGATCAATTATGGTTCCGTCAAATTCAAAGTTGGCGATTTAAGGCGCCTTTATCTCCAAACGGTTCGGGTTAGGGTTAGGGTTAGGGTTAGGGTTGTGATTAGAGTTGTATTATATAATATAAAAAAAAACATAATTCGTTCTCTTTCTGAATAATTGCGCGTTCGATTGTTTTTTATTACAACACTCGTTTTAGGCGCGAACGTTATAAAATCGTTTCTGTGGGAAAACAAAAATGTCCCCAATTGTCACGAAGCCACAAAACACTAAAGAAGAAAACAAAGGCAATTCCAATATGGCGACAAGAGACAAAAAACAATGAATTCAGTTTCTTTTTATTATTTGCCTGCGGGTGGAGGGTTGCTTTTGTGATCCATGCTTTCTGATGATTTTTTTTCTTCTGTCGAAGCAGTTGATAATTGAAAATGACGTGAAAAAATTATATATGAAAAATAGGACATGGAAAAACTAGCATAAAACTAAAGCTAATAATATAATACTAGCAAAGAAGAGAGACCGCGAAGTTACAGATTGAAAACTTAGCAGCATAACGTTTGCAAATAATGAACGTCGATTTTCCTATAACGTAAACGGTGGAAGAACAAAGATAGAGCAACCGGATTCGGCAGAAACTAGGTACTTCGACATTTTGGTGTAAACACTTCTGAAAATCGGATTTACGGTGAAGCCGCAGTGGGGTGTTGATATCAGTTTCATTTAAATATTTATTATTGTTATACATATATGCGAGTATATTCTAAGGTATACTAAAACATAGATGGTGATGTGTCACGATAAAAACACAGGTGTCTGGTCAGCCACTTAACCAGTTATGGGGTAGACTTCTTGTCAGGTAGCTATGTAACCGATTCCTTCTCTTTTGGGTTCTTCAATGAATAACTTTTTGACTAGCCTGTTTGGAGTCCATGGGATTTAAAGCTGGTGGTGGGGTTTCTTTCAGGCTTGGGTTTTCTTGAAATGATTCTACCTTCCTCTCTTTTTTATTAGAATTAACTCCTTTCATCAAGTGGCTTTTTGAGGGCGGCTTCAATAAAAAAAACATATAGGTACTTCTGGAGCAATATATGGGGAAAATGACAAGACCACCACCGTTATACAAAATAGCTTAAAAACATAAAAAAGGATATTCGGATAATTTAAGAACAGAACCTAAACTAAAATTAACATTGAGACCTACACGTTAACCTGCCAACCGACTATGCTAAAAATATTTAAAGCACAATGAGGTGGAGAGATCAAGCGAATAATAAACGTATAGTCACAAACTTCTCACAGAGGTATGAAAAGAATTCTAAAAGCGACAAAAAGGACAAATAAACTGTATACATCGACCAAAGATATTGAAGACTGTAAAAAACGCAAAAAATATAGTCATAGAATTGATCGACTACAAGAAAAATTACAACACAATCCTCCAAGCACGGATAATTGAATGCGTTAAGATGTTAAAAATATTAGACAACATATTTACACTTCATGGAGAAAGTAATGGAAAAATAGATACTAAAAATGACAGCTGGCATTTTCCAGGGAGACTCCCTATCGCCACTGCTTATAGTGTTACTCACAAGCATACTCAGAAGATGCAATGCGGCATACAAGTTTACAGATACTAAGGAAAAATAAATCATCTCGTGTATATGGATAATATAAAATTACAAGCAAAAGCACATAAATGGGCTGGAAACACAAAAGTAATAATACTAGAATCTTTGCACAGGATATAGGAATGTATTCGGGATAGAAAAATGTACATTTATTTAAATAAAGGAGCGAAAAGCTGAAAGAATAGAAAGCAGACTTATGTAATTGAAAGGTTATGAGGGAACTAATTATAAATATCTGGGTATTATGGAAGCGGTCTCCATCATATCAACAACGATGAAGTAGATGATAAAAGAGAATAAATGTGAACGTGAAAACACATTGAAACTAAATTGTATGTATGAAACCTAATAAAAGAATAACAAAAGAATAAATACCTCGCAACACTTTTACAACTGGACAAACGAAAACCTCTACTCGAAAAGAAAAGCATTACATTTGATTTAGTTTCGTATTCGACCCCTTCAAATGTTTTAGATACATTTTATTTTGTAAAACCGACCTATTGAATATATATATTATTTATATTCATACAGACATGTACAAAAAAGCCGCTACAATGGAATCTCAATGTTATCAATCAATAGTTATTAGATAGTAAGATCTCATCCAGCGGGAAAAAGTCTGATCTTTCACTTGAATATTCATATTAGGAAAGAATGAAAAGAAAGGAAAAAAGATAAAGGACGTTCAAAACCGGGAAGCCACATGGTCAAATTTAAAACAATTGAAAACAAACTTTTGTAAGCTGAGGTTAAAAGTTAAAAAGATTGAAAGGTTAATCTATTTATTACGTATGTTCATGGTCTCAGGTCATGAGTTTAGATGGAGGAGGGTTGTAAGTAAGGAGGTAGGCAGGGGTGGTTGCTATTCCGAGTTTAAAGGTTTCAATGAAATGTATGTGCGGGAGGAAAGAAAGTTGGTCGACAGCGGACATAGGATATGAGAAGGGTAGCTAAGTTTATCTGTCTGTTGTTTTAGGTAAACGCATACAAGTTTACAGACACAGAACAAAGAATAAACCACCTCATGTACACGGAAGACCTGAAACTATTTGCAAAAAGCAAAAAGGAACTGCAAAAGCTGATAAATACGACCAGAATCTTCAGTCAGGATATTCAAACGGAATTCGGAATGGAAAGGTGCAGTGTAAGAAATGAAAATATGAAAAATGGAGACGACAGCGGGCATGGAACTCCCCAACCAAGAGAAAATGAGGGCGCTAGGCGAATAGGAGGGCTACCAACCCAATATTTCGATGTACTTGCATGACATTTTTCTTAAAATTATCATTTTGAGGAAGTCTTACAAATAAAGACAAAACGTTGATGAATATATAAAAAAATATATATCTCTTGGTTTTTTCTTTTTCATTTCCCATTACGTCGGATTACACTCATCCTTCCTTTCTCATATATATATATATATATATATATATATATATATATATATATATATATATATAGAGAGAGAGAGAGAGAGAGAGAGAGAGAGAGAGAGAGAGACTAGCAGGAAAATCGACGCTTCCCGGGATTAAATGAGAAGTCCTCTTTTCTTTGGCCCCCAGCGCATAGCATGATATTACATTTTTATTCGTATTTTTTGCAGTTTATAATATTTAGTTTTGATGTACACAGCAGTGATTCGGTTTGAGTGTTTTAAATACATGGCATTTATTGAAATAAATTTCGGTAGAACACATTTTCTTCGAGCTATGAATAGTACACAAGCTTTATTTATATCATAAAACCATTCAGTTTTTTGTTATGGAAATCGCTCCAGACACTGCATGAAGTCACTTGATCAAGAGCGAACAAGAACAAAAGATAATTATCGTAAAGACTAAGTCTATAGGTAAGTGGAAAACAGTACGCAGAAAGAGAGTTCCACAAGCCTGTTGTTCTTGGAAAAACGCCACTGGAATAGAAAGCTGTATTACAATGCGGTATCAAAATAGCGAATTAATGGAGACTACTAGACCAACGAGTCAAACAAGCTGGAACAAAAGATGAGGAGAATATAGCAGAAAATTCTGAAGAACATATGTCATAATAGTATTCATAGAAAAAACTGAGACTCGCAACAGAAGAAGTGTTGTGGGCCAATCAAATTACAGATACGTTTCTGCACCTTATAAAGAACCTTTAAATGAACCACATATTCATAGTCCTAATATAACAACAATACTGCATACATGGTCTGATAGTAAATTCGTAAAGATAGAGAATAGCTTCAGTGTGAGAACGTGTTTGGGGCGATAGAGAGAACCGACTTCATCTCTCTTCCCATACATGCAAACACCCAGCGTTTCTCTGAAACATGAAACCCACTGTGCACTGGTGCTTCAAGCCATGGACTCCTTATTAACATTTCTTTTCTGATTTTTTATTTCTGTAGTTTTCAAGTTATAAATAAAATAAATTTAAACTTAGTGGGTACTTTAGGTCAATATTATACTCTATTTCATGAAAATGAAATGTACGTATTCCTGGGGAATATAGTTTCACAATATATGTAGTTATGTGGGTCTATCTAAAAAAATCGAGGAAGTGTTTGTGAACCAAAAAAAAACAAAGATAGACTACTACTTTATATATGTGTGCGTGTGTGAAATGAACCGTGAAACTACTACTGAAATATGAAAATGGGTTATACGCATAATAACGGGTTACATAGCCGAAATACATATTTAATTTTAATAAATAAGGTTTATATCCACAGGCATGTATGTTTTGTATTTGTTAAGACGCATCAGTGTGGCTATATACGGTTGACGTTAATATGTATAGGATTAGAAAGTCAAAAGGAAAAGACTTAAGTAGAGTATAAATGGATAAGTATTAATCCAATCTTGAAGATACAGGGGGTTAAGTCAAATTTATAACATTATATACTCGAAATACTGAAGGTATCAAATCAGCTCAATGTAAGAACTTTCAGGTCAAATAGAGCTATTGTAGAGTAAATTGAACATGAATTTATAACATATCATTTGTATCAGTTCCATGAATTCAACATCAACAAAATCTGGCGTACGATCGTTTCAAAGACGAAATATCTTTTTTATTAATTCCTATAAGTCTCGTTCTCAGCATTACATCGCAAATAGAAGTCTAACACAAATCAACATTATTTATCCTTAAAAACACAGTTATTATAGAAAAAAACACGTATACAAATAATAATAAACTTTTTTTATTTATTTACTTCTTATATTTTATATTTTATATTTTTTATTATTAATATCTGTATACGTGTTATTTTTATGATAACTGTCTTTTTAAGGGTGAATAATGTTGATGTTATGTTGGACTTCTTTTTTCTACATTTTGGCTCATGCATTAAACTGTCTTATACTTTCTTGAACGAGCTTTTCTTGCAGTAATGTTTGATGCAATATATTCTTTGCTGGTGCTTCCTGTAAGATCTAGTTGTGTTACCACATGTGTTGCTTCCGTCATGTTCTGCAAAATAAGGATGATTAGTGAATTAATAAAAAAATATATGAAAAAAAGCGTGAGCGCGTTCGTGTTTTTTGGGGAGGGGGTCACTCTGTATTTAGATCCAAATTGCGTCATTTCCCCCTCAAGATACTTGTTGATAAAAATGTATATTTCCTATTTCCGTTATATGTATTTTATAAATGTGTCTTTTATCATAATATTGTATTCATATTAGTTTGTTTGTAAGAATTTCAGATGCAAAACACCCAAGGGATAACTTAACGACTTAATCGAAATGCTGTAATGAAAGCTGAAAGATGAAGGCAATAATTAGCGAAAAAAGTACGCGCGCAATAACGCTGAACAAAAGAAAAAAGGTAGAAAAAAGTCAATGCAGAAATTAGCGGTGATCCTGTTACTAACAGCAAAGATGGCGACAAGATTGCAGATAAAGGCGAAAACAATAAACGAAAGAAAGAAAAATGTGTTATCTTCAAACTTCAAGAAGGCAGAAAAAGAAACTATGTTAGAACGATGCTTAAAAACTGTGGCAATTCGACGGTGTTCAAAAGAAAAGGTAGAAAGTAGCGATGCTATTTGGTGCAATCGAATAGAAGCTCAAAGTATCTCCCTCGTGGATTATTTTCTTATTTATTATTTGTTTGTCGTGCCTCTTTGGGGATCTCCTTTTTTAACTACGTTCTCAGTTCAACCCTTTAAGAACACTACACAACATTTACACAATATCAATCTACAGATAAAATAGGTCTTAAAATCTTAAATATCTATCTTCGCCGGTTGGCGCAGATCATAACGAGCGGTTCAACATTGTTCGTTGTTGTTGTTGCAGATTCATAGCTGTTCCTTGACTTACTAGGGTCGGCTTTAACATGCAGCACCTGATATCTACAAATGGACATTCATCTAAATATTGGCCAGTCTCAGTGTCGCCTAATTACGATGGTTATACGGAAACCGATGTCAACGTGATTACAGACGTATATAAAATCTATAGTTCCTAAAAGTGACCGCTTAATTGTTTTACTATCATTTCTGAATTCTTTTAATCCTATCTTAAAATGTTCTGCCCTATTCGTGTTCGCAATCAGATCTAGCAACTTGTTCCAAAAAGAGGCATCATCGCGAATCGTCAAGTTGATTCGACCCAATCAAAGATTCTTGTGAATAATTGTTAATATTCATTTGCATACACAACAAATGTATGCGACATGTCTTTCTCGGTCTTTACGCACCCTGTCGGCGAACGTTAGCGTTGTTCATACGGATGCGGCGGGACGGCTGGTCGTGGTCGATGTTGCCGTTGAAAACAGTAAGTTTCGGATCGTTGCGGTTTATGCGCCCAACATTGCTGGCGAGAGGGTTTCCTTTTTTCGACGATTGGAGGCGTTCCTCGAGGGTCCGGAGCGAGTAGTTTTAATGGGGGACTGGAATGCCATCCTAGACCCCAAGATAGAATGTCGGCTTTGTGTGAGAGCAGTCTGGCTGACCTGATGGCCTCGTGCGATCTTGTCGACAGATTTCGCGTCGATCACCCAGGGCAGGAGATGTGGACGTAGCATCCTAGGGCGGCCTTCTGTTCGAGTACCTACTTGGACAGAATGTTAGTTAGAAGAGGCGACATAGATTTCTTATCTTGTCCCACGTTCACTATGTTAGGACATTCGGACCATAAATTGGTTATGGCCCGTCTGAACTTAAGCGATAGGCTTAGGTTGGCTGGGTACTGGAAGTTTAATACCTCCTTGCTGGAGATACGCGACTTCCGGGAACAGCTAACGTTACTACTTTAGCGGGGATTAGTGGGGTGGTTATCGGGAGTAGGTACTGGGTTAAAACTAAGGCTCGTGTTAGAAGCTTTTGTGTCCGATACAGCCAGCGCCTCGCTCAATATAGGGCTAGGACGCAAAAGCGTGTAGAGGATAAGATGACCCGGGCGGCGGGGGGGGGGGCCTAGAGATAGCATTAATTACGGGGGACCTCAATCGCTTGGCCAGCGAGCGATATGAAGGAGAAGTAGTTAGAGCTATGTTAAATAAAGTCTCTAACGAAGCCGTGAACGTTGACGCTGTTGAGCGTAAGGCTGCTTTACGTCGTGGCTCGGATGGGTACATTCGGAAGGTGAAAAACCTGGAAGGACATACCCTGGTATCGTCTCGTGAGATATGTGAGGGGTTCCGTGAACATTTGGAGGAACGCTTCACCCAACTGCCCAGACTCCGCGGCCAGGAGTTTGACAGCTATTTGGCTGATTCGCCCCGCCTCGAGGCGGCTCGAGCAGCTGGCTGTGATGGCAGGATTACGGAGGGCGAAATCGTTACTGCGTTGAAGCAGGTCGGTTTGAACAAATCTCCAGGACTCGATGGTCTGCCGTACAAAATGTATTTGAGGCTGTCGCCCATGTTTGTCCTAATTCTGAAGGATGTGTTTAACCACTGGTTTGTTCAGGAGTCAATCCCTGGACAAGTAACCAAAAGAGTGGTCACATTACTGAAGAAGGGGAACCAACCTGGTGGGGGTAATTTAGACGATTACAGGCCCTTAACTCTGCTAAAAACAGAGTTAAAGATTTGACCCGCGTTCTTGCGAACCGTCTGCAGGTTGCTATCGGTGATTTGATCAAGCCTGAGCAGAACTTTGCTTTGAAGGGGAGGTCGATTCAGAACAACTTACATTTGATTCGCATGATCATAGAGGGGACAGAAGACGACGCTGAAGCCACGCTGATCAATTTAGATCAGTCCAAGGCTTTCGATAGGGTCGACCATGGTTTCCTGAAAGCTGTTTTAGCGGCTGCCAGTTTTGGTCCGAACTTCCGCAGGTGGATCTCTATTCTGTATGACTCGCCAACGGCAGTGGTGCAAGTCAATGGCAAGAGTTCGGAATCGTTCGTTGTTTCTCGGTCTGTACGTCAGGATTGTCCGCTGTCGCCCCTGCTCTACATCCTGGCGTTGGAACCCTTCCTTCGCAAATTAAGGGATCGGGCGGCAACACCAGTCCTGCGCGGGATCGCTATCCCTCCTCGCAAAGCGCGAGTCAGTGTTTCCGCGTTTGCCGATGATGTCACCGTTTTCGTGTTGAGCCGTACTGACATTCGAACGGTGATTAAGGCGCTCGATCGGTACGCAGAAGTTACAGAGGCCATAGTCAACCGCAGCAAGTCGAACGGCCTGCGGTTGGGTGCCTGGAGCGGAGAGAGCGCCTTTCCAGGTGACTTCAGCTAGTCGGATGGCCCGGTTCGAATCCTCGGCGTGTGGTTCGGACCGGGCCTCCAGCTGGAAAAGAACTGGTCAGGAGTACAGACAAAGGTCGAATCGTCGGTCTGGGCTTGGATTCGAAGGAAGCTTTCTTTAAAGGGCAGAGCGGAGGCGTGCGCCACTTACGTCTTTCCCCTCATCCTTTACCGGCTGTCTGTACTACCACTGCCTGTGGCCCGCCTTCACGCTTTCATTCGCTTGCTCTTCTCGCTTCTTTGGAAGGGACGGAAGGCGTATGTCCGCAGACAGGTCTGTACTCAAATTCCGAGTGTGGGGGGGGGTTGGGATGCCTGACTTGGCAAGTCATCGACATGCCGAGAGACTGGCTTTCCTGAGTCAGACTTTGATGAAAGACACTCCGTGGGTCCCTGCGGTCGGGAGCGCCTTTCCCAACCTCATACTCGACCTCTCGGTCGAAGGTCGACGTAAGCCGAGAGGGGAGCCCTTGTTCTTCGCCGAATGCCGAGCTGCGCTTAGAGCGTTGCCGGGGTCAAGTGACCTTGCCCGGTCTAGGAAGAGACTATATCGGGATCTAGTGGAGCGTACCGCTTCGGACCCACTTGTGGGGCAGCTTGGATTGTCGAGGGAGGAGGCCCGCTCCTAGTGGAGTTGGGCGCTAGGCCAGAGTTATCTCAATAATTCTGAGTATTCTCTGACCTGGTGACTGGTTCGGAACGCACTGCCCCTCTATGGCAGATTGCGCAGAGATGGTTTAAGGGACGTCCCCTTATGCCCGCGCTGTGAGGACGACGAGGAAGAAACGGCCGAGCACGCATTCTTCACTTGCAGCAAACTTCGACGTCTCTGGGAATATGTCAGAGAAGTGACGGCTCGCATCGACGCCGAACAGCTGATGATCCTGGATGTAGCATCTGTCATCAACAACGCAGCACCGCCGTGGTCTGGGGAGAAACGAATGGTGTTTCTGGCCATCCTAGCCGTAGCGAGACTAGTGACGTGGGTTACACGTCTTGATGAGGTTCATGGTTGTTGGATCTGTTTCGGATCGTGATCTGGTAATTTACTTTAAACATCAGCTTAAAGTGAAAATCAGATGTGATTGGAAACGATTACATCGCATGGAGTTCAATAGGAGATGGGTGCATGACACTAGTTTGTGCATCCGACGAGGCGCCAAGTTTGAGTTCGTGTTCCCTCCATAGTTATGGCACATGCGGTACTGGGTTCTACGGAATCCATCCCTGTAGAGTTTTTTGACTGAAAGAGCAACTCTTAACTGGTAGGAATGTGAGATATCCTGTCCCTATTTTATTTTTGCCGGCACTAGAGAGCTTCCAAAGATTCCCACTTCCACTGTTTTATTTTTTCCCCGGTCTTCAAAACCTCTGGCATTATTATCTTGGAAGACGCCATCCACCCCTCGATCCCATTCCCGATGAATTTATTTTCAAATACTACTCTCTTAAGTTCCCACTCCCATTTAGGGACCGACCTGCTTGTTTTCGGTCTCGTGCCGGAAAACAGTGGGCGGTCTAACACTTAGCAATGAGGGAAAGCCGGGCCATACTAACCTCCCTTTTTTATCATTTTATTTGGTTCTTTATTTTTCTTTCTTTTTGGGTGTTTTTAATATTTTATCCCACTCCCACGATAATTATTATTTACAACGATGTTTTCGGGGGATATTTTAAGTAGGGATCCATCCACAGAGTGAATGCGGTATTTTGGTGCAAGGATCTGGTTAAGAGTAAGCAAATGTTTTCTTTTCTGTTTGTTGTAATTTTATTGAAAATAAAAAATGTTAAACAGCTTGTCTCAGTTATCCCCGACCCCCCGACCCCTTTCATAACGGGCGCTATGCCTAAGGTCTGGTGAATTCCCAAGGTTTGTAAAATCTTAATCGGTAGGAAAGATGAATTTTGTCCGAGAGAATACACCTGCCTAAATAACTTCTCGGTCTTTTGGTCAAGATCAAAGTGTAGTATCTGTTCCGATGGATACTGCACTCCATAGACCGGTATCGTCTTGGCCTTCGGGGCTTGACTTACGCCGGTCTATGGGTCTGTCCTGTGCAGTTCTAGGAGGTCCACCCTCCCAGGCTTTGCCTCCCCTCTTTGGGGAGGAGTAAGTTTATTGCTTACTGCCCGAGGCGCCCCTACCGGGGAATGCCGACCGGGCTGCCCAGGCAATTTTTAATTTGTGCCTAACCTCCTGGCGAGGAGGTGAATAAAATGCGACATGTGGCGCAATGCCAGTTGTGGGCAATTGGGAAGTCTAGTTATCATTATTTTAATTATTATTGTTATTTACGTCTTCTTTTTGGCACCCTTTTTTATTAAGCATAATCTTTCCTCTGGGGCAAGGGACCACTAGATAAAACTTCATAAAGAATCTCCTCTCAACACAACTCTCTCTCTCTCTCGCTGGTTCGATGATTGGCGTCATCATTTTGTGACGTATCGACTGTGAACGGTTATCCTCCTCTCTCTGTTTTAATGGATGCCACCACAAGCGATCAAGACCCATAAAGTTTTAGTAGTACGTCGATTAATGTGTTCATTAAATTATGTTAAACATTTCTTCCGATATGTAAACATTTTACAAGATGAAATAAAAAGGACTCAAACTATTAAGCTTATCTCCCAGCTATTGTTGCTGTTCGAACACCTGAAATAGTCACCGTCCTTTCATCGGAAACGCCAATATATAACAGTAGGAGATACCTCAAATTACACCTAAAACAGAACAAATGTTAACCCATCTAAATTTATGCCGTGAACAAAATACTTTTAAGTATACTTACATAACTTGAGGTCACAAACGTTTGTCATCGAATGAGTCGGAAATTCCTTCATAACAACAAAGTAAAACGATAACCAAATAAAAAAATAATTAAATACGTAGCAAAAGTAAATTCTCTGTAAACCGATCAAAAGTTTTTCTCAATAAGTATGAACTTTGTGCTAATTTTGTTTTTTTACAACTAATGCTGTCAATGTACTCGCGTATGTAAAATCAAATTTACTAAAGCATACAACTTACCGAATATTTAAATAAGACTCTCAACGTTTAGAACACATTGTCACGAAATTGCTCCGCTTCAGACTACAACATGGTCGTCTTCAAGTCCAATGTAAACAAATGCTTGTCTTTTTAAGTACTACAAATGTTGTCCATTACATTCATCGTTTGCAATCCTCTCATAATATTGTTCATAATCCAACGTTTATAAACCCTTATCTCCGAGTTGCTTTTGGTCTTAGTAAGTGGTGACTAGTTAGTAAAAAGGGTATTGTTATAAGTCTTACTGCAAATTCTATTGAATTTAACGTCGAAAACTTTCTGATACACTTTCTTTTATTGGCCAGAAATTTTTTTAAATTCAAAAGAGGAATTTTGTTGTATTGCTTCACTTTTAATTTATGCACAGCAAATGTCGAAGAGAGAGTAACAATATAGTGGAGTTGTTAAAACATCGTTGTGGTTTTCTTTTCAATGGGAACTTCTTTTTATGATAACCCAAATTTTGGCGTGTAGTAAACGTACATGTCGTTACCCTGTGCTATTACCTATTTCTCAACGACAACACAGATCGACACTGCGCACAAAATCCATTATAATCTGTTGTTGACCCCATATTTATTGATGTATGATGTTATCTTTTTATGTTAGCTTAAATTCAAAATAATAACATTTTCATTCATTAAAGTAAACTGATACTATAAGAAAAATACTCAAACACGCGTCCACAAAATTGGCAGAGGCACCAAAATTGGTTGGTACCACAAACAAATAGTCGTGAAAGGTCTGAGAGGATGTATAGACCGACGAGGGAAATGACCATCCAGACCTCGATTGCAAGGTTGTGAAGAATACTGGAATCCTGAGGAGGCTTACTCTCATTCAAATTCAAGAGAAAGCCACCGACCGTTATCAGCGAAAACTCAATAGTAAACGGCCGATGCGATAACGCAAAGTAAGTTGTAATTGTGATAAAAAGAAGCGGAGAGTACGACAAATTTGGGAAACATGTTATCATTCAGACTCCAAGGAGTGTAACTGTTTTCACCAGTGAGAGATCACTGATAATGACTTGTGTGCGAACCACAACAACAACAAATACTACTACTACTACTACTACTACTACTACTACTAATAATAATAATAATAATAATAATAATAATAATAATAATAATAATAATAATATCGAAAGAGGTGGAGAGTACTGGAAATCTACGGAGACTTGTTTTAACTCAGACTCCAGGGAACTGGTTATTATTAGCGAGCAATCACTGATAGTGACCTGTGTGAGGACTCCTAGCAAGTATTTACTTGCTAGGAGTCCTATGATGATGATGATGATGATGATGATGATGATGATGATGATGATGATGATGATGATGATGATGATGATGATGGTGGTGGTGGTGGTGGTGATGATGATGATGATGATGATGATGATGATGATGATGATGATGATGATGATGATGATGATGATGATGATGATGATGATGATGATGATGATTACAAGAAAGCCTACGACAGAATCCGTAAAGCATGGATAATTGAATGTTTAAGAATATATCTGACACGATTATTAATATCAAGAACGCAATGGGAACATGGAGACTAGAACTAACAACTGTGGGACAACACCTGACAGATAAGAATACAGAGAGGCATTTTCCAATGAGACTCTCTTTCACCATTACTGTTTATCATAGCCATGACGCCACTCAACTTCATCTCTAGGAAAAGCAATGCCGTAAACGACTTTACAGACACGGAAAAAGAATAAACCAATTTATGTACATGGACGACCTCAAGTTATTTGCACAAAGTAAAAAGTATCTGGAAAAGCTGATAAACACGACCAGAATATTCAGCCAGGATATTCAAATGGAATTCGGAATGGAAAATAGACATTGCTAGAGATGAAAAAGGGAAAACTGGAGATCGGAGGGCATGGAACTGCCAAACCGAGAGGAGATGCAAACACTCAGTGAACATGATACCTACAAATATTTAGGAGTTCTGGAAGCAGACAGTATCAAATCTGTAGAAATAAAAGAGAATATTGAAACAGAATACATGATAAGAACAAGGAAACTGTTAGAAAAAAAATTATAGTAGAAACCTAGGTAAAGGAATCAACACCTTGGTAGTATAACTAATAAGATACTCTGGACCATTCATATGAATTTAGGCATCTTGATCAGATGACGAGGAAACTAATGACCATGTACAATGCCCTATACCCGAAATATGATACTGACCGACTGTAGGTTAATGCAGATGAAGCTAGGGCGATAGTACTTGATATATCCAAGCTTTTTACAAGGTCTGGTAGGAAGATCTTTTCATGAAAAATTCATTCGTACGGTATTACTGGACGGATATTTAATCGGATCAGATCTTTCGTTGCTAAAAACAAAGATCCAATTTGTTCTTAATGGCCTTACATTCAAACAACATCACATCTATTCCTGTGTGCTCCAGGCGGCAATACTTGGATCCTTATTATACCTGATCTTCATAAATTAGCTACCTCATGCAATCGTATCCGAAATTGGTATATTTGTTGATGATACAACGCTCTATTCTCGACACATGGGCAAATTGAACACACGTATATCCAAGGCAATGGATGAATCTTTAGAAAATCACCCCAGTCTGTAGTTGAAGAGAGACAAAATTAGATGGTCACATTAAATGCTACCAAAACAAAGCTCCTTTCCTTTAACGATCATAAGAAACCTTTCCAAGCTCCGATTGCCTTGGATGATAGCACCCTTCCTGAGAGCCTTGCATTTAAACACTTTTGCCTAACATTCACAGGCAACATTATTTGGAATAAATACATAGAAAATGCGGGCAAGTCTGCTGCAAAGAAGGTGGTTTCCTCCTACCGAGTTTGAAAACATCTCACACCTGCCAGTATCCTATATGTATATAAAGCCCCTATTCGCACATGTATGGAGTATTGTTGTCACATATGGGATAATGTTATAACCACTAGTCTCTCCCTCTTTGACAGAGTATAAAAAGAGTATCGGACTTAATACGCCAGTCGTCTCTACCAAACACCAGCTCTTTTTCAATCGCTGCAATGTGCATCCCTATGCTTGTTTTACAAGTACTTCCACGGAATGTGCTCCGATAAACTTAATGTATGTGTGCCCCGATCAACCAAATACTCCCAATCAACCAATCAGCAAAATACTACTGATTTATTGTAGATGTCCCCAGATGCCGAAAAGCTTCCAACTTTAATCACTTATTTCCTTGGACCGCTCGCTTTTGGAATTCTCTCCCTGCTCCCTGTTTCCCATCTGTACCAAAATGCATAAATGTAAATGTAATGTGGACAACTATCTTACTGCATAATTACATACTTAGGATGCCCTTAATGGCCGCTAATCACATTAGCTTCTTACGTGTTAGCAACTATATGCTTTGTTTGGCGTGATAAAAACATGTAAATAAATAAAAAGATTTTGACAAACTTGACAGATTAAAGAAACTTCTACTCCCAACTTAAACTCGACGGACCAACAAAAATTCTAATTCAACCTTTAAATGTGACAAACACACAAAATGCTATTTTAAACTTAAGATTGACAAACTAACGAAAATTCACTTCAAACTGAAGCGCTTAAGCAAGACGGACTGGCAAAAATGCTATTTCAAACTCAAGAGTGACAGACCAAACGACCGACCGTCTGGCCGACGTTTTCACAGAACCTCTAATATAGATAACTGAACTGGACACATCTATGAAGGCGTATTTTTATAAGTTAAGCCACGCGATAATCACGTGCAAAATCGTTTATTACTGGCAATAAAAAAGGCGTAATTACGATTGAGGAAAAAACATCCACCGCTGTAATTAATAGGAATTTTATCGACTAAATATCGCCACCCGCTCTGCTCTTCCGAACTTAAAGAAGTCTACTCGGCAGAACGCCGAACCATACCATCAATTACGTCATTAATTATATTAATGGCGCGAATAATTAATTTATAAGCGAGACAAGTGGATTTTCTCGCGGAAAACGTCGAAAAAAAGAATTCAGTCGCATCAATTATTTTGTTTAATTCTCTCTTAATAATGTTTTATACAAATAGAGCGAAATTGCAGACATTTTTTTATGAAATGAAACTGGAAACGCACAGATTATTTCCTTTTAAAAGTATCGCATATTTAAGATAAATATGACCACTAGACCACCTTGACTCGTTTGGTAAGTATTATATCTCTCTAAATTGCCTTTATATATGTCCCCCCTTTTCTCTATCTTCCTCTATTCCTCTCTTTCTCGGTCTCTCTTTTCCTCTCTTTCTCTCTCTCTCTCTCTCTCTCTCTCTTTATATATATATATATATATGTGTGTGTGTGTGTGTATGTGTGTGCGTGTGTGCGTGGGTGTTGGTGTGTATATATATATTTATATATAGTAAAGTATGAAAATATATTTATGGCAATTAAGTTACAAATAGGCGTTCGCGTTTCATCCCCGCAGTGCCACTTAGGGTGATGATTCTATGTGGAGATAAAACGCAGACGCTTCTGTGTAGCTTAATTGCCCTAAATATAGTTTCGTTCTTTATTAAGCCTTACTTATATATTGAGCACTGTTTAAGTAAATACTAAAAATGTATACAAAATATATTATATCACATTATAATATTATTTGTGTATACATGAAATAATATAAATATGTATATATGTGTGTGTGGGGGGGGGGGTGACAGTAAAATGAACATTTACCAGCTGAGAGAAGAATGAGATGCTTCGCGTGTCGTCCATGCCCATCTGCCAGAGTAAAAAAAACGCCTTTTCTTCGCAATTGTAGACTTTTATAATTGGGTCTGACCTGCATATATGAATAACTAATTAGCATATGTGACGACCAACTGACATAAATGAAAGGACGAATAGAAAGGAGGGAGTAGATTTTCAGAAAGAAGAGAGAAGAATAGATAGAAATTGGTGCTGCTGGAAATCCGTTTGAAAGTTGGATTTCCTTTGTAACTTTTTTTCTTACGGTTAGATTAGAAGCTATTTTCGCCTAAAAGAGACACCCGTTTCGACTGAGCGATACTTATTGAGTTTTATGGGACTGTGGCAGTCGTTTTATGGATTGAGAAAGTGGAATTGGTCTGTGAATTATCTGGAGTGAGCGGCTTGATAATATCATCCCATTTCGGCTAACTGGGGTATCGTTCGCAGTTTAGCAACAACTAACCAAATAAGGGAAATCCTATGCATCGCGAATTGAAAAAGCACTATTTTCTGCCTTTGATCGATGACAGGTTTAATTTCGAGGCACGTATGTTGCGTTCGGAAGCCGTCAGTCCTATTTAGATGAATAGAGGATCATGTGATGGTGTTCGTGTTTATACGGGTGCTTCCAGTCCCTGTGAAAAAACTGTTGCGGTCCTCCTCCAGGGAATATGATCAACCTTGGAAAAGCTGTTGGCTTGAACTCGAGCGTTAATGAAAGACAATGTTTAAGTGGGGAAATCAAGCGTAGCCACGGCACAGTCTGATCGAATCTCTCAACAGCATGTTGGCATGGGCCAATCTGATTATATATGTTATAAATGCAATGGCCTTAATAATTTCGCGAAATACTTCGTACATAGGAACCAGACCACCCTGCAATGCCTTTATTAGTGCTACAAATGGTAAAAATGGCACCATTGGTGTTTGTACATAGACTGGTAACGTTGCCACAATTAATGTGCTGATTATACAAATGAAACTTCTTGATTTTAATATGCTACTTAGTATCGACGCCATTAAGGCACTCAGCAGTGTTCGCATCACGCAGTCTGGAGAGACAACCAAGCTTTGCAGCGCTTTGTATAAACGAAGCTGATTTTGTTGCAAATTTTGACAAGCGGAAGAGAGTGTGAGTTACAGCATGGAAATGGTCAGCATTTCGTTCACCATAGAAACTTGAAACTCAGATTTCCGAATACATGATGTCTAATGAATTAAGGGAGGATTATGAACGCGAGTTGCAGATCTGAATAAACAACGGTTTGTTACTGCCATATAATGAGAAAGAGGTTTGACCCACCCAAGGGCCTAAGACCATTGATGGCTGTACTACAGACCAAGAAAAATAAGGTGCGTCGTAAATTAAACACCTATGCATTCACTGGCGATGTAGATGTCTGCGTAGAGAAAATGCGAGAATGTAGACAGCAAGGAACGAATGTATCCATTCTGGACCTCAGCGAGACATACGTACAGATACATTTTGAGAGATCACTCTGTCCCTCGCAGACAGTAATATTTACAGGACAAAGATATCGTCTAGCCAGGTTAGGGTTCGGTTTAAATGTGACGCTTCTGGTAATGCGGGCTGTGTTCGAGGCTGTGTTAGCCCAGGATGAGCAGATAAGGAGAGCAACGTCGACGGATATCGATGACATATATATATATATATATATATATATATATATATATATATATATATATATATATATATATATATATATATTAATGAGGATATGGCGTCTGCAGAACCAGTAATGAAGTAACTGGACCTATACGGACTCATTAGTAAGGATTTAGAAAAGCTGAAAAACGGTGCAAGAGTGCTGGGATTAAGAGTTTGGGGGAGCATGGTCGACTGTGATGGCGACGAAGCAGAAGTACTTTGACCGGTCCTATAACCATAACACGAACATTTAACTTCTCCATGTGTGGCAAATTGGTGGGGAACTTTCTCGTGTGTGGGTGGCTTTGAGTTGTGACAGGCTTTATCAAACGTCGCGCTACAACCGTAACACAGTATTGGGATAACAAGGTTTGTGATGCTCCTCCTGGAGTGTACGATAGCAGGCACACTAGCCCAAGTACAGCAAGCTCGCTGGCTGTAGCTGTGGCTTTTGACGCCGATGGAGCCATCTTCAAGGATGCATGTTGGTTGCTACCAACAAAGGATACCTTACATATACAGGTAGCAGAGCTGGATGCTGTGTTAAAAGGATTAAACCTCGCACTTAAATGGAAGGCCAATGTATTACACATCTGTGTGTACCACTGGGTGATCAATGCCCTCACGCAAGCGAGGTGCTCATAAGGCTATAATATCTGGGAAGAACCGAGCAGACTAACTGACAAGAGTTCCACAGCTGTAGCTCAATGATGTGAAGAGAGAGGGGAGATTGAACTCAAACAGCCAGTATGTTCTCTTCCCACGGGGAACATGACTTGAACAGAGCTGAACGATGTTCATCGTCGTAGTGGGCACTATGGAGTCAGGCAAACATTATATCGTGTTCGTTCGTGTCTAAAGAAGAAGTAAAAGCAGTCGTTCGGAATTGTGAGGAATATCAGAAAATAGACCCAGATTGAAAAAGGGAGGGATAAGTGTGCATGAAGTATGTAACAGACTCAGCATAGACACCATGCACTACAACGGTTGCTATTCCTGACACTGATGGATGTGGCCTCACGCAGTTTTCAATTTGGGGGCCTCTATAGTAAAGAGGTGATTTTGCTTTTTGTCTGATTAGTCGGAGTTATTTACGTTGACGGGGTACAAGTTCAGTAAGTGCACATTCTGTTGAAGTACTTGTAAAATATTCCGGCGATGAGATAGGAGTTGAAGCTTGGTAGACAGTGTGGGACCCATTAGGTTAGAGACTCTTTTTTGCACCTTGTCTAAGAGAGATACAGAGAGAGGAACTAATGGTTCGTTCACCAGCTCATATGTGGCAACAATAATTCATGCATTTGCGAATGGTGGATTTATAGAGATATAGGCTACTGGCAGGTGTGAAAAGTTTTCTAACTCAGTATAGGGGAGCCCATCTTCTTTGCAGAAAACTTGGCAGTATCTGTGATGTATTTATTGCAATTTACGGTACCTGTGTGGGTAACTTTAAATATCTAGTTTGTTTCTTTTTTTCGGATTCAGATTTGTATAACAATGAATCCGAAGTATAAGAACCACCATAATAGATTCTGTTACATCTGTAGATATGTGATTCTTCCAGACCGTCACGGATGTTATGAAGAAGATATCTGAGCGTTTTACTCTTCTCGTCATGTGATGGTATAAATAGGAATGAAGTAATAAGCAAAGAATAAACTAAATAGAACATGAAAAAAGTAATTGATTTGATATTTCGTTCCAATTACAAAATATTGTCCACAATAAGCATTTATCGAACAGATGTCAGATTAAATATACAAAAAGAAAATGGAAGTGAGAGGTAGGCAAAGCCGTGGTGCGGATGGATAAAGTGACGGAAAATGTTAGGTGGTATTGAAAGTTAGGTTGGTAGTTAGTTAGAAGTCGGTGTGCTGATGTGGGAATATTAAATAGTGAGTGTCTAGAGGAGTAAGGTTTCGTAGATGCCGGTGGGTGATAAAATAAGTAAAGAAGGATGTTATGGTGTCGGGTAGAGGTGCGATAAGAAGGAGGGGAAACCAAAAAGAAATAGAGTGCTGAATGAAGAGAACCAGATTCCGATGTGAGAGTGAGAGTGAGTGAGAGGCCGGTCTTACTTTGGTTGAGCTGCCTTATTCAACTATCAATCCAGACCCTGGTACATCTTACGCTTCGGTAAGAGAGGAAGAAATAACTGTCCAGCTACGAAGGAGTACTGAGATAAAACGACTTGCCACCCACTGTCACTTGTGTGATCACACGATCATGAGAGCGTTACAATAAAGAGGAACACTTACCAGCTGAGTAGAGAATGAGATGCTTCGCATGTTGTGCATGCTCATCTACCAGAGTAGAAAAGCGCTTCTCATACAATTGTAGACATTTTTTAGTTGAGACAGATCTACATGTATGAATAACTAATTAGCATAATATAAATGATAGGACGGATGGCAAGCAGTCAGACGATTTTCAGAGAGCATAGAGAAGGGCAAAGAGAAGATGGTTGTGCTGGAAATCTGTTTGAAAGTTGGATTGCCTTTGAACACTTTTTTCTTACGGTTAGATTACAATATTCTGCCCCGCCTCTTTTTCTCGCCTTCTATCTTTCGATCTCTCATCTTTTCATCTGTGTTTTACGTATTTACATTATTCCATCAAAAATTAAAAAGGATTTCACAAAGTCAGAATAGATTGTGATATCATAATAGACTCTCTCTCTCTCTTCCCATCTCTCTCTCCACCTCTTCCCTCCAAAATAGTTCTTCTGTCGCTCTCTATCTATCTATCTTTCTATCTCTCTCTCTCTCTCTCCACTTTACTCTTTCTATTTCTCTTTTTTCTTTTATTTACGTTATTCGCTCTTCCTCCTACCCTCTGAAACAGCCATCCACGCATGAAGTGTGAACGGTAACAAACAAACAACAAATATAATGAACAGCACCCCAAAAGCTTTAGTAGCATACAGATATATACTCTTCAATAGGAAAATCAAAGTCAACAATGACATGAATCTTGCAAAACATCAGATCTAGAAATGTGTATGTCATCACAATGGATTATAAAGCAGAACTAACGCACCATTTTATGAATTAGAATTTTTATATCTGAAAGAGTAACAGTTTCTCCTTCTATCCCTAATTTCGCTGTGTTTGCTATATGTCAAACCACAATTACTGGTCGCAAAACTTATCATGGAAACTAGCAGGAAGACCCGAATGAGGATTACTGCTATTCACTATGCTCATTACATCATGTGACTTTCTTTGTTTTTACTGCACCCTCCTACTGTTTCGGCGCCTAATATAGTCGGAAAAGGATGAAATGTTGGAAAACTCTCTGAATTAGTGTCTTATTCATATAATTTAAATTTCATAAAATTGGATATACTTTTTGAAGTTTTAAGGGGGTTCTGTTTCCATCGGTCACGTAGAGGTGGGGCACGTAGATATTCTGCACATAGAGGATAGCATAGAGAGTCGACGTTATGCCCTCATAGGCCCATAGGGAAGCACTTAGAGATTCACGAACGCTTCCATTCTCTTCCTAGATAAATCTTACATAAGAATACACTTTTAGATTTTATGTAGATTCTCAAACCTTTCTCTCTATAGGGAACACACAAACATCACACACATACATAGCCACAAACATTGAGTTATATATAGAGAGAGAGATATAGAAAGGAGAAAAGACGTACCAAAAATGATTGAACATGTAGCGATTATAATTATAAAGAGGCATTGGAAACGTTGAGTATCAAAACAATTTTAGGGCATTTAATAAAAGTATATCTAATTGAAACATTTAATATTGTAAACGGACATAATAGCTCTGGCCAATATTTGTATAATATTTACAAAGAGATCATAGAATTTGATCAATAACTGGAACTAAGTTGCCGGAATCATTTTTCTACGTAAGATTTACTGAATATGGTATAAAGACATTATGAATATGGTATAAAGACATTATGAATATGGTATAAAGACATTATGAATATGGTATAAAGACATTATGAATATGGTATAAAGACATTATGAATATGGTATAAAGACATTATGAATATGGTATAAAGACATTATGAATATGGTATAAAGACATTATGAATATGGTATAAAGACATTATGAATATGGTATAAAGACATTATGAATATGGTATAAAGACATTATGAATATGGTATAAAGACATTATGAATATGGTATAAAGACATTATGAATATGGTATAAAGACATTATGAATATGGTATAAAGACATTATGAATATGGTATAAAGACATTATGAATATGGTATAAAGACATTATGAATATGGTATAAAGACATTATGAATATGGTATAAAGACATTATGAATATGGTATAAAGACATTATGAATATGGTATAAAGACATTATGAATATGGTATAAAGACATTATGAATATGGTATAAAGACATTATGGGATGAACAGTATTTGGACTTTTCAGATAAGATGTTTAAAGGAATCTGTACTTACTGAAAAGTATACTTATGTGACACAGAAAGGAAAGTCGAGACAAATAAGTAAAAAAAAATAAGTAAACACATTTTTATTTACTTTTTGTACTTTTTTATTAATGTGGAAATGAGATTTTGCATGTCTTTTTCTTTCTTATAGTGTGTTAACCAAGATGGCCTCAGATGGGCTAAAATAAATAATGTCAATGTTCGGAAAAATGCATGAATATATAAAAACTGTACAATACAATCTATTATTATTATTATTATTATTATTATTATTATCATCATTATTATTACTATTATTATTATTACAAAATTTATCTCGCAACCTCTAAGTTTTATGGTAATGTGTGTGGCTGTTTCTGATGGAACGACGATCTCATACCGTTGACTGAACTGCTGTGGAATCTGAAATTATAATATGTATTAAGCTATCATGTGTCTGTTTATAAAATTGCTGACTTTGTACATAACATTTTACTTATTCCAGTATGACATATTAAATAGAAGGAGGGGTGATGATAAAGACAGGGTCACTTTTTTAACAGTAAAATTCCATTTCCCACGTGTAAAATAGAAAGAGATAAATACAAATATCCTTTTCTTGTTCTTTTTAATTTAGAATTATTTGGAAGCATAACACTGAATATTTGTGTGCTTGGAAAATAACTTAGCAATGAAATTACATTTAGATTAAATTCAGTCCAATGCAATTTAATATAAAAATATTAATATAGTAAACATCATATTAAGAAAATATGGTATTGTTTCGTTTGTTGATACAAAACTACTTCGACATTTGTTGGTTAGGTTATGAAAGTTTTTTTAACTACAGAATAACAGAACAGAATAAAGGTTGTCTACGTATGCGTGTGTGAGAGAGAGATGAGAGAGAAAGAGAGAGGGATTTCACTACACCAGTCGCCCGGCGCATGATATACCCGTTTGGGGGGCAGTGCACAAAAAGCACGTCTTCTCTCGTTCAAGTTTCGCTGATTAAGGGCGAGGAAGAGGGCACCGCTTCGGTTCGGTAGCCACCTCTGACCATCGACTTCCAAACTTTTACATTAACACGGCTACTGATATGTAACTATACTCAATAAGTGAAGCTGTAAAATTGCTTTTAATGTAAGCTACCTTATTTAACATATTAAATACAAATTTAAAAATTAATTTAAAAAATATTACAAAGCAATATTATTTCGTTTATTTCTTTTTTGTTTTTGTTTGTTCCTACTTTTCCTTTTTTTAACACATCTATATAACTTCCATTAAGTAAAACAAGTTAATAAAAGTTCAGCTGTTTTCTTTTTAATAGAATACCGTTATTCATTATTTGTGGTAACATATGTTTAATATTATTATTAATCAAATAAAAATAACATTTTCAATTATTCAACATTTATCATGGTAAAGTTATGTAAAACAGATGGGGTGTAACCAATAATCCAATATCAAAATGTGTTCAAAGGGAACGCTGGCTATTCCATTAACTCTTACTTCATTGTAATATTTACTTAATTTAACTATTTAACTAGAGAAAGTAGATGAAACAATTTCTTTTTTAGTATTGCTTTCCTTTACGATATACCCACGAAATTATTTCAATAAGTATTGCAATAAAGCCAAATTATTAGTAATCAATCATACTATAAAATAATTAATCACAATCATTTTCTTTAAATAAACATGTGAATATTCATTCAGAGAAACCAGTTTTGATTAAACTTTATTTGGGTATTAAAATAAAGTAGATTAGGTAAATGGTGTAAATAATATAAGAATTTCTTAATTATTGAAATGATCAGATGAAATGGTAGTTGGAAACTAAAGATTTCATAGACTTGTGACATTGACAGTGACTCAATTGTCGGTTAGACAGCAAACATATATCCATTATAATAAGATATTGGTTGATAATTTGTGAAATCTCAATAAAAATGAAAAACTTAACCGAGTCATTTCCATGATTATATTTTGGATGATATATATATATATATATATATATATATATAATATATATAATATATATATATATATATATATATATATATATATATATATATATATATATATATATATATTTATATATATATATATATATATATATTGATGGTTTCAGGTGTATTGTATACTCGTCTACTGCTTAATTATTTCATATCAATCGCGCCGAAATAATTTATTCGAAACAATACTGGTTGTTTGTGTCTGTTTATTGGTAGTCAATCCTGTCTGGTTGAGGCATTTTCGCTACGCGCATCAGTTCAACTTGTTGAGATATAGTGTTGAAACAAAGGTCGTAGAATAATTTTCTCGTAATAAAGAAAGCA
>OY744524.1:160980033-161162533 GCA_963556195.1 Sepiola atlantica
TTACTAATCCGCTAGAGCAATTAATTTGTAGCAGTTACATAATTACGATTTATTTTCTTTTTCACTTGCATGTTCTCACTCGTGGAGTGATTAGTACGTGATTCGTAAAGAACACACTAGAATGTTATCGCTCGCGGGAGAATATATACTTGTGGCGATAAGAACGCTGTTCACGTGGTATACAATTTCCGCTTCCACCCAAACCGTTTTCTCGAGAACTATATAATACCTTTTGAGATGTCACCGCAATAAGACGTCATATATCTCTCTTTGCCTCTAGCAATTGCTTTGCTAGACGAGACGGAATTTATTGACTCAATTACATTCGTATAGTACATGTACGTCGGCGGACTCGACCTATGTCGTATTCCTGTTTTCGTAACTTTTTCCGGGCCAAGTTTTGTGTTAATGAAACTGTTGAATATAATTGATTTAAATTTTAGAAAACAAGTTTATATTTTTAGCGAAAATTTGATGACACTTTTCTTCATAGCAAAACAAGGCCAGTAAGAAAAGATTTCGGCGTAGTAACCCTACTACAAAATAGTGAACCGATCTTACTCTAATCTCTACAAGTTAATCTAGATTAGTCTGCTTCGGATCCACAAGTAGTAAACACATTTAGGATGTGAATATGTCTACCCTAAACAAATCGATCTTTATTCATAGTAGCCGTGTGGCACTATCGTAGCCCGTGGTGTATCTTGTGTCGTATCTTAGTTTAAGACACTATTGTTACATGATCCTGGCATGGTTTCGGCGCTATTGTGGCGACATACGTCGTCTGGGGCAACGAGAGTCACATTCGCTCTGACCAGTTCTTTGTTATTAGTCTTATGCCCACGCTGTGAAATTAGACCTACAAAACTCTTATGTTTAAGCAACTAGTCCGAACAAAGGGTAAGAGTTTGTTCATGAATGAAAAATGGTTGAGTATGGACGCTGGAAGATAATAAATAAATGAGAATGTACAAGGGATGTAGTTGTCTTTTAAAGGATATAATTATATTCTTAACATTCTATTTTATAAGCCAAATGATGATGCATGAATTGCATCCTATCAAGCTAGAAGTGCAAAGTATGCGTCACACTACCGTTGTGTCGAGTTGAAAACTGGAATTATCTTACTAAAGAAAACAATAAAGAAAAACAAAAGTGATGTGTAATGGTGGTATTTGTGAGATATGAGACAAATATAAACAATAATTGAGTAAAACTCCTCTGTACTGTTATGACCCTGTTTAGGAGCCGAAATGAAGACATAGAACACGGAGTCAGGTGAACAATATATATTGAAGAACAGATATGTACAGGGAACGGGAGAAGTGTTATATCAGTTTTGACTGCCAGGGTAGACTAGATAAATCCAATTACAAGAAGCGTAAATGCTTTCAGTATTTTATTAGGAATGGACGAGTCCAACTGTTCGTCATATAGGTACGGCACCATAACACCCCTCCCAAGCCTTACGTCCTCAGGAGTCTTAATATCGTTTTGGATTTATTTCGATATAATCCGGAGCTATTCGTTTCCTTTTAGATTGCCGCTTTTCTGTGGCTGCTTGGGTACTGGTAAGTCAAAGGTGTCGTATATTACGTCCATCACTTCTTCTACCTGGGGAAAGCTGTCAGTGTCATCTGACAGTCTTTTCCTAATCTGGTTTAGGTGTCTCTTATGAATCCAATCCTTTTCTCTATTGTATTAGGTTCCCAAAAAGATGCGTTTTTTTGTTAAACATTTTAAAATATACTCTGTCTCCTGGGATGTATCGTTTCTTTGGTACTGTAGATGCTCGACTTTGTTTGGTTTGTTTAGGCAGTAATTTATTAAAAACAGACTTCACTTTCCGTGCAAACATCATGTCTGCGGGAGACAATGAGGATGGTATGTTCACGTTTGGCGTGATTCTGTACACTTACAAAAACTGTTGCAGGGCCTTTTCCGTGGGAGTATCGCGAGCTTTTTATGGTTATTTTTAGAGTGTCCACAAAGCGTTCCGTCTGGCCGTTTGACCGAGGATGATACGGGGAAGTCGTGATGTGTCTGATCTGAAAAATCTCGCAGAATTATTTGATTAAAGTCGGATAACGTAAACTGCGTTCCGTTATCACTAACCAAACAATCGACCATCCCAAAACGGGCGAACAATTCATACAAGAATTTGATTGTCACCTCCGTAGTGGATTTCTTACAACGTAATACTTCGGGAAACTTGCAAAATCTATCGACCACGATTAGATAGTAGAATCCTTCCAATGAACCCGCAAAATCCACGTGTACTCTCGACAAAGGTCGGTCTGTCTTTGGCCACGATCTATGTTTGATATGAGGTGCCTTTACCGCCGAGGTACAGCCTTTACACGTATTTACGCCATACGTAATGTCTTGATTCATTCTAGGCCAGTACACGGAGCTCCGCATCAAACTCTTCATCCTGTTTGTCCCCGGATGGCCAACATGAAAATCCCTTACAATTCGTTTTTGTAATTTCTTTGGAATGACAACTCTCTCGTTGTACATGAGTACATCATCGCAGAAAAAAAGCCCTCCGCAAAATATTCGCCCTTATCCGCTATTTTAGCTTTTAGTACTGATAATGAATTCATCCTCAGAGGCTTCTTTTTCTAATTTCATATAGAGTCACCTCTAACCGTGTTGCACAAAATTGGTAGTAATTTGCTAGTCCCAGAAACCTCTGTAGTGTTGTGACGTTTTCTGGCGCCGGTATGTTCTTAATCGAAGTAGCCCTTTCTGGGTCCGGCTTTCTTCCGTCCTTGTCTATAACATGACCCAGGTATTTTATTTTCTCAAGAAAAAAATCACATTTTTTCACTTTAAACCCATAATCCTAGATTTGCGAACATACTTGGTTGACATGTTTCCGATACTGTTCAATGTTTTTACTGATCATTAGAATCTCGTCAAGGTATGCAATAGCAAAATCAAGTTCGACCAGCATTGTATCCATCACTTGCTGAAAAATAGCTAGAGCAACTTTGACCCCGAAAGCTAGTCTTTCGAACTTGTATAAACCGCGATGCGTTTTATACACAACAGTTATGAACTCTCTTCTTCCACGGATATTCCACGCTTCACCCAGATCTATTTTTGAAAAAAGCTACCTTCATTTAATTTTGAGAAAACCTCCTCCAGGATGTGCAGTGGGCAATGATAATCGTTTAGTTCTGCAGTTAATCCCGTCAAAAAGTCTGCAGACACGCGAATCTCTTTTGATTTCTTTTTCACATAGACCGTGGGTGCTGCCCACTGACTATACTTAACATTTGATAAGATGCCGGTCGTCACAAGTCGGTCTAATTTATCGTTTATTTTGTCTATCGAGGCAAAAGGCGCATTCCGTTTTTTCTTAAATACTGGTTGGATGTTTTCTTTCAGTTGAAATGTGGCCGTCATCTTTGTCGGGAAAAGAATCATTTTAATTCCAGCTTTAGTTTTTCTGATTCGGTCGCCCGACTATCTATTTCTTTGCAAACTGTATTTTTAAACATAGTTCACCCCGAACAAGGCAGGCCGCCACTGTAGACGTAAGGGTCTACTGAGCAAAAAGTGAGGCGGTTTGGAGGGGTCAACCTGAATTGGAAGCTGCGCAGCGAGATGCTTGTTTACATTAGTTTTACATTTCTGCATGTCCGTACCGTCAGGGAAACAGAGGACATGGAGGGAGTTCTAGAGGCCAGCACCGCGAGGAATAATGCTCTCCGGCATCTGGGGACATCGACAATGAATGGATGAGATTTAGCTGATTGTCGAGTTGGTGTAGTGAATTTACGTCGAGGAGGCACCAGAGTAGAAAGAGTATAATCCATTGAAGTATTTGTAAAACAAGCACAAGAATGCTACATTGTGGCGATGGGACAGGGACTGAAGCTTGGTTGACAGTGAGGGACCTATTAGGTTGGCGACTCTTTCTTAGGCCTTGTCAAGGAGGGAGAAACTAGTAAATGATGCACCAGCCCAGATGTGGCAACAATACTCCATACATGGGCGGATGGTGGTTTTGTAGAGATACAGGATAATGTCAGGTGTGAGGAGTTCACTAGCACGGTAGAGAGAGCTCACCTTCTTTTTTGCAGCCTTGACAATGTCTTCAATGTTTTTGTTCTAATTCATGTTACCTGTGAAAGTTAGGTCGAGGAGTTTGAATGTTGAACGTTCAGGTAGGGTGTTATTTGCCATGACAATCGGTGGTTGGAGATGTTTCTTGTAGTTATTGAAGAAAAGGAGCTTTGTCTTTGCGGCATTAAAAGTTACCATCCATTTATGACCCCAATCCACTACAGCCTGCAGGTCATTTTCTAAGGATTCAGCCATTCGGATATGATCGCGCCTGTTTTGCCAACATGACGAGAGTAAAGCCTGGTGTCGTCAGCAAATAAACCAATCTCAGACTCTATGTCATCAGGGAGATCGTTTATGAAGATCAGGAACAATAAAGGTCCAAGGATACATCCCTGGGGTACACCAGCATTTATGTCATGTTGCTTAAATGAACGGCTATCGAGGACAACCTGGATTTTTTTCTTTTGGTTAGGAAGGATTTAATAATATTACGTAATTGCCCAGTAATACCGTATGAGCGTATTTTCAGGAGAAGCCCTTTATGCCATACCTTGTCAAAGGCCTTGGATATATTCAGGCGCTACTGTCCTAGCTTCTCTTGCCTTGTCGAGTGTATGATGCATGCGTTCAGAGATGACCGTAAAGATATCCGCAGTAGATCGTGCTTGTCTAAATCCATACTGGCGGTCAGATAGAAGGTTAGCATTAACTAAGTGCCGGACTATAGCTAAATTGATTAAGGATTCAAAGATTTTAGCAAAGATCGGCAGCAGACTGATTGGGCGATAGTTCTGAGGATCGGTTCTATTCCCAGAATTCTTGTAGACTGGTACCACAGAGGCAATTTTCCAGCTATCGGGGAAGCAAGATTCAGCTAAGCATTTGTTGTAGAGTTTGGAGAGGACAGGGGCCAGTTCAGCAGAGCATTTCTTTATTACTATTACAGGTATAAGATCAGGCCCACAAGCTTTGAAGGTGTCAAGGTTTTTTATGGTGTCTCTGACCTGGGATGGGGTGATGACTAGGTTATCAAGTGTGGCTTCGGTCCGCAATGGGAATCCAGGGAGGAGGCGGTTATCTGAGTCCAAAGTGGAGTTAGAGGCGAAACACTGGGCGAGTAGCTAAGCCTCATCAGTTGCCGTGCAAACGACATCATTGTAGTTTGATAGTGAGGGAATCGTTGATTGACCATTGTTCACTACACTATTGTAGATTTTCCAGAAATCGCGAGTACCTAATTTCTGTGACTGAATGCGTTTTTTTGTTAACTCAGTATACCTTCTCTTTGCTTCGCCTATTACGGCCTTACAATTATTTCTTGACTCTATTAATTTATGTCTATTAGTAGCTCACTTATGGCGGCCGAATTTACGGAATGCGTGTTGCCTCACAGAAATGGCAGCTGCACATTCCGAGGTGAACCATTGAGGAGAGTGGGGCTTGCTAAAGAATTTACGCATGGGGGCATAGCTTCAATGCCTGCTTTGACCCATTTAGTTTATTCGTTTGCACACTGGTCAGCAGGGGTTGAGAAAGTTTCCATCAATTGGACGTCGCTGATGTGATCTCTGATTGACTCAAAATCAGCCTGCTCGTAGTATCTTGTTGTTTTGAGCAACGGTTCATCAGCTTTTTTGGACGACTTTTGAGGGTGATATGAAACTTTAGCACAATGTGATCAGCATTCCCGAGTAGGCTATGAGCTATCGTCACACAAGCCTCAGGCATTGAGGTCAAAAAAAGGTCTATAAGTGACGCTTGCTGGTCTACTCGATCGGGAATGCGGGTCGGAAAATCGACAGTCTAAGAGAGGAAGTGAGCTAAGGAGAAATTATACGTAGAGTTGCCGGCTGCGTCAGTAAGGCTGGAGAATCCCAACCAGTCATGGTGGTGTGCATTAAAATCCCCAAATACATATACTTGGGCATTCGAGTCAATTGAGAGTGCTCTATCTACGCTTTCACAGACAGAGTTTAGCAGGGTACAGTCCTGAGTCGAAGGGGAACGGTATAAGAAATATAAGTAACTGACGCTGTGATGTAAAGTCAATCTAAAGCACAGTAGTCTTGGTCATCCGATTCTAACCTATGTTATCTAGTCAGGGGAGGGTGTTCCGAATATAAACTCCTAGTCTGTGCATATGTTTGTCAGAGTCTTTACGGTAGAGTTGGAGGTAGTCAGTCATATCAAGTGGTGAGAGCCGATTGAGGATTGAAGGTTTGTTTCACTTCGAGCTAGGATATCCGGAGAGTTTGTTAGGAGAAAGGTTTCTACGTCGTTGATGTTGGTTCTAAGTCCCCGGATATTTGTGAATGCGAACATCAATGGCGGAGGCGAAGGTGTTTTTTGTTTGGTGTCTGGTTTAGGTTTTATTTTATTTTATTTGTAATGACATGTTTGTTTTGTTATAGAGTGGGTTGGGCAAGGTGAGTCTTTGTTTGGTGCCAATAAGCTCACACAACCAGTCCATTAGTCACGACCTGGTCCAGTAGGGTTGTGGCCTCGGGAAAGCCCACCGGAGATAATTGCAGGGTCCCTTTTTATACGCGACATGGCACATACGACTACCCACGGTATTATGCAACTGATGATTGAGCAGCTGTTCTTAGCGCTACACAAGAGTTTGGTATCCTGTCCTGTCAGTCGGAAACAGCAGCCAGACAAGCTGTCTAACCTGTACCCTCAACCTGTCGGAACAAGAAGTACCCAGATTGGTCATGTAAGACGAAAAAACTTTCCCCAAGTTGCCTAAATAGAGAGAAAGAAACAAGGCTAGGCACTGAGTGCTTTTGAGGCGGTAAGCCAGTTTTCAGAACTAGACAGGTTTATAATCAATTTCTTCAAGTTTTGTTCTTTTTGTTTTAAAAGGTTTTCCTTAATTTAATTAGTCGCCTGTTGTAGCGTTCAAATTTAAATCCAACGTCGTTTTGTTGAAGGTTCAAGAAAAATCCTTTGTTGTTTTTTCCTGTGTAACTTTGACTATCTTGTCAATAGTTTTTCGTTTGGGTTTCCCGTATAAGTGCGAATACTTCGTCGCCAAGACACGGAACACGGGGTAAGGTAAACAATTTATATTGAAGAAAATATATATACAAAGAACATGAGAAGTGGTATATCAGTCTTGATTTCCAGGGTAGACTGGAGTTCAATCCAATTACGAAAAGCATAAATGCTTTCAGTATTTTATTATGAATAGACGAGTCCAACTGTTCGTCATATAGATACGGCACAATAACAGTATAAGTTAACAATTACGTTTATTATCCATTTACAAATGAAGAAATAATTACCTTATAGTCTAAAATGTCTTACTTGGAGAGAGCTCTGTGACACGTGTTTATTTAAAATGTCTGGAATGTTCGAGGGTCATAATTCTACTCTCTAAATATATTTAAGACAAAGGAGATAATCAGGGTAAAACAGTTACTTCCCTCTTAAAATGTGTGACAATAAAGAGGAACACTCACCATCAGGAAAAAGTATGAGGTGCTTTGCATGTCGTATGCAGATTTAAAAAGGGCTTCTCTTCATAGGTGTAGGTGTTCATGGTGGTCTGATTTGCATATGTGGATAACAAGCTATCTCGGCTTAAAATGGACTACCGTTTTGACCTAAAGATAATTCCTGAGTTTGATGGGACTGTGGCAGTCGTTGAATCGATTGAGAAGGTGGAATTAGTGTGTGACTTATCTGGAGTGAAGCGGCTTGAAAATGTCATCCCACTTCGGCTAAATGGTGGAGCATTCACAGTTTACTAGCAACTAACTCAAGAAGAAAAATCCGATGCAGCACGAATTAAGGGAGCTCTATTCACAGCCTTTGCCGATGACAGATTTACAGCGTATGAGAAGTTTGAGGCACGTTTATTGCGTCCGAGTGAGACTGTAGACGCATATTTGACCGATCTGCGAAACTGTCAGTTCTATTTGGAGAAATACCAGATAATGTGCTGGTGTTAGTGTTTGTACGGGGGATTCCCAAACCCTGTGAAAAGGCTGTTGCGGTCCTCCTCTAGGGTGGACGATCTGACTTTAAAAGAGCTGTTGGCTCGAGCATTGATGAAAGACAATGCTGAAGTGGGAGAACCAGTCGTGACTGCGATACAGTCTACTCGAATCACTCAACCACCTGTGGGGCGATCTGATTATACATGTTACAAATGCAACGGCCCTAATTATTACCATCTATGTTGATGATACACCATGCTTGGCTCTCCTCGACACTGGGTGCTCACGTTTTATCTTGAGTGCAAAGCTATGTAGGTCTTGGTTAAAGCAGAAGATGGTAGTAACTACATTGACCGGCACTACGCAGGCCTGCTGTGGAAATGGCACTAGCAGGATTCATACATGCCACAATCAACGTGCTAATTATACAAATGAAACCTCTTGATGTTGATATGTTACTTGGCATTGACGCCATTAAGGCACTCGGTGACGTTCGCATCACACAATCTGGAAGTATGGAGTTTGGGGAGGCACCACCTATCTGTGTAGCGCTTTGTATTAACGAAGCTGATTTTGTTGCCAAATTTGACGAACGGAATAGAGTGTAGGTTGCTGCATGGAAATGGTCAGCGGGTTATGCACCAGAAAAACTGGAAACTCAGATTTCTGAATATCCAATGTCTAATGAATTAAGGGAAGATTATGAATGCGAGTTGCAGACCTAGATAAACAACGGTTGATTGTTGCGATACAATGAGAAAGAGTTTGGCCCACCCAAGGGACTAATACCACTGATGGCTGTGCTACAGGCCAATAAAAATAAGGTGCGTCCTGTTATGGACTATCGTGAATTAAACACCTATGTTGATGCATTCACTGGCGATGCAGATGTTTGCGCAGAGAAAATGCAAGAATGGAGACAGCAAGGAATGAATGTATCTATTCTGGACCTCAAGAAGGCATACCTACAGATCTATGTTGAGAGATCTCTCTGGCCGTACCAGACAACCATATTTAAAGGACAAAGATATTGTCTAACTAGGTTATGATTTGGCTTAAATGTGGCACCTCTTGTAATGCGGGCTGTGCTCGAGGCTTTGTCAGCCCACGATGAGAGGATAAGGAGAGCAACGTCGGCGTATATTGATGACATATATATTAATGAGGATGTGCCGTCGGCAGAATCCGTAAGGAAGTATCTGGAACTGTACGGACTTACTAGTAAAGACCCAGAAAAACTGAAAAATGGTGCACGAGTGCTGGGATTAGAAATTTGGGAAGAGTATGGCCTATTGCGATTGCGGCGAGGAATCAGTACTGTGGATGCGCCGAGAACTATGACACGAAGATGTATCTGCTCCATGTGTGGCAAACTGGTGGGGCACTTTCCAGTGTGTGGATGGCTTTCAGGAGAAGCAGGCTTTATTAAACGTTACCCTAAAACTGTTACATAGAACTGGTATGACAAGGTTAGCGATACTTCGCTGGAGTGTATGATAGCAGATACACTTGCCCATGTACAGCTACCAGATTCCGTCCGAGGAAAATGGTGCGTGGCCACAAAAGAACTTAATGTGTCGGTAGACGCAAGCTCGCTTGCTGTAGGCGTAGCTCTTGACGCCAGTGGAGCCATCATCAAGGATGCATGCTAGTAGCGACCAACAAAGGATACCCAACATATAAACGTGGCAGAGCTGGATGCCGTACTAAAAAGAATAAAACTTGCACTCAAATGGAAGGCAAATGTGTTACACATTAAAACAGACTCTGTGTGTGTGTACCACTGGGTGACCAATGCGCTCACGGGAAAGTCTCGATTGGGCACAAAGGCCGCAAATGAGATGCTCATAAATCGGAGACTGGGCACGATACTCTCACTTGTGAAAGAGTACGACATTTAGGTTGATATAGTACTAGTAAGATTTGACCAGAACCGAGCAGACTCCCTGACGAGAGTTCCACAGCGGTGGCTCAATGATGTGAAGAGAGAGATTGAACCAACACAGTCAGAGTGTGCTTTTGCTACAGGATACCTGAACCCAACACAGCTGAACGAAATTCATCGACATAGTGTACATCCTGGAATCAGGCGAACATTATATGTTGTGCGTAAAATCGACCCGTCTGTATCTAAAGCGGCAGTAGGGGCAGTTATTCGGAATTGTGAGGAATGCCATACAATAGATCCAGCTCCAGTTCAATGGAAAAAGGGAGGGCTCAGTGTGCAGGACTATGTAACCGGATAGGCATGGACATCACCCACTAAAATGGTTGCCATTTTTTGACACTTATCGATTGTGGACCCACGCGGTTTTCAATCTGGCGGCCACTACAACGGCAAGACATTGCACATGTGATCCGGCAATAAGAATCAGTGTTTTTTTTACGTGCACCCCCCCCCCCAGACGAGATTCTGGCTGATAATAACACTGCCTTCTGCAGTCAACAATTCAGGCAATTCATGAACGAGTGGGGTGTAAACTTTTGACCACGCTGGGCATATAGGCCATCAGGAAATGGTATTATAGAAAGGTGTCATAGGACAATGAAGCGGATTGCTGCACGAAAGAGCTGTCCTGTTATGGAGGCTGTGTATGTGAACAACGTTACCCCCAAAGATGATGTGTCCGCAACATCAGCACCTGCCAATTTGTTGTACTCATACCAGATCAGAGTGAAAGGGCTCAATGTTGTGCCCCATCCGAATCACCATGGGATCTCTGCACTTTATAAAGGGGGGGACACAGTTTGGGTGAAAAATCCACAAGGACGTTGCACGTCAATATTCAGATCAGGTCGTGTCACTGGAGTGATAAATCCTTAGTCGGTGGTCGTCAATGGCACGCCTCGACATGTAGAAAACGTGCGCCCACGACTCAGTTTAGCACCGGTAGTGGACGATAATGATGACACATCATCAGAGAGTACTGAATGGAGAGAACCAGATTCCGATACAAGTAGTAGTATTTCTGCATCTGAAAGTGAGGGAGAGGACAGATGTCCCTTGGTTTAGCTGCCTTATTCCATTGTCAATTCAGGTCCTAGTGCATCTGATGTCAGAGAGAAAGAAAGAACTGTCCCACTACAGAGAAGTACTAGGATAAAGCAACCAGCCACCATCTGTCACTTGTGTGATCATAAGATATGGGGGGTGACAATAAAGATGGACACTCACCGTCAGGAAAAAGAATGAGGTGCTTCGCATGTCGTGTCTGTAGATTTAAAAAGGGCTTCTCTTCATATGTGCAGGTGTTTATGGTGGTCTCTAGTTTGAATATGTGGATATCAGCTGATATAAATGAAGAGGACAGATGGGAATGGAGGGGGGAAACGATTTAAATTGGAGAGAGAAAGGCAGAGAGAACGTGGGTATCACGAAATTCGGTTGGAAATTGAATTAGTCAAAACTTTTGGACAGGAAGGCAGAGAAAAGGTGGATAGCACTAAATTCGGTTGGAAATGGAATTACAGTCAAAACTTTTTATCGTATTCATTTTCTGGCACAGTTAGTTAACAAAATGTTTTCCAGATTAAAATCTGTTTCATCTAACTTAAGCTGTATTTGATTTCTGTTTGTTGTCGTATCCTAAACTGCATTTGATTTACACGATTTGCACGATTTTTTATATTAACCGATCTCCTTTTAATATCTTTAGTTGAGTCCTAGGTTGTTGCTTTTGTTTGACCAAAGCGCGTTGCTGAGGTAAATCAAATATATCCAACAGTATCTCCATTAGAAAAGTATCATCCTGCGTGCCCTGTATATTGGTTTGTTGGAAATACGATAGTCGCAACTAATTCGTATGTCGAACCCAAAAAAGTAAGCTGCACACTGACGTCGTAAAAGACATTTCCGCTTCGACGCAAGCTGTAACCTTGTGTCCACTTTTTGCCATTTCGATAGTCTTTTGCTAAGACTTGTTATCCTGGTTTGAAAACTATAACTTCCAAAGAATATCTCAATGATTTCTGGAGTAGTTCCCTCCCCTTTTAGTTTTAAGAGCATCTCTTAAATGTATCCACAAAACGCTCGACCTGTCCGTTGGATTGAGGTTGAAATGGTGTCGTGCGTATGTTGTTGATATTATTCTGCTTGCAGAAATCTAAAACATTCTGTGATTTCTGGTATTCCAAATCGGCTGAAAATGTGTTGTAATTTTGAAATAGTTTCCTCCATGGCGGGAATCTACTAGTAGTAGAAACATTTTCCCTCAATGACTCCTGGTTGAATTACCAGGTTGAATCGGTATAGGCCAACAAAAGCTTTTTGCTTTTCTCATAGCTTTTGCAACTAACTGACATTTTGAACAGTATGGCTCAGTTCCCCTAATTGTTTATCCATGTTTGACCAGTAGACATAGCTACGTGCTAAAGCTTTCATCCAGCTAATACTTTGATGTCCAAAATTTTATTTTATTTTCAATACACAATTTTGCAATTTTAATGGAACAGTCTTACGTTCTGTAAAAAGAATACATCAGTCGACCTGAGACAATGATGATTGACACTAAAAACAAAGGTTGTAGGTGTTTGTCTTTACATACCTCATGCCATTTTCCACGGTGTAATTGCAATACTGCCTGAAGTAAGGGGTCGGAATCAATAATCTCGAACATCATCTGTGAAGTAATTGACAATGCTCTGAAAGTTAATGCGAGCACTGAAATAATTTCTGGTTCTACATATAATGCTGAAATGACTATATCTTCTTTGACTTTGGTGTGCTTATTCATCGAAAAAGCATCTGCATGTCCGATTGCATCATTTGAACAATATTTGATGGAGAAATCATAATCTAACAGCATAGTGGGCCATCTTTACAAACGCTTAGTTGTATAGACTGGTATACCTTTCTTTGATCTAAAACTGCTAACAAGAGCTGTATGATCTGTGCTCAAGGTAAAATGACGCCTATATAACATCTTGTGAAAGTTTCTTGTTGCAAAAATTATCACCAATGCTTATTTCTCTATCTATAGTTTCGATCGGCAGTTTACAGTGACCTGAATGCACGAGCTGTTGCTTTTGGGCTGCCATCGGGAAAAATATGTGAAATGACAGATCCAACACCATAACCAGATGCATAAGAAACAATAATGATATCCATGATGAGGTGGAATGTGTTAGTAACATATCTGAAGTAATGAGTTTACCTTATTGAAGACAGATTAGCTATTTCCATTTCAAACTAAAAAAAAACTGGACTGCTATTTACGAAAACAGTCATAAATTTTCTGCGAAATTCAAAATCAAATTTGAATTTTGCAAACACATTTGATTTGTTTCACCCTGTTTATTTTTTTTATTTTTGTGTGTCAAATTTGAATGAGGTGTGTATGTGTTGGACATTTTACCTTTCTGAGGATGCCAAAATCCTTCTTTATGTCCGTAATTGGAGCATTCCTGACACTTATGCTCTTCAATGGTCAAAAGCACGACAAATACATCTCGCCGCATTTCCAGCAATCACCTTGAGCGTTTTTCTTTGGAAGAGGTTTATTAGCCTTTTCCCGGACACTGCATATAGTAGATGGATTACTGGACTGCTATACCATTATAGTTTCGCGTTTAAGGCTTAATAAACGTTAGCATTCCGTAGTAAGAGTTTTGACTGTAACATCTTATTCTTGTCTAGTCTTGAAAGTAAACGTGTACGAATGTCCGTATCTTGTGGACATTGTAGCCCTGCAATAAATATCAGACATTTAAACTGATCCTCTGTGAGAGATTTCATTTGAAATTGTTCGCATTGACGATTTACATAACTAGCAAACGTAATATAATCACCAGCACTGTTTTTGTCAGTTTTAGGCAATTATAACGGGCGTTAGAAAGCGATTGTAGGTTGTTCTACTGTTTTAGTTACGGTTAAGTCTTTTGCCTCTTGCAGAAGAATAAAATTAATGTACCGAATATGCTTCTCTGGTCCTAATTTTGTTAATAATAAAAACGTGTTCTTAGTATCCTTTTTGTGGGGAGAATCACTTGAAAGAGCCTTTTTCCAACGTGAAAACCATGAAGTAAAATTAATTCCTCTTATTCTTTAATGTTTGCAGATAAGTTAGCTGCCAAATCATCAGTTATTTGGATGTGTAAATTGTCTGTTCCAGGCAGGTAAAATCCTTAATTAATATTCCTCAAGTAAGTTCTGTTGATTTGTCAAAATCTTTTCCAATAAGTCTTGAGAAATCGCCATTCTTCTTTTATGTTTCAAAGAAAAATCCTTTTGTTTCGTCCTTTAGTTCAGACGGAAGTGGGTTTGTTTTTCTTTGTTTATCTCATCCTTTCGTCGCCAGTTGATGTGCAAGTGTGGTGTTTGTGAAATATGGGACGAATATAAGGAAATAGTGGAATTGAACTCCTCTGTATAAACAAACAATTAATATTTATTCTCCATTTACAAGTGATGAAAAAATCACTTTTTAGTCTAAAACGTTTTACTTGGAGAGAGCTCTGTTAATCCAAGATGTCTAGTGTCTAGAATGTGCAAGGGGCATAACTCTACTCTCCAAATACATTTAAGGCAGAGGAGATAACCAAGGGAAATGATTTATTCCTATTGGATATGTTTTCTAGATGAAAAATCTGTTCGTCTAAGAAAATGGTGGTCTCTCAAAAGATATTCCTCCACTCCTTCACTACCCATCACTCGTACACGCTAATAGTTTAACATTTGGGATCTCGGCGTCAGCTACAGCTGTTACCCACTGAATCGCACTTAATCACCGATTGGTTATTTCAACATGGGAATGGGGGCTGACTAATCTTATTCTTTCATACGGATCTATAATATTGCTATAATGTATATTTGAAGCTTATCGTGCCACAGTCTTAGCAACTGCAAGAGACCAAAATTACTTTGTTTTATACCATATTCCCTTCCTTATATGTTTCTTTAAAGAGATTGCTTCTTGTTAAATAAAACCGAAAAATCGTTTTCGTACATCTTTCATAAGTTTTGCTTGGGGACATGGAGCAACTCTATCCGGTGTTAACGGTAAATGAAAAATAAATGTGCAAGGGAAATCAAAGAAAAGAAAAGAAAAAGTATCGCGTCGATGTGACTTCCGGCAACAGTGAAAGAAACGGAAAAGAACTATTTTAATAACAACAACGGAGTTATCTATTATTTATTTTTCCTGCCAACCTACTTGTGAGTGATCGAGAGCCGAGCATTGAGCAATAAATGTGATTGAATTCCATACTTCCTAAGACTCTATCATATATTTAGTTTCAGAAATACAGAGATATTTTCTAGTAACAATACAAAAGAATAAACTATACTATAATTAGTGTCTTATTCTGTCCTGCTAAAACGTTTATGGGAGTAAAAACTAATAATATTGTATATACCCTTACCGATCCGTGTATAAAACCCTTTACGTATGCGGGTTCATCGTCTTGTCGCCGTCATGGTTCTAAATCCAAGTTGTTAATAAAACGCGGGCGGTTGATCGTCTTTCGCCGGCACCATTCTTCATCGTTGTGAGCCCGGGTTGCTTCTTCGTCCGTTGATACAAAACCAGGCTGGCACTTGTTATTTAATTTATAAAAGGTTTATTCAAAAATGACAGAAACAGAAATTTCGCATGTGTGAGAGAGTGAGAGGGGTAGAAAGAGATTCCACTACATCAGTCGCCTGACGCGTGCTGTCCTTATGGGGGGGGGGTCAGCACGCAAAAATCACATATTTCCTCGTTCAAACCTCACTGGCTATAAGAGTGAGATACGTCCCATCGGAAGTCGCGTGATTTGCATAACTTCCGCCCGGCGTCACTCTCTACACCCTTTGACCTCTAAACCTTTCAATTCCACTCCAACACGACTACTACTATGTAAATAAAATTAAAATTCTTATTTTCCTTCGGTAAAACGTCTATCTAGAAATAGAGTTCGTGTAGAGATGGGATGCAAATTTGAAAGTAGTTGTTTTTTAACCATTAATAAATACCGCTGATTGAAAAAATGAAAATATGAGAATTACCCGATCTTAATGAGATTTTCACTATTTATCCATTAATAAATGAATGTGAATATATTTTTTATTATTAAAAGAAATCATCTTATAGATTTTTTAGGTAGCTCAAAATGGTGTACCTCTTCATTTAAAGGATACAAATACGTCTTATTATACCCATAGTCACAGTGATACTATGGAACTGACTGGATTCGAACATGACACCCCCAGCTCTTCAGTCCACTTCGTTATCCACTTACCCGCCGTCACCGCCAACATATTTGGTCGTTACAAAAATAATGTCCGTCTGAAGTGCTTGGTTTTAAAAAGTAATTTAAACACAAAATTTGTAGTTTATTTCTGGTCAATTTTAACATATATAATAATTCATGTGTTCTCAATAATAACGTGTAACTTTTTTTCAGATAGAAAGTTTTTTAAACATAGAAGACACTCAGTGATGAACATGCCAAAAATGACCTTCGCCTTCTTATGTTGCATAGGTTCAAACTTGGGCACAATGCCTCCGAAACTTCTGCCAACATTAATAGAGCATTGGGGGATGGATTCACAAGCGATCGGACAGTACAAAAGTGGTTCCAGAAAGTCTGTAGTGGAGATAAGAGTTTTGAAGATGAATAAGGTAGATGACGGCCGTATAATCTTGAAAATGAACAATTGCAAGCACTGGTTGAGCAAAATTGACGTCAAAGTGTCCAAGAAATGTCTCAGACATTTGCTGTCAGCACTGCAACAGTTTCGAGCAATTTACAGAGTATTAGAAAGATGAAAATATTTCCATGAATAAATTATGTTTCTGAAATCGGTCATTATTTTTGTAACGACTTAATATATATAGTAATGCATTTTCTGGTAAAAAAAAACAAATTACTTTCACTCTCATTGCCCATCCCTAAGATTATGGTATGAACATCTAATTTCCTTAGAGGAAAAACTATTTATGGAAATGATTCTATGTAAAGAATATGTATGTAATTAAATACTTTGTTTACGTAAGTAAAATGCCTTTGTAATTTTAGGTCTATGAGATGAAAGTATATTATTTTCTATGTAAAAGGTAAATAGTAGTAACATCATAAGCAAATTATGTAAAATCTATGTAATAATACGCTAAAGTTAGGGACGCTAAGGTATGTTCGTTATCGACTTTTACATATATCTTTTTTTTTAAATGAGACCACCCGATCAGCCTGGTATTACTAAGGTAAACAATTCCGACTTTACTCATTTTGAAGTGGATTGTTCCAAATTCAAATTATGTCGTTCCGTCGATTAAAACAGTACAATTCTAAATTAATACTTTTTTAAAAGTGACATTCGTTTTATTAATTCGAAAACAATTATTATCAGCTCACGATTATTTTTACGGTAAGAAGACAGTGTCCTATATGTCTACGAAGCCACCACTTTTCCTTGCATGGAGTACTGTTATCCCATCTGGACGCTCCCTCTTAGAAAAGGGTGCAAACATTAAGTGTAACCTAATAAGCTGCGCACTCTCTGGTAATCCCCAGCCCCTGTTACATCGCCGCATGGTTGCATCCCTGTTCCTGTTTTATGAGTACTTCAACGGAAGATGTTCCGATGAACGTAGTTCATTTGTAACCCCTAAACGAAAATACCCTCGATCTACCCGAATAGCTGCTAAAACCCACCCATTCACTGTAGAGATTCCTAGATGCTAGGAGATTTTTTACTCTAATAACTTCTTTCCTCGGATTGCTTGCGTTTGTAATTCTCTTCCTGCTCCCTGTTTTCCCAACACTACCAAGATGCAAAAAGTTTTAATGTAATATTAACAAACATCTTGTAGTCCGATGCTTACGCAGGTTGCCCTTTTATAAATCTGAACCTTGCCACAATAGCCCCTTTACGCTCAGTGGTAATATATGTTGTTTTGAATAAAACTAAAACAAACAAAAGAAGACATGTCACTTGTATATTGGAATAATTCTACGAATTTCCCACGACTTACATGACTGTCTTCTTTTTGCAAAGTAACGGCATTATTTGCGTTCGTGTAAAGCTGCTAACTTTTCTTATATCATAAACCATGCTATTTATCTCCGTCTATGTGTGTGTATGCGCGCACGCGCATGCCTTTGTTGTTGGACAGAAAAAATATTTAAGCGTAAATATATCACGTGAGTTGCGTGATGGCTCGGATCGAAATCGGAAAAAATAATTATAGCAACTCACTTTACGCTGCACACTTGATTGTTTCTGTGTTTACAGGCGAAGGGCGAAAGAAAGAAATCGAAATACTACCACTACAATAATTAATACGACCACGAGAACCACATTTATACATGAAAAAAAGATGAATTAGCGAAATTTGAAATGAGAAAATTATGTAGGTGTAAAATTACAACAGCAAATATATACGTGCTAGCCAAGGTGCCCGGCGTTTTCCGGGCTGCACGCTCGCATCTAATCTATTACTAATGTTGATGTGGTATCTCTCTGTCTGAAGTTGCAACTATGCTACAGGATGGTCGCTAGAAAAGCGGGAAATTTTACGTTGTAAATAATAACATTTACATTTAAATGATATTTTGTTTAAATGTTATTGTGTCTAGCTTATTCACTTCTTCGATTTGCGCGAACAACATTTTGAGCATCTGTGAGTGTATCGTAATATTAATCTTTGAAAAATAAAGTTATTCTTTGTAAAATAAATTACCGGTTTTCTAGTGACCACCCTGTATTACTATCTCTCAATGCTCAATTCAGGGTGAGAGGCGGTTAGTGTAATATATGTTCTGTGGTCATGATAACATCCTCACAGAGATTACATTCTTTTGCCGGCGGGCGGGGTAGTGTAGTATCTTTTCTCTTGACGTGAAAGCATTCTCCCAGGCATTACCTCCTCCTTTGGGGGTAGTGTAGTACATGTTCAATCGTCATGATATCATCCTCCCAGACATTACCTCCTCCTTTGGGGGTGAGCAGTGTTAGTTCTTCATATATACTAACAATATAGCTAATTACGCTAATTACACTAGTTAGACCAATGTGGCGACGACATATCAATCAGTATATTATCACTTTCTTTATGTATTTTGTAATTTGTTTTGGATGAGAATTGATAACTTGTATTATTTTGATTATTCGAACTACTATTCTCATATTGGTTGTTATTCTCACAACGTTTCGGCCGATGTAACCTTTAACCTTCCTCGTGAGCATCTTTTCGAACTTGGTAATCGTTATATGAACTCGATAATTTATACGAAAGTTCGAACTGAACCCTTTATTTAATCCACGGGGGTAGATTGTTCTCGTTCCGTCAGCCATGATCTGGTGCAAGTGTTAGTTAATTATTATGTTATTCTTAGTTATTATCTCAAGCAGTAGTGATTGACCACACAATATTTAGAACACTGTCACTTTTAACTGATGTTTAATCAACACCGTTATCCGTTGTACTTTTGCCTGTTACCGAAAACATCGCGCAAAGACAATATGTAGTAATATAAATACATATCAAGAGAAAATGAACAACTTAAGAGAACTCCTACTCCGATATAATTACCCAGAGAGAATGACATCAGCCCCGAGAAATCTGGATTTAACATAAAAAAACACTACCCGAAAACTCACCGTAGTCTACCATATATGAAGTCGGTCTCAGTGACTTGGATAGAACTGGGCAGAGTACATTGCATGCTCTTCTCGGACTACACACTGACTATTGTTCTCGACTACATTATGCCCTGTGCCTTATACAGGTACTAGAATAATAGCCGTCCCAGAACGAGTAAAATTAATTCCGCGAAATCAACAGTTTTGCACCAATTTTATGTCCCCTTACAAAGATTAAAATCAAGATCTAATGCTACTAAACCTTATGTCTAGAATAAATTGAAATTTAGGGGATCTTGCTTAATTGGTGTCTAATTACTATGGACCAACTTCAATGCAAATCTGAAATATTTGAATTTTCAAATGTGAGGTTGTGCCCATATTGTGCCCCTATAAACCCTTTAAAATACTCCAAAGAAACTGAAATTTGAGAAATATTTATTAATTGATGTCAAATACCTATTGATAACATTTCACAAAAATCGGATGTATCTGAATTTTCGCGAAAAGAATTGTTAACCCCTTTGCATAAACTAAATTAAACTAAATATAGTCCACAAACATACCTAACTTTATATGAATAGAGATATTTGTATTTTTGGGTGCAGATAATAAATAACATATGCATACATAGGTCGTATTTTATTTGTTTATGTGCATAAATTTCATCCAAAAGGCATTTAATCATACAACTCAGTCAATATGGCAGCCATTAAAACCAAAGTCTAGAAGCACAAAATACGTATTTTCATTCATTAAGCTTTTAACATATCTTATTATCCTCAAGGATAAGTCAAAATCTTTTGGTATTTTCAAATATAGTTGACTTAATTTCCTTCCAAAATTTTCTGAAAATCTAACATTTGTTAATAGGCCTCCAGTCGTGATTGTCAGTTGCGCTATGAAGTGGTCGGTAATGGTAGTTTGGTAGTTTTGTTTTACGGCATATTTTGGGTTATTTAATGCCGAATCTGGTCATTATAGTAAAAGTTTTTATGCTTCAAGTTCTTTATATCTTCAAATGTTTAATCATCGTTTTTGGTTTGGTAGTTTTGTTTTACGGCATATCAACCCTTTTTGGGTTATTTAATGCCGAATCTGGTCATTATAGTAAAAGATTTATGCTTTAAGTTCTAAAAATAAAATAAAAAAGGGGAGGGAGAAAGGGAGAAAGGCTGTTGTTTTTGTTTTTGGTTTTGTAGAACATAATTAAGTTTTACAAAAAAAAAAAAAACGTCAATGTAGGTGAATTTCGTCTCAGAGAGCCACAGGGCAGCCTGATCTGGTATCACCAGGTGGTCGGTAATATTGAACGCCATGCCCAGAAGGCTTTAGAACAATAGTTCAAATAAAAATAAAAATTGGTCTTAGAGAATGGAGTGTCGATTGGGTTTGTGTGTGTTAGTCACAACCTAACACCGACGATATCCACAGAAACGTTCCTACAAACAGATTCAAAATGTTCTACTCTTACATCAAAGTATTTTGACCCGGTTTAGAACTTCATTAGAAATCAATTTCGCATTGCTTATACTCCCTTTTTCTCCTCGTCTTTTCCTCTCCTTTTGTTTTCTTTTCTCTGTCTTTTTCTTTGCTTTGTCAATTATTTTTACTTAATCGTTTATAATGCTATATCTGATGTGATGACATTTTTTCAATTAAATTTACATATCTGAAGAAAGCATATATTATACCGAGACGTAACATGGAATGAATAAATCCCGTTTACACATAAAATACTTTCTAGTTATCTTAATACTACACTGTCGTGTCATTTTCCCCTTTTTCTGAATATTTTATGAAAAAAGGTGACAAAAAAGACCTGCGCACACCTTTGTCATATATTCTTCATTAACTTATAAATCACCGTTATTTTTTTTTCAGAAAAATGGCGGAAAGAACACCTGTGAGCACAACTAGATCTAAATAGGAACTCCATGAAAGAATATACTGCGTCAAGCATTAACACAAGCCAGTCTTATTCAAGAAAGTACACAACACTTTCGTGCATCAGTTAACATGTAAGAAAAAGGCTCTTCAAGTGGGTTATTCAGGACGAGGTGGATCATTGTGAGAACTATGAGACAGTGGGGAACCTCCCTGCAGCCAGTGATAATCGTCCAAGCCATTCAGGTTCTTGCAAAAACTGTATAGCTGAGCTGATCAACAGCGTGAAAGAGTCAGTTTAGCAGAGTCCGAAACACTGTGTGGTGCCATAATTATCTGCAGACCCTGTGCCTGTCGCTTATTGTAAAGTTCTTGTGACAGTAAGTTGGAGCAAGCTTTCACATCCCAAACCTGACGCGGAATTGGCTGAAAAAGAACTTTGGGTGCATGTGATAAATTTCAGGACTATCACGGAATTGAAAGAGGCCATCAGGAAGGAAGTCAGTGCCATACCTCGATCGGTGTGTAAGGATGACATGCACAAATTGTTACTCCTTAAGAAATCCACGAAGCTAAATGGAAATCATCCTGAATCAATCTAGAATAATGAAAGGGTGTTCAAAGACTTTTATGTTTTATGTTTTAATCACAATAAACCAGTTGTGTAGAATATAAACAAATGAGTTTCTATTAAAAGTAGTTCGGGTTTATTTTGTGTAACTCCGTTTGTGTATGTGTATATATATATATATATATATATATAGAGAGAGAGAGAGAGAGAGAGAGAGAGAGGGGGGAGAGAGAGAGAGAGAGAGCGAGCGAGGGGGAGAGAAGTGTCATAAAAAGATAGAGCATCAATGACATACTAATTTTAGATCTTCTTACGTAAATCAATATAGTTTAGATTGATTCCATTGATAGATGAGGGGGCATCTGTGATAACCTGGATTACCTTTAATTGCCTCAGACTCTTCTAGAAACATGTGTAAACGTTATTTTGATTCGAATTTGTCATTAAATTGTCAGTAATTGTCATCAGATATACGTTGGGGAGACTACACGAGAACTGAAGAAAAGGAAGGATGAACATAAAAGATATAAAAAGACAGCAATTCTCTGAACGCACTTTTCTTCCACGCATTACAATACGATCATTGTTATAATTTTGAGCAGGCTAGAATTGTTAAATTCATTTTAAATGAATCTCGGCGAAAACTTCTTGCATCAGAACTCATTATAATCCTTAACACAATCAAACAACGTAATGGTTTCTATAATTTATTTCTTGTAATCTTATTTGATCAGAACAAAAATTGAATTTAGATCCAAACTAGCTACCTTTATATTACATTCTCAACATACTTCACACATAGTATCTACAAATAAATTGAATGAATACGAGAATTATATATACATGTATATGTATATGTGTGCATGTATATGTGTGTATATATACACGTACATATGCTTATACACATATATGAATAAATAAATGAATAAATAAATAAATGAAAACATCCGTTTCTTTTCTTAGCATTTTACATATTTCATTCTCCAACAGCTGTATGAATAAATTATGAAATTATAATGTATGTATGTATATGTATATCTATATATGTTTACGTATGTGTGTATATATATACTTATAAATAAATAAATAAATACATCAACACATAACTAAATATATATTCGTCTCTTTTCTTAAACATTTTTCTCACATCATCAACCAAAGCTATGATTTATTTTTTAATAATGGACAAACCCATACTTTTTTAATATTATTACGACTATTTGCTTCAAGTCAACCGCCTGAGCACATCATGACATAAATATAATTTTTCTCCGGTTTATATTTAGTTTCCATACGTAGGGTGTGATTTTATGTGCGTGTTGTGTATGTATGTATGCATATATATGTATATGTTTAATTGTGTATATGTAAATGTAGCTATCAAATGTTTGCCACATCACCTTCCCCATGCTGCATCTTATTCTCACTCTCTCTCCCTCCCTCGCCTCCCTCCCTCCCACACCGTCCTATTAAGCGACCCTTATTTTTAACCCTTCCGCTTTCTGACCTCAATGCTAAATTTAAAAAGGTTCAATAAACAAGTCTCATGTACACTCCTCCTCTTTCGTGGTTTAAATTAACTCCGACCGCCACCAATGTTTGCCCCCACACCTTCCACAGTTATTGTAATGTCTCCTGTCATCTCAATTAGTTAATAACTGATCTTATCATAAGCGACCTCTCTGTGGCTAACATAACACTAGCTCACTCCCCCTCCCCTCTAATGATCTTATAACTCTAACCGCCACCATTTCACCCCACACTCTACTGTTAACTCAATTTCCCACAGCCACCATCTATTTGTAACTCATAATTTATGTTTTCATAAGCGGCCCTTCAGACCCACCCTTTCTACCACCTTTATTTCAAACATTTTGTACTTGTGTGTTCTTTTCTTTAGATAATCATGCTGAGGAAGTCTTTAAATAAATACGAAACGTTGATGAATACATAAATAATATTTTTGATTTTCCTGGTTTCAATTTCTATTATGTCGAAACACTATTTCCATTCTTTATCACACACACATATATATATATATATATATATATATATATATATATATATATATATATATATATATATATATATATATATATATGCACAGACAGCTCTTCAGTATGGGTAAACATGTCGATTGATGCCCAGGCTGCCTGAAACCGATCATATGCTACACCTCGACCGTTAAAAAAACGGATAAAAATATAATTATTAATAAGTTGTTATGTTCGTGAGAATATTTGTTTGTTGTTGTTTGAAACTTAACCCAAGATAAATAAATCTTGAGACCGTCATTGGACTCGAAACTATTGGGGAGATTTCACCCGTGGATGTATGACATGTAGTAGAGATCCTTTTTTAATACATGGTTTTAAGCACTGCTGGACACCTCAGAACAAAGGCCTTGTGCCATATTTCGACTTTGTAGGTAGTTGGATTAATAACGAACCGAATAAATGGCTTCTGTAAAATCTACGATACCCCAACAGTTTCATGATCTACGTTTTTATATAATAATACAACAGAGGAAATATCGCTTTTACTTGGATAAAACTTTTTTTCTACACCTTTACTTATTATACTGTACTCACGAAATACGTGACGATAAGGAAAGAAAAAAAGAGAAAACCGAGAGAAAGAGAAAAAAATCGTTAAGAAAGACTTTGCCACGTAATAAGAATCATGACTCTTCTTCTCTAAATATCCAATTTCGGTGAAAAGAATCCGACGCGTCTTCAACATGGATGTAGACATGGCGGATTGTGATTCTCATATTACACAGACCTTTTGTTATATTTTTTCTTACCACAGGATCCAACGTTGAAATGCTTTCAGGTTCTTAAAAGAAGGAAAAGTATCCTTTAGAATGTATTTGAAAAGTCCATAAAAGTACAAACAGATACGACTTACTTTCAACATTTTATATCTTGTAGGCATCAAATAGATTTTAAAGGTTTTGATGACATTTATATATATATATATATATATATATATATATATATATATATATATATATATATATATATATATATATATTATTATTATTATTATTATTATTATTATTATTATTACTATTATTATTTTAGTATTTCATGTATTCATATATACTATTATAAAAAGATATAATATATTATGTATCAATTATCAGTATTTACTTAAGCCGTGCTCAATACGGGAGTAGGGCTAGGTAGTAAGTTCTGAAAATATATTTACGGCGTCTGTGTTTCATCCAAGTAGGGAATCGTCAGTAACACTTATTCCATGCAATTTAGCCTGACGATTCCCTACGGGGATGAAACGAGAACCCCTTTAAATATATTTTCATAACTTACTATATATATATACACGTCCCAGAGCGGATATAAGCAATAAATATAGCATTAGTTTTAAATTTTAATCGTTTTCTTCTTTGGTGGGTATAGTATGGTTTTGCTGACACCCGCCTAAATGATATAGTACACAGAAAAAAGAAAATGTTGCCTAGAATATATATTCCATAATTCATAATGATAAGTTAAATTGTTTAGCATTTTACCAAGCACATACATTTTATCGACGCTCATGCGCGTCACCAATCCTTATAAAAATGCCTTTCTAAATACAACTCGGAATTCGATGTAGAGTAATTTTTGTATGTAACTTATCTTAATATGCGAGCAAGTTTGGGTGGGCGTACCCTCGAAATGGTAATTTTTACAAAACAAATAATGTGCCCATGTTAATCACAGGACCCCCTTCTGTGATTAACATGGGCACATGGCTGAGAATATATATTAACAAATTTCATAATAGTCGGTTTATAAAGAAACTAATGTATGTATATATATATATATATATATATATATATATATATATATATATATAGGGTGACCAAAAATAACGGGCTCTAACTCTAATTAGGCCCTGTTTCTTAGTGTTTCGTCCGAATTAAATGAATTTTTGGTCATAACTAGTTTATTACATTCAAAACATCACATCAAAACACTAGGGTCTTTGGACTTTTTTCTCCGTTCTACAGCATGTGTTCTAGATGACCTCCATTTAGCTCCGTGCATTTCTTGAGGCGCAGAACGAAGTTGACCATGACGTTCTTACAGACTGAATTGGGAATGGCTCTCATCTCCTCCCTGATGGCTTCCTTGAGTTGGGTGATGGTTTTGGGTTTCCCTGCGTACACTCTGTCCGAAGTTCTCTTTCAGCCAATCTCGGGACATGTTTAAGGTGTGAGAACTTGCTTCGTCTTGCTGGAACCAGAACTTGCTCATGAGCGATGGGTAGAGGGTCTGGAGCTCACTCTTGAAGGTTTTGAGGACCTCCACATACCGCTCCTTGGTGACTGTCACTGCTGCGCCAGATTCTTCGATGAAGATTGGTCCGATGATGCCTCTGACCGAGATTGCAGCCCACACCGTGCACTTAGGAGAGTGCAGGGGCTTGGTGGCTACTTCATTGGGTCTGAAGGACCCCCAGAAGACATTTGTCTTAGAGTTCGCCTTTCCGTCAAGATGGAAGTGGGCTTCATCTGAGGTCCAAAGGAGGTTAAGGAAACCTGGTGTCTCCTCGATCTTATCGAGCATCTTGACTACCATAGCGCTCCTCTACTTCTTGCCTATCGTTCACCAGCACTCTCCTGTAAGTCTCACGGGAGATACCGGGGGACTGACTTCGCTTACGCGTTTCGGACTCTCCTGGAGAGACTCTCTCACACTTTCGACCAGCTCGGCTGTTCGCTTCTTGAGACGTCCCGAGTGGCTTGGATGGTTCTCACTGGCAGCGTTGAGGTTCTCCACGGTCCCATACTTCTCGAAGTGGTCCAGCCAGTTCTGAATTCTGCTTTTGGATGGTGCCTTTTCACATTAGAACTGATGCATGAAACTGTCCTGGGTTTTCTTAAACGAGCCTGTCTTGTAGTAAAATTTAACACAGTGTATTATTTGTCCCAGCTCCCACTGAGGTCTTGGTGTACTCACGGTCGTTGATTATCACATGTCCTGTAAAATAACGGCAATCGTAAATAAATAAAGGAGATATCACATAAAGTGTACATGGGGGCCCGTTTTTTTTGGGGGGGGTCACCCTGTATATGCATTCTTAATTATTAACATTTACAAAAATAATGTGTGCCCATGTTACTGACCGTATTTTTTTAGAATATATATTCAAAAATGCATAATTATCGATTTATTAGTTTAGGAGATTAGCATATATATATATATATATATATATTCCAGAAAGAGATTTATCAGTCACGTTATGAGCTGATAGATTAAATTCAGTGTTAGCCGGATATCCACTAACAAACACAGTTATATATAGTATTTAAATAATATATATGAAAATATATTCATGGAAAGTAAGATACACAGAAATTTCATGTTTCATTTCCGAAGGAAATCATCAGGCTACAGGAATAAAACACAAACGTTTCTGTGTAGCTTACTTGCCATAAATATATTTTCATATTACTACTAAGCTTTATTCACGTTTTAGTAAATACTGAAAATATATATACGCAATATATATTAATACCTTATAATATTATATATTTTTAACATAGTTCATCCCAAACAAGGCAGGCCGCCACTGTACACATAATGGGCTATTGAGAAAAAGTGGTGAAAGTTTAGTGGGTCAATCTAAATTGGGAACTGCACAGTGAGATGTCTGTTTACATTAGTTTAAAATTTCTGCGTGGCAGTACCGTTAGGAAAAAGGGAGCAGGGAGGGAGTTCTAGAGTCCAGCAGCACGAGGAAAGAAGCTTTTGGAGTAGAAAGCTCTTCGGCATCTGGGGGCATCCACAGTGAATGGATAGGATTTGGAAGATTGTCGGATTGGTCTAGTAAATTTACGTAGTGGGGGTACCAGATCAGCAAGCTCATAATCCATTGAAGTACTTGTAAAACAGGCACAAGGCAGCAACATTACGGCGATGGGCTAGAGTCTGGGCTTGCTGGATAGTGAGGGACCTATATACATATAAAAGAATAGTTATATATATGTATATATTCTACTTTTTCCTCAGCATTCACTGAATTTGTTTTCCGATTTCTTTCTTTTTCAAAGAATTATACGAAAAGAAGAAATAAATCAAATCAAATTAAATCAGGAAAGATTGAATACAACATATGTATCTATCTTCTTCTAAAATAATTATTGATCAGAATTGAATACTGGTTAAGCAATACACATATATTTATAATTGATTTTCTGTGTGTATTGCAATTTCGTTATTCCTAGTTTCCCGTATTTGTCATTTTCTGCTTTTAAGTTACCATGGATACAGCATATTTATTTTAGATTTTCTTCCGGTTTCCCTGATTTCGTTTTCCCTTTTTTTTTTTTAATTAATTATTTGAAAATGTTCGAATTAGAAGAAATCTTACAATGAAAGATATATCGGAAAACCAAATATGTTTTTCAATTAATATATATATATATATATATATATATATATATATATATATATATATATATATATATATATATATATATATATATATATATATATATATGATTATTTTTATTTACACAGACATGTACGAAATCTGCGACACTGGCATGTCGATGTTATCGATCAACAGCTATTATAAACTGAGATCTCATCAGGCAGAGTTAGAATCAAATCTTAAATTTAGATCATATTTGGAAAATATGATCTAAGGTTAAGATCGGATTCTAACTCTTCCTGATGAGATCTCAGTTTATATAGCTGTTGATCGATAACATCGACATGCCAGTGTCGCAGATTTTGTACATGTCTGTGTAAATAAAAATAAAAATAAAAATCTATAAAAGCTCTATTTGATATTGAGCACTTTTTAAAAACCCGGTTGAAATTCTTCGGATTACTACCCTGTGGGTGTTTTACCTGGATTATATATATATATATATATATATATATATATATATATATATATATATATATATATATATATATATATATATATATATAAAGGAGTAGACACATTATTATAAACCATTGTTTCGTAAAGGTATAAACATTTTTTGAAAAACCATAACAATGTAATTTGTTGAAATAAATAAATAACATTTATTTATTTTAAACTGAGCTTTCGAATATAAAATATTCCTCGTCAGAGAGTTTGTTTTTTTTTCTTCTTTTTTTCATCGTCTGGTGGTATTGACTTGGTGAGAAAGAATGTCCGTGTCTTAAGGGCGCGGTTCAGCCATTTTGAATAGAAAGGAGTAGACACATTATTATAAACCATTGTTTCGTAAAGGTATAAACATTTTTTGAAAAACCATAACAATGTAATTTGTTGAAATAAATAAATAACATTTATTCATTTTAAACTGAGCTTTCGAATTCGAAAGCTCAGTTTAAAATAAATAAATATTATTCATTTATTTCAACAAATTACATTGTTATGGTTTTTCAAAAAATGTTTTTATATATATATATATATATATATATATATATATATATATATATATATATATATATTGTGTGTATTTATTTAGGCAGTATTTTCTCATTTATGCAAACATTGTTAAAAATAACAGAAATCGTCTGTTATATTATACCTTTTTTATTTTCTCAATTTTTCTGATGGTCTTTTTGTATTAAAATAATAACACTAAAATAATACATTCCGTAACCAATTTTTAAAAAAAGTTAAAATAATAGAAGCTACTTACATAAATACACAAAATCTCAAATGAATAACATCACATATGAAACCAGTGGTAGCATTTTAAAATATATATATATATATTAGGGCGTTCCTTAATTAAATTATTTATTTATATACATAGGATTAATATGTGTGAAAAAAGGCAATTTTATCATATCATTATATATATATATATATATATATATATATATATATATATATATATATAGTAAGCTATGAAAATATATTTATGGCAATTAAGCTACACAGAGGTTCTCGCGTTTCATCCCCGGGGGGGGGATCTTCAGGTTAAAATGCGGAGAGTTATTTTTGCCGAGTGTTTTTATATAGACGGCTAGTTAGTTAACCAATCAGATTCTTTGTTGTTCTCTCAGCCAATCGTTGGGCTTCCCACGAAACAAAAGTGTGGTTAGTGTTACTTCCTATATCTTGTTATATTGTTCTTTTTTCTATAGATTGGCCTATATTCTGTTTCCTTAGTTGTATCAATATAATGGGTAAATTTATTTTAACACATGGTTCCTTGTATGTCTATTTTAGGTTTTAATTTTTACGTTGTTAGATTTTTGTTTAGTTTAGGTTTTTTACTTATTTGTTTATTTATATATCGTTAGCCTACGGTAAATTTATTTCGGTGTAGGCAGCTGTTTACTATCTCACTACTACATTTTAATAAATTTTGGGGGTCCTTAAAGTTTAAGATTTCAAATTTTTCATTCAGACATAATCTACACGGGTCGTCTAAATTTCTACATGTACTGGCCTGTCGTATTATTTTCCATTGAATTATTGGTGAGCGTCCATTATCTTTGAGCTCCCAATAGTGGTTTGCTGGTGCTGTTTTAATTCGACGTTCTCTGTTTTTAAATGTGCTTTTGTTATTCCGTCTTTTCTTGGTCAATATTGTTGCTTGGTATACAATACTTTTGGTTAGGCATTTATTTTGTAGTGGACAAAGTGTATGATTTATTCAGTTACATCTTTTCTCTTCATTGCTAACTTTTTCATTTCTATTCGGGTGATTACTATTAGTGTTTTGTTTATTTCTATTTGTATTGTTTATATTTTTGTTCTTCTTAGTGTTATTTTTGCTATATTTTTCCCTTTTTCATGTAATTTGTTATTTTTTCTTCCTCTCTGCTGTTCTCTTTCAGTATTTTGTTATTGTATGTCTTAATTATCATTTCTAGGTTTTCGCAGCAGCTGTAGGATAGTTTTAGTTTTTTTTAATGTAATATTTTATGTAGGGAATTGGTTATAGGGAAGTGTTTTTCAATCAGATTAAGGAATTATTTTCCAGTTTAGCCTGAAGATTCCCACCGGGGATGAAACGCGGGAGCGTCTGTGTAGCTTAATTGCCATAAATATATTTTCATAGCTTACTACCTAGCTCTACTTACGTATCGAGCACTGTTGAAGTAAATACTAAAAATTGATACATAAAAAGTTATATCTCCTTATAAAATTTTATGCGGATACATGAAATAGTAATATATATATGCTGATGAGTCCCGATTGAAAAAGGACGAAACGTATACGTACATAGATAATAAACAATAACAAATATTTATTATATATATATATATGAGGGTTTTTTAAAGGACAACACGTTTCTTATCTCGATGTTTAAATAAGGCGAACATAACAAATAAATATATCGATTTATGAATGTAAAATTTATAGTTTCAAAATTAGTCTTAAATAATAAGTTCTTTCATTGTTATTATTAATATTAGTATAATAATATTTTTACTTAAAAATAATTATAGTCATAAGTATAATGCTAAACGTATATGAAAAGGCAGTTTCTCAGATACCGAAGATGGTTCTAATAGGATGGCGGATGCTTCGATATTACAAATAGAGCATAATAATAGTTAATAAATATATAATAATAATAGTTAATAAATATATAATAATAATAGTTAATAAATATATAATAATAATAGTTAATAAATATATAATAATAATAGTTAATAAATATATAAAAGACAAAGGAACAAAATAGTCAAGTTTGAACATAGATTTGTTTACTTTAGATCTTCAGTGGAAGAATTTAGTGCCCTTATTCACGGAAATTTCAGAATAAACTATTATATTTTCAGAAGAAAATTCTTGCAGATTACTAACAACGTCTTTCAATATTTATTAAAAGAAATTTTAATTGTTATTTGAAAATTACGGAGGTAAAAATATAAAGAAAACGGCGAAAAGGAATTGCATAAAAAAATTTATTGTTAAAGTAATCATCTTATATAAGGAGTATCCGCGATTTCTTGATTTCCGGAGGAAGGGGCATTTTGTATGTTGCAATGAGTCTTTTCTATTCATACAACATATTTCACTATGCGATTAAGTTTCAGTTTAAGAAACATAGTCTCAAAAAGTACAACAGAATCAGCCGGCTGGCCAACTTAGAATCAAAAAGAAGGCATCAAAAATAAAGCTTCCTTTATGCTTAGAACAGGATTAGATCGTGACAATGTAATAATAATAATAAAATGACAGTAAATGTTTCCATTGAACATCTAAAGTAAACAAATATCGGTTCAAACTTTAAATAATAATTTTGTTTGTTTTTATATATTTCTAAGCTGTTATCACAACAATATTAATATCATGATAATAAGTTGTCCCATTGTCATTTAAAATTGTGAGTTTTATTTTATTTAACATATAACTCCAGAGAGTTTCTTGTGAAATTGTTTTCAAATCTAAATCTTATTCATTTTACGAACAACGATGAAAGAAATAATGATGTAACTGCGTCTTTTCTTACTTTATCTACCTTCCCCCGAATACCCCAGTCAACACTTTTGCCCCTCATTTATGCATTGTCTCGTAATCTTCATCCAGGCTTGTCCTCTAACGCCATTTTTTTTTATTCCAGACAATCGCTTCATCTCCGAGAAGATTTTTCAACAACAAACACAGCGACATTTCGGGTTCCACAATTATATTACATATCTCCAAAGAAAGAAGTGAATCGTTATTTCTAAGTAGCCATTCAAAGTACCCCAAGCTGTCCCCCAATCAGTTAGGGGAGGGAACCTTGGCCTTATAACTCTCAAAGTACGTCTACCCATGACAAATCTGCCTCTCTCCCTTTCTCTCCTTCTCTCTCTCTCTCTCTCTCTATCTCTCTCTCTTCTGTTCATGACGTCACTTCATATACGGGTCAGCTCGTCGCCAACAGAGAGAGAAAGAGAGTAGAGGAAAGTGGAGGCTGCTCATTTTGCCTTTTGCCATATGCAGTAGTCGCCGCGAAGGAAAAAGGCATCATCGATGGCTCGGGTGTTAAAGGCTCGACAGTCTCTAATTATACAGCATCGTTATCCTAAATAAACTCGGAAATGAATATAAATACAACCATTATATTCACAGTAAAATTATCTTGTAGAAAAGTTGTATATTATGTATTTAATTCCATCTACATAGAACTAGACAAACATACATAAACATTTAAACTCTTAAAAGTAGCATTCGCAGGCAACATGAATTCGGATGAGTACATAGAAGACGCTGCCAAGTCTGCTGTAAAGAAGGTAGGCTAGAAAACTTCTCACATCTGCCAGTATCCTATATATCTATAAAGCCGTCATCCGCCTGTACATGGAGTATTGTTGCCACGTCTTAGCTTGGACAATGTGCAAAAGTAATTTCTAACCTTATTGGTCTCGTACTGTCTGCTAAGCTCCAGCCTCTGTCGCATCGCCGCAGTGTTGCATCGCTGTGCTTGTTTTACAAATACTTCCACGGAATGTACTTCGACGAACTTACTGCATTTGTACTCTCGACGTAAATGCCCCCAAACAGTAGCAAAATCGCACCCCTTCACTGTAGAAGTCACTAGATGCCGGAAGATTTTCTATTGTAATACCTTTTTTCTTCGAACCACTTGCCTTTGGAATTCCCTCCCTGATCCCTGTTTTCTCGACCATACCAACCTGCAAAAATTTAAATGTAATGTAAACAAACATCTTGCTGCCAACTCCCCACCCAGGTTGACCCCTATAAATTTGTCCTTTATCACAGTAGCCCCTTTACGGTTCAGTCGCAATATGCCTTGTTTAGGGTGAATACAAGTAAAGAATATGTAGTGTAAGCTTTTAAAGAGTTTCACAAAAAGCAAAGTTTTTCCTCTTTTTTATAGTAAGTTTCCATTTGTTTCTCACTTTATTTTGTATATTTTCTTGTTTTTTTATTTACTTACCAATTTACTTAGCGACACTTCAGTCGCCGATTTAATCACGACGACCGCTCCAAGTTATGAATTCTTACATTTACATTTATCACGATTTAAAACCGAAGATAATTTCCTTTGTTTCAAACATATTCATTCAAATTTAATTCAAACATTACAAACAAAAACTTATTATATACTAGTGCACCCGTATCGCCATCTTTTATCATTGCTTCTGTTTATTGCATGCTTCAGTACCACGCATGCGCGGGTTTTGTCATTGCTAATCCATGTAATAATATGCTCAGGCATTTCCTGTTAGTGCATACGTTTTTACCTACACACACATTTATTTTAATGAGATCGTCAGATTGCCAAGGATGAAATACAATGCAAAAAGGTAATTGAAAATGTATCTGTGTTGTTAAGGTAAAAATTATGACTATCCACAGAAACAGTCCCGCTGCTAAGAATACAGAAGCATTTCCCTCTTTCGTATTCTTAGTGACAGTGGTGGTATCCTAACACTAATCTATCTCCTCCGAGATCATGAGAGCTAAGACGTTAGAATTTGAGTTTGAAATATAACTTGTGTTCCGGGGTTTGAGTCTGGCGACCGGTGTTAATAATTATTTTTTACATTGACGATTCACGTAAAGATGAAACGTATACGTATGTAGACAAAAACAAATATTTATAATTAATTATTTGTCGCTCCAAAATCTAGGCTGGGCTCTGTAGTGAGTAGTATTAATACATCAGTCATTGTGCCTTCAATGCAATGTTCCTTTAAATAGTCGAGCACTTTACCACAGCTGCCGTTAAATATGATTAATCTCTCGCTGATTTACCGAGTTGTATACAACGGCCGTGGGGTCTAAGACGTTTTAATTTTTGCTTAAAATATAACTCGTGTTTCGGGGTTAGAGTCCAGTCACCGGTCTGAATAATTCTTCTCTACACTGACGATTCCCGTAAGGATGAAACAAATATTTACAATTAGTTATTTGTCACCCCAAATCTAGGCCGGGCTCTGTAGTGAGTAGTATTAACACAGCAGTCATCGTGGATTCAATGCAATGTTTTTTTCAATAGTCGAACACTTTACGGCAGCTACCTTTAAATACAATTAATCTCTCGCTGATTTACCGAGTTGTTGACAACGGCCGTGTGGGCTAAAACGTTGGAATTTATTTGAGTTTGAAATATAATTTGTTTTCCAGAGTTCGAGTCCGACGACCCGTGTGAATAATTCTTCTCTACACTGACGATTCCCGCAAGGAGGAAACGTGTACGTATGTAGATAAATATATATATATATATATGTATATGTATATATATGTGTGTGTGTGTATGTGTGTGTGTGTGGGTGTGTGTGTATGTATCTCACGGGAGGCGCGTCAGCACTCTATCCCTTAATAGACCTCACGAATGGCTTATGCTGGAAATCTCATTTCTTTGATCAATCATAACTCAAAAACCAATAAACCAAATTAGTTAAAACTTTGCACAAAATTTTTATTTGATAGGTTCTATAAGTGTGTAGAATTTCAGCATCATTAGTCAAGGCAACCCAGAGATCCAGAAAGTTCAATCATGAAATAATGTTATCTGTGTGTACGTACGTACGTACGTAAGTACTACGTACGTATGTGCCACCCTGTATTTCATCAACTATTTGATGGATTAAGCTGATTTTTTGGTAGAAATAGAGGTTATAGGGTATAGTTGATGGCATTTTAATTTCAGTTTACCATATACCTTAGTTTTGCAGAAAATTCCAGAAACCTTTAAAATGACCATTGTCATTGCATAGCCTTTACAAAAGTAGTGACATTCCATGAAAAATGCCCGTATACTGAAATCATATGCCCTTAATAGGGTTAAGATAAAAATTCATATACACTAAATGTACAAAAGCAAGGAAATTACCAAATTTTTACACTTTTATTGTCATTAAGGGTATGATTACATATCAACCAAACCATTTCATTATCACATAACTACAGTATAAATATCTATGCATGAGTGGATGAAGTATGTGAGATGCGCTGAAGAAACATTCCTACCGGTAAAATACATAGCCCTGTTGTGCTCGCATACCCTTAATGACAATAAAAGTGTAAAAATTTGGGAATTTTCTTGCTTTTGTACATTTTGTGTATATGAATTTTCATCTTAACCCTATTAAGGGCATATGATTTCAGTATACTGGCATTTTTCATGGAATATATATATATATATATATATATATATATATATATATATATATATATATTCGAATTCCTGTAATCATTGAAACGAAAATGTTTTTTATATTAAAAAAGAAAGTAAAGAATATATGCAGCGATGTTCTATACCAGAAACATGTTGCTATATCTGTAATGATACGGATTTAAAAAATCTTACTAAAACTCTTTTAATAAAACGTTTCCTGAAACTCGAAACAAAAAAACATTTTCAAAAGTTTTTATTTTAACAATAAAAAGCCCTTAAACTGTTAGTTACTTGTTTACATTTTATTCTCGTCTCCTGGACATACAGTCCTTTTCTCTTTACAGCGGTCTACAGATGTGGTTTGAGTGTTTCTTTTAACGGGAGATTCATGTGTGGCTGGGCGTTTGTTTATGCGTGTGTGCGTGTATCAACGTGGGTAATCGATTATACGATGCTCCAAACTCCATTCAAACGTTTTTTTACTCTTTTTCAACGGTGAGTGCGTGTGTACGTGAGGCTTTTAACGTATGCGTGTATGTGACGTGCTTCTTTGTCTCTATATTTGCGTGTGCGCCGTGGATTTTTTTAAACTCAATTTCTTTCCGCATTTTACAAACATATCCAATGTTCACTTCATTACGATTCAAACAACAATTACCTCATTTTTTCTTCGTTTCCTCTTTGTCTATTCTTCATTGCCGTTGTTGTCTTCGTCGTCTAGTGTTGTGCCGTGGGTGTTCTACCTTCTTGGTTGTATCTCTTCTTGGTTTGCAATCGTCTAATGTGGTGTATCTGTGGACAAACTTGTTCTTACGACAAAAAGGAGAGTCAAAACAGATGTTTAGATGATTCTGAAATGCTTTTATTGATCTTTTCCATCTTAACAAAGTCGAGAGGAGAGAGGTCCGTGTTATCTTATCTTCTTAATATCTACTTATTATGCTACGATACCGACTTTATTTAAAGTTCCAGATCATATTTCGACACGTTCACTCGTTACGACGATCCATGGTAGACTGGCCTGATTCTCGTCCGAACAACAACAAGTGACGTCACAGTCCCTCTGTTTCGAACAACCAATCACGTAACTGTATTTTTACTTTGCTGGCCCCAGATTTTTCATCTCGGCCGAATCCTGTGTATACGTTATTAAATTGAGAATGAATCATTCAACAAAATCCCGGGTCATACTAACCTGCACTTACTTTCTCAAACTGGCCCAGTCAACAATTCATACTAGCTAACGTACGCCTTCTCAGAAATATAGGGCCCCTCTTAATGTAACATCTCTAATCTTTGACCAAGCAAAGGGTTCAAACTTGGTCCGACTAAAAACTGACATAAAAAGTTTAAATGCGTTTAATTTTTCAGTGTTAATAATGTCGGAATTATGTCTGTTAACTCCAATTATGAAACACAAACTATAATTACCAAACAACAAGAAAAGTATGTGTTATCCCTCTGCGTCACAACTATAATTTAAATAATGTAAACAAAGAGCCTAATTTTTCGTTGGTTTTATGCAAATTAAAATATTCGCAGATATTCCTATTCAATATTTCAAATACTTGAAAGGAAACTTTGACGGGTATTCAAAATGTGTTTGTCGGCCTTTTGGCCGGGATCAAAGTGTAGTATTTCTTCCGATGGATACTGCACCCCATTGACTGGTATTGTCTTGGCCTTCGGGGCTTGATTTACGCCTGTCTATAGGTTTGTACTGTGCAGTTCTAGGAGGTCCACCCTCCCAGCCTTTGGAGGAGTAAGTTTATTGCCTACTGCCTAAGGCGCCCCTACCGGGAAATGCTGACGGGGCTGCCCAGGCATTTTTGTAGGCAAGACTGCTCACCTTCTCGGGCGCTGGCTTTTCAAATCCCACTTTCCCGACCTTGTGTCACATCTTATCTTGTGGGAGGAAGATAAATAACTCAAAATGTTCCCTGTGTTAAGTGGTAATTTAGGTCGGACATTTATTTCATAGATAAGCAATACAATATGCGTGTATCTGGTTTTCGTCCCATAAAATAAATTAAGTTTTTTATATTCATTTATAGAAGACATAAATGCAGGGTGGTCGCTAGAAAAGCGGGAAATTTGAGGTTGTAAATTTGATTGCGTCTGGCGAATTCACTTCTTCGATTTGCACGGACAACATTTTAGGCATATATGAGTGTATTATAATATTAGTCTTTGAAAAACTTCATAAAAGTTATTCTTTGTAAAAAAGAATTACCGTTTGATAAATTTCATGCTTTTCTAGCGACCATTTTTAAAATTAACATAAAAAGAAGGAAACTAAGGAGAACACAGAGTTTTATTAATTGTTACCTTAATTTATTCATTCAAATAATATAATTGTCAAAATGGAGAAAAAAAGTAGAAATTAATTTGCCGGCGTTGGCCTTAGTTTTAGTTTCGAAAACCTATTATGTGTAATGTTCTCCTAAAAATTGATAACTTAAAATTTAGAAATCAATCAACACTTGAAAAAAAGCAATTAACAAATGAATAGAGCGAAAAAAAAGTTACTTGTGTTTAACTAATAGTATACGATGTATCGTGTACAATTTCGGCATTAAATAATCTAGAAACGGTAAATTTGTTGTAAAACAAACAAAATACACAAAATGAAGCCTCAGCACCATTATGTTAAATGGCGCGGTTGAAGTGATGGGGGTCGCTTACATGATGAACTGCACTGGTACTTGTGTTATAAACGTAACCATTGTCGCTGAAACAATCATCCCAAACACATGAAAAAATGTAATTGGTCGAACGTAGTCGAGGGCAACCCAAAGGTTCCCTTTGTATTGTCGACAACATCAAGATGCAGGGGAGGGTTGCCAAAACCTTTTACTTGGTTACTCTATTTACCCTTGATCTCCAGATTATAATGATGAGATTTTAACAAGATGACATAAAGAATCAATTTTAAGTCTTTGGTATAACTCGAGCGGGATTGAACTCCGATCTCCCGGCCAATTAGCCAACACTCTTACCATTATGCCAAATATCATAGTCCCAACCAACGTCATATGTACTGCAGCTTAAGTCTATTTTTTTCAAAATTGTTTTGCGAAGTCACATTTTTCCTTTTCTATTTTCAACGCATCACACTGAATGTGATCACTTGACAGCTGGACCCATTTTCTTATTTCGTTCATTGTACTCTGCGGCCTGTGCTTTCGTGTCCTGTTTCAAAAGTCAGCTCATATTCTTTCATTTTTCCTTTGCACCAGTGCCAGTCTTGCACAAGGTAATCGAATCTGGACCCTCTCTTTGTCTCATGTATTACATAACTAGCAGGACTTACCGGCGTTGCCCGTGGAGATTAAGTAACAATTGATTTCATACTTTTGTCACACGCGGGGTAAATCTTACTGTAAAGATTGGAACAATTAATCGATACAACACTTAAAAAACACATACACGAGTTGAATCTTACTTAAAAAACATATACATGAATTAAATCTTACTTAAAAATCACATACACAAGTTAAATGTTACTTTAAAAAAACATACACGAGTTAAATCTTATTTAAAAAACACATACACGAGTTAAATCTTACTTAAAAACACATACACGAGTTAAATCTTATTTTAAAAACACATACACGCGTTAAATCTTACTTAAAAAACACATACACGAGTTAAATCTTACTTAAAAAACACATACACGAGCTAAATCTTATTTAAAAAAACGCATACACGAGCTAAATCTTACTTAAAAAACACATACACGAGTTAAATCTTATTTAAAAAAGACATACATGAGTTAAATCTTACTTAAAAAACACATACACGATTTAAATCTTACTTAAAAAAGACATACACGAGTTAAATATTACTTAAAAACACATACACGAGTTAAATTTTACTTTAAAAACACATATACGAGTTAAATCTTTGTTAACTACTCGAGTGAATGCTACAAAAAATACTCGAGAAACTTTTACTTAATATAATTACTTATAATAAACATCTCTGCTCTCTCTTTCTCTCTCGTCTGAATCTTTAAATAAAGAATCTGTGTATCACGTAAATGTATTTATATTTTAGTTACAAACATATTAAAAACTAGGGAATCATTTTTGTGTCTATTATAAGTATTAAAAACATGTCTTTTGTGTTTATCAGTTACTGGGATTAAGCTTCCTCTTCTTTGCTCATAAAAATTAGATTTGCATACGTGATTATTCTTTCCGTTCTATATTATTATCAGTTATTAGCCAGATTAAGACTAAGCTTCCAATTGTTTGCTCATAAAATAAATTTTCATATGTGATTATTGAATTGAACCGGACACGCATACGCTCACTTTTATTATGTAGACTCGACAATAAATGCTCTCTATCGGTTGCATTTTTGCTAGGCTATCGCGTCACCCTTTTCTATCTTGCTGTCTATGAGAGAGTGTTCCTATTTACTTGTCTAGAATTATATATAATTGTGAAAAAAACTACATGTAATAATAGTTAAAGCTAAATAAATTGTTTTGAACTATTAAAATCATTTCCAACACTAGTGATAATGTTTACTCATTTATTTATTTATTATTATTGTTTATGTTTGAATTCATGTTTTGAAACATAACTTAAATCATAAATCTATGATGTTATGCGAAAGCTACAATCATTTAGTTGAGGTAATGTTTTAAGATATGTTTATAAGAAAGTGCGAATACCTCAGTTGGTAGAACGGTCGCATGTTTTTGCTAGGCTGGGAGGATGATATCATGATGAACAAACTGACCATTAAAGGATGGGGTTAATGACTGATAGGATGATATGATGACAACAGAATAGATAGTACATTACCCGACCCCGAAAATAGAAGAAGGTAATCCTGGGAGGTTTGTATCGTAAGGAACGAACATATGCTATAGCATCCCCCCAAGAGTAGGTAATGCCAGAGGAATGTATAATGACGAATGAAGATATATTACACTACCTCTCAAAGGAGGAGGTAAAGCCTGCAAGGACCCCCTCCAAAACAATAAGGTAGTAATGCCAAGTCAGATGGTATCCTGATAGAACAGATACTACAATGCCCACTCCAAAATAGAGGATGTAATAATGCCTGCGAGTATGGTATTATGGCAACAAAAAAGATAATACACTATCTCCTTACCCTCACCCCGAGCAAGGGTACCCGGCGTTGCTCGGGTCCCCTCTCTGCAGGCAAAAGTGTAACAATTTCTCTCTTCCCCGTTTGTCCGAGGAAATCCCCGCCCTCTCACCACCTCTCCCACCCTCCTTAACCTCCTACCGTCACCCCGCCCCCTCTCTCTCTACGTTGCCCGGGGCAAAAGTAAGTAATAACTCTGTCCTCCTCCCCTTCGATGTATATTTAGGACATCGTAAAAAAATCTCATTCTAATACGCCGTAAGAGTCTACTTTTGGGGGAAAGTTACATGTAAACAGCGGGAAGTTTTGACGACAGCTAACAGAACAAAAAGGGATCGAAAAAACAAATAAGCAACAAATAAATGTTACGAAATGCAAAATGAGTTACTCTTCAACTAATCTGGATAAGTTTATTTGTGTTTAAACTTTTTTTAAAGGATATTTGTTGTTCAAAAGAACGAAAAAAAATGGCTGAAATTACACTAAACAGCTTTAAGAAATATCCCCAAGGAAAAAAAAAAATTTTAATTTATTTTATATTTAGAGGGGGAACTACTTTCTTATATAATTTTAACGTAAATTGAGCACCCATTTCTTTGCCAGTTAGCGGTGAATGGCCGGAAATTGGTGGGGAGTATTTTTCATATCTAATTTTGTTTTGTTTTAAATTTCAAGGGAATGGGGGCGTTCTTATAATCCAATTTTTGTGTTTTTAAATATTTATAAATGCTTTTTATTGCATTTTTTCATGTGAAATTAGAGAACCCGTGTAGAAACAAATATTCAAGAAATAACTGTTGAAATTACGTTCAGTGTGTTTCGAAGAGGGTGCTCAATTTATGTTAAAATTATATCGGAAAGTGTTTCCCCCCTCTAAAAGAATATTTTTTTAGAAAAACTGAAATAGTAAGATTATTGTTAATAGAATAGAATATTAATTTGTTTTCCTGCTCACTTGAATGCAAATGGCAGACTGATGCTGAAGTTACAGTTTTTTCACGTCTTTAAAATGAAAATGCTCTTGTTGTCATTCACGTTTTTTTACGAAAAGAAGATGGATTTTTTAATAATTGTAACTATATGTATATAGTATACATAATTAAAAATTATACATAATTTTAAAAAAAAGGAAAAAATGAGTTTTTACAGTACATAGCCTCGTTTACGATTATTTTGAATAAGTACGTTCGTTGTCGTTAAGTATGTTAATTAGAATGACTTTCATTATCTTTGGGAGTTTACCTCAGTCTGTAGAGACATCAAGATTGACTGAAGACATCAAGGTTGGGGGTTCGAATAACAGTCTCGGCGTCAGATTGTTTATTGTTTATTTGTTTATTTATTGTTTAATCTAAAAGAAGTAGTTAAGAGTGTCCTCAATGTAATTCTTACGTTTACAAAAACGATAGACCGGCAGAAATCCTGACAGAGAATGTGCCTCTTTATATTATAAGTAGATGTAAGCATACGCATAGGGAAGAGCAAAAGTTTGGAGCCAACTTTTCAGGAATCAAATATTTCTCCACTGATTGTACGGATCGATATTCACAAGTTGGTTTACATCGTCACCTTATTGACTTACGTTTATGTCAAGATCTTAAATATTTAGCAGGCCCCTAGTGTCCAAAGGGACATTAAATATGACAGAAGAAGAATAGGTAAGAATCTTTTATTTCATTTTCCTTTCTCCTCTGATGTCGTTAATCTCCGTTTCTGTGTTTCCCAGTCGCCAAAATTGCGCGCATTTTTCTCACACGCGGCGGTTTTTATGCAAAGAACTCTCATTGCATGTTGATGTCTCCGGTGGGATTTTCCTAAATACAATGGCGGCATAAGATTATAAGGTGCCTTATTTTAGACAAATAAAAAAAGGAGAGTTTCTGAAAAAAATAAATATGTGCAGTCAAATTTGTCTAGGTATTTGTTCTTTCGTTTGGAGCTTAGAGGTGCAGATTTGAGTGACAAGAGGAGTCATGCGGTTCGAGCGATTTCAATTCAGAACAGCATGAGAAAAGTTGAGGATTTCGTCATTGTCGTGTAATCATATTTTTCAGGATATCAAGTTTGAATTGTGGACTTGTAAAAGCCTCAAACATGTATTATAGAAAGCTAGCGTAGATACCAAAAGTGAGGAGAGATTGTCAAAAAACCTACCCGAATTTTCTGCAATTATAAAAGAACTTAATTAATGTTGATTTAAAGGGAGAAGTCTTAAGATCCGGTCAGTCGGATTAGAACGAAAGTAAAGAAACTGAAGAAAAAAATGAATATAAAACAATAAATGTGACTCATTCAGTCCTAACAATGACCTCCGCGAGTTGGAAGTTCAGATCCATTAATATGTTGTCTTTTTTGTAGCGTAGCCTCTACTAATAAGAAGTATGTAGTGGGGCACGATCCTGAAAAGGTATGTAGCGTCGCATACGTTCTTGTACGAGTAATTTGAAAGCTCTCCAACCGTTTTTTTTTATCCGCTACTGGAAATTGTTGTCCGTTGCTGTGTTTTTCTGTCCCACTATGCTTTCTGCATAAGTCGCAGTTAATATAGACAGGCACCATGTAGAAGAAGAACACGATTGATTGTAAAAACAAAAAGGTTTTCTTTTTGCTTTATTTATATGAATACACAGACACAGGATTCGATTGTGCTCAATAATATTTGAAGTCTTTGTGCATATTATCGTAGTCCGCAACTGACTGATGTTTGTATATGCCTGACTTTAGCGTAATTTGCCTTTGCGACAAGTTCAGTCCACTTCGAATTCTATTTCCTTTATCCTCTTTTCTATGTTATCTGTCTGTCTGTCAAGTTAATTATATTGTTCACGTCACAATTACGTCAAACACATTATTCATTTTGATTTTGATTCGATATTTTTGCGATAATCAATTGTTCATATCCGACCTGAAAACCTATATTGTTTTCCATTGTTCGTTGACTTGACATCATAAACAAAATCCTAACTTAACATTGTATTTTAAAAATTCCTAAACAAATTGTCTTTTACTAATTCTTTTAACTTTTTGTTTTTACATCGTTTCAAGGCCTTGTCAGTGATTTATGTTAAATTATCGTCTATCTTGTTACAATTTGAAAAATAAAATTTAATCCGAACCAAAAAATGTGTTGCACAAGGCAATGAACGTTCACTTCTTTTTGGCATGGCCTCGAACCGAACATGATTATATCCGGCATTGAAAATTGCTTTCTATTTAAAATAAAATAAATTCTTATTTTGTTTATTTATTTATTTATTTATTTATTTTATTTCATTCTTATTTATTCTTTATTATTTTATTTCTCAATATTACCTTTCTTATTTACCTCATCTAGTTTTATTTTATTGTATTGTATTCTAACATTATTATTATCAGTATTTTCTCATTATTATTTTTTAATGTAACTATCGTTTATATGTTTTTAGTCTTTATTTATTTATGTATTTTTCTCTTTTGTATTTTTCTCTTATGTAATTTCTTCCTCTCGATGCAGCCTATATGGTTAATGCATTGAATGTTTTAAATGTTTCATTTGTTATTCAATTGTCTGTCTTTTTGCTATTTCTTAAGTCATTTAACTGGTGTTGTCTTTTAGTACTGAAATCTGATCTTTTTGTTCTCGGTCATCATAATCGGAATTGTTATAAAAGGGGCTGACGGAGTGACGTTTTGGAATCATCAAAAATAATGAAAAGTAAAATATTTCCAAAAACGTTTTGGAAACAATTGTACGCCTAATAATAGTTGGTTTTGAATTCTTGGAACAATGTTCAAATTTTATTGATCTCAACTAACTTTATATATATATATATATATATATATATATATATATATATATATATATATATATATATATATATATATATATATATATATATATATATTGTATTAGTTTCTGTAGATGTAAATCCGTTGAAACTCAAGTGTTTATAAAAAGTGCTCAATAACAAGCAGAGCTGTTCTTAAGTATAAATTTTTATTTATACAAACATTATCGGTTACATATGTGCATACATGTTTCGGTTGTATTCTTCACAGAGAGTGAACCTCTTCAGACCAAAGAAGACAGAGAAGTGAGATGGATTTGAAAATATTTCCCATTAAATAAATTTTTGGGGGTGATAGGCTATTGTTTATAAATTAGTATCGGATTACATACTTTACTTGTTAACACTTTCAATTATCTTTTTTATTCTTTTTTATTACCTACCTTCTTATTCTTTCCTTTTTCTATTGTTTTAATACCTACTTAGCCTGGATTCCATTCTTCTCTATTTAATACTTCAAAGTTTTAATCTATTTACAAACCTATTCAAGCAGAAATATCTTATCTTTATATAAAATACACACGTGTGCACAAATTAATAGATACACAAGTACATATATAAATAAACACAAATATCAATACACGAATATACACATATATACACATATATTCATTTTTAAGCATAAATATCTGTTTAATATATAAAATACACACGTGTGCATAAATGAATAGATAACCAAGTAAATAAATAAACACATATATACATATATATACGCATATATCCATACACAGATATACACATATATACACATATATACATTTTCAAGCATAAATAGCTGATCTTAATATATATTATATATATATAACAAATATTTATTATTATATATAAATACATGTAGATAAAAACAAATATTTAAAATTATATATATATGCATATAATTATAAATATTTGTTATATATATATATATATATATATATATATATATATATATATATAGGCAGACAACCTTAAGCATGCGAATGCACCAAACTTTTAAAAGGTTTTAGCTTCTCAAAAAATAAATACAGTTGTAAAACCTTCCTAAAATAATAGAAATTAAATAAAATACAGTTGATTCACTTGAAGAAAAGTATTGAACCCATTCTTAACACTGATGGGGATGGGGTTAATTGACCCTTACCTTAAGCCAGGGGGGAAATGAAAAGGTTGTTTCATTCAATGTCAGTACTAATTGACTGTTCGTCGACGGCTCGACCATCATAATCGGAAACAATCGGAAACATTCGTATCGATCTTGGTCGTGTTCTGTAGAAGTACGAAAAAAATTACAACAGCTACAGCCGCTATTAAAGTTACAAATTTCCTATATATGCTTCACAACTTTCCTATATATGCTTCACAACTTTCCTATATATGCTTCACAACTTTCCTATATATGATTCACAACTTTCCTATATATGCTTCACAACTTTCCTATATATGCTTCACAACTTACCTATATATGCTTCACAACTTTGCTATATATGCTTCACAACTTTCCTATATATGCTTCACAAATTTCCTATATATGCTTCACAACTTTCCTATATATGCTTCACAACTTTCCCATATAAGCACCGAATCAGTTAGCCAATGAAACTGCGAGAAGATGAGCAGACGATTTCAAACTGATTGAAATGAATAAGCAGACGACATCTAAACTGTTAAACTTATTAAAACGCGATTTCAACTGATCGAAACGCGCAAATACTGCAATGAATTTTAACGAGATTTCAATGGCTTTTGCGTCTCCTGAAGGAATGATAAAATTTTGTCAGGATGCAAAACTGTTCGCAGAGGAAAAAAATGTCTAAAGTGTAGGAGAAAAAAAACCCTCACCCCCAACCCCAACCCCAACCCTAACCCTAACCCAAACGGTACTTTTATAGATTAAGACCTACGTTAACCCTAACTCTAAATCCTAATCTTCACTTTGACCCTGACCCTAATCCTAACAACAGAGTCAAAGTTAGCGCGGGTCATAGTCTAACCCTAAACCCTAACCCTAAACCCTAACCCTAAACCCTTACCCTAACGAAAGCAATAATAATAAAAAAAAAATTAAATATTAACTCTAACCCTAAACCTTAACGACGCCATTCCAAAAAAATATATAATTTTCAGTAAAAAAAAGGAACACTTACATGATTCACTTTTTAATTTAAACACTTCTAATTTGAATCACTGGTATTTCTTCGTTAAAAAAATATTTCTTTCATACAATTTGACAAAATGTATTTGTTTTTGTGTTTTGCTTTAATTTTTTGTTTATTTTTTATTCTTCGCTTGTAAATCCAGCCCTTGTTTGTGACTTTTTTGGACGCATGTAAATCAACGGACTTGTTATTCGGCACTGTCCGGCGTTTTACGTAAACATCTGGAAAGTACCGACGCACTTTTAGCGAAGCACTTTTAGAATGGTTCCTAATGTAAAAAAGCACTGATTCTTTCACTTTTTAATTGTTAATCATCGTCAAGAAATTGCGTATATTCTATTTTTATATCGTTGTCTAAATCTACTAAATTTAATTGCACTATTCAGTTTATATAATTTCGCCGATAAAGCATAAAGAAAGGCAAGTCAATGAAGTGATACAGAGATTGTATACGCAAGGATAACTTTGAATATACAGCGACTACTATGACCGAACATAACTTTTTGTTGTGAACTCTCAAAGTTCTACACAAGTATTTGTCCAACTTTCATTGAAAACACAAACATATGTGCAGTAGATGCAATGGTAGATTTCAAAGAGCATCGACGGACACTGACTAATTTATATTATTAGTTCCGTGATAGTCTCAAACAAACAGTCAAAATTAAACATTCAGATATAGCTGCTACACCCAATGTTTCTTTACAAAAAAAACTTCATTTCATTCAATGGCTAGCCTACTATAATGCACTTCCGGCTGTGTACAGGATATTTGATAGCCTGTTGACATACTTTACTGAAGTATTTCAGGATTTCAGCAAATGCTCAAATTTAAATGACTTAAAAATATATTGCAACAGCGACATTCATCAGCATTACTGTTCTCGTGATAGATATCATGGCAATACAATATTATTCTCAGTTCCTGTCGAACTATTTGATTACTAGTTTATCATTGTTCATTGTCTGTTGACTGAAATCATAGTTTTCCTCCGTGTTTTATTCTAAACTATCTTATTACACTAGGATTCTTTGAGAAGGCTTAAATTAAGCAAGCCAAATATTTAACAATGCTTTTCTGTTCTAGAATCCAAGTAAATAACGATAATTAGATATCTTAATCAAGAAATAATAACTTGCTTTACGATTTCTTTGTTTTTATTTGCAAAACAGTAAATTTGTAAATGTTTAGATAACAATAATAATTCTGTTATAGCATTACACATATGATTTTGATAAAAGAATGTATATCTATCAGTGTAACACGTCACTCAATAAATCCCGGGCCTGACATATAGATGGCCCCACTAATAAAAAATCCATATGATTTGAATAATGTACTAACCTTTAATATGTACGGCATAATCACGTTGATATACCGGTTCCCGTTAGATCACCGAAGTTATCTATGAAACTCATTAAAGTAAAATTAGATATTGCTATCAATGATCTAAAAACAATCAATGAAGTCACATCTCTCAACCTTACAGTGTTAGCCAGAGATAACCAGAGTAATATGCACAAGGGTGATCATCATATTATAAAAAAAAACATATTTAATCTGAAAAAAATGTGCATCCCATTTTTTAATATCTTAATAAATAAATTGCACTCCATATTTCTAAACACCATTCGGTCGTGTGCATTTGGTGGCGGGTGAGGAAGAGCTGAAGAGCTGAAGAGTTGAACATTTTGGTATGCCACTATGAACATGACCAAATTATCAAATGGGTTTAGGGTGGAGAGGATCCCGGATGAGTACGCAGCCTTTCCTCAATACTGTTTAGTCTCGGCGAGTGAAATCTGCTTTAAAAAAGGTGTCAAAGCACAGCACTACTCCAGAGACAGTCTGTGAAAACTTTGGACGTTGGTAACAAAATGTCACCTTCCCTAACCTCAGCATCCTGACTTAATTGGCCACCACTCTGGCTGTACGTACAGATGGCTGTGGGTGGGAATTATCTACTTAGAACTTCATTCTCACCCTCTGTGAAATAGACTGTGATCGAAACATCTACAGCAGCTTCTCAGGAGCAACCATAATGTCAAAGTTCTCTTTTGAGGGGGCACTGGACAAATAGAAAGGCGTCAAGCAGAGAAAGTTGTACACTTGAATTACAAATAACCGTTGGTAAATGCTATTAACATTAATCACTTCACAATATACCATATATACCTGCATCATTTAATCTTTCTAAATAATATTTCCACTGTTTTCATTAGGTTCGATTATTGTGCTGAATATTTTATAAGGATAGATCAATTTTCTCATCAATTAAAATCAAATTTGCTTTAATTATTTTCAGACTAAAAAGATCTTATTGGGAGTTTATAGACTGTCGAAGTGAAGAAAATATTTTGTTTATGTTCTAAAATCAGCCCTCTTATTTATTTATTTTGATGCTACAGTCTATATATTGTTTTGGGGCGGATTTGTGCAATGTTTTGTCCACATGCAGTGTTGTCCTTTATCTTATTTAATAATTTATTTCCGTGTTATTTATGTTTTACAGAAAGATATTTTCTTTAAATGTTGTATCCTACAAAGGTTGAGAGCGCCCTTTATCAATTAGTTCTATATTTTTTAACCTATTAAACTTTTAAATGGAAATTTGACTGAATTGTTTTATAAGAGTAAATACATCAAATGTATTAATTTAATTTTCAAGAAAACCTGTTCTGTTATAATTCTCAAAAATTATACTTTATTAAATAAACTGTAATTAAGTGTAAACAATGTTTTTGTTTTAAATTTATTTAAAGATTTTAAAATATTCTGTCCGTTTTCTATTATAGTCTTTTTTCATTCATTTGAAAAAATAATTTTTAATTGAAATTGGATTAATTATAAATAGTGATTTGGTTTTAAATGTATGGATTTAAAAATAAGAATCTTTTGTTCTATTAATTTAAGCGATTCTGGATGATTAAAGTTGTATGGAAGAATTGTGATAATTCTATTTTTGTAGCTCTGCAGTTCAACACTACAATTTATTATAAAATAATAACTCAGGTCTTTTATAGGCGACCCTATTTCAAAATGAAGAGTTTAAAAAATTTAATAAAACGTCATAAATAGAATTAGTTTTATTTATTTAAAGGATATTACGTCAACATTTTACGATGAGAAAGATTATTATTATTTTTAAAAGAATTTAGTTGTTCTATTAAATATATAAATTATTACGTTAACACGTTAATTTTATCGATTCAGAACTGTATTTCTCGAGTATTCTTCGTATGTAGCCAGAAAAAAATATCAATGACAATTTTTCGGAAACTGTTATTGTTTTTTTCTCGGTACATACGAAGGATGCTCTAGAAATAAACTTATAAAGAGAGACGGGGTTTGAACAACTTTTATGTTATATTATACTACTGAATACAAACATCGTCTTTAAAGAGTATGTATAATCTTTAGTTAGAATATGATTTGAAAATAATTTAAATCATTTAAAATACATATATAGAGATAAAGATATGTGTGGAGAGGAAGGTGGTGTGTGTGCGTGTGTGATTGATTTTTTTTCATATAAGTCAATGGGTCGATCTGGTCGTTAAATTTAACAACCCAACCCACGATGGCGATATATAAATATTTGGAAAAAGATGGTTTAAAAGTTGCATGACGGGAAATAGTTTGGAATTTTTTTATGTAAAAAATTGGACATTTTTAAACACAGCATTACAATTCTGTTAAGGAATAAAAGATTTATTTGATTCCCCATTTTCCTTTATTGGCCCATGTCGTGCTTGCAAGTCATAAATTTATATGTTTATTAAAAAAGAAAATACAGAAGCGAGCATTTTGCAACATAACGAAATATGCCTCGAGAAATCCATGTTTATTTGTTGCTTATTATTTTAAGGAAAGACATTTCCATCCACCATTATTCCACCAAATGTTTGATTCTTGCACATCAAAAGGAACCCATAACGAGGCTCACAACTAAAATGCAAAAACGGATCACCTTCTTCAGATGCGCCCGTTTAATTAATGCGTTTAACGATGAACATGCTATTTCAAACTTAAACAGAAAAGACCAATAAGCACAATATTAAAAATCTAAACTTGACAGAGCTACTGAAATGCTATTTCAAACTTAAGCGTGACAGACCAAGAAAAAGCTATTTAGTGAAGTCTAAACTAAGTTGCGTCAATATAATCTACGCGGTTAGTTATAATTTTAAACTTACGTGTGACCAACCGACGATAGACAAGCAGATCCGCTGATAGAGTTGCGTGCACACATCGAAAAATGCTTAGTTCAAACGTAACCGTGACAGATCGACCGATAGAGATATTGCTATATATCGTCGACACATCTAAAATAAGCTGTGTTCATTTAATCTACGCGGTTTACGACAAAAATGATATTTTAACTCAAGCGTAATTGACCAACCGACGACACAGACAAGCAGATCCGCTAATAGAGCTGCGTGGACATATTTAACTTAACCGTGACAGATATACGACCAGGTAGATCCTCTTGGACGACTCTTGGGCAAGTCATCTAAGAGGGATATGTGGACCAATCTAAAACTGAAATTTGACATTTAAACGCGACAGACAAATCGACAGACAGAGCCCCTTATAGAGACGCATCAAAAAATCGTATTTCGAACTTAAACGTGACAGACCTCTTGACACATAGACCCTTTTATAATAAAATAACATACGTCCATTGAATCTGAGTGTTTAAAAATAAAAATGTTATTTCAAACATAAGCGTGATAGTAAGTTCAACCGACGTATGTGGGGAGCTTCTTGTCGATATTTACGGACGCATCTATAAATGTTATTTCAAACTTAAGTGTCACAGACGGACTGGCGGAAAAACTTCCGTTGCACAACTAATATAAGATACGTCCATCTAATCTATGCACTAAGCGATAAAAATGCTATTTAAACTGAAGTGTGACGAATCGAACAACTGACGGAGAAAACCTCATATAACGTATCTGATTTAAAAAAAAGAAAGAAAACCTATTAAGTCAGACGTAAAAGACCTCAAAACGTAAGCCTCGTTTTCATTTCACAGAAGCAAATATTCGCCAAGATTTATGCCAAGTGTTTGCCATTTCTCAAAGCTCATTACATGGGCTTAAGAAATGTAACACCAACCAATGATCGTTGTCCGGCCTTTGCGGATAATATAAAGGCTTTATATGTGTGTTAAACGTAAGAGCATTTTTTTCTTTCGCCAACGTCGATATTAATTTTAAGACATCAATGAGAAGCGTTGTCTGATTTGCAAGTTATTGGAAATCGGGAAAAGGCCGACCACGCAAAAAAGAAAACGGAAAATAATTTAACATCCTACAGAACGTAAAACCAACGTTCGTTATGTGATATAGTGCTCCTGTATCAAAATCGAAATCTTTATATTTTATAGAAGACTTCTATCTTTCTATCTAATAAATACAATACGATATCTGTATAAATATTTACACTAGAGAAAAATGTGACTCACTGGGTCACCCATTGAGCTCGAGTTATATTATTTGGATCAGGAAAAATTGAGTTTTAAAAGCCAGTTAAATATAAAATACTAAAAAGATAAAATCTAAATTAGTCTCTTTCTGGTCACTATATGTCCCCTGTCTGTCTGTCTCTCTCTCTCTCTCTCTCTCTCTCTTTCTCTCTCTCTCTCTCTTTCTCTTATACACACACAGCCACACACCCTCTCTCGCTCTTTCTCTCTTTCTCTCTCGCTCGCGCTTTCTCTTTTTCTATCTACAGCTGCGGGCTAAATAGTATTACTAATCTGGTGATATTCTCTTTTGTTTATAATGGACTGTTCCAGTATTTTTATTATTTCCTTTCTTTATTTTCTTCGATTGTTAATAATTAAAGAGAATGAGATGGTGTGAGTAAACGAAAGTGATAGATTCGGCATAAAATAAGAACGAGGGGGCGGCAAACAATATACAGTGAGAGAGGGTGAGGGTGATAGATCGAAATTTAGTAAGAGATAAGTCATTTTGTAATTTAATTACAAACTGCGGCGAATTAGACCAAGTAAAATGGAATTTCTTTCAAATATAACTCAATCCCAAAATTAAGGAATATTATAACATGTACTCTACAGTGTACTCTGCTACGAGGACTAGCTCATTCATATATAAAATTTAAGGAAATTAATTTAGCAAAAAATAACATAGTGCAACAAGCCATGTAAAGAGACACGTAGATACCATTTACATCCACATACAGTTTGAATGTTTGTCTAAGGCCGCTTTAAACCTGGATATGGTAGTCATTATCACGACCTCCTCTGTCATCGTTGTTCCATGGAGCAAAAACACGGATAGAGAACGATGCCTTTCTTCTACTGAGCCGAAAACGAAAGTGGTACATCTTTTGCGGGTGTCTGCGGAGACGGCCACTTGGCTTGCCGTGAAAAACTCCTCGAAAGCCAGATTTACATTTCTGTTGATAATATCGTATGCCAGAATCAAGTCTCCTCACATCGCCTGCGACTCAAGTAAGAATAGATTTAGTCTTTTGAGTCGCTCTTTGAAGATAAGCGTGTAGAGTTATGTCACCATCCTGGTTGCAAACCGTTGAACACGCTCCAGGTGTACGATATCCTTTTGTAGATAAGGATTTGTTGATGTAATGGCATACTCAAGAGTGGGCCGTATCAGAGTTATGTATAAGGGGGCGGAAAGTGTCTGCTATTATGTTGAGAAAAGATCTCCGGATTAGGTAGAGAACCTGCCTGGCTTTATTCGCCATTTCGACACGATAGCGTGTTAGCTTAGAGAAGTTGTCTCCAACCGTACCAACGTATCCAGCATTATTGTGTGGTTCTGGTGGAGAGCCGAAAGAAAGATGGCTGCATTAATAAAGGGAAGGGTGAACACTTGACAGTGGTTGAAAGAATTCAAAATGTTTCAAAATATTCTGAATTGTAACATTATAATAGGTATTGGAAAGAATACAGAAGCAATGACTGTAAGAGAGTAATCTCTGAAGCTAAGTAGCTATACTCAAAGGAATCGTGACTATCTAATCTAATATGGTTGGCTCTCATGATTTTTGGAGAATCTACAATATTGCTGTTAATAAAGGCAAGTTTGCTATTCTTTCTCCATTTAATGGTATCCAGGTTATTTGATCTTCTAGGAATAAGATTCATCCATTTGCTTGTCTTTTAGCTGACAACTCTTCTCTTGATGATTCTGTCGCTGTTCTTCCTGATTTCCCTTTGAAAACTGAAAACTTATGACTCTGTCATTATCACTTCGAAGATGGGTGATATGGTTCTTTCTGATCTTCACCAGTGTAAGGCTTCCGGTCTTGATTCAATTCCTGTTGTTGTTCTCAAACGTTGTGCTCTTGAACTTTTTTCTATTCCCTTGACATTATTTAATCTCTGATTCAAGCTGATCCAGAAGTTGACTTGAATTCAGTTGTGGATTGGGATACGAAATTGCTTGTTTTCTTTAATCCTGTTAAGACTCAGTTCGTGTCTTTCAATCGTAGACGTGCCCCCTTTTCTTTCTGAGATTCTCATGGATAGCTCTGCTCTCGAGGAGAAATCGACTCTGAAACTTATTGGTTTTTCTTTTTCATCAAATCTTTCTTGGGGTTCATACATTAGATCCATTGCACTTTCTGCTTCTCGTAAAGTCGGTTCTCTCTATCGCTCCAAACACTTTCTCACACCTGAGGCTATTCTCTATCTCGACAAATCTACTATCAGACCATGTATGGGGTACTGTTTTCAGATTTGGGCTGGTGAGTCTCTGCCCCATTTGAAGGTTCTTGATAAGTTGCAGAAACGAATCTGTAATTTGATTGGCCCTACCCTTTCTTCTTCTTTTCACCCTCTCTCTCACAGACGTGATGTTGCAAGTCTCAGTTTTTCTGGTTCCTTTCTTCCAGCTCGTTTGACTCGTTGGTCTAGTGGTCTCCATCAATTCGCTGTTTTTATACCTCATTGTAATACAGCTTCCTATTGCAGTGGCTTCTTTCCAACGGCACCGAATTCGGAATAAGGGCGTGTGAGCAAGAAAATTCAATATTGCCGTATTTTTTAAATAAGAGAAAATTCAAAGTATTTTTTAACGTAACCCGTGTTAAAAAGTGTGATTATAAATTGAAAACTAATACGTTTAATGAATAGCATGGATTGCCTAAATGTTTCCAAACATTTTTAAAGATAAACAAAACTATGAAAGCGGCAAGAATTCAATATTATAAAAGCATTTGCAAATTGTAGAGGATTTGAGAGAATTTCATTTATTTGGTTGTTCCCGTAGTAGAATAATAAACATTGAACTTGCATATGTGTAACAAAATGTCTTAGGGTATTTTACACCCGTGAAACGCAAGTGTATTTGATAGTGTGTCTATATATAGAGAGAAAGTTTGGGTATCGAACTCGGTGACAATGCGTTATCAGGTTGGAGACACTGTTTGATAGAAAACCATACAAGATTAAGACGTCATTATTCATGAATTCAATAGTTTTCGATTTACTATTTACTTAACGTATTGAATCAAAGATAGTACGGTGTCCAATGTTTATATTATATTTCGAGGTTAAACATCCTTCTAAAAAATCGGAAATTTTCTCTTCTACTCAATGAGCGTTTTCAGCCTATAAACCAGAAACGGAAGTGTTGTGAAATATGTTTTGAGCATTTCCGCATAAAATAATTTATTATTATCAGTATTTTTCATATTTTTATTTTGTTTTATTGGTTGCTTCGTGTGAATGTTTTAGTAATTCATTTATATTTTGCTTGTATATATTTAGTGTTATTTATTATTTGTTTAATTGTAAAATTTTAATACTTTTTTATTTTATTTTTTATTTAAATGTCCGTTTAATTTGTTGCGTGAATTTTGGAATTGATTAGCTTGGATAACGATGCAAGAGCGACAACCAGCCTGTGATGGTGCTGTATTAAATAAAGAGTTACCTCCCTTGGTAGAAAATATTTCGGGTTCTGATATATTGGTTATAATGTTCTTCTTAGTTTGCTAAGAATAATGTAGTTTTATTGGGTCCTTATTAACTTGCCACCCTCTCACGAGGACAGAGTTAGCCACAAGGTCGGTAATTAATATGGGGAAAATCCATCTCCCCAAAAGGGGGATACTTTGGATTGAACAAAAATTTAAATTGCCTCAGCTTAGCAGAATTTTCCTTTCACTGACCGAGGGCAGAATTGGTAAAGTGTAGTATTTTATCTGATACTATACTTTATCTTTTTTACTAGCCAAAAGGCCAATAAGTGTTATTATTTATAGTTTTATTAAGTGTACGCGTTATTGTTGCTTAAATCCTATATCAAATGTTAGATGTTGTAGCTTTATGCAAATATGAATTGTGTGTGATATATGTGTAGCAAACGTTGAGGGTGTGACCACTCCGACGCCCATCACTCTGGATAAGTTTGATGTTTGGTGTATAATAGTGGCTGTTGTATATTATTATATTAACAGAATAATAATTAAGTTCTGGTCTTTTGTTGATTGTGGAATTATATTCAGCTTGTCAAGTGTAATTCTTTGACCCTGAGATTATCCGTATTTTTTTCGGTAGCTCCAATCTTGATTCTGCTGTCTTTCCTTTGATTCTGGTTTATATGATGCGTTTCTAAAATTATGATGCTCTTTTTGTTAGGTGTACTTTAATACGTATGTGTAACGCCCTCTCTTTACTACCGATGGAGAATGCGTTAGATTGTGTGTATTGTATATGGTATACAGTATATGTGCCAAAATTCAAGAATAGTTGTTATTTGTATTTTATAGATTTGGATAAATGTTGTCTAAGCGTTGATCCGGGTGTGCTAGTTGGATGTTTAAACCTTCCCTATGGGATGATTTTATTGTTGAAATATGATAATTTTAAAATAAGCGTTAGAAAAGATGTCTCGCGATAGTTTTCTGGAGGTCTTAAGGTGTTCGCCGTATATCCATTTCGCTCAAGTGCTTGCTGGAAACATTTGTTGGGGCGATTTTGTCTTCCTATTCACTGCATTTGTTATGGCTACGGGATATTTCAGTCATAGCTATTCCTATTTTTGCTTTGGTGGGAAGGGCTGAATAGTCATTTATAAAGATATCTCTGTGAGCGGTTTTACTGTAGAATTTAGTGTGTATGTGTCTTTTTCGGTGATGTGGAAGTTAAAATCTAGTAATGTTAAGATGTGTCAGATTCTCTATAACGAATTGTATGTTTGGATCTACGTTTTTAAATATTGTGAAGATTGTTATGACTTTATCGCAAGATGATGTAATGATGAAGATGTCGTCTATATATCCCGTGCAAAAGATGTTATAATGGCAAGTATCGAGTGCGTGGCGTTCAAGTCAGTCAATGTATTTGATGATGAGTACCTTAGAAAGGCAGGATCACATGGGTAAGCCTGTTTTTTATTTGTAGGTGCGTTGTTTATATGTAAAATATGTTTTGTCAATTATTATACATAATAGTAGGTGTGTGTCAGTAACAGTGTATCCGAGGTAGTAGTGATCGTTAGAGGAGATGCAGTCTTTGATAAGGTCCACGGCTGGTTGTGCCAGTACGGGTGTAGAGAGAGACAACGTCGAGGCTGAATGCGTACTTATAGAGTTGTAATTGTTTAGGTTATAATGAGTGCCGTCTGGTGATGAATACTTGCAAGCTGCTGGCGTGTCTAGAGAAAGTGGGAGTAAGAGTCTAAGTAGTTGGGAGAGTAGCAAGGAGATTTCATCCAGGGTTCCTTCTATGCTGAGAATATGGGTCTGATTTGTTTTGATGAGATGGTGGACTGTGGCGGGTTTTCTGTTTCTCGTAGTGATGTTTCGTTTGCTACCAGGGTTCCTCCTTTTACATACGAGGGTCAAAGCTGTGTTGATATGGTTTTCGATTTCTGTGAAGATGTTTGTAGTGGGTATTGAAATTATAAATTTTTGAACACAGCTGCTTGGTGTAAGGGTGGTTAATGTAGGTTATATTTAGTTTCATTTAATTTGGTGAAAAGGGGTTGAAGGGGGTGATAGTCCTTCGGGAAAATTAAGATATGGCCGATATTTTTAATCTTAACAATCATTAATTAAAAACATCAATTGATAGATATTCCTCCAATTCCAATTTCTTTTAAATATTTTACCGGTTTAAAGGACATAATATGGGCGCAAGCATCTATTTGAAAATTGAAATATTGCATTGAATTCGACCCATAGTTAGGCGGCTAATTATATACCAATTAAGGAAGATGCCCTGAATTTCTTTAAGCCTTACATTTTAGACATTTTCTAGAATCAAACTAGGTAATGGATTTTGATCAAAACTGGAATAATGGTTTCTAGATATAGGATTTATTATCTTTATTTGAATCTTTGTAAGGGGCATAAAAGTATATATATATACTTAAGACTTAAGGTCTCCTGTTTTTGTTTCACTCTTAGATAATTAACCCCCCTTTTTTTCTTTTTTTTTATTTACTTATATTTTTTCATTTATTAATTTTCCAACGAATGTTAAGTCTGCAATATCTTGGATTTAGTTAGTTTGTCTGGGAATTTAAACTGCATTTTACATTTTTTTTTAATGACTCAAAGCTTCTTTAGACTATATATTGGGTATTTAGATCTGTATGGCTAGGTTTCCTTCCTCTTATCTAATTACTTTTCTGGTACCTAAGGTTCTTAAGCTTTATTTTTTATTCATTTTTTAATGCAACTTTAATTCTTATATAATTTTATTGCTAGCTACCATATTGCAGAATGGTTCTTAAGTGTAGTGTTTAGATAGTATTATTATTTTTTTTATTATTGTTATTGTTATAATTAATGTTATTTGATATGCAAATTACCATATCATACGGTAGTCTTAAGGGTAATATATTATTATTATTATTTTATTATTATTATTATTATTTATTTATTTATGTATATATTAGTGACATTTTAAGCTGAATTATTTCGACACTTGATTATTGGGGAAATGGTAGTATAATCAGTACCATTGGAGAGCCATGACTATTATATTATAACTGTCCTGTTTTTAAATCTCCGAAACAGTTACATGGTAAACAGCTGATGATCCCCGTGTTAATATTAGACGCTTAAGGTCTCCTGTTTTTGTTTCACTCTTAGATAATTAACCCCCCCCCCTTTTTTTATTTTTTTTTATTTACTTATATTTTTTCATTTATTAATTTTCCAATGAATAAGCTTCTTTAGACTATATATATATATATATATATAAAACTCAAGCCCATTAATTGACTTCTTAAGACTTAAAATACAATTTCGGATTACTCAAAACGTATGAACACTATCCCGTTATCACCAATTAAAGATGGTCTTTGTTTTAATTCGAGTCAATCTTAGGTCAGAATTTTATTCCTTCTTTCATACTATATTATTTCCAAGCCTTTTCACATTGATAAATCTATCGATTTCTAGCATTTTGACTAAATTACCATCTATTCTCGACTAATCAAAATCCAAAACAAATGCTTCCATTTTCTCTCATTGGACCATAAATATATATTGGACGCAATGTATAACATTCGGATTTTTATTGGCGTTGTATGCTAATATATTTGGAAATGACTATTCCTTTAACATATCGCTGCATAGGTGTCCAAGGAAATAAATTTATTCGTAAGGTCACTGACTACTTATCCACATGTATCAATCCCTTTGTGTATATAGGTCCTAAGCCACTTATTCCTTACGGAAATAAATCCGTAAATCCTTTGAGAGCCCGTTGAATTAAAGTGAAATGAGATCAATTCCAAGGAAATGATAAAACCAGATTAAAATAAAAGTAGGTTTCTCCATGATCAAATGATATGAAATATCATATGATATTTCATATCATATGATATAAATATATATATATGTATGTATATATATATATATATATATATATATGCAAATATATATAAACTAACACTACCTCTCATATGTATGTATATATTAAGAAAGAATGGTAGCATTGCTAGGAAATGTAATAATGGTATTAAGAAGGCTAAAGGCAATGAAGACCGCCGGATTTATGAGAAGCTAGAAAGAACAAAAAACAATCGAATGCGAGGTCTTACAACAATCTATTAACTTCATATTTCAGTCTTACATAATAAACAGCATGTATGTTGTTTGCTGTGTGTAATTCCCGGATGATTGAAAATCGTTTGATATTTCGGGAGACACATATCCTTGTCAGAAATGGACATATAAAAAAGTCCGACTGTGTGAAATTCAGCAAGATGGATGCCAGAAAGTTGTATGTATATATATATATATATATATATATATATATATATATATATATATATATACATATATATACATATATATACACATATAATATATATATATATATATATATATATATATATATATATATATATATATATATATATATATATATATATATAAGCACTGACTTATCCCGCCGCATCGCCATGCATCTTGTAAATTCTTGCTCAATTTACCAACATCTACAAAAACATAACTGCCATCCCTCTGATTTAAGACAAATTCTAGTTAATAACACTAAAATTATACATTCCGAAGCCAATTTTAAAAAATTTGAAATACTCGAAGCTATCTACATAAAAACACAACAACCTAAAATTAACAACATCACATATGTAACCAGTGATTACATTTTAAAATGCTTAACGTAATGCGATTTTGTTCTGTGATACCATCCGGCATTGTTGAATTTAAAATCGCCAACGACTTCCTGGAACAATGCGGAAAACGTTCTATGCGCGTTTTTCAACCGTCTTTTTAAAATTCTCTTCTTTCTCCAGCTTTTTTGTTCATTTCCTTTTGACACCTGAGGATGATTCGACGAAGAATCGAAAACGTTCATGAAAACTGTGAAACCTATGGAACACTTATTAATTTCTTTTGATTTTAATACAAAAAGACCATCAGAAAAATAGTAAAAAATAAAAAAATTATAATTAAACAGACAATTCTGTTATTTTAACAATGTTTGCATAAATGAGAAAATGCTGCCTAAATACACACAGTATATATATATATATATATATATATATATATATATATATATATATATATATATATACATTATCTATTTTATACGTACATAAGAGTAATCCATGGACATGTGTTTCTGGCTCGCAGCCGTCATAAGCATGGCTAACATAGAAAAGGATAAAACCTTCGATATTGATGGTTATAGTCTAGCGTTTTACCATCGGACCAAGACGCCTTGTCTAGAAATATGTACTTTAGATTTTGTCTGGTGTTTACGATCCACTGTATCTGCTATAAATATAACTAAATTTCTCCCGTATCACGTGATAATTTCTTGTGGCCTTGGGGATAGAGTGTAATGCAGTCATTTACTTTTTCTATCGCACTCCGTCGATAACTCGCTTATTGAATAAATGGGAATAGGGAGTATTAGCTAAAGAAAACGCTCGAAATATTAGTTACAAGCGGTGGATACCGAAACCTGTCTCTTATTAAATTTTCCCGGTGTTCATGAGTGACAGTGGGAAAAGAACTGAGTGCGAAACCAAAAACTCTTCATCCACTCCTCTTAATATGACAAATCAAAATGAAATGTCGAACATATAAAAAAATTAACATCGTTTGAAAATACATTTTTCTTTGTTTTAAAAACGGACTAATATTTGTTATAATTGTCTTGCGAAACAGAATTATACGGTATTTATATTGTATTTAAACCACTACTAACGTCAAAGAAACAGTAAATAGACTAACTCTACTTGAAATATATCACAAGTAAAATATCTGCATCAGCATGGGTATGAACCATAAATTTAACATTAGTTAAAATAAATTATGTGTTTTTCTTTCTTTGGGGGGAGAGTAAAGTTTACAAAAATAAATAATGTGGCTACGTTACTCACCCTGTTGTATAGAATGCATATTCCATAATTCATAACGATGAGCGTAATAGTTTAGGATATTACCCTGCATATGTATGCGTATGTATATATATATATATATATATATATATATATATATATATATATATATATAATATAATATATAAAGTAGAGACGTTTTTTCCCCTGTACCTTCTCGGAGAATAGGAAAATAAGCACATGCATCACGGGCTACTGAACTCACAATTACATTGCACTTATTCACTCGAGCGTGTTTTAGTATATCTGTTATTCTTCTTTCCAAACTAACACTGAATATTACATTCGGCCCGGCCGCCACGACTCTCCCAAATACCAACTCCATATAGGTGGTAGTAAAAACTTTTCTCCCTAACAATTCTGTACTGTGACTACACTCATCGACACCGGGAACTAATAAACAAAGTATAATTTTCATAAAGCACCCATTGTTATTTCGTATTTGTCTGGCATTATTTTACTACATAATATTAAGCAATACGCAAAAAATTAACAACCGCTCCCTTACACTCCGATGATTATTCGCGAATATCAGATTACGTTCTATCTAATTCTACCTTCTACATTTAAATTCATTCCGGAATTAAGCGAATGAAATTAACGAACACAGTTCCTGCAACATTTAATGATTCAACATGGCGGATAACATTTCTTGATCGAATCGACTTCCTATTTAATTCATTACGCACTAAGATACTGGTAGACGCGGATACATTTACATTTTCAAAAACATACACATTAAACACGCATATTATAGAAAAATTGCCCAAATGAATTTACAAAAAATGACCTACACCGCGTCATTGTTGAAGTTTCCATTTGGTCAGCAGAATGTAAATGTTAACATAACACGCATGTCAATAAACAACCATAGCGTTATTCTCCTATTTACATATTTATTTTCAAATTGTAAGCGTGGCCCCGTGGGTAAGAAGGGAGGTGTACTGATCGACAGTTTCGGCGTTCGATCCCATTTGACTCTGCCACTTTTTTTTTTTAAATTTACAACATTCGCCAACACGGTATAGGGGTGGGGGTGGAGAAAGAACTATAGGCCGTTTTTTTTAATTCGACGTCATGCAATAGGTACTAATTTCTCCCGTGCAACGCCGGGCGACGGGTTCCGCTAGTATATATATATAGTAGTGATAAATAAGAAACAATTTCGCATTTATTTATATATATATATATATATATATATATGCGAAATTGTTTCTTATTTATCACTACTATATGATAATCAAAACAGGTTACTCTAATCTAAATAATTAATACAGTGTGTTCTTTTGAAATACTTTATTTATAGTCAAGCAAAGTTGCAAATATAATCTTTTGTTTATCTAATTTGCATAATCATATTTTTAAACAGTTCAAAATAAATAATTGTTTGCTGTTATTCGATTAAAATTTGAGTGCCATATTTTCTTATATATATGGAATAGTTTTGTCGATATTACCAGTAATCAAAGTGATAACAAGAAAACATCACAAAAAATCGAAACCATGTTCATTACTTTTTAAAGGACTGCGCCCCCTCCCCCACCTGCAAGAGGAATAATTTCTTTCTACAAATTATTTATTTCAAATTCTCCTCCAAAACAATCGACAATTTTTTTTTAAACCTCATTTTTAAAGCGTAGTTTGTCCTAAAATAGCAGCATTCATTATAACTAAACGCTTTAAAAAAAATGTTTATTATTTCATCATTTAATTTTCGTAGTTATAAATTTTCTGTGAAAAATAAATAACAACAAACTCATTGTTTGATGTTTTGTTTACAAACCGCCGTTTCACTATTCTGTCCAAATTACGAAAAAAAAGATTCACAGTATAAGTGTAGATTAACATCCTCTATTAAATCACCCAACCTTCCACGAAACAAAAAATAGATTTTTCTTTTTTAGGCGATTACGTATGAACACCCTTAAAAACTTGGCAGAAAATGAAAAAACGCTTATTTTAGAATTTAGAGTAGGCATAATTTTCATATATACATTTAGTTTAAAATGATCGCCTCACTTCCGGACCATTCTAGCGTTTTGCTATGGTAGCTTAATCCGTTGCATTTTTTATTGGGGGGGATGGGTCAATTTTACGTGTGGTTTTGCGACCTTGCCACTCGGACTTAGGGTTAGTGGTTAAAATATTTTTATTAATTTTCTTAAAAGTTAGAATGGTCCGGAGATTAGGCATCATTTTAGGTTAAATATATATGAAACTGATCGCTCACTCTAAATTCTAAAATATTTGTTTATTTTTCGTCTTTCCGTTTTCCACGGTGTTCACTCTTCACACGTAATCGCCTAAAAAAGTTGAAGTTCATTTTGGGGAGGAGGATATAGCGGCGGCTCTTTAATCTTATTTTTTTTTTAATTATACATCACTTTTTTAATTTTAATTATAAGCAGTTGATTGGTTTAGTTGTGTTTACCTTTCCAGTGAAAATTAAATAAACAACTTCTTTCAAATTGGCTAATTAAATATCTTATTTTCAAGGCGTAAATAAAAATGTTAAAAGTTTGGGTATCATTGTAGATTGACACACCCAGCCCATCTCCAATTAAATTCTACTTTTTATGCGATAACGTGCGTATACCCTGAAAAACTTGATGATGATGATGATGATGATGATGATGATGATGATGATGATGATGATGATGATGATGATGATGATGATGATGATGATGATGATGACTAACATTTGTCATGAAAAACAAAATAGGCCACCTCTAATCTTTCTAGATTAAAAAAAAATATTCATTTTACACTATCTATTAATTCTTTTTTTCTGTCTTTAATAAAGGCGAAAAGCACAAAGTAACCATTTCGAATTACTCAGTAATATCAAATTGTTTTATTTGACCAATCGACGTTCCAGTCTTTTATTTATTCATTTCATTATATAACCAGTTTTTTATGGGAAATTCATTTTTATTTTTATGCTGAAACAAAATAAAATTCCTTGACTTTGAATATCTCAAAGACCATATCAATTAACCGTTTTTATTGGAATAAATAAAATTTGACTATTTTCATGCACAGTAAATTTCCCAAAATTAGAATATATCAAATAACACTACGACAATCATAGTTTTGTTGTTTATTGCCAAATTACTAAAATGTCAAATGGAAATTATTTCTTTTTTTTTCTGTAAAGAAAACTATTGTTACAGTAATTGCTGCCCGAAGGGCGGGATGTTTTTACTAGTATATATATATATATATATATATATATATATATATATATATATATATATATATATATATGCCTAACTTTATAAATATAAAGATATAAATATATACATATACCTAACTTTATATATTTATATAGAGAGCGATATATATATATATATATATATATATATATATATTAAACCTCTTCAACCACCGATTGTCATGAAAAATAAGAGTTCATCATTCAAACTCATCGGCCTAAATTTCACAGATAACATGAATTGAAATAAATACAGGTAAGACATTGCCATAGCTGCTGCAAAGAAGGTGGGATCCCTCTACCGTGCTAGTAAACTTCTCACACCTGACATAATCCTATATCTCTACAAAGCCATCCGCCCATGCATGAAGTATTATTGCCACATCTGAGTTGGGGCATCATCCACTAGTCTCTCCCTCTTAGACAAGGTCCAAAAAAGAGTTGCAAACTTAATAGGCCCCTCACTGTCAACCAAGCTCCAGTCCCTGTCCTATCGCCGCAATGTTGCTTCTTTGTGCCTGTTCTACAAGTACTTCAATGGATTCTGCTCTGGCACCTCCACGACGTAAATTCACTAGACCAACCCGACAATCTGCCAAATCCTATCCATTCACTGTGGAGGTCCCAAGATGCCGACGAGCTTTCTACTCCAAAAGCTTATTTCCTCGTGCTGCTGGACTCTGGAACTCCCTCCCTGCTCCCTGTTTTCCTGACGGTACTGAAATGCAGAAATTTAAAACTAATGTAAACAGACATCTCGCTGCACAGCTTCCAATTCAGGTTTACCCCCCCCCCCATCCCCATAAAAAACTTTCACCCTTTTTCTCAGTAGCCCCTTACGTATACAGTGGCGACCTGTCTTGTTTGGGGTGAACTAATATATATATATATATAAGTTCCGTAAATGCGTGAGTGTATTTCTAATTAGAAAACACGTTGTTTGCTTCAAACAAAATCAGCTTCTGCGGGATTCGTTTTATCATTTGTTATTAATCAAATTTTGAAGCGCTCGGTCTGATAACATTTTCAATTTCGCTTTATATTCAATTTTTCCTATTGATTGCTTTTTACGATCGAAAATTCATTTATTGCTTGTTAAATTTAGATGTGTTTACTCGTCTCAGAAAAGAGAATCAGTTTTTTTTTTATATCCGCGTCATATTGAAACTTAATCTACTAGCTTAGACACATATCCGTAGGTCTGCTTTCTCTCTGGTTTAGTCATGTTTAGTTTTATATGCATATATATATATATATATATATATATATATATATATATATATATATATATATATAAATTGCGTCAGCAAATTCGATATTAATGATTGACGTCGCTTGTTTATTCATCTCACGCATGAGCAGATAGAATATCGCCCTACAAGCCTACTAAATTCCCACACTTCCGGCACAGTAATTGTAAACATGTTGTCCTCTGCAAGTTCTTTATTGGGCTCTATCTGTATGGACTCTCGTATGCATAGATGATATCATAGATAGATAAATACATACATGTAAATCTGATTAATATTATCGGGAAATGTAAATATGAAATTTCGAATTTGTTTTTGCCAGGCCGTCTGTTCCGAACATCGGATTTGACCCTCTGTGAGTCGGAGAAGTGACAGCTTATCATCAGATGAGTAATAATCACGCTATATATGAGTAGTGTACATGGGCAGAATATATAGTGACACAACAGCATATGAGTCAGAAGGATAAGATTACTAGAGAAGAAAGGACCTTTTTATCGTTACTGTGTGGGAAATGAATGTAGCAGTACATAAAATAAAAATAAAATGGATATTGTTTATAGACGTCCAATCAATCTGCACACTTAGCCATTAAAATGTTATTTCACTCGTAAGCTATATATATATATATATATATATATATATATATAATACTAAATTATATTTTAATATTTTACCTACGTACGACGTCGTTCCGAGATTACGGCTCTCATCAGCGGGGAAATAACAATGTCAGACGGTCACACGGCGCGAACCCGGTTCACAGAGACACATTGAATCTGTAAGTGTTCACTTCGTCCATAAGGCCACGAGAGATGGCAACGTGATAACGGAGAAATTAAGTGATATTTACACTGAAAGCGGCGAGTATAAATATCTAGACATGCGATAGAACTCAACGACAGAGTCGGGGCATTGCATTGAGGCTTTAGGTGAATGTCTATTTATAATATTTCCGGTAGTGCTCTACTTTTAATTTTACTTAAAAGGAGCTTCTAATAATACTAAATTATATTTCAATATTTTACCTACGTACGGCGTCGTTTCGAACTTACGGCTCTCTCTCTCTCTCTCTCTCTCTATATATATATATATATATATATATATATATATATATATATATATATATATATATATATCCCTGAAAATTACATATACATATTAATGCATAGCAGGAAATCAGTACTGTACAAAAACACAAAGCAAATATGTAAAGAAAGTTTAAAGCACAAACTTTGACGTTACAATAGACGTTTTGATGGTGCTGAAGTGTGCGAACTGGTTGGGCGTGACAGACGACAAAAATACTATTTAAAAACTAAAGCGTCATAGGCGCACAAAGTCTATAATGGAGATGCGTTGACGCATCGAAAATCTATACTTATCTAAAATACAAACGTGAATACCAAAGTTACATTAGACGAAGAGAGTTCCAGAGAGAAACAATTGATGGTTCGGAGAAATGAATACAACAACCGAGTACAGGACTGACATCCAAGTACCGTCTCTGTAACGAGGTTGAACGGGGGGAGATCTCCCAGACTGCTGACGTTGAGCGAGCTGTGGTTCGTCGTTCAAAGAGGCAGCGGGTGGCGTGTTGTTTATTTACCTCCTTCCCACCGCAGGAAGATGTGACACAAGGGTGGAAGGTGGGGTTTGAAAAGCCAGCGCTCAAGAAGCCGAGAGCACTTTGGCTAACAAAAAATGCCTGAGCAGCCCCGTCAGCGTTCTCCTCTAGGGGCGTCTCAGGTGATTAGCAATAAACTAATCCTTTTCAAAGAGAGAAGGTAAAGCCTGGGAGGGTGGAACTCCTAGTTCTGAACAGAACCGTACCTCAGTACGACAGAAAAAAGGCCATCCAACGCAAATGGACTAGACACTGTCGGACTGATTGTCGAGGACGTATCCACGACTTGATATGAAAAATAATACATCTTAAGATCAAAGACTAGGGGGCGCACTGTTTTAGCAAGACTGGGCGCTTGAGTAAAGTATACTTCTTCTTTCGTGTGAATCAGATGATTCTAGTGTTGGCATTAGTTTTCCCGGTGTTTTTATAGTTAGAAATCTTTCTGGGAAGACATCGGGTACTTACGGGAAGGATCACGAGAAGGTGGCCAACATCCCTAAGTGAAAGTGATACTGTGGAACAGACTGGATTCGAACTTGGAACACCCAGGTCTTCAATCCGTGTCAATATTCACTTAACCACTGTCACCTCCCAGTAAAGTATAGATTAAAGTAAATTAAAATAAGTGAATTCATGAGTCTCGTCTCGAGCGAAACGAGATTTGTAACGTATGCAAATTAGGCACAAGGCCAGAATTAATATAAAAGTGACAAGAAGGTTGTCTTTTTTTCTTCTTTAGTATTGGGACAGAAATAAGGCGCGTATTTGTAGAGGTTTATATTTGGTAGTTCTTTGATACGATAGAGGCGTGTTCAAGCTATTTCGGCGTATGCGATACCTGTTTATGTCGCACTGCAGCGGCTAAATGTTCGTCCCTGGTGTCCACTAATACGGTGCGGGCTCTTTTAAGTATCTCTCTCAACGTTAGCGTTTTCATTCTGGTGGATGATCGGGGAAGTCCTTTGACGTGAATTGATAGCCTATTGATAGAGGCACTCTCTATCCAACATTCTGGTGGTATTTCATCTACCAGTCGTGCTAGCCGTTGCAAGTCTGTAAGGAATTCGTCTGCAGTCTTTCCTGTACTAAGGCAGCGTGTGGTAAATTGCCCGAAACCCACAAACGAATCCGTTCCGTAGGCTTTTGCAAGAGCGCGTTTCATCTCCTCGGCGTCATCTCGTTGCTTTTTCGAAAACTGTCGATACGTTTCCCGAACGGCGCCTTTCAACTGTAGTCGAAGAACTCGCTCTATCTTGGTTATCTTGCAATATTCGCGCGTCTTCCAACCATTCTACTGTTGGTACATCTGTGGTTCTGCTGCAGAACTCGGGGATAAGTCGAATATCAAATTGTCTAGACACCATAGTTCTGATAAGGCCGAAATAGCTGGAACGCGCCTCTATCATATCAAAGAACCGTCGAGTATGAGCCACTCCAAATTCGCGCCTTATTTCGATCCCAATGGAAAAGAAATACTCGTCGATTCTTTGATATGATAGTAGCGCGTTCAGTGTCTCTACACATCCTGTCCCATGTCTAATATATAAAGTAAAGTCACTTACTTATCATTTCTTTGCTATCGGTAGCTTTTTTCCTACAGAATCATTATCTGATTCAAGTTCGTCCGTTTTACTTAGGGGTTGTTGCAGTATGTTGTTAAGAAAAATGAAATATAATCTTATTTATTTCCTTCCAAAAAGTACTTTGTCCGGGTCGGAATTATTTTCAAATGACCTCCAAAGGGACGCCACTCTGTATTTATCTATATAATTTTATTACCCTTAGATTGGAAACAAAAATAATAATGAGTAAAATATTTTTTTGTTTGAATGCATTTAAATTTGTAATTTTTAAAACGGTAAAGAAACCAATCAAATGCAGAAGTTTTTAATAAAATATTATTTATTTAAAATTAAAATTTTCGATTCCTAAAAGAATCTTCATCAAGAGAATTCAGGCAATAGTCATTTTCTTTTTTTTTGAAGAGACATGTTGCCACTTTCCTTCGAAATCCTGTTCTTATTGAAGTCTGGTATGTAATGTCCGATATAAGTGGTGTGCCTTGATACGCACGTGTAAGTTATGAGTAAAATATTTCCACTGTTTTAATGCATTTAAATTTGTTGTTTTAAAACAGTAAATAGACCAATCAAAATAATATTTTAGAATATAATATTTTAGAAAATTAAAAAATAAAGTAAGCATAATTTAAAAAGGACAAACAAAACAAATTACAAATAAATACACTACCGAGCAACGCTGGCTAGATAAGGTAGTATAATGTAAACCCACTACTATTAATTTTGCAAAAAGTTACTTTCTAAAGTAATTGTGTCAATGTAAAAATATCATATGGATATTTTTGTGATTTCTGATTTACACAATCAAAATACAGACAACAGCTGTGTTAACGGTCTAATGGATACCGTTGCAAGCGATGAAATAGTATAGGTCGAATGTAAATCCTGTTGTATTTATTACGTCCAATTATACACGGATACTGTTTGGGAAGGTATGAACCTACAATGTCATCTCAGCTATATGTAAAATGGCTACTCGTATTAAATAAAGAAGCATATACAATAGGTATTGTGTCTTGACGTAAAATAAACCTAAAGGTTTGATATATCGTAAAAACAGGTTTTATTTAGTTGTTCTCTTTTATGCCATATAAACATTTTCGGGTCATTTAATACCTACGTTTTTTTCCGAATGTTTTTAACATCTGATATGTTCAGGCGTAGACAGAAATTTATTTGTATTTAATATGGTTTAATTGTAGAAATGATTTTGAAGTTTATTAATGATTTCATGGGTGGAATTTTGTGTTTTATCTGGGTATAAAAGTTTGTTGGAAATTTTATTAATGATTTCATGAGTGGAATTTTGTGTTTTATCTTCGTATAAAAGTTTGTTTGAAATTTTATTAATCATTTCATGGGTGGAATTTTGTGTCTTATCTTGGTATAAAAGTTTGTTTGAAATTTTGTTAATGATTTCATGGGTGGGATTTTGTGTCTTATCTTGGTATAAAAGTTTGTTTGAAATTTTATTAATGATTTCATGAGTGGAATTTTGTGTTTTATCCTGGTATAAAAGTTTGTTTGAAATTTTATTAATGATTTCATAGATGGAATTTTGTGTTTTATCTTGGTATAAAAGTTTGTTTGAAATTTTATTAATGATTTCATGGATGGAATTTTGTGTTTTATCTTGGTATAAAAGTTTGTTTGAAATTTTATTAATGATTTCATTAGTGGAATTTTGTGTTTTATCTTGGTATAAAAGTTTGTTTGAAATTTTATTCCTAGATATAAAGATAGACCGACGGAAGGAAACGAAACATAGACACCACGATTAAATTATATATTAAGATCATAAGTAAATTTAAAAACATAAGATTTTAAAAAATAAGTGCTTGCAGATTAGCTGGGTTGCGATATTTCAATAATATTCTGTTAATACCAAAAGTTCTAACTTGGCCATACCAGTAAAGTATCGCAATCACCACTGTAAATATTATCAACCTGAATCAACATGATGGGCCAAAACATACAACGCCATGAGCGAGAAAGTTTATCTACCTCTTGATTCTTTGTTCTTTTTACCCAGCGCCATTCCGAGGTCATGCGCGCAAGCTCGACTATCGACCGTTTCAGCTCAACCGGCGAAAGACTGCTTCCTCTATCCGCATCACTGTCCCAAGACGTAGGCAAGCAGCTCACCAGCAGTCCATCACAAGTGCATTCAAGAGATCTTTAGACAACTGTTTAGAGGATGTATATTCTTGTACATAACTTTTTTTTCAGCTCGCTCTGTTTTACGTAGCATTACGCATTTTTCGCTTTTGTTGCCAAGAAGATTTGATTTATTTTTGTTTAACTTTAGTGAATTCTGACCTGAGTTTTTTTTTTATATCTCATCTGACCCCTGCTGTGGTATTTTTCTGCTGTATGTAATCTGTTTCATGGTCGAACGAGTATTGTGCATTCCACTATGCTCTTCCCTAGATTCCCATTGTAAACAGCGCGTTGAACTATTTTCGCCGTTTTATCAGCTTGAACCCGCCTGACTGACGATCCACGCCCGCCTTTCTGTTTAGTCAACAATGGATTTCCGTCCACGTCATTTCAGCTCAGTGAATGTGTCTGTTCGTCGTTTCCTGTACGCTTGCTGACACCGAGCGCAGTTAACTTTTTTTTCTTATTGTTTTTTTTCGACAGTAATACATTCTGACCTTAATACACGGGGCAACCCGAAATATTACAAAAGATGCACGCAAATATAAGCTAGCATAAAGGCACACACGTATCTAACATTCAGGATAGAATCTAAGTGCAGTGACCCAAGAAAAATGTCACCAATCAAATCGTTAATAAAATCTACAATCCTTTCTGCACGCCAACCATTTTGAGTACAAATAATCTGTAGTCTATGACTGACCTAGTTTCAGTCATGAATGTTCAACATGCTTTGTTTTATCTCCGTTCAATGAGAATCACATTTACATATGACTTGCAAAATTGTCAATAACTCTGACATCTGACTCATCTCTTGGCACTACCCTGGTTTGGGCTGTGATGGTGTCTTTCATTTCTGGAAATATTCTGTAGATTGTTTTTATCGATATAATCTTTGAAATAACCTCAGAGATAAAAAAAAAACTGTGGTTTTAAAATCCGGTGATTGTGAAGCCGATTCTGAATCACACCTCCTACCGTATATAACATTGAACGGGGATAAAAACAAAGAATGTTGGATATTCATGACTGAAACTTGGTGGACAAGTCAGACATAGACTGCAGTTTTTCTACTAAATATTGTTAGATTGCAGAAGGGAACGTGAATTTTATTAACAATTTCAATGGTGGCATTTTTGGGGGAGGTACTCTATATCTGTTCTGTCTTTTGTTAGAAGAGGATAAATCCTTCTAGACTGAAGATATATTTGTGTGTGTCAATGCAGTGTGACCCTTCTAGGGGTCTGGATTTTCTCCACATTAAAAACCGGTCTCATGTCTCAATTTGTCCTCGTATGGGGATTAGTTAATCGACACACATATAAACGTTTACATGTGAAATAATAAGCGCTTTGGTCGATTCTGGTAGTTAATGGCTAAAAACACATTATTCTTGTCATGTTCGATGCTTGCTATCATATGCTTCCATAATAAATCAAAACGTGAACTTGGTGTGTGTGTGTGTGTGTGTGTGTGTGTGTGTGTGTGTGTGTGTGTGTGTGTGTGTGTGTGTGTGTGTGTGTGTGTGTGTGTGTGTGTATCTTTGTGTCTATGTGTCTGTCTGTGTGTGTCTGTGTTTTTTTATGTTTCTTTTCTATAGAAGAACGCAAGAAAAATTTGAACGCCTGTATTTGCGAAAAGCAATGACTGCATAATGTGTAGCATAGTCGAATAGGCGCTATCTATTTGCCTCCCCACGGGGAAAAAGTTAGACACAAGGTGGATATTTTTAGTGCAGAGAAATAACCAAACCCTTAAGAAGGGACATGTTGGGTTAAGACAAATATAAAAACTTCCTCAGTCTAGAAGGATTTATACTCCTCTGATTGATAATAAACAGATACTGAAATTTTCTTAAATATTGATGGGAGCACATCTAATAGTAACTATTAAGAATTAATAGTAAGAATTATTGAGATATATGTTTGAAAACAGGAAACTTTTCAAACAATGGATCACAAAGGTATCAAATGAATGACCTTATATCGTGAAAAAAATAAATCACTGATATTTAGCCGGATATGATGTCACACATGATGACAAAGAGAGAGTGACAGGTGCGACTCTCGATGGTTTAGCAAAAGCGAATGAACTAAAAAGACGCATTTTTAACATGCTTGAACAAAACAGTATATCATTAAGTAATGTACTTGAACCATGAGTAACTATCTATCTATCTGTTCCCCCTCCAATTTGAACGCTCAACTTCGAGACGAACGTCTGAACGTAGATATTCTATTCTTCTAAGACTGTGTTGTTATATATTTATATTAAGAAAGCATGTCAGATAACTTTTGATTGCAATTAACAGAATATATGTATTTGCATAACGTACAAACGAGTTGATACGATTAAGGACACTGTAAGAGAGGGGGGAAAGGGGAGAGAAAGGGGAGAGAAGAGGTGGGATAGATAAGGGGAGACAGATATAGGAAGAGAAAGAGAAAGTCGTGCATAAATCCTTTCATACTTATTGCATGAGTCCAAATAAACGTGTGAGTAAAAGTCGGTTAACACTTCTCCCCCCCCCTTACAAAAAAGATGCACTCACCTAACCCATGAATAGGGGAAAATAAAATATTAGCGAATTACGTAATCTCTTGTGGCCGCCATGACTACGAAAGTACATGGTAACAAGGAACTTACTCTGTTACTTTTCCAACTGCCGCAAACTTAACTTTCGTGGTGATGATTTTCAAACGAATGAAACTAACTTATATTTCAAAATCTCCTTTCTGATTGGTTAATTCACAAATAGCCGACCTCTCCTAATCCGCAAAACAAGTATACGTGACAACTCCTACTGGTTCGTATATTCAATGGGAAATTGGCGGACATCTAATCTTTTCGACCTCGAGTTTAGCAACATTGCATATAGATATAGAAATATGCATGAACATAAGTACAAGCATACATAAACGCATTATATTTATGAGTGTTCACCCTTTGTCAAGAATGACGGAAGATAATCATGCTTCGCCAGTATTCACACTAATATTCATGTAAAATTAAATAATTACACTAGTAATTTAATTTTTCATACGTAAATGGTTATTATCATTTCTGATGACATAAATGAAGATAACTGTTGACTATTTAATTGGAGTGAAGGATTTATTTCCGAATTCATTTCAGGCGGCAGTGGTTGTCTGACTTGCAATTTACTTTCTCGCTTCCCCTAACACTTGAAATAGTTTCTCCTTACGCATTTTCTTACGGGATTATGTGACGTGAGGAAAGTTTGTTTATTTATATATTTATAAATATATTAGTACTTCATGTATCCACATAAAATATTATAAGGAGATATAATTTTTTATGTATCAGTTTTCAGTATTTACTTCAACAGTGCTCGATACGTAAGTAGAGCTAGGTAGTATATATAAATATATATACAAATAAATACACATTGGTCTTTATTATAGTAGAGAATATATATATATACATATATATATATATATAGAGAGAGAGAGAGAGGGGGGAGAGGGATAAGAGAAATATATTCATGATAACTTGAAAATAAACTTCTTAGAATCGATGCAGAGCCAAATCAAGACAGAGGCCATTTCACAAACAAAGAGCTCGATATCTGTTCAGATAGAGCTTTATAATGATAACAATAAATAAATATCGCTCATCTTAATACTAAAGTATTAAGATGAGCGAAACATCCGATCGTCAGAAGTGTATTAATAAAATCTTCAAGCTCTATATACATTTGAATATAAATATACAAATGCGTTAAGTAAGCTTAAACACTTCAACACACCTACATCACTATAGGCCTTTCATGATGTTTTTGCGACAGATGAGATCGTAGAGAGATCTGTATATTATTGGATTGTTATAGTGACAAACACTTGTACACCACAAGCAAAACTCTCTGGGTCCTCATGCCCAAAAGAAAATGACCAATAATCACTTTAGCTGCAGATTTTACATCAGAGTTTCCTTCTTGATGAGTTGCCATAGATCTGGCTATCTTTCCCTCTATATACACATATATTTGAGTGCATGTATTTATTAAACTACCACGTGCCAGCGTTAAGCTACAACAATCGGACTTACAAAAACTTACTCCATTGCCAGCATGAGATATCGTGATTTTTCGTCGGCGTCGACGATCAAGAGAAATCACGATATCTCCTGATGGCAATTTAGTGAGTTTTTGTAAGTCTGATTGCTGTAGCTTCATGCTAGCCTGTGGTGGTTTAATAACGTATTTAACAATATATATATATATATATATATATATATATATATATATATATATATATATATATATATATATAATAACACGAAATTACATAATTGTCGATGCAATAATTTATTTCAACCTTGTGGTTTCCTCAGGCATCTAACTAGACAATTACATTTTTGAGACTGACAGAAAACTGAATTCACCTTCAACAATTCAAATACAACCAGAGAGAGTGGTGGTCGCAACCAATCTGAACACTTCTTACAGAGCAAGGAGGAATTAAAATCTTATATTTAACTAAGGCGATCGAAAGGGATCTTATTGTTTTTTTTAAATAATAACTAATAATTCAAAAGAATATGTGCTTTTAACACAGCCGCTATTATTTTTTTTAAAAACCAATAAGATCCCTTTCGATCGCCTTAGTTAAATATAATATTTTAATTCCTCCTTGCTCTGTAAGAAGTGTTTAGATTGGTTGCGATGAGAGCTGTTATAACGAAAAAATATCCTACATATCCAACCAATCCACCAGTCAACACAGACGCAATAGACAAAGAAATATTATCTGGTTCGCCTCCCCCTTATTCCCTCAGCGTCAAATATAGCGTAGGTAAGCAATTTCTCAAATTAATAGACTTCCCGTCATCAAATAATCTCCATAAACTTTTTAACAGAAATACAGTAAAAACTAGCTATTCAATGTTTTCAGTCCATGGGATCCATTCTGACCTCCAAACCACCAACTAATTCACCCAACCCCCGTTTCTCTTGCAAAAGAGGTGAGACCTGCCCCTTGGGCGGAGGATGCACAGTCAGCTCCGTTGTTTACGAAGCCAAGGTTATATCCGGGGTGGATACCAAAAGGGAGGATATATACATCAGAATGACCCAAGGATCTTTTAAACAAAGCCTCCACGCCCACAACAACACTTATAACCAAACTGGCAACCCACGTATGGGATCTCAAGAAGTCCAACACCCCCTACAAAATAGAATGGAGAATTACCGACAAGCCTAAATCCTACAGCCCCACCTGCAGGACCTGCCCTTTGTGCACTACTGAGAAATTCAGAATTATACAAGCTATCAACAACCCTTCCATAAACTGCATGAACATAAAAACCGAGGTCTTCAGAAAATGCCTCCACAAAAGAAAATTCCTGCTAGCCCAATGGTCTGATAACAATATTACATAACCTACCAATCATCCCTTTAAACCAAATACCCCTCTAAAAAGATAGTAAAGTATTTCTTAAAAACATACAAAATAACCAATCTCCCCAAGACTTCCCTAAACCCATAACAAAATTCCTATCTTTCTATTTACGTACAAAATATCCCCGCCCCAGATATATGTTAAACACACCACGGGCGCGACTACATAACCCCCGCCTAACCTGATACAACCTAGTCCTAACCACAGATAAAACATTCATCAATAAACACTCCACCCTTTCACCACAGATAATCACATCATCCATACTAAAACTTACCCCATCCACCGCGCTTATACAGCAGATACCCCATCTCAACGTGACCCTCCTATCACGGTAAATACATTAAACCCCTTTAAACTCCCAGGAATATAGATACACCACAGAACGAAAGAAGTTTTGACCCGTAAGAACCCCCCCCCCGCTTCATACAGTCCATATAATAGATTCTCAAACCCGCCCACCCTTGTATAAATGAAGATGAGTGTACATGCGTGTGTATACGTCCATGTGTATGTACAAGCACGTGTGTGCGGGTGCGCGTGTGTATGTATAGGAGCATATTATTATAAATAGAAAATATAAAATAATATTAATAAAATAAATAAAAGATTAAATTAATAACATAACAAAAACACAAAAAATAAATAATAAATAATAAAAAATAAAAAATTAAATTAATAACCCCCGTACATGTGAGTGTAGATGTGTGTACGTGCGTGCATACGCATATGCGTGCAGATGTTTTATATAGACATGCTTGTGGTTCCATGCACGTATGTGTATATAAGTTTATTTGCCGGTGCGCATGGAGGGAAGTACGCGTACGAGTGGAATAAAATAAAATAATAAGATAAAGAATTTAATAAATTTTCTGAAATACACTAAATATTAATATTATTAACAAACCATCAATAAAATAGAAGTTAACAACCCCCAACCTGAGACTAAACTTATACCCCTCAAACGGAAATAACAGATAGCATCCATCATTTCGTTTATAACCAATTTTTGTTTTCAACACTACTGGTTATAAACGGGACATATCAACGAAACACCGCTTTTTTAATATACGGCTTTCCTCCCATTAAGATCAAGAAAATACGAAAACACCAATTCAATAAACAAAAATAAATAAACACGTTAAGTCCATAAAAATATTATTGCATCATCTTTTTCAGCACTATATCGAACAATTAATCCGATACATAAATTTATTCCCAAAAACGACAACAAAAAAGCACCCTAATTTCACAAACCCAAACAGCAAACTTCATAGCCGCCCCTTTCGTATTTTTTTCAGACTAGGTAAAACAATAACATTACAAATCCAAAAGAACAAATAAATAAATAAAACTTGCTAGGGAATAAAATGAAGGCCTTTCATACACGAACTAACATCGATCTCCCTTAAGTCTTAGTTAACTACTATCTCACACCGGATTTTTTCGGGGACCCCATCAGAGATACACCGTTTTCTGTCATTGTTGATGCCATTCCCTATCGGGACGTGACTACAATCATTTCAGCTTGCCGATGATTCCACTGGACACAGAGATTTACTAAAGATGTCTAAATCTGCCCTTTTGGATGAAACTGCGGTACATTGCTGAAATATGTAATATACAGTATCTAAATTATATATATATATATATATATATATATATATATATATATATATATATATATATATATACATCCTGATGAAGATTTCTGTGTGAATCAAAAATTTGAATTTAAATAGATAATATACTTATTTTTAAAAAGCCTCTGCATTTTACTGGTTTAAAATAACGTTTTAATTACAAAATTTAAATATATTCTATACAGTGGAACTCTTTACTAATATATATATATATATATATATATATATATATATATATATATATATATATATATATTATATATATATATATATATATATATATAACGCAGGTAAAATTACTGGCATGCAATTGTTACTGCGAATATATGCACGTGTAAAAACAAGCACATAAATACATACAAGACTGAGAAACGAATTCTGTAATGGTTCAACTCGCATATTTCGCATTTACGTACACTCTAATACTCCTGCAAAAGATAAGAATCCTCCTCCTGATATCTTATCAAAATAACAACTTGTGTTTAATGTGCCATTTACAATTATATTTTCTAATAGATACTGTATTTCGGTATTAGAAAACCCAAAAGAGTTGACATGCCGTATAACAGATACATCATACCTTTTATTATTTGTCAGTATGAAATAACCCCCAAAAAGGCTAATATTTTTATACTAATGAGGCATCTCCTTACAAGACCAAAATCCACGTACGGGGGGGGGGGGTAAACGTCATTCGGATTATCAGTCGGATTACGAACAATATGAGAGGATTGGAAACGATGGCCGGAAAGGGCATAATTTCATTATTTAAGAGGACGGCTCGACAAGTATTTGTTAACATTGGACTTGGAGACGACCATATTGTGGCCAGCAGTGAAGCAGACCCATGGTATTGTGTTCCACAGATGAGGAGTTTTTGGAATCTGCTGCTTGGTTTTAGATACACGCACAATGGTGTAAAACAGACGAAATAAGCCTTTAATCTTATTTATCTATCTCCCACAGCGGTAAGATGTGACACAAGGTCGGAAAGTGGTATTTGATAAGTCACCACTCTAGAGGAAGAGCACTTTGACCTTTAAAAATTGCCCGGGCAGCCCCGTCGGCATTCCCCAGTAAGGGCGCCTCGGAAGATTAGCAATAAACTAACCCCTTCTCAAATGGTGAGAAGGCAAAGTCTGTGATGGTGGACCTCCTAGAACTGCACAGGACAAACCCACAGGCCGGCGTAAATCAAGACCCGAAGGCCAAGACGACACCGGTCTATAGGGTGCAGTATCCATCGGAACAGATACTACACTTTCTTTGCGCATTAAATAAGCCAAGGAAGGTTAATATGCTGTAAAACAGAGTAAGATCATACATACATACAAGCACGTGCTCATATACAGAAATACTAATACTCTCATGATGGGACCTCGATACAGAAAATAAACACAGACAAATATACAAAGAGACACTGATATCTGGCCATACACTTGCAATCGTTGCGTACACATATTCAGACTAATATAAACGCATACGCATTGTATGATGTTTGTTCAACAGCGGAGCCAGAGAACTAATTAAACTTCTCATTTATTTGCGGTGGTTATTTCTTTTTTTGATGGAATTGATTTGCATAATTCATTCCAGGTGAATTTAAACGCGGGAAATAATGTAAATTACATGTGCGATTTTATTAAGAGTGAATGGATTAAAGTAACAATATTAATCAGTCTCAGGCGAGTTCGTCTGCGTTGTTGCACTCGAAATAACAAAGTAAAATTATTTGAAAGTCCATAAATAAAACTTTTAGCGCCCGAAGTAAGTTATTTGACTAGAATACAAGCATGGATAACCGGTTTTGACCGCGGATTCTATGCAAAATAAAATAAAGCCAACAATTAAATAACTAGTGTTAACTTGGGGGTGACAAGCTTACCTATGCAGCAAGGAGAAGCTATTGCCTGGAAAGATGGCCTCTTAGAACCGAATTTTAATCATATCTCATTCTGACAACGAAATATCTGGTGTCACACGAACTAGCCCTATGATTGCCAGAATGATGCCAAGGCTAACCCTGGGTGATGATCAGATCATCTAGTGTGGTTTCTGTCCATAGTGAGTAATTAGGGAGAGAGTGGTGTGTAGAGTCTAAGGTGAATTTTAAAGCGAACCCTGGACAAACAGTTCAGCCCTATCTGTTGTTGTGCAAGCAGCATCATGGTGTTTATATAGTGGGGTTATTATTATCATACCACATTATCCACTAGACTATTATAGATTTTCTAAAAATCACGAGATTCTAATTGCTGTGACTCGATACGTTTTCTGCTCACCTCAGTATTTCTACTGTTAAATGCGGCTATTATACTCTTACAATAGTTTCTCCATGCTGTAAACTGTTGTTTATGTGAAAGTTACTTAAGGCGACTGAAACGGTTGAATGGTGCTGCCTTTGTGCAATAGCTACTACACATGTTGAAGTGAACCATTGGAGAGAGTGGGCCTTGCTATGGAATTTCCACATCAGGGCAAATGCTTCAATATCTGCTTTGACCCATTCAGTTACCTCATTTACGCACTGTTGAACAGTTTACCCCACTGTGCATCTCTCGCAAGATCACTGAGGGATTTCCAATCAGTACGTTGGTAGTATCCCGTTGTTTTGGGTAACGGCACTTCGGTTTGGGATCGGAGGTTTATGGTTGCATAAACCATTATTTCTAGGTCGTTAGCATTCCCGAATAAGCTATAGGCATGTCACATAAGCCTCGAGTAGTATTGGCATGTTTAGGTCGAGAAGTGAAGTTTGCTGGTCCTCAAGATCAGGAAGGCGGGTCGGGAAAGTGACGGTTTGTGAAAAAGAATGAGCAATCGAGAAAATACGTGTGCTCTTGCCAATTGGGTCTGTGTAGCTCGAGAAACCAAGCCCATCCTTGTGGTGGACATTAAAATCTCCAAATACATGGATTTGGAGGCTTGGGCTTAAGGAAAGTGCTTCGTCTATAAAATCGAAGACGTAGTCGACTAGGATAGAGTTCTGGATCGAGAACGGTAGACAAAATATATGTAACTAATGCTATGTTGTAAGGTTAATCTAAAAGACATGTACGTTTGCTCTTCAGATACTACACTAAGTTCTCTAGTCAAGGAGAGGGTGTTACGGATAAATGGAAGCCATTGTAAATCGGTATTTGCATTTTTTTACTTGTTCCATCAGATTGGTTTTATTTTGGTGATTTTTGTTTTACAACTATTGGTAAATCTTCGTTTTGGAGTTAGGGATGTATAAGATGTTGATTCTGTTATTTATCAAACTGGCGAACTTTTATGTTTACATCTTGATCGGAGGTTTGTGAGAAACCCCTTTTTATGGTGAACTACACGGCTTTTTGTTTAAACAATTGTAAATCCGATGACTTGGTTTGAGTATAAATTATTATCAAATAATATAATAATAATTTTGGAATATATATATATATATATATATATATATATATATATATATATATATATATATATATATATATGTGTGTGTGTGTGTGTGTGTGTGTAAGTAAATTTCGTGTACAACAGAATGGTAGGATTAATTTTAGAGGAAGCATTATTAAAATCAATGAAACAGACGAGTGGGGGATAAAAAAGGAAAATTGTTAAAATTACCTTAAGGCCTTGTCGTCTGACCCTCTGAGAGGAAACGTCAGAATGGTAAATTAAAAACTAAAAGTCGAATGAGAAATGAAGGGGGAAAAAAAAATAAACCTTATTTCAGTTGAAGGAAACGATTGAGAAGGGGAAAAAAAAAAGTAAATCTCTCAACGTTATGGTTTTTTTTCCCCCCTTCTCAATCGTTTCCTCCAACTGAAATAAGGTTTTTTTTTTCCCCTTCATTTCTCATTCGACTTTTAGTTTTTAATTTACCATTCTGACGTTTCCTCTCAGAGGGTCAGACGACAAGGCCTTAAGGTAATATATATATATATATATATATATATATATATATATATATATATATATATATATATATATATATATATATATATATACAGTACCGTTTAAAATTAAGGAACAAAAATAAAATCTTCCTAATCTCAAATAAATTATATTTTAATATTTGTGAAAATTTCACTACATATGTAAATTATGTAGTTGGACTTTTACCGAGATTTTCAGATGAATTAAAATAATATTATTAAAGTTATCCACCATTTTAACATATTTCAAGTGTCCAAAATTATTGAACATTAAGGAAAAATAATTGTTTAAAGTTTAAAACGGTAGGGTTTTTTTTGTATAAAAGAATGAAAATAAATATTCTTAACTTTAATTATCATCACTGCTGCAAGTCACGCAATATCAATCATGTCAAAAAAAATAAAACTGATTTAAGCGGCAAAGCAAAAATCGTCTAATTAATAAAGGAAAAGTTGACAATAGAAGAAATCGGAAAACGTGTGAAACGTTCAAAAAGTGTTGTAAGCCGAGTTCTCAAACTCTATAAAGAAACTGGGAGGTTAAGCAACACAAAGAAACCTGGTAGACCAAGAAAGACAACGGCAAAAGAGGACAGAGTTATACAACGCCTAGTGTTAAAAGACCGTTTACTTACAGCTGGCAAAATTTCTAAACAAATGGAAGGTGTCACGAATGTTTCACGACAAACTGTGTCCAGAAGGTTGCACGAAATAGGTCTTTTTGCAAGATCTCATCGAAAAAAGCCGCTAATAAGTAAAACAAAACAACAACAACAAAAAGAAGCTATATTGGCGTTCGTAAAAAAGCATGTTATATGTTCAGAAGAAAATTGGAAAAAGTGTATTTCAGTGACGAATCGAAATTTAATGTATTTGGCAGTGATTAAAAACAATTTGTAAGAAGAAGACAAGGCGAAAGTTTGGATCCTAACTGCATCAAAAAAACTGTTAAATTTGGTGGAGGTAGCGTAATGGTTTTCGGCATGATATCATGGCAGGGTACATCACCACTTGTACGCTTAAATACTAGAGTAAATGCCACTGTATACAAGAATGTTGGAGAACAGTATGTTTTGCCAGTGTTACACAATTCTGGTATCGAAAAGCCTGTGTTTATGCAGGATAATGCTCCCTGCCATCAGGCAAAGCTGGTCATGAATTATCTGGCTGATCAAGAAGTAGAGGTAATGGACTGGCCTGCTCAGAATCCTGACATGAACCCTATAGCAAAATTATGGAAGACTCTAGTACAGAATGTTATGGCAAAGAATCCGGAAAACATCGAAGTCTTGTGGCTTAAACTGAAATATGAATGGGCCAAGATAACTGTGACCCAATGTCAGGATTTAGAGAAATCCTGCAGTCGTAGATGTGCAGCAGTTATTGAAAACAAAGGTGGAAGTACCAAATATTAAATCTCTTTTGCCTTTATAATGTGATTTAGTTAAAAATTATATTGTGTTCCTTAATTTTAGACACTTGAAATCTGTAAAATGGTGGATAACTTTTAAAATATTATTTTAATTCATCTGAAAATCTCGGTAAAAGTCCAACTACATAATGTGTATATTCAGTGAAATTTTCACAAAAATTAATAAATAATTTTGTTTAGATTCAGAAGATTTAATTTTTGTTCCTTAATTTTGGACGGTACTGTATATATATATATATATATATATATATATATATATATATATATATATATATATATATAAAGATGATTAAATGAATCAGAACATTCCAATTGTTCAAAGAATTAGAACAACAAGTCTAATATGGCGTACGGTCGTTTCCAAAACATTCTGGAAATACTTTAATTTTTATTTTTTTAATTTTTCAATTTAAAATCTTTTTTTACAAAGCCACTCCAGAACGTCACTTGATCAGCGCCTTTAGCAGCACATCTCACAGAAAATTCGAGGAAGAAAATAACAAGTTCGTCTTAGAGGAACATCTATTGACAGAAGGGGATGCAGGGGCAAATATTAGAAAAAAGAAATAAGTTACAAATATAAAATAAAAATATAAAGATAAACCGATAATAATAATGATAAAAAGACATTATAAACATTATCAAAATTATAAAGATAAAATAGAAAATAAAAATAAAAATAAAATAAGGAATAAAATAAAGTAAAATATAATATAAAATATAAAATAATAATAGAATATATAAAAGAAAAAACGATAAGAGATAAAAAATAAAAAAATAAAATATACAATAAAAAGATAAAAGGAAAAAAATATAAAAAATAATAATATAAAAAATAATAAATAATAAAATTATAAATAAACAAAATCAGAAAATATATAAAAAAATAAAAATAAAAGGAAGTATAGTAGAGTAAAATAAAATAAAGTAAAAAAAGTAATAAAACAATAAATAATAAAAATCAAAATTAAAATTAAAAATAAAATATAAACAAATAAAAAATATATAAAAAATCAAAAAAAATTTTCTAATAAATAAAACAATTTAAAAAATTAAATATAATAAATAAGAAATAAAATTAAGTATAATAATATAAAAAATATATATATATATATATGAAGAATATATTTAAAAAAATTATAAAATTAATAAAATTATAAATAAGCAAATAAAAATAAAGAAATAAAATAAAATAGTTAACTAATAATTTATATATTGTATTTTTCTATAATCCTTTTTTATTAGTGATGGTAATGTTTGTTATTTTTCTTACTACTATTTCGATTATTAACATCTTAAGTGAAACAGATTAATACATAAAATTGCATTATGAGTTTCCGTAAACTTTATAGGATGTATTTTTCGTTAATATATATTCTAGTATTTATTGTATACGTACATAAAAGTAATCCATAGACACGTGTTTCTGGTTCACAGCCGTCATCAGCATGGATAACTTACACAGGGATTGAACATTGAATATTGATGTCTATAGTTTGGCGTTTTACCTCCGAATCATGACGCCTTTCCTGAAAATATGTACGGCTTTTATCATTTAAATATTTAATGTATTTTTTATGTAATTGTTTTCATTGGTGATGGTAGCCGTTGTTAATTTGCTTATTTTGATTTTGATTTTTCATTTCCTAAATGATACAGATTAATGCAGAAGATTGCCTTACTATTCGCTCTTAACTTTATAGGACGTATTTTTCGTTAATATATAATTTTTGTATTAATTTTATACGTACATAAAAGTAATCAATGGACCCGAGTTTCAGGCTCACAGCCGTCATCAGCATGGATAACTTAGAAAAGGATCGAACCTTAGATATTGATGTCTATAGTCTGGCGTTTTACCTCCGGACTATTGCCTAGAAATACGTACGTTTTTTATCACCTAAATATTAAATGTATTTTTTTATGTAATTGTTTTTTATTGGTAATTGTAGCATTTCTTATTTTGTTTACTACTATTTCAGGTGTTAACTTCTTAAGCGATACATATTAATACGGAAGATTTCATTATTAGTAGCCCTTAACTTTATAGGACGTATTTTTCGTTTGTTAATATATATTTTTTATTAATTTTATTAAACATATTATTAATAATAATAATAATAATAATAATAATAATAATAATAATAATAATAATAATAATAATAATAATAATAATAATAATAATAATATAAATATATATAATATATATATATATATATATATATATATATATATATATATATATATATATATATATATATATATATATATATGGTTTGAAACATAATAATGTTCTATACCCAATATTAAGCCTAAATTTATCGTATTAGGAACTTCTTCATGGAAGATTTGAAAATATTTATAAAGATACTCTTTTATACTATACTTAAATAATATATAAGTATGTATATATATATATATATATATATATATATATATATATATATATTATATATTGTCAAATAAACATTTATATATTTGGTAAATGTATACTTATATATATATATATATATATATATATATATATATATATATATATATATATATTGTTAAATAAGCATTTATATATTTGATAAATGTATACTTTTTTTGCGAAACATCATTTCAGATAATAACATATTTTATATATATATATATATATATATATATATATATATATATATATATATATATATATATATATATATACCCTACTCCGCACGTGTGTAAACGTCGTCTGACCGAGTATAGACTTGCTATATACATTGTGCACCATGACAACTCTTTAAAATACGCAGATGAAATTGAATTTTCTTCTTTTTTATATTCCTTGATTTTTCTCTAATACCTCTGGTTTAAATTTAATGCAAATCTGAAATATTTTAATTTTTGAAAGTGGGTTTCATCACTTTGGCAACCCATTAACAATCATCAAAATGTATAAAAATTATAGACTAAAATATCCCGAGTAACATCTTGCACATATATATACATATTTTTGCGCTATCTCTCTCTCTCTCTCTCTCTCTTTCTCTTTCTCTCTCTCTCTCCTCTCCATTATTGTTGTCTCCCTTCCATTGCGAAGATAGTACGCTGTTCTGTTTTTTTATTGTGTTTACATTTAAAAAATAAATACATGATTTATTTCTCTCGCATTTGAAATATAGTTCTCACGACGGCCTAGCGGTAAGAGGCTCTGATTCGAATCATTCGGTTCCGGGGTTAGAATCGTTCCATCGGCGGGACAGTTATATCATTCGCACTGATTATTGTTGGTTAAAACATAGAACATAAACATATATATGCCTGGGGATAATTAATATATATACTCGACGTACGCATGTCTCCTTGGGTCATTACTACTATTATTCTACTTTAGCATTATTTATTCTATATTGATTTCATTATCATTATTATTATTATTATTATTATTATTATTATTATTATTATATAGAAGTATTATATTATAAGGAAAGAGACTTATTATTTTGTCATCTAATTTACATACATGTTTGTGGTGTGTACAAACACACGTGTTTAAATTTGATGTCGACGGTGAAAAAAACTCCTTCTCTAAATGCGCTCAGAAGGACATTAATACATATTAGGGAGAGGTTGAATCAACGTAAAGTGAAAGAAGGTGGGAAAAATACATCGACAGCTAAAACAGAGATGGTTTACTTGTTCAGTTGATTATAAATTACGGCTAATTAGAACAAACTAATTGAAACAGTTTTTTAAACATAACTCAATCCCAGAACTAAATTATATTTTAGCATGTACTATGTGTTATTAAAGAATATAGGAAACGGCTTTAAGGAAACAAAGGTTGATGAACTTACATTTAGTATAATACGTGACAATTGGACTCTTAAAATCGTGTTATGTTTCGATTAGGTGCTCGACTGAGCTCCAATCTTTGGTTCTTCCTTGTATAACATTTACAGCAAGAACCCGTTCGTGTAACACAACGGGAAAAGATTTTTCTCTCTCACTCCACGTGCCTAGTGTCGGGTGAAATTACCATGGACAAAGCTTCATTACAAGGACGTCCTGCCGTTGGAACACAATACCGCGGTACTGCTGCCCTGTTGACTACAACTTGGTCGTCTTCAAATCCAATGTAAACAAGTTCTTGTCGTAAACCGCCCTATAAGTAAGTAAACGCAGTTCACACCTTTGATCAGTTTTAGTACTCCCACAGTGTTCCTCATTCTTCGGCTGACAATCATTCTGCCTCATTAGCACTCATCCTCGAATGGCTTTAGCCTTGATAAGTGGCCACCCAAATAGTGAAAAAGGCCATTAACTACAATATATATTGCCGTTTCTTATTGTGAGAATGTTTGAAATTACTAGTGTTTTAGTTTGTTGCTGGATAACGTTAAGTGTAATACTAATTTGAACTGTAAGTAGAAAGTGTTTGGGGCGCTATCATTTAAAACTACAGTTTCTCTTTATGCAATTCCATGCGCTTTTACTCGCTTTATCAGGTGACACAAAAATAGATGCCCGCTTGTTTACCTTACTTACAAATGGAGACGATAAATGACTATGAACGCAGTTGTTTGTCAGTCTGGGATTTTTTTTTTTCCACTGAAAAACGATTCCTCGAGTGACGCCTTTCTTGTAAGCATTTGATTGGACAGCAGAAAACAAGAGACGCTAACAAAGCCTTCTGGGAATTTCTTATCAATAATGAAGTCGCGCCGCATAAAAAAAGAAAAATGGCTGCGGTGACGTCAGATCGATATCAAAATATCAATCAAATCACCAGAGGTCAAGACAGACCGATCGAAAGTTTTACAACTGGTAATTCGCTAATTAGGAAGATGTTTTCCTTATCTCTTCTTCAACAAAGACAGCAAATTAGTTTTTCAAAATGTCCAATAGTGTTTTATAGAGTATATATATGTAGATGTGTGTATGTATACATATATATACACACACACACACACACATATATATATATATATATATATATATATATATATATATATATATATATATATATATATATATACGTATAAAGCTTTAAAGTCTATTTATATATTTAAATGTCTTTTTTTAATTTTTATTAAAGATATGAAATTCAAATCCACAAAATAAAAGCTTAATCTTAACTAAAGTAACACAGTGATATATATATATATATATATATATATATATATATATATATATATATATATATATATATATATATATATATATATATAATATGAAACTAAAAGTATACTTTTAGAGGATAGAACCTATAGTGAAATGGTTTAAGCTCAATATACGAGATAGAACATTTTCAATGCTGCCTTCACGAAACCCCTTTTTTCCATCTTTAAATCTTCTTTCACCGGACACCTTATCAACAGACATTCACCAACTGGACAGAATCCATATATTTTACATGCATACTCTTACTCTCCATTACTTTATTTTTTTCAAATTTTGCATTTTGGCTTTTCCAATGCCAACTTATCTATCTATGTAATTCCTCTGATGATAAGATTTTAATCTTTAAAAAGCCTTGGCTTAACGAAAGAAAAATAAACATGTTTTTACCGAGTACACCTTGCATTTAACAATCGAAGTTGAAAACGATTTGTTATTCGTACATCTTTATCTCTCTTCTTTCATTTATCTTTATATATATATATATATATATATATATATATATATATATATATATATATATATATATATATATATATATATATATATAGCTTTTGAACTAATAAAAATAAAAGTTTAGTTAAAAACAATTGTAAAAGATTGACATTTTGGTATGGTGTTTTACTTTTATTAGCTAAAAACTTATATATATATATATATATATATATATATATATATATATATATATATATATTTATTTATTTATTTTGGTACAGAAAAGTTAGTACAACATACGTACCGTCGGTTTTAAGCTCGAAAAGTCTTAGTCATCTGTGTTGGAAATGTGACAACAGAAGCTGAAGAGAGCCGAATGACTAAGACTTTCCGAGCTTGAAACCGACGGTACGAATGTTGTACTAATTTTTCTGTACCAAAATAAATAAATATTATGCTCTTAATTTTTAACTTTAATTCTTAATTAATCGAGCACTCTGCTGGGATTTTTCCTACTATATTACAAAGAAGTTATATATATATATATATATATATATATATATATATATATATATATATATATATATATAGCGTGTCAGGTTGTATATGAAAAGAAATCAAATAAAGTGCTCGATCATATAAGAGAGCTAATATACTTTATTTAAATACTGTATATTACATATTTCAGAAATGTACCGCGGTTTCATCCAAAAGGGCAGATTTAGACATCTTTAGTATATCTCAGTGCCCAGTGGAATCGTCGGCATGCTGAAATGATTGTAGTCACGGCCCGATGGGGAATCCCCATCGGGCCGTGACTACATTATATATATATATATATATATATATATATATATATATATATATATATATATATATATTATAATGTCATATGAAACCTTAGTTAATTCTGAGAACAATTTTCCATATATTCATCAAAAAACACTTTTTAGCATATAATTGCTACTGCTTATCTCAATAAAATTAATGAATTTCAAAAATGTTAGACGTCAAAACAAGAACCCAGAATTAAACTTGTTAATGCTTTACTGGAACTACTCCGCCTTTTTGTTTTATGTCTGTGTCTTTATATTTTTATATGTATATGTATCTGTGTATATGTGCCCTGCGTATATATATGAATCTGTATGTGAACATATGCCTACACATATGTGATTGTCTTCGAGTATGTAAAGCTATATCTTTAATATATATATATATATATATATATATCTTTAATATATATATATATATATATCTTTAATATATATATATATATATCTTTAATATATACATATATATATCTTTAATATATACATATATATATATATATATATATATATATATATATATATATATATATATATATATATATATATTAATCTTGCATCGTCTAAACGTAATATTGAATCTACATAACTCCGTACTGTTAAAAAGTAACTCATCGTTTGTTGGTAATAAAGATATATTTTGTACCATTAGTTGTTTTAGAGTTTGCCTATACGGCAATAGCCTTTTATTAATTTTCTTTTTTACTTTTAATTTTTAATGTTTTTAATATTTTAGAATTTTTTATTTTTAAAATTTCTTTTTAATTTTTACATTTTGTAACTTTTAATTCTGGTATAATATTTCGGTATTATATTCTTAGTGCAATATGTTTGCTTTGCTTACACTGGGACCGAACAGGTTTGTGAACTTATGCGTTGAATCGCGAGAGAGACGGTTCCGATATCTGGATAGCTGGGGGGGGGGGGATAGGCGTATTATGTACGTAAATATGTATACTGTAAAGAAAAAACAAAAGTTACAAAAAGATTGTTATACCTCAAATGAGTGTGTGCTGTTATTAAAAAGAAGGAGATGAAAATAGCAAGCGAAAAGTGGAGATTAAACGAATTGCTGATGCGTGTCATATACACAACGAGACTCCAACTGCCTGTGTGATACGTCGTCATTTTGATGATCTGCAGTGGTTTACTCTACTATTTCTGGCACAGCTGGGGAAAATACAGATTAAATAAAGGGTTTCTGTTCGAAATTCCGTCCAGATTCCCAAGTTCGACAGAAATTTTCCCGAGTTCGTAAAGATACACCTGAAGAAGGCCGATGTTTACAGAGCCGAAACGTTGTGAAGATAACATTCAAGATGAGAACAGTCATCCAAATAATCCAAATAATCCAAATAATCTAAAGGGGCATACTTTCCCGAGCGTATTATTGAATGTTTCGTTTTTACGGCTTCAGTGAAACTTGAGGACGGTATGCCTGTCTGTATCGTTATCCATTAAATACGTTCACTTCCGTATATGCCGTTTATTTAAAATAGTAAACCCCTAAACAACGACATAATCGCTTTTTTATCTTTCCTCACTCTTCTCAATGCAACAGCTTACGCTTACAATTTTATCTTTTTTGTCCTCTCTCTCTCTCTATCTCTCTCTCTCTCTCTCTCTATCTATCTATATATATATATATATATCAATCTCTATCGATCTATCTACCTATCTATCTCTAGAGGGAGCTCTTTCTTTTTCATACACACTGTATCTATATCTATCCCTTTCGCATTCGACACAGCGAAACTGGGTTCGGCATCCAAGCATTTAAACTATTTACCGGACGAGACTGCCAAAATGAAATAAATTTGGTTTTATAAACACGTCTGTTACGACTTTCTGTCTCCATTCATTCGCAATAAATATCTCCCGGCATGCACCATTCATCAACCAACCCTATGCAAACGTTTAGAAAGGCGTAACAACAATCGCACGTTTCAGAAATATCCACAAATTTCGATCAAAACACTTAATAGAAAAGTCTCTCTCCTAATTCGATCTCCAGCCGTTTCCTAAGGACAGTTGGGAATGTGAGTAGATCGAGTAAGAGCCGAGATGAAATGCGGAAGTCTCCGTTTTACTGTAACCGGGCGAAGTTTCAAAAGCGGAAATGACGACGCAATTGAAGTGAAGCAGTCACCGGGGTATTTCAATCGATTAAAGAGACATTCGACGCAAGAAACGTGTACGAAGCAAGAATTTGATCCAGTGATGAATAGAAATCGGTTTTCAGGATTCCATATTATAGTTTGGTGTGTGCGTCACTTTAAATATCAATGAGGCCAAAGGTGTAAACTTGTTGGCTTTCAAATATTAGTCTCCTCGAAAATCTGTTTTCGATAAAAATGCATTTTAAGAGCACCGTTTTAAGAGCTAGTTGTGTTCCCTGTGTACTTATCTAAAATAAATGTTTATTATTAGAATAGGGCAACAGACTCGTAGCAATAAGTACACAAACACACCATTAACGCAGAACCAAGATATTTCGGTTTATTCATACTACCATAATCATTTGCATAAATAAGCTTTATTGAAAAGAAAACTGAGCCTTATATACAGCATGGAAAGTAATCTAGAGAGTGGATGTGAGGTCAAAAGAGAGTGGGTGAAATATAGATGAGTGTAGTGTGAGTCGGATGTGGGAAGAGTGGTGGGTTGGGTATGTAAAAAAGAGAGAAGACGGGGGGAATGTAAGGTGGAGAAAGAGTACGAATCGGGTAGATAGTGTTGGTGTGCGTCCTGTGCGTGAGGAGGAGTCGTGGGTAAAGTATGCAAAAAGGAGGAAACGATGAGAAGTGCTGGATGCGAGGGGGGAAGTACGTGGGCGACAGTTTATATAATCAATAAAAGTTTAAATTCTCTCTCCTATATAAATAAAAAACGTCGTCGAACTTTACTGAAAAGTTTACATTTTAGGTTTTAATACTTTACACGATTGTCAGTTAATTTCCTGGGGCATAGTGGAAGAGTAACCTATGCAAGATTACCCATGCTTTTTCTCGGCTCTGGTTTTTACAAGACGACGACGACGACGACGACGACGACGACGACGACGACGACGACGATGAAACACAAAAGTAGTGAACTGTGGTCGTTCAAAGGATTCAGGAAGGGATGGTATGCACTCTAACAGCCTGAACCCCATTAGCCCCGGCAGTGATGAAAGAGAGGGCGAGACGGCAAGCAGAGGTGACATCACCGCTTTTCCGGCTCTGACGTCACTTCATACGACTCGGTCGTAAACGGGGCCCGTGAAAAGGGTGGGTAGCTCGCCTTCCATCAATTGTAGTAAGAGTGATGACGAACAGAATCCTTACAGTGTGGGGGAATGCCGCCATCCGCCATTATACAACATTCTTCTGAAATTAAGAAAAGACGACTTAACATCATGTTTTGCTTTGTAAGGACTCTTAATTGACTAATGTTATTTAAGGAAAAGTCATGTTCTTTTATCTTTAATCTTTGAAGAATTCCTTTCATACTTAGGTTTAGAGGGTCGAATTCAGATTGGAAATTGAAAATTTATCACATTTTTATCGTAGTTAAACATACGATCTTTTCGAATAATCCAGTGATCAAAAATGGCCGATGTTACACATTTAACGATGTAAGGATAAAAAATGTGAGATTATATGAAAAACTCGAAGATGCATCCGGCGTTTCCCGGTAATGAATGAGTACTCCTGTATGGATAAAGATTGTATGTAGAATGTGTTAGATTACGTAGGGAGGTAATTTCTACTTCAAAGTTAAGGTTAAAAATTAAGTTAACGTGTCAAGGAAAGTGACGTAAGAAAACAGAGAGTCGAGCTAGGATACGTGGCTGTTGAGAAGCTGGAGTCAACCTTTTTGTTTTGGACTACTGAACAGACGTATTTCAAAAATAGTTCCCTCTCTTCCGCGGAGGACGGGTGGAGGGAAGAAGAATATTTTATATTATGATTGCAAAAAAAACATTATTTATATGGCAAAGAAAAAAAAACCGTAAAAAGACTTATTGCAATAAAACACATTAAATAATGTATCAAAAGTTCTTAAAATTTTTTCTAAATTTTCTGGTGAGAAGTTTAATTTATTTTAAAAGGTGGGACTTGAAAAGCCAGCGCCCGAGAAGGTAAGCACTCTGGCCATTAAAAATTGCCTGGGCAGCCTCGTCGGCATTCCCTGGTAGGGGCGCCTCAGGCAGTAAGCAATAAACTTTCTCCTCCCCAAAGAGGGGAGGCAAAGCCTGGGAGGGTGGACCTCCTGGAACTGCACAGGACCGTCCCATAGACCGGCGTAAATCAAGCCCCGAAGGCCAAGACAGTACCAGTCTATGGAGTGCAGTATCCATCGGAACAGATACTACACTTTGATCTTGGCCAAAAGGCCAGGAAACTATTAGAAAAATAATGTTTTTATAACGGCATTTTTAAATGAGTGGGAAAAAAAGCTTCATTTAACCTATTATTGTATTATTGTTTTAATGGGGATGGATAGTGTAGTATTGGATCTGTTGGCATAAGATTGTCGTCTCAGGAATTATCTCCTCTTTTTTAAGCGGGTGGGATTATTCCAAGTATTTCATCCTCCTTTGAAGTAGGGTTTATGTAATATATGTTCTGTTGTCATGAGATTATATGCCAAGGTAGAATCTTCTCCTGGGGGGGGGGGGGTAGTGTAGTATTTTTTCTGTTGTCATTTCTTTTATGGGGAAGATTTTCCCAGGTTTTACCTACTCTATCTGGGGAAGAATTGCAGTATATGTTCTGTTGTAATGATACCATCGTAGCAGGCATTACCTCTTCTTTTTAGGGTCAGTGTATGTAGTTCGTTTATCATGTCATCCTCTAAGCCAGCATATTTGCCAGTATATATATATATATATTTATTTATTTATTTAGGCAGCATTATGTTTACAAAAGTTTGTTTTTAAAAAAGTTAAAGCTTCTGTTTATTCCATTTTTTATCTATTCTTTCCAATTTTTAATTGTTATGTTTAAGTGTAAACAGGAACTCGCAATAATTGCAAGTACTTTTGGCTCGTATGAGTCGTTCTCGGGCACGTGATAATGTTGGTAAAAAATTAAAATCGGTAAATTTATTAAGAAAGGTCGATTAAAAACGTTTTAAAAAAAAATTAATATTCATCAGATCGCTAGTCTGCCAATTGGAAAGAATGGATAAAAACGGAATAAACAGAAGCGTTCACTTCTATTTAATCAAACTTGTGTGTGTATATATATATATATATATATATATATATATATATATATATATATATATATATAATTACATCAAATCAAACTCATGTGCATGATTAATATTTCGTCTTTATTTATCTAAAACTTTTACAAAATGAAATCTGGCTTTGATCGCAGTCACAAGAACAAACAACATTTATGGTATTCTTTAAAAGGACTATATAATATCATTTCTTTGATAATATCAATTCCATTGTATTGTTCTGGTGTAGTAGTGAAACATCTACAGTTCTATTCAGTCTTTCTTAAAGTGTAACTACAGTTCTATTCAGTCTTTCTTAAAGTGTAACTACTTTCTCTTTTCCTGAATTAAGGTCGTCACCATCAGCAGTTACTTGTTTGATATAAGGGTTCTTAATCCTGTCTTATTAAATAAATTAGTCTAATGAGGTCCTTTTCATGCACCGTATCTACTGGATCCATCAATGAAAATACGAGAACATGGGCTACCGTTGCTACGCAACCTTTGCTGATAGCAAAATGGTGTTGCACATCTTTTATTAAGCCTTCGTAGTGATTAGGTTGTTTAGTCATCGGTGTCCGGTGATGGTTCTCAGATGTCTGCGGTTATTTATTCAAGGTATCAAATCCGGAGCACGCCTATTCGGCATGCATGATCGACCCTTTTTATTTCGTGGATTCGGATCAACCCTTCATTCCAGCACAAGAATTGGATTTATGAACAGTTCATTCCCCGGAATGCATTAGAAATGACCTCCAAGGCCAGTTTAATTTGCACACTTGTATAAGAACCGGACAATGGTGATTTTGGCCCAACACCAGAACATCCGTGTCAGCATTCTTTAGCTGGAAGCAACGGTCGACGTCTTCACAAATATTTAATTCCGCTCGCTCCATGTATGTCAGAATAATCAAGATATAGTCATATATCAAGTTATGCCTGACTGACTAACCTCTGCCTCGTAAAATAAATCTGGGTGAGTGTAAACTAATTCCAAGCCACGAGACGCGCAAACATATACATCAAGCAAGTAGGCATATTTAATATACACAAGTCAATAAACTAGAATAGTTAGCGTTACTATAATGGAGTTTTCGTGTCACTACTTGTGCAACACAAAGTAGTAATATTATTTAATATAAAAACAGTGTTATATAACGCCAGTCATTAAATTAATATATACAATGAACGGTAGTATTTAGAACTATATTCTTTTTAAATATTACAGAGCCCAACGATAAAGCCACTACAGTCTTAAATAGGGAAGCTGAATTAAACCGATTGAAGACGTCGCTTGAAGTCAGTTTAAAACACGCACAAGTGTCATTGGTTCATAAGGAAAATAATAAAATGTTATAAGATAGTGTCTTATGATCCTGTCAAACCTTATCAGCAAGAACTCGTCTTACTACCAATACTGCAAAGAACTCTATTTTCTTCTTCTGTGTACCTAAAATAAAACGGAACTGCCAAGAACTTTCCAGCAGTTGAACACGTTATCGCTGGAATATTTCCCTACAGACTAGTCGTTTTCAAGTCCAACGTAACAAAATAGTCGTCCTGTAAATTAATCCTAGTTCGCCAATCCATTCATAGTACAATTCAATCAACAACTGAAAATCTCACAACCCCTTATCCTCGAGTGCCGTTTGGCTTTAGTAAGTGTTGATTTATTAGTATATAAAAAAAATTATAGTCACGCTACTGCTTGTTTTTCGACCGATTTATAACATAATAAAATATCATTTTATTTTGGCTAGTTGGATCTCGCATTCAAATGTATACAGACGTGTGTGATAGGGGAATAAATTTCTGACCAGTTGATTTACAACGAAACAATATTAAAGTGTTAAGGTAAGCCCCTTTTAATTATATATATAACTAGCAACTGTATTCTTCCTCTGGGCACATATTTTTGTTATGCTTAGGGAATGTCATGATGAACGAACTACATACACTGACCCTCAAAGGACAAAGGAGGAGGTAATGCCCTGGACGATCTTATCATTACAACAGAACATATACTACAATACCCCCGCACATCCCATAAAAGGAGAAGAAACAACGGAAAATATACTAAAAAAGGATACGGTAGTACCTGGGAAGATTATCTAATGACAACAGAACAGATATTACATTAAGCTTCCTTCAAATGAGAATGTAATACCTGAGAGTATTACCCAACCTCTTTAAAAAGGGAGGAGGTAATTCCTGTTATGACGGTCTTATGACAACAGAACCGATACTACACTGCCATCCCCATTAAAAGATAATACATTTTTATTTCATTCGTTTAACAATGACGTCATGAAAACATTTTTTTACAGTTCCTCGGTTTTATTTCTAATATCAAAGTGGCAGATGTGATAGAAAAGCTTGCATTCCTCGGTTTTTGAAAAAAAGGTGAATACAAGTAGCGAGCTTGTGTGTACGAAAAGGAGTCAAGTATGAATACGTGTTCCCTGCCTGAACATGGCGCACGCGATATCTGGTCCTGTCAGACTCTAGCACTTTGGGTAAGTTTAGCCTCTTAGCTAGTCGAGTGGATGAGCTATCCCACACCCTCCCATGTTAATAGAAATCGTCCAAGATGCCTACTACCCACTTTCAATTTTTTGTCTTCGGCCTCTCCCAAATTGCATTTATCTTGGAAAGACACCACCTATTCTCCAAACTCCATCGCTCGTTTTCTTTTTCTACCACTTAGACTCCACTCCCATTTAAAGATTGACTGCTTGTTTCTGGTTCGGAAAACAGTGGGCGGTCTATTATTTAGAAAGGGTTGGAAGTGTCTTATTAACCGAATATTTGTTTCATTGTTTTTTTGTTTTTTCCCCACTCCCGGTGCTATTCCAATGATTTTCTGTACATAAATATAATTTTGAAAAATAAAATTTCCAACATATTTGGGGATATCTTAAGTAGGACGGCCCCTAGAGTAAATGTGGTATTGTGGTAATTGAGATGATATTAGTTAAGAGTAAGATAGACACTTTTATCACTTTAGAGTAAGGATGACCAAGACACCCAAGACACAACACTGTTGATGGCCTTGTAATTTTTTTTACATTTTCTTTGCCTTTTTGTCGAGAGCAAAGTTTAGTATTTGTTCTCAGCATTCCAGCGACATCAGACATGAACTTAAAATAATAAAAATAATAATACGGCCTCGTAAACGGGAGAGAGGAATGGCAAGAGGAAGGAGAGACAGACAGATAGTCAGCCAGGGAGAGAAAGAGACAGCTAATCATTAGCTCTTCTTTCTTTTTTCCTTTCTCATTCATGCCAGTCGGTAAGAATTCTTGCGAGCGATGTTAAGAATAGTTTTTCTTAAGTTATTGATGTTTTATTAAATCATTTATTTAATTACTTTTAATATTGACGAAACTATTGCACGTATGTAGATAAAATAGTACAATAAAATTAGAAATGAATAACATCCAAAAATTAATTTATTATGAACGGTTAAAATATAGTCATTCCAATGACTGTCCTTAGATCGCTCGTCATTACTATATAGAGAGTATTTCAAAGTGTTATGCTGTATTATTGATTTAAATAACAGTTAGCCGAATTGATGGTAATATAGGTTTGATAAATGAAAAAAACTTTCGTATTGATTCGTTTAGATATATATTTTATAGTTTAATATAAATATATATTAAACTATATATATAAATCAAACAAGTTGAAATGTATTGATAAAATGAACTTAAAAACAATATTATTTCAAAAGCGCTCAATACAAAGTAGAGCTTTATAAATTTACATTATATAAACATTTAAAATTGTCTACACAAATACATATATGTTTCAGTTCTCAATGTACTTCATCGGACAGTAAAAGTGGGACGGCAGGATCTTGAATTGCCGAGTTTATGTCGGAAAAAGTGACATGTTTTGACACTTTACCCCCTTCCAATGTTGTGAATTTAAGTCGAGTAACTCTGTCGGCATTTCAGAAAGTTGCTGCTACTTATTGTGAAATTTGATTGTCTGAATCTCGGTCTACGATTTTTTTAGACGAATTATTTTCATCACAATTTTTCAAACAAATTTAATATCGATAGTTTAGATCGATTCAAATGGGAATCAGCTTCTAAACGCAAAAACAAAGCTCAATATTTTGAATACTGAATAGAGCTTAGACTAAATACAGTATTAAATTCAAAATCATACCATTTTATGATGCAATAACATTTTTAGAACAAACAAAAAATGTAAACATGTATCTAGAGGAGTTGAACGTAAACAAAGGTAATCCGGGCAGTTTACTTCAAACAACAGTCCCCACCCCATCTTCAGAATATCGAACAAAATATGTATCCGAAAGCAATCTGGAGAAGAAATTTTTTAAGTGGCACATGGATGATCAGAGAGTAAAAATCGGTAAATATAAAGTTTAATAATTGCAAGTACTTTCGACTTGCATGAGTCGTCCTCGTGATGATGTTCGTACGAATTTAAACTGATTAATTCATTAAGAAAAGTCGATTAAAAAAACCTTTTAAAAACATTTTAGTATTCATCAGATCGCTGGGCGGCTATTTGGAAAGAATGGATCAAAAAACGAATAAACAGAAGCTTTCACTTTTATTTAAAAACAATGGAAAATACTCTCTGATTGTCCATGTTCCATTTTTTCTGATTTCTTTTACGAATTACCTTCGAGTGTGTCTTTGTTTGGTTTTCTAATAAGAGACTGTTTTTTTTTAATTAAACTGCCTGCATTAGCTTTGTTTACCTTAAACTTCTCTAGAGTTGTATTTGGCTTGAATCTTTATTGTTGTGAGTCATTGGCGTTCAGTTAAAATTGCTGGTTGGATACCAACACCTACTGTTGAACAGAGGAGGTTCGCTGTCATTTGCATTTCTTGTGGGCGGCATGGTGGCTCAGCGGTAGAATTGCCGTTTTGCATGCAGTTGACACCAGTTTTTAATCCTCGGTAAGTGTTGTGTTCTACTAAAGAACTCAAATGGGGGGGCGGCACTCGAATCTCGGACGTCTTTTCAAACTTTACACTTTTCTGTATTGACTTTCAATTTCCATATATCTTCTCAGTCTGATTGAGATATATGGTGTACTATAGGTTGTGAGAATGATTCAACAAACAATTGAACACCATCAGAAATTAATTTCATTATTGATCTTATACTATCATGTAAATCTATATGATCGAAAAACGAATAAATCAATATAATCGAAGACACTGATAATATTGTTAGTTTGTCTGCTGGTTTGCACAAGTCGATAAATGGTTGTAGAAGATGAATAGGTCAAGGAGCACACATTAAATACAAATATCTCATGATCTAAAATGTGATAATTCAATCCTTGTACGAAGCAGTACCTTTTCATTTTTATTTTAATAACATCCAAAATAAGTATCACGAAACAATATCCAAGAAGAAACTGGTGATATAAATAGTTCATTATTTGAATATGAATAAATGTTATTTTAATATAGAAATGTTCCAATTTTTTATGCTCGATTGACATTTTCGAAAAAAGTAATATCTCGTCTGGCATTTTTGACGGAATGCGTACTCCGTTTTATCTATAACTTGAAAATTACAGAACTTTATGAAAATAGTTATATAAGGTTCAAAGTTGGGAGCAGGAGTACACAGGTGTTTTCATTCATTACCGGGTAACGTCGGATGGGTCTTCTACTTATTTATAAATATCATAAAAATAATAAGGGTCCCAATATCGCCCGCTGATTTTTTTATTGACGCTCATATTTACGTGGGTAATAAAAAATAAAATTAATTTTTGAATAAAAGGTTAATTTAGTCCACGGGGCTGAAAATTACAAAAAAAATACAAAGTAAAAAATGAAAATCATACCGGATTCAAAATCAGCTTTGCGGAAAGGGGTCAACGGGCGCCATCTTTAAAGATTGCCGCCGATTCTAGCCTCCCATCTCTCAACTCAATTTCTGTAAATTCATCATCAAAAATACCAAATGTAGCAATGTGAAATTGGATAAAACCAACAGTGTTCATAAAGTTAAATATAATTATAACTTCTTCTGCCTTATTTTTGTCTCTTTTGATGTATTACTGCAGGAATGTAATACTCTGTCATATTCTAATTTCAGGTTGGCCAAAGTGAAGTACCGATAATTACGAATGCTGACAAGTGTGCTATTTGCAACAATGAACTGTTCAGTAATGAAGAAACATTCATCGTCAGCCAGAAGGGCATCGATTTCATTAACAGAGCTTTTGAGTTTTCAACGTCTTCACAAGAAATGCAGACAGTGTTGGATCAACCCCAAGTACATAGAAATTGACCGTAAAAACAGGTCCACCCATGATGAAATGCTATCCCGTGCAAGCCGCTCTTTGTGTGTGTTTAACTTTACATAACATTGTCTTTGTTGTAGTTCTGGGGCAAAATCTGATAGAAAGAAAAGAAGTGTTGATGTTTCCCATGTAGAAACTATTGAGTTTAAAGACAGAGTGTTAAATGTTTGTGAGAAAGTCCGAATAAATGATGACTGGGCATCCAGTGTTAAAGGTAGAAAAGCTATGTAGTTGACCTTGTTTCAGAAGAAGCACGTTATCACAGAACATGTTTTGGAAACTTTGATTCCAATAAAAACATTCCTAAGACATTCTCTTCTGCTGATTCTTCTAAGAAACAAAACCTTGGTAGATCAGAGGATTCAGAGAGAAAGCAGGCATTTCTGGAAGTTGCTAAATATTTGCAGCAAAATGACGAGGAGCGACTCACCATTGTCGATCTTGTTAAAAAAATGGAGGACATTCTCGACGACACTGTCTTTGAACCATACAGTCTCTTATACATGAAATCTCGATTGTTAGAACATTTCAAAAACAAAATCATTGTGACTGAAATTAATGGGAAACATGATGTTGTTACATTCTTAAGTACAGCAAAATGTATTCTCCATGTATTCTATGCACAGAGCCGCTCAACAGACAATTCAGAATCAGAGGCCATTAGAATCATAGAGACGGCAGCCAAGCTTATCAAGAATGGCATTAAAGGTATCCAGACAAGTTCAGAATATTACCCGTCTAAGAATGATTTTGAACAGGATGCGATTCTTGAATATATTCCTAAAACATTGTTAATCTTTCTCAGGAAGATATTTGCAGGCAAACACAATGATTTAAAACTTGCATCAGTTGGTCAAGCGATAATGCAGATTGCTAGACCCAGATTTCTCCTAGCACCTTTGCAGTTTTATTTAACAGTAGAAATGCATGACCAATTTCGATCGAGGTTCTTAATCAACACTCTGAATAAGCATGGCTTCTCTTCATCTTACTCGGTAGTCCATAAATTCGAAAGGAATGGTTACCCTTGTTCATGGCGCTGAAACTCTCTCCCCTGATGAAACTGAATTTGTGCAGTTCGTAGCTGATAATGTGGACCATGATGTAAAAAGTATTGATGGATTCAACACATTCCACGGTATGGATATCATAGCATCTTTTACGCCCGGGAAAGGTAAAGCAAAACCAGTTCCAATGATTGAAGTACTTTCAGAAGATTAAATAAAGGTTGGAAGGACCAACATCAAGTACCTAAATTCACAGCACACCAACAAACCACCAGTGACATTTAAAGAGCTCCAGCCCAAGAAAGTTGTCGATTCCACTGCTAATGTTGACATCCTTTGGGAGGTTTCACTAATTTCACATCCGTCCAGACTCGTATGGTCAGGCTTTATGCAGTCAGTGCACAAAGGAATATATCCTAGGAAATCAACCACATGTTTTTTGTTAATGATCGACATGGACCCTGGTAACCCAACCTGCGTGTGCTCAACGTTATGTTACATTAGTGATTTAGCCAGGAAAAACAACATTACACCAATTCTAACATTCGATCAACCACTTTGGTACAAATCAATGATGATAGTCGAGTCACAGCCTAGTTCTAGTCCCCTGAAATCATTTGTCTTACGTCTTGGTGGGCTCCATACACATATGAGCTTTCTGTGGTCAATTGGTCATTTGATGACAGGTTCTGGATTGCAAGAACTTATTGAACTTGTGTATGTTGAAAACACAGTCAAGCACATGCTAAGTGGCAAAGCAATTGCAAGAGCCATTCGTGCTCACTTCTTAGTTGCTGTTGCTCTGAATGCTATTTTGTTACCAAAAGCCTATGATTTGACAGTTTCATATGTCACTGAGGATGATCAACCCAACACAGATACAGAAGAGTCATTTCATTAAAATGAAGACCTGAAGGAAGCTCAGGGGCTATTGAAAGGTTTCCTTGATGGGATTGAGACATTGAATAATGTTCTGTCATCAGAGTCTATGACCAGGATTGCCCAGAGAATCAACCATGTGAAAGATGCGATAATTGACCAGCGAACAGTAACATTGTGGATCCAATACCTTGATATGGTGAAGATCCTGCAATTGTTTATCAAGGCAGAGCACATCAGGAACTGAGAATTGCACCTTGACGCTGTAAGGAAAATGCTGCCAATATTCGCTACAGCAGGATACACCCTATATGCAAAGTCGGCCTAATTGTACTTGCAGCAAATGGAGGGGCTGCCGAAAAGCCATCCTGAAGTGTACTAGAAATTTTCTGAAGGATTCCATGTGATTAGACGGAGTGATCGATACTCGGCTGGCTTGTTGACGGATCTGGTTATTGAGCAGGCGCTAACGAGAAGCATGAAGACGTCTGGAGATCTGACACATGGCAGAGGAATGAACGAAATTCAACGATTGGTTTGGACGCTATCACTGCCAGCGTGCGCTAAAATCAAGTTTACAATGCAAGAACTAGCAGGTATTCATTATGGCACTAGTGACCAGCACCAAGAGGCTATTTAAGCAATAAAAGAGCGAGATGAAGAGGGATACATGGAAGCTCCTTGCGTTTCTCCAGACCCTTTCACGGAAGATCCGTCCATTCACAGCATTTCAAGTGGAGTAACTGGAGACAAAAAGGTGAATGTGAACAGAGCAAACTCCATATGAGAGGCAATCATATCTTCAATGGTTGGAGAAAATGTCCACGAGTACACTTTTAAAAGAAAGGCAATCTTTCAGGCAATTACACTTGGGTCAAAAGTTTCGCTCAGCAAATATGAAGCAGTTGAGACTGATTCACAACTCTTATTCCAGAGACTTGTGTGCTATCTACCAATGAAGCCTCAACTCAGCAGCAGCACGAACATTTCCAGTATAAGCTTTGTGGTTAACCACCTGAACTTTTTGATCCTTTCGGACTACCGCGAAAGGCAAATAAAATGGCCTTCGCAGACACAATATTGGAACTGACTTCCCCTGTACAATAAGGTCCTCAGTCTTCAGATCCATAGTATCTCTTAGATGGTGGAGCACTACTGCAACGCCTCCCATGGCAAACTAGTCACACATTTGATGAGATCTGTGCCCAATACCGCAGATATGTCACAACTAGATATGGAAAAGCATGCATTGTATGAAAGTGGTCCATCCATTAAAGACGCGACTCACCGACGCCAAGCAGAGGGCTCTGTTGGTGTTAATGTGTCACTGACCCCTTTATTTGTGTTCAAATTAAAAAAGGATATTTTCCTAGCTAATCAAGAAAGCAAACAATTGTTCATCGTCTTGCTGGGAAAGAGTTGGGTGGAATCAGGTTGTAAAGTAGTTCATGCATCTAGAGACGCTGACGTATTGATTGTGAAGACTGCTCTAGAACTGGCACAGACAGGAGAAACCATTTTGATAGCAGATGACACTGACCTATTGGTCCTTCTATGTTATCATGCCAATAGAGATGATGGTTACAACATCTTCTTCGTGCCACAACCAAAGGATAGTGCAAAAAATGTGAACGTCTGGAACATCAAAGAGATGAAGGTATCTTTGAAAGATGTGGTCTGTTCCAACATTCTTTTCATCCATGCACTACTGGGTTGTGATTCTACATCCAGTTTTTATGGAATTGGGAAGACAGCATCCCTTCGAAAGGTGATGAACAAACTGGCAGAGTGGTTGGCAAGGATAGCAGAGCAGAAGAGGTTATTGAAGCTGGAGAGAAGGCTTTAGTGTGCCTGTACAATGGTAACGATGGGGAAAACATCAATCATCTCCTACTGGGGCGCTTTAAAGAAAAGGTTGCAAAAAGCTCAAAGTATGTTGAGGCCAAATCATTGCCACCAACAAGAGCAGCTACGAAATTCCACAGCCTTCGGGTTTACTTCCAAATTCAGGAATGGAAATGTAGAAACCAGCTAAAACCTGACGAGTAGGGATGGAACTTTCAGATGGTAAATTACAACCAATCAAGACTGACTTGCCAGCTGGTCCTGTAAATTTGTTGGCTATAATTAGGTGTAACTGTACTTCAGGGTGTACTCGAGCAAGATGCAGTTGCAGGAAACATGGCAGTGACAGTTCAAACTTTTGCGGTAATTGCAAAGGCCTCCACTGCACAACTCACCACAGCTAGATCCTGATGATGATGAAGTTAGCTTTGACTAGTTCTTGACAAGAAATGTTCTTTGGTCTGTTCATGAGCTTGTTCTGTGATCGTTATGGAAGAGCCTTGCTCTAGCATTCGACCAACTGAACATTCCTTGATTGTAAATTGTACTTATTTTGTACCTATTTTTATGAAATGTCAGGAATTAATGTGAAAATTGTTGCCTTGAAAAAGGCTACTGAGTCTGTTTTGTACCTTTTATATTCATATTTGTATAAGAAATTTAAAAAAACACGAAAACAATGGCAGGGGCTAGTCATTTTCTGGTGTTAGTTTATTGTTAAGTATATAGATAGCTACCTATCATTACAATTTAAAACACCAAGAAAATGTCAAGCTGGCTTAAGTTGGGCCCTGTGTGGGTTTTCATGCAAAAGATATTTTTTATTTCTAATCTAATAAAGGTTTTTTTATCAGGAAAAACGTTTATTTTTGTCAGTAATTGTCAGGAATAATGGACATACTTGTCAGGAAATGTCAGAAATTTTATGTCTCGAAATTTTAATATTGTTATGTTGGATTTTAAAGATGGCGTACGTTAACCCCTTCCTGCAAGGCTAATTTTGGTAAACTTTTTTTATCTGAAAGAGAGGTTATTCATGCCCAATATCTAAGTTAAAAACCTTTGTCAGCAATTTGTTTGAGGTTCAGCCATATTTTGACTGGACTAAATGGCAGTTGCTTGTTTTTACTGGTCCCTACATGTGGGGGTTGCTGGCTGTCTTTCCTACCTTTGCTCTTGTTTGATTCAGGGTCACCCAGACGTTCCCTGCGAGGTCCGTTTCACGTGGGAGATATTCTCTGCGTTCTTGGATAGCTTCGTTCAATTAATCATTCAAATAATTCCATCTGTCAATGCGGTAGTTCTGCAGGGTCAAGGCTCTATTTTGTCATGAAACTGCTTCTTGATTTCAATCTGCCTCTTGTTTGCCCATGGCCAGATAGTGGCTGTCTTTTGTCGATTTCCTGTTTGTGTTTTTGGATTCTCAAATTGACATCCATTCGGATATGGGGAAGTGCCATGTCAACCAATCTGTACACCGCTAGTAGTGAGGTTGGTCTTAGTGTCCCAGTGATTCTGTGGCATGCATTACTTAGTTCTGAATCGATTGATTAATCTACATATGAATACGATAGCGTGTGTGTTCGTGTGTCACGCTTACACCAAAAACTCTTCGCATGCCTGTCGCACCTAAGTTTAGAAAAGCATTCAACTGACCTAATTTTCGTATTATTTTCAAGTATTTCCGTTTGACGCAAAAATTAGCGACGTAGGATTTTGACGTCGGTTTTTTGACGTCGGCCCGACTGGTTTATAGTTCGATCCCAACCAACCTCTTTTTTTCTACATCGCAGGGGGGGTAAGGAGGAGACGACCGGAAAGACACATATTAATACGATAGCGTATGTCACGCTTACATCAAAAGCAATGACCTTCCGAATCTTTGTACGCTACTCATGAATTGGAGCCAAATTTAATTTAATCTAAAGCATTTACAAAGTAATATATAGGTTAGGAACAAAGTGATGTATAGGTTAGGAACAAAGTAATGTATAGGTTAGAAACAAAGTAATGTATAGGTTAGGAACAAAGTAATGTATAGGTTAGAAACAAAGTAATGTATAGGTTAGAAACAAAGTAATGTATAGGTTAGGAACAAAGTAATGTATAGGTTAGGAACAAAGTAATGTATAGGTTAGGAACAAAGTAATGTATAGGTTAGAAACAAAGTAATGTATAGGTTAGAAACAAAGTAATGTATAGGTTAGGAACAAAGTAATGTATAGGTTAGAAACAAAGTAATGTATAGGTTAGGAACAAAGTAATGTATAGGTTAGAAACAAAGTAATGTATAGGTTAGAAACAAAGTAATGTATAGGTTAGGAACAAAGTAATGTATAGGTTAGGAACAAAGTAATGTATAGGTTAGGAACAAAGTAATGTATAGGTTAGAAACAAAGTAATGTATAGGTTAGAAACAAAGTAATGTATAGGTTAGGAACAAAGTAATGTATAGGTTAGGAACAAAGTAATGTATAGGTTAGGAACAAAGTAATGTATAGGTTAGGAACAAAGTAATGTATAGGTTAGAAACAAAGTAATGTATAGGTTAGAAACAAAGTAATGTATAGGTTAGAAACAAAGTAATGTATAGGTTAGAAACAAAGTAATGTATAGGTTAGAAACAAAGTAATGTATAGGTTAGAAACAAAGTAATGTATAGGTTAGAAACAAAGTAATGTATAGGTTAGAAACAAAGTAATGTATAGGTTAGGAACAAAGTAATGTATAGGTTAGGAACAAAGTAATGTATAGGTTAGAAACAAAGTAATGTATAGGTTAGAAACAAAGTAATGTATAGGTTAGAAACAAAGTAATGTATAGGTTAGAAACAAAGTAATGTATAGGTTAGAAACAAAGTAATGTATAGGTTAGGAACAAAGTAATGTATAGGTTAGGAACAAAGTAATGTATAGGTTAGAAACAAAGTAATGTATAGGTTAGAAACAAAGTAATGTATAGGTTAGAAACAAAGTAATGTATAGGTTAGAAACAAAGTAATGTATAGGTTAGAAACAAAGTAATGTATAGGTTAGAAACAAAGTAATGTATAGGTTAGAAACAAAGTAATGTATAGGTTAGGAACAAAGTAATGTATAGGTTAGGAACAAAGTAATGTATAGGTTAGAAACAAAGTAATGTATAGGTTAGAAACAAAGTAATGTATAGGTTAGAAACAAAGTAATGTATAGGTTAGAAACAAAGTAATGTATAGGTTAGAAACAAAGTAATGTATAGGTTAGGAACAAAGTAATGTATAGGTTAGGAACAAAGTAATGTATAGGTTAGGAACAAGATGATTAGTATTGAAAATATCATTTCGTGTAATTTACAAGGGTTCCGCTAGTATACTATTAATACGGTATTAATATACAGATCAAATTTTGTTAAATATTTCATCTGATACTTTCCAAAAATGGCATTTTAATTCCTTTTAAAATTATTTCTGAATCCATCCACTTTCATATAAGAATTGCTATTCTTAATCTGATCCGGCAAATTGTTCAAACATGATATTACTCTATTAGCATAAGGTCAAATTTGTTAATAGTTGATCTACAAAAGACACGTAAATTAGATCACGATAATCTGTGTGGTGTATATTGCCTTGTTTATTAGTAAAAACCTTTCTTATCTGCTACAAGAAATAGACAGATCATGGGTTGATGTCAAAATCGATAAACTCAAGACAAAAGAGGAGTTCCCGCAGCAAAGTTACAATCACACGTAGACACTTTTTGGTTGAAGGTGTGGCAAAAAGATTCTCATCTATTGTTGTCTTTCTTACAAGACGTGTTTATCGAGACTTACTTGAGATTCATTGATTTGAAAAGAATGTTTTTTTTTATTTAATTAAAATATTTTATAACAACTTTTGTTCTTCTATGATTTCAGATGAATGATTGATTACTACTTTAAAATTAATGAAGATGTTTACAATGCAACATATTGCTTTCTTTCACAAGTACCCTAGAACAAAATATTACATGTAGACCAAAGCTAAAAGATAAAAACACACAGGTAGACCGCCTACTACAGTAAGAAAATTCACGTCGACCGTCGACTTAAGTAGAAAAATGCAGGTATCCTGCAAGCTAAGGAATAAATAAACATGCATGATATACCGCATATCAAATGTATAAACATGCAGGTGGACCGCCTTCTAATGTTGCATGATGCGGTTAACCGCAGGGTATTTATTACTGTAACTAACAGAACAAAAAGGGGGTGAAAAAACAAATATACAACAAAAGCAATATGAGTTACTCTTCTACCCACCTGGATAAGTTTATTTGTGTTTTAGCTTATTTTAAAGCGTTTTTTGTTCAAAACAAACCTAGTGTCCACTCTGTTCAGTTAGAACAGAAAACAACATAGCTGCCTATAAGCTCTACACGAAGACACTTGATAATCGCTCAAAAACCGAAAATTAAACAAAATCTGGTAGAAACACATGCACTAAATGTCACCAATCGTGCTAAAATGTAATGTTCTACAAATATTTAGTTTAATTTTCGATTTTTGAGCGATTGTCAAGGGTCCTTGTCCAGAGCTTATGGGCTGTCATGTTTTTTTACCTATTAATTTTGAAAGACAAAGATAAACCGGATACTAAAGTTAAAACGTGCAAGTAGACCGCCTTCTACCGTAACACCGAAATTTCATAGTACAGAATAAAAAATGAAGAAAGCTAAAGTGAAAAGTGAATCTTTCCTTGCATTATTTCCCCCGAATCCTTTAAATAATGAAATAATTTTAAATTAAATGATTACGTGAAGGTGTATTCTGTGAAAATATCGGTACGATAAAAGAACTTCTGAAGTCCTGAATGTAAAATAGCAGACAAATGCAAGAAACGTAAAAACAACTCGAAGATATAGGTTGAAATAAATTCACCAAAATGCTGATGTCTTCTTAAGATCGAGAATGTTTCTCAGGAAATACAAAGTATCAATGCTAATTTGGTTTTTAATCTTCCATACAATATAATACCAATCATTTACAAGAGAAATAAGGAAAAAATGAATAACATTGCTTTCAAATATGTTTCGCTTCTAAATTACCATTAAACTTGACATACATCGATTCTTAAAATACATAAAAACGATCTATTTAAGAGAATACCAAATAAACATTTTCAAAATTGTTATAAAAATTAGAATCAATTTTTTTTGGAGGAACAAAGGTATGTTAGATTTTGTTTGCGTGTCTTGTCTACAAAGAAAATAATATATTTTATTTGCGTAAATACGATGGTCACTAGACGAAGTATTAAAAACGGGGAATAGCGTTTTTACGGTTATCGTCTTCTAATGACCCTATATTTTGTCATTTTGTGTATGAAGAGGATCGTAGAGATGACGAAATCTCTGATTGAAAAAGTACTCATCCCTTATTTTGACACCACTTAATAGCGGCTTAACTCCACCTAATTAGCAATTAGTCATAACTAAGCTTCATTTGCATAGTTTTCCCAATAGCGACGTTTATTGATTTAAGTATTGTGGAGTTCCATCTCTTTTCTCTTATTAAGGAATGAAATGGTATTCTAACATAATGAACTGGTTCTACCAGATGAGGATGTCTGAAAATACTGGCTTCCAGACCTATAATGCACCAAACATTGATGTTATTGTTTTCATTCTTTCCGTTTGCAGTACCCAATCATGTTCACTTGGCCTTTTGACTAAGATCAAAGTGTAGTATCTGTTCCGATGGATACTGCACCCCATAGACTGGTATTGTCTTGGCCTTCGGGGCTTATTTACGCCGGTCTATGGGTCTGTCCTGTGCAGTTCTAGGAGGTCCACCCTCCCAGGCTTGGCCTCCCCTCTTTGGGGAGGAGTAAGTTTATTGCTTACTGCCTGAGGCGCCCCTACCGGGGAATGCCGACGGGGCTGCCCAGGCAATTTTTAAACCTCACTTTCCCGACCCGACCTTAGGTCACATCTTACTTGTGGGAGTAAGATAAAAACTGGTCTTGTGCCTAACTCCTGGAGAGGAGTAAATCAATACCCAATCATGTTCTGCAAAGTCATAAACAAAAACAACAATTACTCTCTACAAAACAACCAAACCAAACATCATGAATAAATACTTGAAGATATAAAGAACTTGAAACATAAAAACCTTTACCAAAATAACCGGATTAGGCATTAAATAACCCTAAAGACGTTGATCTGCCGTAAAACAACCAAACCAAACCAAACCTAACATAATGAACCCGTCAAGGTAATGATACTATTGCTACGTAGTCATAAAAAATCCCTATTGAAACTTCTTGTTGATGTGTTAATGTCCAGTTGTGTTTTGTTTGTGGGTCTGTTTTAGTGTGTATGTTTGTTTTAGATTGTTGTGTTACATCATGGTTTAGTCTTGGGCCAGATTTCGATTGACTCAAGACGGGGATAACAAAGAAAACTGGGTACTTTGAGGATCGGGATAGAAATGGTTTAGGGAAGTGACTCATTTGGTAAAGTATTTCCGAATTTCATAAGATTCACAAGTGAAGAATTAGTGCAGCTGAAACGGGAAGAGACGATTCAAGGCCCTTGTCATTGTAATTGCCACAACTGGTGGACAGAAAGAGAAGACATTTCAATCGGAACAGAACAGACTAAAGACATCAGATCTTCGACAAAAATGGCTCTATATCGCTATGTCAACAATCAATGATAATAAAATCTACTGAGCTCTTAAAAAACCATTGCATAGTAAATTTACACTATTAATACATATAATATTGGAATTTATTTCCGACAGTATATTATTACACGCTCATTTTTATACATTCATTTTTGCGTGGGAAAGAACATTAAATAAACGGCTACTTTAGTCGACGGGGCTGGTGATAAACAAAAAAAGCTACAAAGTAAAAAAATAAAACTTATTCCGTGCAGCTCGTGAGTCAAGCGGTCAAAGACAAACCCCACGTTTTAGAAGAATTAGAGCAGGAGAAACAAAGGTGGATGGGGACGAGCCTGGATGCTTGACAATGTAATTGTTACAAGTATTAAAAACTGGACAGTAAGAGAAGACCTCTCAATCAGGGCAGAACAGATTTAAGACAGTATGTCTTGAACAACCAAAGTCTCGATATCAGATAGAGCTATATCAATAATACATTTTTAAATCTACTGAGGTTTACTGCTGTTCACAGCATCACCGATCATTAGAAGTTTAGAAGACTAGCATCAATTAATTCTTGCCAGTCAGGTAACTTCTGCTGATTGGTGATTCCGTGAAACTGCAGTAAAATGTTAAGCTTAGAACACGTTATTATCATTTATATATATATATATATATATATATATACATATATATATATATACATATATATATATATATATATATATATATATATAGGATCAAATATAAACCAAAGTAAAAACTTTTAGTAGATGGAACCTATTGTGAAGAGGATTAGCTCAATATACGAGATAGAGCAATTGTAGAGAATTGTTGAAAAGCCTTGGCTTAAGGAAAGAATAATAAACACTAGTTTATTACTGAATACACCTTGCATTGAACAATTGAAATTTGAAATAAATTTGGACAATCGTCGCATATTTATCACTCTTTTTTCTTCTATCTATATATATATATATATATATATATATATATATATATATATATATATATATATATATATATATATGTGTGTGTGTGTGTGTGTGTCTGTGTGTCTGTCGGTCTGTCGGTCTGTCTGTATGTGTTAATATTGAAATTTATTTCCGACAGTATGTTATTTATTATGCTGCTTTTCTGTTGATGCTAATGTGTGCGCGGGTAGTATTACCAAACAAACAATTTATTAACTTTTCGGGGATGGGCATAAACAAAGAATAACACAAAGTGAAAAATGAGACATCTACAGGATACGGAACTGTGCCGTAGACGGAGACCACCTAACGTGGGCGGCGTCTTGTACTAATTGACTAACGAGCCAGTACGTCTAGAGAAAGTCGAAATTGTACAAATAACTCATCATCCAGTACAATCTAGGCTTTCTATAAACGAACTGGCTCATTAGTCAAGCGGTCTAAGACGACGCCCGCATTAAGTGGTCCCTCTTCTGAGATGCACAGGTTCGAATCCTGTATGCGTCTCATTATTCACTTTGTTGTATTCTTTGTTTATTTCCAGCTCGGTGAATAAAATAAATCGTTTGTTTAGCCGCGTAATCATTAACATCAACAGAGAACTGTGTCCTTGAAATGGCGGACGATCCCTCAGATTCATTAAGTGCGATTTTTTTTAAATTGTCAGCAAATGCAGATGCGAGAAACTCGGTAACTCCCATTATATATACTTTTTACTTCCCGAAACAGCGAGATCAGCAATGTAATATTCAATACAATAAAAATGATATACATTTTTGTACTAGTGTCTCCGTTTTTTAATAATCGGTGACTAGAAAATGATCAACAAAATTGGTCAACGAACAATCATCGTTATGTAACATTTGTTTTTTTTATTTTGATTGTTTTTTGTTTTTGTTTTTTATTTTGTGTTTGTTTCCATACGTGTTTAGCAGAAAAGCAGTACTGATCGTTTTATTCTTTTCTTTGCATGACTAGTTCGGAGGGGTGCATGATTGGCCTAATTCATACAGTCGCAGACTCTGTCGTTCACAGCGGTTATTCATACGTTAGTTGCTCGTCGTTCTTCTTGTACGCGCATTTGCTGTGATCCCCCCAGACTGAGAAAATGTCTATCCTGTAACCAAAGCTTCTTATTAATCATTTTAAAAGACTAACCTGACACAAATCTGATGGAAGAGCACGTGTCATTTATTCAACGTGATCTTCGTTACAAACCATTGACCAGTGAGGGGAGACACCGAAAGAGATCGAAATCACTAATTAGTTATATCTTGTCAGCCCATATCATTATACTTCCTACGTCTTGCCTGCTTCCAAACAGAATGCACTCTCTCTCTCTCTCTCTCTCTCTCTCTCTCTTTCTCTCTCTCTCTCTCTCTCTCTTTCAGTCGTGTGACGTCATATCGGTTTTTAATACATTCGTACAGCCTAAGTAATTTTCAACCCGGGTCCAGTGAGTTGACCTCTGCCAACTCTTTGGCGGTTTCATTTCCTGTTATTTTCAACTAACTATATTATATACTCGAAGATATACCCGTTCTATATCTATCATATGGTTAAAATAGCAGCTGTTGTTCAACAAATTTTATACAATGAAATATGTTCAATATGCGTTGTGCTTTTGCATTAAATAACTCCAAAAGTTTTGATATGCCATGAAACAGACAAACTAAAAAAGTGTATGGGGCGTATAGTTGAGTCAGTAATGCAGATATGTAATAATAATTTACAGTCGGCTACATCGGGCTGATTTCAGAAGAAAAATCTAATGCGCATTCAACATCGTCTAAGACATGTTTATTGACACTGTTCTAACTGAAAAAGAAAACTACCGGTTTCGAAAATGACACTGAACTTGACAAGGAACCGATGCCAGTTCCTGACACCTTTCATTATTCAAACACATCGCCTGTCTGTTTTGTAAGATTTGTTTGTTTTTTTCTTTCCCGTATTGCCAATTGAAATATCTGAAACTTTACCGACAATCTGAAATTCATCTTGCTTTTAAATCCGCCGCCCCTTCCTTTCAGTTTTCTCTCCGCGTTCTTGCCTGGCGAGATAAATATACGCACAGGAATGTTAAGAACAATCTGGTGTTGTATTCTATGCTAGATTTAACAACTATATGTTATCTTCACAGATGGGCTTGCCGTTGCTCAGGTGTAGAATACGCTGAAGGATTTAGTTTAAATGTATGTAAGAGTTTTCACACAGGTTATCATCAGTGATTACTCACTGATAATAATCAGTGGTCTTCCCTGGAGTCTGGGTGACAACAAGTCTCTCCAGATTTCTAGTACTCTCCGCTACTTTCGATAACTATTGCAAATGTTTTTGCGTTATCGCAACAGCCGTTTGCCATTGTTTTCTCGCTGGCAACGACAATTGGTCTTATCTATGATTTTGGTGTCAATAAGCCACCCCAAGATCCCAGTACTCTCTGCACTATTCCAGTGACGGTCTGGTTAGTGCTCTCCTTACTCTGTCTTTCCATCTTCCTCGACCCTTCACAATTATTTTGTATGGTGTCAGCTGAGGCTGATGCCTTTTTCGGGGGGTCAGTATATAACCTTTTTAGCAGTTTTAGTTCCCTTTGTTTCATGTGGTGTTCCTTCCATGTTTTTGTTTTACTTCTGTTGCAGTTTCCATGTGGCTGGTTAGTGTTTGTAGTTTATGTTGGTTTGTCTCTGCATTCGAAGATTTTCCTTAAGATTCTAGCTGTTTTGCATCATTGCCGTCCGTTGTATAGTCTTAGTCTTCCCCTTGATTCCAATTTCTCATAGTCTTTGTTCCAGGATTTTTAGACTATTCCTAGTGCCTCTACAGTTATTGGTATTATATTGACTTCCTTCATGTTTCATATTCCTTTCAGTTCTCTGGCAAGCTCCGTGTATTTGCTTCGTTTGTCTATCTCTTTGATATTTACCCTGTGGTCTGCTGGGGCGGCAAAATCTACAATTTGACAGTTTCTTTCCTTCTTGTTAATTATTATGACGTCCGGTCTCCTCGCTTGGGTGTTTGTACCTCCATGTCCCAAAGGATTTGGTGGTTTTCGTTTTCCAATACTGTCTCCGGTTTGTGTCTATACCATTGGTCTGCATGTTAAAAACGAAGTTGTTTGCATAGTTCCCAGTGTACCGTTTTCCTCATCCAGTCATGTCTGTTCTTGTATTCTTGTTGGGATAGTTGCATTCATTTATTATGTGGTTTACTGTTTCATCTCTTTGCACACAGAGTCTACATTTACTGTATTCCTGGGTTTTATCTATTTTAGCTTTTATGTAATTACTTCTAATCGCATTGTTCTGTGCGGTTGTCGGTAGCGATTCCGTTCCTCTGTTCAAGTGTCCTCTTCATTGTTATGTCCAGGTATTTTCGTGATTCTTTTCTCTTATCATTCTTATGAATCGTCCATATAGCTGCTTTTCTTCCCACTTTTCTTTTCTTGTCTTTTGGTTTCTGTTTTCGCTGTTTCCTGTATTGTTCATTTTGACGATGTCCCTTGCTGCGTTGAAGATATTCTGGACTATTCGTAGGCTAAACAAAAGAAGTACTCAGGCATCTGGACCAGAAGACTAGGAAACAAATGACTATGCACAATGCACTAAATTGACCGACTACGTAAAAATGAGAGAAGTGGAAGGGGGCTTGTAAGTATAGAAAACTGTGTAAATGGCACAAAAAGAACTGGACAAATGCATAATCCAGAACAGAAAAAGGCTGATCATTGCAGCAAGAGACACCGGAAACATGAACAATACAGGGAGCATTGAAACTGAAAACAAAAAGAGGAGAAAAGAAAAATGGAAAGAAAAGCAGCTTCATTGACGATTCATAAGACTAACGCCAGTAGAAACAAAACGAAAACATGGCTACAAAAAGGTTACCTGAACAGAGAAACGAAATCCCAACTGACAGCGGCACAGAACAACGCGGTCAAAACGAACTATACCAAAGCTAAGATAGACATAACCCAAGAAAATAGTACATGCAAACTCTGTGGATAAAGAGACGAATAGGTAAATCACATAATAAGTGAATGCAAGAAAGTAGCCCAAATACAAAAAACAGATACGATTGCGTGGTAAAGGCAGTCCACTGGGAACGAATCAAATGTCTGCAATTTTAACATGAAGACAAATAGTACATGCACAAACCAGAGACAGCATTGGAAAATAAATATCACAAAATCTTCTGGGGCATCGAGGTACAAATTCATCCAAGCAAGAATAATAGTCAATAAAAAGGAAAAACATGCCAAATCTTAAATTTTGCCGTCCCAGCAGTTCACAGGGTGAAGTTCAAGGAGGCAGGAAAACGAAGCAAATACGTGGAATTTGCTAGAAAATTGGAATGAATATGGAAAATAAAGAAAATCATTATAATACCTATAATTGTAGGGGTATTAGGAACAGTCCCGAAAAAACTGTATAAAGACTAGGAGAAATGGAATAAAATGGAAGATTCAGACAAAACAAGGACCGGCAATGATGAAAACAGCCGAATTCATTGAATTCGGAAACCAACCAACATAATCAACTTACGCAAGCTTGATACAGATAACAAGAAAACATATAGAAATAAGGTCACACGAGTCCAAGGGAAGTGAAAACTGCCAGAAATAGAATAAACTGCCCCCCACACACACACAAATAAATTCAGATATACACACATACATGTGGTGATACCAGCACAAACCTGTTGTAATGGAGCAAGGAGGATGAAAAGACCAAGGAGGGAGAGCACCAGCCAGACATTTACTGGAAGGATGCAAAAAGTGCTGGAGTTTTGATTACTGCTCAAATTCCAGAGAAGACCAACGGTTATATTCAGCGAGAAATCAATGGTAAACAGCTATTGCGATAATGCAAACTGATTTGCAATGGTTATCGAAATAGGTAGAGAGTGCGGGAAATCTGGGGAGACTTATTGTCACTCGAACTTCAAGGAACACCACTTGTTATTGCCAGTGAGCATTCACTAAAAATGGCTTGTGTGAAAACTCTTAGTGAGTAAATAATAAAACATCAGTATATATCATATATAAGGTGGAATCACGATGGGTGCTTAATTCTGAGAAACCATTCGCTAAAACGAAACAAAGTCTATATAGACTTTGTGTAAATACAAAAAATGGCACTGGTAAAGCTTTTGAACCAGACAAAACCGACTTTTCGTTCAACTTTTTTCGACTGTTTATGTAAACAGCCGAAGATGTTGAAGCGCTTATTCAATCAGAAGGCGAGACATGCAGACAAGTTTAATTGTAAATTGACTAAATCAAAAATTGGCGTTTGTCAACAATTTTCAACAGAGAAAAACGGGGTGAAAAAACAAATAGTTAACAAATAACTGTTACCAAAGACAATAAAAGTAAGTTAGGGTTATATTAGTGTTAGTTTATAGTAAGTTTAGGGTTTATTTAGGGTCTGTTTAGGGTTAGAAGAAAAAAAAAGAAAAGAAACGATTCGGTTTTAGTCTGCTTCAAAAGTTCGACCAGTATCGAAAGAAAAATATAATTTAACTTTCTCGTGAAAAAAACAATTTATAAAAATTGTTTCAATAATTTTATTCGTAAAAAAATAAATATTTTTAAATAAAAATAAACATGCGGTAAGTGTTATTCTTGCTTTTAATGTTTTTTTGTTATTTTTATTCTGTTGGATCGTCGCCTCGTTTTGTTTTTTACGCCGATTCGTTTTCATTCGGAATCTGTACGATTGCATGTTATTTATCAGTAGCCTACAATCATTCATTTCGTATGAATCAGATTATTATATTGTTGAAATTGGTTTCTCCCGATATCTTTTTAGTTAGAATTATTTTTTATATAGACATCAGGTACTTACGGGAGGGACCACGTGAAGGTTGCCAACATCCGAAGTGAAAGTGTTTCTGTGGAACGAACTGAATTCAAACTTGGCACACATATCACTAACCACTCCCAGTAGCCTATAGTAAAATGTATGTTATTCTGAGGTATTATTGTCTGTGGTAAACAGGATTCGTCTCCCAAAATTCACGCTGGAATGGCCCACGTTGGTCCATGGCAAAACGGTTATAAACGTTGTTTAAGAATCCCTTTTTAGTGACAGTTTTACTACAAACAATAATAATTAAGAATACTATAAATTAACACTTCTACCCGGTCAGGGCTGACGGAATAAGAACAATCTACCCCGTGGATTAAATAAAGGATCGAGTTCGAAATTTCGTCCACATGTCGCGTAATAGTTTTTTTTATTATTTAATCGTCGCTTTACCGATAGACTTTCATTAGAACATATTTATCGCGTCATTCATCTTTGGTCGCTTCTCCAAGACTAGTTCGAAATGCATACCAGAATTCCGTCGCCCATGAATATATGATGTCACATCTGCTACTCAAGTTCGACCTAAAGATTCCCAAGTTCGACTAGAAAGTTTCCAAGTTCGAAAAGAAGTTCGGAGGATAGATCTACGGAAACGTTGTGAATGTTTCTTTGCCTTTCGGCTAGGAACAAAGTGTAGTATATGTTCTGATACTACACTGTCCTCGGTCAGTGATGGGGAAGTCCTTCTAGACTGAGGTAATTTTTTTTTTTTTTGTTCAAATCCAAAGTGCCCATTTTGGGGGAGCTTAATTTCCCCCACATTAAAAATCGACCTTGTTTTTAACTTTTCCCTCGTAGGGTGGCAAGTAAATATGAACAACTTAAGATGAGAATAGTAGTCCGAATAATCCAAATAATACAAAGTAATTCTTGTGATTCGGCATTAAATCATCACAAAAGGGTTGGTGCGCCAAATCAATATATTTTAAATAGTCGATTTTTTTACAAGAAACAGTATCGGCATGTTATTTTTATATCATTATGTCGACACAATCTGATCAAAACTGAAACCTATAATGAACGCCTTTCACATTCTGAAGCTGTGAAATAAATATAAGTTTAATGATACATTTATTATAATTGATTTACACTCAGTCCGAAATTTCCCAATCTTATATAATTATCCTGTTGGGTTTACATCAGATTAGCCAGTAGTGATATTGCACTAGCGATATTATATTTCCTTGGCAGTAGTAATAGTATATTTCATTGGCAGTAGTGATATTATGTAGAATTTGGTATATTCGGACTACTTTTATCACAACGTTTCGGTCGATGTAACGTCCGACCTTCTTCGGGTGTACCTTGTCGAACTCGGGAATCTTTCTGTCGAACTCAGGAATCTGGACGGAATTTAAATCCACGGGGTAGCATGCTCGCCTTCCATCTGCCATCACTGGGAAGAAGTTTTCAGTAATTCGCAATTTTTCGTATCGGATTGAGGATTGAAACTTTAACCTTCAGATGACTGTCACTTAGAACTGAATTATACTTAGTACTATATCCACTGCGCCACGGGTCCTTGCGGACAATTCTAGTATGAATTTTGCCTTAAACCTATTCTTGTTTTTTGATCTAACTACTTATCACTATAGATCACTACTTATCTATTATTTATAATTATAGGTTCCCATATTGTATTGAATTCCATACTAGGTCTGCTTAGTAAGTCATTATCGCCTAACATATGTGCTGCTTCTTTGAGTCGTCTTACTCTCCCCAGTTCTTCTCTATTTATGATTGTTTACTTCATCCTATAAGGGAGGGTGGTTTCCCTTTTCCTTCCATATGTAGTCAGCCATCCCCGACTTTTCGATTTCTCCACGTATTACGGCTTTCCGGTGTTCTTCTAGCCTTACCTTTAGTGGACGACATACCAAATTCTACAAATTATCAACCCTCATCTAAAAAAATCCGAAACATAATAGTGATATTATATTGCATTAGCAGCAGTGATATTATATACCGTTTGTAAAGTATCACATGCAGTATCTTTTCATATTTCTTTTATAGCTTTGGGATGGTTTGTTCTGATCGCATTGTTCTGTGCTGCTGACAGTAGCGATTCTGTTTCAGGCGACCTTTTCGTAACGATGTCCTGTGTATCATTTCCATTTACTTAGAAGATCAAGTAACGGTGCATAGCAAAAAACAGCTCTTACTAAAATTGTTCCACTTCTAAATGAGTTATGGTAGTACTTATTTAACTTAAGAAAAGTCCTCATTCTCTCTATTAAGAAGAAAGTAAATACAAAAGCGAATTATGTATGTGATCGATAAAATTGACTGAAAATACATTTTAAGAACATGGCCCAATATCCGCCAGTTATTTATTTCGTTGATTGGTGTGCAATGATCGACTCATTCAACTCGTATGTAAAGTAGAGCTATTCTCTTTGTCTATATGTAAACGTTAAATAACCCTTTTCCTACATTATATTTACAAAACAGAATTAAATATTGACCTTATATGATAAAGAGAATTTAAAGTTTACATATCGACAAAGAGACTGGCTTTAATTTATATATTAGATAAATGAGTCGCTTAGTGGCGATTAACAAACGAAGTTAAGCGACGTTGACCCTGGTTAGTACTTAGAATTGTGAAGATTTAAGAATACCAAATGCTGTAAATAAACACTCCGTCAGGATGTATAATTGGAAGTATATGCAGCAACAGACTATCGTCCGTCACGGAGATGGTTTAGGCCATCCGTTCGGCTTAACGCCATAAGACTGAAAATAAGCACCAGACCTAAGAGCCTTTCAGGCTTAGAAAAGGATAACTAGTCCTAACTAGTTCTAACTAGTCCTAAGTAGTCCTAACTAGTACGGGGTAACCGAAACATTGCCACCCACCCATGGAATGAATAAAATTCACAATCATTTCTGCAATCCAATCATATTTGGTACAAATAAACTCTCAGTCTATACCTGACTTGTCCACCAAGTTTCAGTCATTAATACCCAATAGTCTTTGTTTTATCGCCGTTCAATGGTATGTTCTAAATGTACACTTCTGTATAGCAAGCACAGTGGATACAATGTGCACAATTGTCAATAACTCTTCTTTTCAGGAATAGACTAAGAATGGTTTTAATAGACATTATATTTTAAATAACCCCAAAGATACAAATCGGAAGGTTAAGGTTCTGTGAGTGTTAATCATATTCAGAATCGCACCTCCATACTGATGAGACGATCAGCAAAGTGTCCCGCCATTCATTAAACGCCAATAAAACAAAGACTATTGACTATTCATGACTAAAACTTGCTGGACAAGTCAGGTATAGACTGAAGTTTATTTGTACTAAATATGGTTGGACTGCGAAGGGTTTTTGTAGGTCATCCTATACTAACTAATGCTAACTAGTATACCATTAAACGGTTAATAATATATTTTTGATAAGCATAAATTGTTTAAATGTGTATACTTTGCAGGACAACTTACATATTGAATAATTCGTTTAAGTATTGTATTTAATGAATTAGAAATTTACTGAGAAGAAATTGCAGGAAGAATGTATCCAACAAAGGCAATGACCCTTAGGTCGTAATGGTTTCTAGGACAATTCAAAAACGTATATCATTAATCATTTGATATTAATAGCTTCATAATAAAAATTAATTTCAGACCAACTCAACAGTAAAGAAATGTATGCAATCAACTAAAATAAGCGATAGCCGTACTTGACACCATAACAAAGCCTTCATCAGATGATGACCTTGGGGTGAAACAATATGAGGCTGCAAAAGTCATTACTAATAACCCAGGGCGCCCCCAGGCAGTAAAGGGCCGCGAGGCTTTGTTAGTTTCTAATAAAATAAGTCGAAATTAACATTGCTTTTGTTACTTGAGATGTTCTCTTCATTCAATGGCATGATGATGATGATGATGATGATGATGATGATGATGATGATGATGATGATGATGATGATGGAAATTATTTTTAGATACGTCCTCGCATCGGTATGGGTAGAGTTGTCCGTCGATCAAGTATTTAAATATCTTTGTTTTGCTCGTCTGTTTTACGGCACATCAACCTCTTTTTGTTTATTTAATACCGAACCACAAGAACTATTTGTAGTATTTAGATTATTTAGACTACTATTCTCATCTCTTATATATGTTATATACACAATGTTTCGGTCGATGTATCCTCCTATCTTTTTCGAACATACGGATCTTCTAGTTGAACTTGGGAATTTTTATGTCGAGTTCGGGTATCTGAACGGAATTTCGAACAAACCCCTTTATTTAATCTGCGAGGGTAGATTGTTCTTATTTCGTCAACTATGACTGGGAAGATGTGTTAATTTATGTTAATCTTAGTTGTCATCGCCTGTAATAAGGATTGAACCTTCAATCCCAAGAAGACTGTCAGTTAGAACCCAATCATTAACCAATGTTTTTATAGCTGAACACGCAGATTGAATGGGCGTATTTATAAACTGTTCTGTCCGTCAGTTGCATTATCAACAAGACTAATTCTTTAATTCCAGACCGTAATAAAATATCTCTGGCCGGCGCCTTGTCTGAAGTCTTATTTTGTTGGTACGTCATAAGTTATTGCTCAGTGGATAGTGACGTCTCTGTTTCTTTCTCTCTTTCTTATTGTTGCAGTCGTCTCCTTCCTAATAACAGCGGTTGTAAAAGTTATTAAAAATGACAACACAAACTTATTGGAGTTTAACAATGCTTAGAATTTAACGTAGCCGTGTCTGTGCGTGTATGGGGTGCTACGGAGGTGTAGTACCTTTGCAAACCGGACTGCCACATCTGTCACCTGCAGATGGTCCGGTCCACTAGTTACCGCGTGATGCTCAAATCTCACCAGTGCCTCCTAATATCTATTTCACCACAGCAGAGGGCACACCCTAGCAAAGATCTCGGCTAACCGGCAAAAACTGGTGGAGCAAGTCGATTGTAGGGCAAGTCGGTTGGCGGATGCCTTCCAGCAAAGGGATGCCTTTTCCATTCTTCGATTCCCGAAGAGTGGCAGACGACGATCGTTCATCTATTGTGCTCCTTCAGTGGCAGCGGGCTGGAGTAGTTAACGGAGGCAGCTCTGGAATCTGGAATATTGGCTTCAATCACATCAGCGCCTAACGGACGATTCCACATAAGGGGCAACGGTGGGGGCTAACTGTCCGTGAGACGGACACCGTGAGTCTAGAAAGCAAGAGAAACCTACCAGACCGCATCTTTCTGCCTAGATACGTACATGACAACTCGAAATACGGTCAACAACGACCGCTTCTGAGTTGCTGTGCGAGCTGCAACGACCTGTACAGGCCTCACTGATTACTGACTGATGTTTGTGTGTTTTCGTGTACTATTTCTTTTGTCGTTCTTATAGCTGGTTTTTATCTCGCTTTTCTTTTCTCGCTTTTTCCGTTTTGCTGCTCTCTTTCTTTCTCTTCTCTCTCCCTCTCTCTCTCTCTCTCTCTCTCTCTCTCTCTCCTCTATTGTTCACTTTGGTTATGCTTTTGACGACGTGAATCAGTCTCTCTGTATTGTGCCTGATGCATTTCTCTAGTCCCTTAATTGCATCGTTCACACAATCTCCAATACCTATTAGTTTTCTTCCTTGTTCTTTCCTTTTTACATAGAGCTGATCAGTACTACCCGTCCGGTGCTGTGCATTTTGTATAGTCATCAGTTGATTTGTTCTTTGATCACGGTAGCTAAGCTCTTCTGTGTCCAGTTTATGAAGGCTCCAGATTATTTTACTATATATACTACCCCCACGTATTCATTCTATTAATTAGGTTTCAGCTATATAAATTGTCTCGAGGAGATGTCTTGTACTTCTCAGGTATTATACATAATCAGGGGTCCCAAAACACAACCGTTGTCTCTCGCGGTCCAGAAAAAAAAAGATTTCATCAGATTATCCGCTACGTGTCACTACCGACTTTTCATTATATACGGCATAACTATGTTGACACGCCGGTTCTCGTTAGATCACCGAATTTAAGCGACGTTAAGCCGGGCTAGTACCAGATGGGTGACCATTTGGGAATACAAGCCTCTGTATATCCTCTTGCCTGATCGGGATATACATGTGGCTGGGGATCGCATGTGAATTAGATATTCCATAGAAACTTCTTCTTTCGTTGGAAGTCGGATGCCGTCCAGGTTGAATACCACACCAGGTATGTTTATTATGCATTCGTGAAAAACAAAAACAAAATTTAATTAAAAAATTGTTAATCCGAAAAGTGAGATGGTTGTAAACAATAGTACAAATTTATCAAATCACCGACAAAACTGAATATGTAAAAGGTTTTTAGACAAATAAATGATACTCATATTATTTTTTTTAAATAGTCTCCCTCGATATAAATAGTCTGTACCATGAATAAATTTAGAATTAAACTATTATATAAAAAATTATCAGAGCCCATGTTAGTGTAGAGAATAAAATAAAAAATACTTTATTTAGTTTTCGATATGAATAAATAAAAATCTAGACACAATTGTTTATTTTAAGAATTTAAAGTGTAGAATAAATAGAATAAATATGAAACGTGTTGTAAATAAAAACAAGAGACGTACCTCATTAGAAGAAGTTACTGTGAGCAACGCCAGAAGCGGCAACGTACTGCTAGAGATTAGAATGATAAGGAGTAGAATAAATTGCGAAAGGTTATCGTTTAGAGTAAAACTAAGAAAGTAAGTAGGTAGTAGGGGCAGGGGAGAAGAAGAGAAAATACAGTTTATATAGGAGAAATATAATCATTGCGAGACTAGGCATCTCATGAGAATGAAACACGAATATTTCTGTGTACTTAAGCAATATATATATATATATATATATATATATATATATATACAAAAGTTTTAAAATTCTATCAACACTAAATGAGCTAACTCTAATTAATGTGTGCTTCATTGCTAAACGTACTTTTTGTTAAGCATTTTTGAAAAAATATTAGTTTTAAGTTTATTCTATCAACATATTTGAACTTGATTAATTAATTATATATATATATATATATATATATATATATATATATATATATATATATATATATAAGAAGTTTTTTAGAAACCACAAACAATTTTTAAAAATTATTAATAAAATTAATTTATTTATAAGCTGAGACTTTCGGCAAAGAAACTAGCCCTCAGCAGAACTAGACATGTTTTCCCTTTTCATTTCGTGACCTTCCTGTGATAATAAATAACACATGTCCGACCTCGATGACACGAAGTTTTAAATTAAGTCTGTTTTGAATGTGTACGTCAGTATGAAAATAGAAGTTGATCGCATCTTTGAAAATTGTTTCGTAAAGTATAAGAATTCTTTTTAGAAACCACAAACAATTTTTTTTAATTTAATGAATAAAATGTATTTATTTATAAGCTGAGATATATAAATTTCTTTAGTTTAACACAAATATTTATGTTGTAGCTCAATAGTGTACGACTAGCAATCTGAATTTACTATCATTTAAACATTAGTTATTCAGAGAAACATTTCAGATTTCCTACAAATAATTGTTTCTTTCCATTTCAAAACATATATTTCATTGATATACAAAATATCACCGATATTAATAAGGAGGCTTCATCTGTGTATACAAAATTTACAGACAGGTGAAAAAATTATAATGCATTTATTTAACATATACCTATTTTCTTATATATATATATATATATATATATATATATATATATATATATATATATATATATATTTATTTCTTTATATATATATATATATATATATATATATATATATATATATATATATATATATATATATATATATATATATATATATATATATAAAGTAATGACGTTTTTCCCCTCGAACTATAGTAAGAAAATAACCACATGCATGATAAGCTACACATTTCCGCTCACCATAAACAGCAATTCCTAATGCGTGTTTCACGAAAAAAATAATTACATTTCCATTTCGAACAAAAAACATCATAATCATTGCGAAATTTCTTCTCCCAAAAACATCTTCGAAAGAGAGGATAGCCACAATTATTCTCTCCCTATACAATTAGTACTCACACGTAATCCATCGACACTGGGACCTTTGTTTATAGAGGGGAAAACAATTCACCGCACCGTCCGATCCCTGATTCTGAAATTTCTATTTTGACATTCTGGCTGCATGATAATTACACGTTATTCAATAACAGCATTCTCTTAAAACGAACACATTCTACAACAGTCATGCTGACAGGTAAATAGTACATTTTTGAACGGTGAACTTTTCAATTTATTTTTACTATTTCCGCCGATATATTTTAATAGACTTCTTTTCATAAGACAATACTCACACTTTTAATATCTTTATTTATGCCTTAACAATAAAATATTTATTAACCTAGTTCAAAATAAGTTATTTATTATTTTCTCACGTGGAAGGTAAACAAAACAATTAAATTGTCGATCAAACACGATAACATTTACGGTTCATCTTGTTATATACTTTTTAACTAATATATATATATATATATATATATATATATATATATATACCTAAAAATTCACGTATTTTAAAACTTCCTTCAATATTATTTGTAAAAAGAACACAATATGAACAAACAATGGGGTGGCAATTTTTATCGCCGCTTCTCGCACAATAAAGAATTTTCGCACGTGATTAAAATTAAACAACCAATCGCAACCATTTAAAAATAAAGAGCGGTTTATTTTTATTTTTACTTTGTGAATTTGTTACCTCGATAGAGTTAGACATAAGGTCGGTTTTAATACAGGGAAAAATCAATCTTCCCAAATAGAGGCATTCCGGATTGAGACAAAAATTAAAATTGCCACAGTCTAGAAGGATTTCCTTTTAGTGACCGAGGAGAAAAAACATTAAAGAATGTATAACAGGCATTACACGTTATTTCTATTTTGAAAAGTAACAATATTTTTTCTATTAGATTTTTTTTTGTTGGAATTTGTTGCCTCGATTTAAAAAAAAGTCTTTCCGTTTTTTATTTTTTATTTTTACTTTTCAAAATAGAATTTATTTTAAACGGTACTATCTTACATACTATCCTTAATCTATTCTTGGTACTTCTGCAGTTTACGGACCATGCTGAAATAATAACGTTATTATTTAGAAACTCGTTCGTAAAAGAAGAAATCTTTCTAGATTGCGAGAATGTTTTTGTCCCAATCGGAAGCGCCACTTCTTGTGATGAGATGGATTTTCCCCAATTAAAAACCGACCTTTGTTTAACTGTTTGTCTTATATTACAATGTTAGCCGATTGATAATAGGAATTTCCTTACTTTTTTAACGATTTCTCGACTGTTAACTATTCGACACTTTCATCATGTATGTGGTTACGATTTACCTGCCTCCTCACGAGGGCAGAGTTAGGCACAAGGTCAGTTTTTAATTTGGGTAAAATCAAATTCCCCAAATAGGGGCACTTCTGATTTGGACAAAAATTAAAATTGCCGCAGTCTAGAAGGGTTTCTCCTTCACTGGCCGAGGAGAGAAAAGATTAAGTACAGGTAAACAGATACTACACTTCAACTTTATTTCTATTTTGAAAAAGTAATGAATAACATCAGATATATTATATAATACGTGATTTTCCTCTTTGTGGTGGTTACGTACCGGGCTATATTTTAGATAAGATTTTCAAGTTAAATTATATTTTTACGGTATCATTTGTTTATTAAATTATTTGGTGAAAGTACAAAATAGTTAATAACCCCCCCCCCCCCTATGTTAAGAATGGGTTTCTGAATTATAACGTTATTATTTCACTCCAGGCCGTAAACTGCATAAGTACTCTCTTTATAAATTCATAGCCGGAAGCCACGTTCAAGGAACAAAACGTCAGGTATTCCAGAATGCATACGTATATCAACTTGTAAAAATTTATGTAACTAAACTATGATTGACTAAAAGAAAACGTGTCTAAACTAGGATATACTAAAAGAGAATACTGATGCTTTCTGTTTCTTTATTTGAGCCTGCTTCTACACCCTGTTAGAAGTCCACAGAGCTTCAATGACCTCGATATTATCACTGGTCCAGTTAAGAATACATTCAGGAAATGTATGTAGTTCACATGGACTACTACTGGATGCTAATGATTGGGATGCTACTTTACAAGAAACATTTATATCTAGATATTTGAAACATTTATTTGCCATCATGTTCCCTACATGTACAGTGTCTCATCCAAAACGACTTTGGGATACCAACCGCATGAGCAAGCTTCAATCGTTCGGGATGGTATTGCACAACTAAAGAAAAAGAAGACTTATGACAAATACTGCCTATTGTTCCACATGGAAGTCCCGCTGACGAGCTCAATGCTTGCATTAAATTGTCTCATTTGTGAAAGTACATCCACACTGTAACATTATCTAAAACATGCGTGTGCATCTCAATGGCAAGATTGCAACAACTAACCATGGCAAGAGTATTATTACTACACGTATTGCATTAATTGTTTCAGCTGCTGTTTTACATTAACATTGTGGAGTCTATGTTAGCGCTGGTAAATCATAAGTACTAAATAAGTCAATAGTTACAGATTTGGCAAGGAATTTATTGAGTTATTCGACTTTCCCGGGCAATGCCGAGCACGGGTCAGCTGGAATATATATATATATATATATATATATATATATATATATATATATATATATATATATATATATATATATATATATATATTTCTAGAAATGAAAGATGAGAATCCATTTTTGTAACCTATTGAAACACTGATCAACCAGGGAGCTAGAGGTTTTCGTAATGCACACATTGATATAAATCGAACTCTAACTGACACACTTCATTCTGAACCCTGTGAAACGGATAATTCCACTATCGAACTATTGCACAGGCACGATGAATTGGACTTTACCAACTGCCGTCTAAACATCAGCTTCTTAACAACAACATTTGAACTCCTAAACAATTTGAGTATTCTTTTTCAAACATTCATTTCCAATATAACAGCTGTTTTATTTTTGACGTGTTTTTTACGGTGTCTACCCTAACTCTACGTTCTCATATCAACAAAAGTCTCTTTATCTTTTGGTTTTTACTTTGTGTATGATTTTTTCAAAGATAAATGTTGCCGATAATATTTAAAATTACATTGTCGGTTTTTTCTATCCTCTGATGAAAAGAGTTTATCTTTGAAAATCCATGGATTAAGGATATGAAGCTCCTTGCTTTGAACTTTTAATGTTCTAATAAATATTGTATTTTTACAATTTTTATTCTCATCTTACATCTCTAGAATTGATTGCTCTATTCAATATATTGAGCTGTATATAATCACGATAGATTATTATTAAACGATAATTCAATTATCTTTAATTTAATTCAATATTTTTTAAATTATATATATATATATATATATATATATATATATATATATATATATATATATATATATATATATATATATATATATATATATATAAAGAGAGAGTATATGTAGTATAACTATATGTTTGTATATGTCGTCTTACTTGCGAATATTTATTTTTTATCTTCCGTCTTCTTTAAAAAATAAAAAACTTTAAATCTAAAAAATAATACATTCAGTTCTCTCGTCGACATTTTTCAGACATTTCTTTTAACCGTGGGTGTCTCCGAGGAAATCGGATTTTCCATTTTTAGGATTTTAATAAATAGTAAGTGTCGTTCGGAAACGCGGCAAACTGTCAGGGAGTCATAGTAGAAAAAAGTTAAAAGAAAACAAAAGAGAAATAAACTCATACCTGTTAACGAGGGATGGCCAACATATGGCCCGCGCATTATTACTGTATTTTTTCGCGGCATTTTCTCAAGCTGAAAGTGGTTTTCATCTATCTATAAAATCGTAAACTAAAGTCTGTGGAGGTATATCTATCTCTCAATCTGTTAATCGATTGGGCAAACGTTAATTCCAATATATTTATTTCACTTAGCTTTTGTGGAAAATTTAGATACTCCGATAATAACCCAGAGTAGAGTTAGCCAAACGAGTGAGGTTGCAAAAAAAACTTCCTTCACTAACTTTTTCTTAGGTTTAGCAATTTAACAGTCAATTAGGTAATGAATTGACATTTATAAAAATAACTCTCAAAGTAGTAAATTGATTGCTTTCGCGTCTATACTGGTATAAATGCTTTCTAGAAGTAAGAGTCCATCGTCTTCTGTGGTTGAAGAACATCCTCAATCAACAGCTGCTACACTACTCCGGTAAGTCACGCCGTCTTCTCCTATTTTCCATTCCATTAACTAAAGCTGAATTTCGCTATTTTTCCACACCTAAATTTGTTTGCTGTTGCACAGTTGGGGAAATGATCGAAGAATCGGAGAAGTAAGAAGCCAAAAAGTGAATAAAAAGAAGGGATTGGAAGGAAGATTAAAACTTCGATAAAAAAAATTGCCAAATTAAGAAAAAATAACATATATTTTATTGTTACAAACCGAAAAACACGTACCAAAATTATGACTTTTATCTGCAGAAGTAGTTGTGTAATAATCGAAAACATACTAAACTAATCAGTCATGAACCAGAGCAATCGGCCATTAAAATAGGTTTGTTGCAAGAATAGATGATTTTCTAGTCTCAAAAACGTATTTTTTTCTTGATGAACCAAATATAATAATATAATATACTAGGGGGATCCGTAGATATTCCACGATGTTTTCTACATCAATCTGTATAATCTAGATGATTTTGTATTCCCAAAAACGTCATTTTTTCTTGATTAACCAAATATAATAATATAATATACTAGGGGGATCAGTAGATATTCCACGATGTTTTCTACATCAATCCGTATAATCTAGATGATTTTGTAGTTCCTAAAACGTCATTTTTCTTGGTGAACCAAATATAATAATATAATATACTAGGGGGACTCCGTAGATATTCCACGATATTTTCTACATCAATCTGTATAATCTAGATGATTTTGTATTCCCAAAAACGTCATTTTTTTTCTTGGTGAACCCAGAATAATAATATAATATACTAGGGTGACCCCGTAGATATTCCACGATGTTTTGTACATCAATCTGTATAATCTAGATGATTTTGTAGTTTCTAAAACGTCATTTTTCTTGGTGAACCAAATATAATAATATAATATACTAGGGGGACTCCGTAGATATTCCACGATGTTTTCTACATCAATCTGTATAATCTAGATGATTTTGTAGTCCCAAAAACGTCATTTTTTTTCTTGATGAACCCAGAATGATAATATAATATACTAGGGTGACCCCGTAGATATTCCACGATGTTTTGTACATCAACTCGTATAATCTAAGTGATTTTGTAGTTCCGAAAACGTCATTTTTCTTGGTGAACCAAATATTATAATATAATATACTAGTGGGACTCCATAAATATTCCACGGTGTCTTCTACATCAATCTGTATAATCTAGATTATTTTGTAGTCCCAAAAACGTCATTTTTTCTTGGTGAACCCAGAATAATAATATAATATACTAGGGTAGCCGCGTAGATATTCCACGATGTTTTCTACATCAATCTGTATAATGTAGATGATTTTGTAGTCCCAAAAACGTCATTTTTTTTCTTGGTGAACCCAGAATAATAATATAATATACTAGGGTGACCCCGTAGATATTCCACGATGTTTTGTACATCAACTCGTATAATCTAGATGATTTTGTAGTTCCAAAACCATCATTTTTTCTTGGTGAACCAAATATAATAATATAATATACTAGGGTGACCCCGTAGATATTCCACGATGTTTTCTACATCAATCCGTATAATCTAGATGATTTTGTAGTTCCAAAACCGTCATTTTTTCTTGGTGAACCAAATATAATAATATAATATACTAGGGTGACCCCGTAGATATTCCACGATGTTTTCTACATCAATCCGTATAATCTAGATGATTTTGTAGTTCCGAAAACGTCATTTTTCTTGGTGAACCAAATATTATAATATAATATACTAGTGGGACTCCATAAATATTCCACGATGTCTTCTACATCAATCTGTATAATCTAGATTATTTTATAGTCCCAAAAACGTCATTTTTTCTTGGTGAACCCAGAATAATAATATAACATACTAGGGTGACCCCGTAGATATTCCACGATGTTTTCTACATCAATCTGTATAATCTAGATGATTTTGTAGTCCCAAAAACGTCATTTTTCTTGATGAACCAAATATAATAATATAATATACTAGGGGGATCCGTAGATATTCCACGATGTTTTCTACATCAATCTGTATAATCTAGATGATTTTGTAGTCCCAAAAACGTCATTTTTTTTCTTGGTGAACCCAGAATAATAATATAATATACTAGGGTGACCCCGTAGATATTCCACGATGTTTTGTACATCAACTCGTATAATCTAAGTGATTTTGTAGTTCCGAAAACGTCATTTTTCTTGGTGAACCAAATATTATAATATAATATACTAGGGGGATCCGTAGATATTCCACGATGTTTTCTACATCAATCTGTATAATATACTGTCAATAATAATATTCCCTTTTTAAATAATGAATTCTGTCAGGATTAAAACTATTAAGAATAAAAATGACTCTTTTTTTCTACTGTAAAAATAAGTGTCATTGTCCGCTAAATATTCTTTAAATAAATAAAACGAATATATCTTTACTTTATTTATTTATTAATTTAAAATTGTAGCAATTTAATTGTTTAACAATAAATACCATCGTTTTTTAAAAATCTAAGTTTTAAAATAATTGTTAGTTCAATATTCTTCAAATCAATAAAACGAATGTCACTTTTTATGTATTTATTTTAAATTGAACCGTTTTAGTCGACGGGCGACATCATTTGATTTTGGGACAATTAATTTAAAAACGCGTAAAGCCAGGATTTTATTTTTACCTTAGCAACACCAGATTATTCACGAAATACTATCCTTGCTGATCTCACAATTTAATTTTATTACCTGTGTGAAGGGTGATAACGTACGTACGAACGTAAACGTGAAATGCTTTTGCTTATTATTATATAGATATTCTATAGATCAGAATGAAAGTGTGTAAGGGGCAATCAGTTTGGTATCATTTGGAGGTCAGAACATTGATATCGGAAGGTGATAATGGGAGACAAAGTTCAACTTGGTATGTTACGCATGAATAATTAATGACTGATTTAACATAGATGCTGGTTATTCAACAGTAAGGAGAAAATGGTAAAAGAAGAAGAAGAAGAAGAAGAAGAAGAAGAAGAAGAAGAAGAAGAAGAAGAAGAAGAAGAAGAAGAGTCATGCCGAATCGTAAACGGTTTACAATGATAGAACATAGCATCGAGCATCACTACAATCGACAGTCAATCTGAACTTATTGCAATCAAATGGGTTTATGTCATTCTATGACTTGCTTCTTTCCTCTCATAATGAGATTATTGTCCTGGAAGTCGGGTCTATTCCAACCGATCATTTATCTGTGCCAAATACGTTTAAATCGTTTGTGTATATTTTTAGATTTCCCCTTAAGTCCGAAGAAATAAAAACGTTATTAAGACTCTAAAATATTTCATTAGTATTGGTGAGACATTTGGAAATATATACTGTTATACAATCATTTTCCTAGTGACAGGTTCTAACCCTATTGTTCAATATTGGTTGGTATGTTTGCTAGTATAAATATTTACTCCAAAGTTAAGATAAAATTTGCGTTATAATGAAAATAGGATATGTTTTCGACAAAGATCACGAAGAATTCAACAGACTGACGCTGCGGAATCGTGGGAGCCGGAAGTCGGTGAAACGAGTGGAGATAACGTCACCTATTATAGACATACGCATGACACTTCCCCCGGCGAACAGACAATGTATGATTTTGAATTGAGTGATTAATTGTAAACGGTCAGGCTGTGCATCATTCTCAATGTGGATCAAAAATAGCAAATTAGTTCTTTATGTTTTCGAATATTTCTAAAGTCTACTAGTGAAAAAGTCTGGAAAAAGATAATGATGAATGATATTTAATTAGTTCTGGTGAAATACTAACCTAAACCACAGGGTCATATAATTGTCGAATTAAGCTATTTGGAGAAATTAATAGCAGGTGGAAGAGATAGGTTTGCAAATAACAAACATAACAATTGCTTGTAAAAGATATCTGGTGCTACAAGATCAGGCTGTCTGAAGATACTGGATTCCTGATCAAAAATGCACCAAATATTGATGTTATTGCTTTTCCTTTCCTTTGCAAAACTAAATCATATTCTGCAAAGCCAAAACCAAAACAACAAAGTTCTTCTACAAAACAACCAAACCATGAATAAATATTTGAAAATATATAGAACTTGAAGCATAAAAACCTTTACCAAAATGACCGTACTCGGCATTAGATAACCCAAAAAGGGTTGACATGCCGTAAAACAAAACAACCAAACGAGACAAACGAACGAAATATAAAAAATCAGCAGTCGTTACATTCGTACTGACGGACCGATAGGAATCCGTGCGTACGTAGTAAAAACGGTTCCTCTCCATGAAATCAATCATCCGAATAATACCTATGCTGCGTATTAAATAAAGTAATTTAGAGAGATACCTTTATACAAGGTCACCATTGTTTACATGGTGACGATAGTTATAAAAGAAATCATAGCCAAACGTAACATTTGCCCAACGGGTTAACGATGAGATATTGAAGCTTTAGATTTTATTCAAAAGTCCGTGTTTTGGTTAAATTAGGGGTTAATAGCTTTTCCAATATTCGACAAAACTGAGAACATTCCGAAGCAATCTTAACAGGTACGAATTGGAACTAAGAAAATATCGTCTCAATAGATTTCTTCTTGCTTTGTTAGCTTGGCACAAATACATCCACTGTTTTATTTGTCCCTTCACGCTTAGTTATTTTAACAATCCTATGTAGAATTCTAATTTCCCACCTTTGTATCCTTTTGAATCAGAAAAGAAAGAATGTCTCGCAGTTGTTGCATCGTGTCGGTTGAGGAGGAAGTAATTTGATCATTTCATACAATTTTAGAACCAAAGTTTTGATCTTCGCGGTCTTAATACTTGCTTATTCTTTATCAAGTTCCCATAGTCACAAGTTTACATTATATATATATATATATATATATATATATATATATATATATATATATATATATGAAAAGTTTTTAAATAAGCAATATTGCGAAAGTTCTCTCTTTTTTGGGCAGATCGAACACTTTCTGAGACTTACATAAATAAAATATAGAGTTTATTTCTCTCACATTTAACATGACTGTCACGGTGGCCGAATGGTTAAAAATGTTGGGTTGGACTCACTCGGGTCCAGGGTTCAAATCGTTTGACCGATGCTACAATTATGTAAGATACACTGATGATTGTTAGTGAACATGAAACATATATGTCTGTGGATAGTAAATATTGATTTATAATATATAATTATATATATTAGAAAAACTTTCTGTTAGGTCACCTATTGAGTTTAGATTATTTTAATAAGAAAAAAATGAGTTTTCAAAGCCAGTTGAATTTTTTTATAAATAAAGACAAAATATAAAATTAGTAGCTTTCTGATCCCTCTCTCTCCCCTCTCTCTCTCTCCCCCCCCCCTCTCTCTCTCTCTCTATCTGCAGCAACGGATTAAATATTATTACTATTCTTCTTGCTGTCTCTCTCTGTTGATATAGAAAAAGAGGGAAGGGGAGGAGGATTAAAGAAAGCGGCAATAGAGGGGGAGTGATTACTTTTGACTGTTAATAAAGAGTGATAGCATATAAAATAAGAACAAGGAGGAAGTCAAACAGCATATAGTGAGAAGGGGTGAAAGTGATAAAATCTTTGTAAGAGATGAGTTGCAAATTACGGCTAATTAGAACAATTATAATCCTTCGAGCCTAGTGAAAATATGCGACATGAGGAAGCATATATTTGCTAGTATATAAAATAATTATTAAAGAGCCATTCAAATCGAGCACTTTGAGAGAAATATGAAAAGTTTCTAATTAAGCAATATGTCGAAAGTTCTCTTTTTCTTGGCAGATCGAACACTTTCTGAGACTTACATAAATAAAATATGGAGTTTATTTCGCTCACATTTAACATGACTGTCACGGTGGCCGAATGATTAATAATGCTGGGTTCAAATCGTTCGACCGGCATTACAGTTATATAAGTCACACTGATGATTGTTAGGGAACATGAAACATATATGTGTCTGTGGATAGTAAATATTGATTTATATAAATAATTATATATATATATATATATATATATATATATATATATATATATATATATATATATGTGTGTGTGTGTGTGTGTGTGTGTGTGTGTGTGTGTGTGTGTGTGTTAGAGAGAGAAGTAGAAAAAGGGATAAACGAAGAAGAACGTTGAATAAAAAATCACGAAAAACAAGCTGTGTAGAAATAATCGATATTTTGCCTCTTATTTTATTGGAAGCTTATTCTTCTTCTTTCGTGTGAATCGAACTTGGAACACCCAGGTCTTCAGTCCGTGTCGTTATCCACTTAACCACCGTCACCTCCCCGGAAGCTTATTCATGATTGGAGATACGGCCAAAAATCGGATATCTTTATACTTAAAAGATGTGTAGAAAGAGTAGAAAAATGAAGGCATTTGGGGTTATTAGTGGAAGGCCCGGGACTGTGTGAGACGGAAAAAGTAACTCATACGAAATGTGGGTAGGTTAAATAGAACGTTGGCAGTGTATCTGAGTGAAGAAAAATGGAAGTAATGGCTCAATAACTTTCAATTTTTCTGTTGTTTTGCAATAAATTCTTGCATAATAAACCATTATTATAACACAGCGCACAAATTTTTATTCAATCTAGTTAATTAACTTCAAGTGACAAATGTTAAATTGACTTTGAATAAAAATATGAATAAGATGGCAAAATTATATTTAGCGAATTTTGCAGAAATGTTTAAGTTTGTTTTGCAGAAAACATAAAGTACAGCAAATTTGAAGGAAATAATGTATATAAAACTAACACGTACTTCTGTTAAATTAAGAAGAGTTCTTTCTAAGTGTATAAGCAAAACGTTCTTTGAATTCCTAAAGTCGACTCCAGCAGTGACTATAAAACGGAACTCAAAATTGGAAAGAGCGGCGTTTGAAAAAGACATCCAGTCCCGGCGCTTCATCGCACGACGGGAAGGCTTTCCAAGGAGAATGCCAGGAGAAATACGTCAATTTTTTTTTTATTCTACCCGACGGAATATTGACATCACGTGAAGAAGAAACGCGTGAAACTTTAAGTACACTTACGTTTTTCTTTATATATATACTAGAAGAGTATCCATTCCAGGACGAGTAAAATGAATTGCCCGAACTCAACAGCTTTTCACCAGTTTATGTTCTCTTATGAAGATCAAAATCAAGATATGATGATATCAACCCTTATGTCTAGAATCCTTATTCTAATTTTAATCAAAATCAATTACATGAGTTTTACTCCAATAAAATACCAAAATGTATGCTTTAAGCTTAAAGAAGAAATCTAAATTCGGAGAATCTTGCTTAATTGGTATAAAATGACTATGGATTAAATTCAATACAATATATAATGATATATTTTAATTTGCAGATGAGAGGAGAGACTGTGCCCATATTATGGCCCCTAAAACAGTTAAATACTCCAAAGAAACTGACATTTTGGGAATATTTAGGAATTGATGTCTCATATCTACCGTTAAAATTATACAAGAATCGGAGGTATCTGAATATTCACAAAGAACTACCACCCCCCTTTTTACTCTCTTTGCATAAAACTAAATTAAACTAACTCATATTACCACCTGTTATGCCTAGCAACTGTGTTTCAAAATTGATAATGATCGGTTAATTAGTTTAGGGATGAATCCTTTACATACAAATGTATGAACATATACACATACCTAACTTTATATCGATAGATTTTTAACGTGTGTTTACCTTTTGCGCCAAGCGTGTTTTCAATATGCTGCATAAGTTTTGAATTGAAAAACATTATAAAAAAGAAAGTGTTTTTTTTAGTAGTCTTTATTTTGAATCTATCAAAAATTAAGCGTCTACTTGATTTTAATAAAATATTTTATAGTTATGACAAATGCATAAAAACATTTTTTTTATATTTCGAGTCACCCCGGGATCATTACGATTTCTAAAGTTACTTTATTCATATACATTGTCCCCTTTCTTTTTGAGTAGTAATGTTTTATTGATGTCATAGCTTTTAAAGTCCTAATAAAACTTATCCGAAGTATGTTCTTAAAGTGTATCTGGTGGTGAGAAAGATTTGGGTAGCGTGAAGTTACTCCTTAGTTGCTACTACTCCCAGGTCCGTTTTGACTCGAAGTGGTAGTGTTACATTATGAGGGGCCCTGTATTCTGAAAACGTGTAAAGTTAGCTAGTATGAATTATGAACTGGGCGAAAGAAATAGGATGGAGTGAAAAATAGGTGCACAATATAATTTGGGACAAACAAAAATGTTCTCACAGTGATTGATCCTGAGAATCATAACACACTGGATGTGAGCTGGCCGAGATAGCACACTCGGATCAAAAAGGTTAGACAAAAAGCGATATTGAGTTCTGTTATGACATTCCTTGAATGATCAAAGGGCTCTGACGTCACAGATCCCTGGTGAGAAATTAGCTTTCTAGACTGTTCACCATGGAGGCGCGAGATGGACACACGTCGATTAAAGAGCTCTGCAATGCGTAGAGTTCGGGTGACATCGCCAGATATGGGCTAAGGCGTAGAGCAAGATCCCAACGGCGGGACAAGAATATAGCCGATTGCATCCGTCACATTCCACAAACAGTGTGAAAGAAAAAGAGAGTGTGAATGAAGGAACCGACGAGTGGATATCTCTCCGATTGAAGTGTGAAATAAAAGAATAGAATCTCTCTCAAAACTCTTGCCTTCGAGCGTTTTTTGTCTCCCGTGCATGAAGACAGATTTTACCCACAAGACAGGTACGCCACTACAATCACGAGCCAGAAACGGAGATGGGTATGCAAGCAAACCCACGACCAACAGTGAGGCAGAAATCTGTAAGGTAACTTTTAATATTGATTTAAAACGTAAGAACAATTTGTAACATGTTAAGGACATTATAAGTTTAAAGCCAGTTTAAAGGCTTAAGCACTATTGTTAAAATGTTAATTATTCTGCATGTAAATGAACGCTAAATTTACTAAGAGGCCCAGTCGACGTTTCTAACTTTCGCAGTGAGTTTCGGGTTTCGATTTTTGGTGGTGCTCGAGAAACGTTGTCTCCGGGCCTGCGCATTACGAACTATAAATATATATAGAATAAGAGTTGTAAAGTATTGTAAGAAAAAAAAAGAAAGTGATACATACCGTTGCTGTTGCCAACCTTCAAGTTGGGTGGGGAAAACACCAACAAGAGCAGAGATAAAGAGGTGATATTTATATGTGTTAAGATGGGGGTGGCAGGTTGTTACAAACCTATAAATAGAGGTTCTACCTCTCACCGAAGTGTTCAGTTCAGTTGATGAGAGCTGAAGTGTTATTGTGTTCCAGAGCTTGGAGGAGAACAGAATTAGTACAGAATTCGACTCACTATAGACCAGACACTGGATCGTTACTCCTGCAGAGAAATCCGTTCTCTGCCCCATTACATATTGTTACCGGACCTATTGGTTGGGTCGCTAAGGGACCATTTCTTTTGCAACCCACCCCCAACTGCTGCCTCGGCCCCTTTCAGGGTATTGACTTTGAAGTGGATCTTTTCTTACATAGGGATTTATCCCACAGTATAGTTTAAAATATTATGATAGTGAAAAAAAGTGATTATGTCACAGTAGTACCTGCCAGGGTTGAATAGAAACTATTGTTGACAGACTATTTATTTACAAAATATAAGCCTGCAAAACAGATTATACGCCTGGAAAACAAATTGTACACTTTTAAAACTAATTATACACCTGGAACATAAATTATACACCTTCAAAACAAATTATAAGCCTTCAAAACAAATTATACGCCTTCAAAACAAATGATATGCCTTCAAAACAAATTATGCACCTTCGAAACAAGTAATACGCAATTAAAACAAATTATTTGCCTGCAAACTATATGCCTTCCAAACAAATTATACGCTTTCCAAACAAATTATACGCCTGGGATACAAATTATACACTTTCCAAACAAATTATAAGCTTTCAAGACAAATTATATGCCTTTAAAACAAATTATACGCATTCAAAGCAAATTATACGCAGTCAAAAAAAAATCGTATGCTTGCAAAACAAATCATACGATTGGAACACAAATTATACACCTTCAACGCAAAATTACTTCGACAAAATCTTTATCTGTGAATAAATGCGTGCGTATATTAATCGAACTGTTTCTTTACTCTTTCCACGCGACACTCGTTTGTGTTATCCACAATAACACAACGCGCAAAATTGACGACATCCAGTGTTGGAAAAATATACTCGATCACGTGGTTGCTAAAAAGTATTAAGCTAGGATACAAAATATGTCATAGCTCTTCGCCTGACCTTAAATTGAAGCCGGTGTAAGATATATGACAGAACTTTACTTAAGAGTACAGAAACAACTAATAAAGAATGGCGTTTATCCAAATGAATAAATGCGCAAGTTAAGCCCATTTCTTGCACTAACGGTGAAGTCAAAACCTACTATTTAAAGCCAATTCAACTTTACACAATAGACGCACCGTCTTTTTTATATGCTGCCTATGTATATGCAATATCAGTCGCAAGGTTTACTAATTTGCATACTGGTTTTGAAAAATAGCATTTTATTAATTAGCTTTTATTTGTTATCATTTTTAAATCAATGATTGTTTTGATTTTGATATAACAAATAGTTTACGAATATTATTTTATTTCCTGGACAAATATTTAACATTTTATTGTTTCCTTCTTTAGAGGTTAGGGTTAGGGTTAGGGTTAAAGGGACCGACTTGAGTTTCAACAAGTTGCAGTCTACTTCTAAATTGCAAGTGAAAAAGGCAAATTGATTTCTTCTTCTTTTCCTACTTTTGCGGCCACATTTAAAAGATAAATAAATGTTTATCGAAATTATATAAAATGTGTATCTATCTATATGAATAAATGAGAACTATTTTGTTTCGTGTTTATAACAAAGTTATGAATGAAATGTTTATCATTTTAAATTAATGAGTCAACTATTTAAAGTAGCCAACTTTGCGAAGCAATAGCGAGGCGGTAAAGCCAGTTAGTTTTTAATAAAGTTGTGCTGTGTTTCATTCTTCATTCTCGACAAATTGTTGCCATTGTGTTATATTATAATGGGGCCCTATTTGGAAAAGGTGTACTTCAGCTAGTATGGATTGTGACCGAGATCAGAATTATCTAGCTGTGTGCAGGTCAGATTGACACAAACTTTGGGGAAACAAATCTGTTTTCCCACGTATGACGGGTAACCTTAAGATCAAAGGAACAAGTGATTGGGGTTAATAATGGTCATAGTGGGGACCGACAGATCGAGGCGCAGTGACGTAACTTGTCGTTCTGACACAAAGAAACGATAGTTTTGGGGAGTGTCTGTCATGGAGTTGACGCTAGAAGATGTGCAAACGATGGGCTGAAACTTTAAGTTAAGTCTCAGAAGAAGTCAAATCCCCCTGTCTGTCTGTCTGTCTGTCTGTCTGTCTGTCTGTCTGTCTGTCTGTCTAATATAACGCTGTCCTTTTCTAATTAAAAAAGTATGAAAAGTTATGTCATTTATCGAGCGTTGTATTAAGAAAGAAGAGATAGGACGATTTGACTAAAAATAGGCTGAAGAAAAGAAAAAAAGATAAGAAATGAATAGTTTAAGACTTGCATGCTAGAAGAACTATACGGTTGATATGCCGTCAATTGAATAAATAGAAACGAAAAAACAATGGAAGAAAAAGGATGGGAGAGAAAGGATGTGTAAAGGCCGCGGCGAGAGAATAAGAGAGAGAGAGAGAGAGAGAGAGAGAGAGCAATAGAAGAGAAGAAAAGCGTATTGTGTTTTTGCGTACCAAACGGACGCGTTTTATTTTAGGAGTATTTTTAATTGTTCGTGTGTATTGTAAATCCATGCTTTTGCTGTAACTGGGAGATTGAAAAAATTGGTTCTGTGTCATAGAAAGTTTTTCTTTTCTTCCAGTGTTTTGGTGTAGCATTTGCACATTTGTACTAGTGTTTTTAAGGAAGAGATTTATTGAAAATTCGAGTGGTTTTTACATTTGAAAAAGAAAGTATAAAAATGTTTGATGGGTATGAGCCCCCTGGATCAAGAGTGTGATGTTTTATGTATGATTATTTTTAAGGTTGTTTTTCTGTGTCATTTAATTTTTTCCAGTTTTTGTGTAACATTGATAATGACTGCTCGGCGGCAACGATCGGGCAGGTCACGGAAGCGCCCGAGAGCTGCCGAGACGAAAGCAAAACTGAAAGTCGTAAAAATGGAAGAGTGGCAGACGATAATATAAGACGAAGAATACAAAAGAAAAAAATACATATATTTGAAAAAAAAAATGAACAAACTGAAGAACAATAAATAAACTTTTCTTTTTAATTTTTTTTCGTGGGCCAAATGAACCATTTTAATTTTTTTTGTGTCTTTTTTTTTACATAAATCAAAGTAAATGCTATTTCTTTTACGATATTTAGGCAACTTTTTTTTTCGTTTTTTTTTTTTTAAAACAAAGAAGTATGTTATTTTTCTTAGGATATTTTAGGCAAGTTTTTTTTTGTATATTTTTTTTTCATATATTTTCTCGTCGAGGGTCAGGGTTTACGGATACGTTTGCGGCCGGTTCGAAAGGTCTTCCTACCGCTTGTTTTGTTGTGCTGAGCGCAGATGATTTGACAGCAACCTGATCGGTCAGCTCTGCTTCAGCCTCGTTTTCGTCTCGGCAGCTCTCGGGCGCTTTCACGACCTGCCCGATCGTTGCCGCCGAGCAGTCACGGAAATTAGGCGCTTCATCTGGAGTAGTACCGTAATTTTTGTTGTTGGCTTGAATATAAAGGAAATGTTTGTTTTTCTGTTTAATTGTTGTAAATTGTATTGTAAAGAGCGATATGCCGTGAATTTTTTTTTTTTGTCTGGGCTTTGCCAAAAGAGAAAAAAAAATATTTATGTGGATAATTATTTTGAGAAAGAAAAAACAGTTAACTACGGTTAGTGGATAGTCACGCATGGTCGGTCATTTAGTAATTAAAGGGACAGTTATGTTACGGTGGTTCAAGATATGTTCTCTGCGTGACGTTATTATTTTTTCAAGTAATTAGTTGGAGGCAGGTGTGGAATTTGTAGAATCCCTGAAGCAGGGTTATTTTCTCGAGAACATCCCAGTGTACATAGTATGTACAGATTTTGGAAATTAAAAAGGGATATCCGAGGTTCGCCGTATGGTATCTCTAAGATAAAATGGGTTCGGAGTTAGTTGGGGTGTAAGGTCTCTCAGTCCGCGCATCATAAGGCAGAAAGAGCCAGGCATGGGATAAAATTAAAAGAAGGTACCGTGTCTTGGATAGGATGAGAGTAGGGTGGATCTGGTGTGGTAATCCGATGTTTTTCGATTGGGATGTTAGAAATAATCTTTCATCTTTTTACCGTGTTGTGTAGTTAGAACCATTGGATGGGGTCCGCTACGATAAAAGGGGTTGGGAGTTAGAAAGACAGATGATGGTTCTCAGACATTTGTGCCGGTGATGCTTACGTGTCCAAAACGCATGGTCCAATAGTAGTAAGTTGTAGAGAAACGGTGCCTTAATGGCTGACCACATAGACATATTAAAAGAAGGGGTCTCTGTTTTTTGTTCTCCTTGTATCGCGGTAATACGCGTAAGTTAGATTATTGGCAATCGGTCGCGTATCGAGGCAGTACGCATTATGAAACACTCCCACACTCGAAAACGTGATAAGCGTAAATTACGCGACGGGCGTATAGGCTATAAAGGAAGTGAAAAAAACAGTTATGGCTTTTTCGTAACGATTAAACCCCTTTAATATCGTTACATTTGCAATGATTAACAAAAAGTAAATAAATAACAAACCAAAAATACCCTAGCTAAAAGCTTATTTCACTCTGATACACACATACATACATCATCCCTTTACCTTTTAGTAAAAGAGCTAATATATTGTGTGTAAAGTTAATGCACGCGCATTTAAAATACATTTCTAAAAACTATCAAATCAAATCAAATTTATTGACAAAAAAGCTAAGTGCAACAAGCAATGTAAAAGAACAAGTAGAAGATGTGTACATTTATATACAGTCTGGATGTTCGTCCAAGGCGATTTTAAACCTGGATATGATAGACATCGTCAACACTTTTGGTAGGCTGTTTCACGAAGCAGAAACGCGGACAGAGAGTGTTGCCTTTCTTCTAATGAGAGGAAAGCGCGGATGGTACATCTTTTACTGGGTCCCCTGAAGATCACGACTTGGCGCTCTGGTGAAAAACTCCTCGACAGGAATATTTAAATTCTTGTTTGATGGTGTTTTACGCCAGAATCTCGTCCCCTCGCATCCTCCGCTGTTCAAGTGAGGCGTAATCATCCAAAGATCAGCGGCAGAACTATGGACCCCTTTGAGTGCTATCTTTTTCTGTGAATCCTGATAGTCATTCGCTATTTAAATATTCTCTTTTGTATTTTTAGGATTACATATTATTAGGAATTGTAGAAAATACCTTACAATATTGCACATAAACGTTAACAAATAACTAAATTATATGGAAAATTAATTTTCATAATTAAAATATCTATATATAAAGTTGGGTTTTTGTTGTTTGTTTATGAACTGCTCCTACTTCTTTAGAGATATAAGTCTTAATGACATATATATTCAGAAATAATACTTGGATAAGTATCAAAATTGTGTGATCTTTTCCCTGCTTTTTTTTTGTTCCAGCTCGTTTTATTTGTTAGTCAAGTCGTCTCCATCAATTTGCTGTTTTGATACCTCATTGTAATACATCTTCCTATTCCAGTAGCTTCTTTCCAAGAACTGTAGACTTGTAGAATTCTCTTCCTGCTGACTGTTTTCCTCCTACCTATAGCCTTGGTCAAGTGGCTTCATGTCTTGTCTGGGGCGATTTCCATAAAAAATAAAAAATGGTGAAACATTATTGTTGGGTCTGCGTGTGCGTTTGACATCCATAAAAACGAACTATTACGTTTTACTTTATTTCATGTATAATTTGAAATTATAAAAGTAACGGAAAATAAGAATAGAAATGTTAATAACAGGATTTCACAGAGGCCATCGATAATTCTCTGGAAATGCCAGGTGTACCTCTAAAGGGTTAAAGACTAAATTTTCCTAAATTTATTTCAATAAATGCCAGTCTAATTAGATCCTCTCAAATCACGTTTGCACGCCGGTTCTCGTTATTTCACAATAGTTAAGCAACGTTGAACCTAGTAAGTACCAGATGGGTGACCATTTGCAAATACCAGGCACTATATGTGGGATGATGGCGACACCTCCCCGCAAAAAAAAACTACAAAACTAACGTCGTTAAAATTATCTCGTATGAGTGGGATACACATGTGAATTTTATATTCCCTAGAAACTTCTTTATTCGGATGAAGCCGGCTAAACTCGCATAAGGAGTGTGCCGCGCCACGACAGGAGGAGAACCCAATCAATGCTTAGTATATTTTTCGAAATCACCCTAAATATTAAATATAATAAAATGGAAAACAATAAGAATAATAAGGTAATATGTGTCATAGGCAGTGTGAAAATGTCAAAGCTAGATCTTCCTGCTAATTAGCCATAAATATATTTTAAGATACTAGTTTTTGAATGGTGTTGGTACAGTACCTGGGTATATCAATTTCCATCTTTACCTACCTTCTACCGCTTGATAGCCACGGAAGAAAGCATTTTCAAAATTTTCAAAAAACAATATGCTACTTAGTATTTGCATGAGAGAGTAAGTAACTAAGATGAATGTATTTACGTATTGTTTTATTGGCAAATAAATAAAAACATAAAACACGTATCCAGTTTTAAAAATATCCTTTCGACTTACGTGAGATTTTAACTTGTGCTTTGACATCGTAATAACTACTGCCTTAGTAATGTTTACTCTACCTATTCCTTTTGTGTCAACCAATCACATGTTTCTATTTGCATACGAACAGATAAACACCAATAAACAACCTAACTTTTAAATAGTATATAGATTATTTTAGCGCGAATTTATTCGATGCATTGTGTCCCTGCTAGTTTTGCGATATTTTGTTCCAAAGTCGTCAATGAAAATTGGAAATCATAATGTTTAGTCGGTTCCGAGCTTTTGCTACGTGTTTGAAATACAACTAAAACCAGACTCAACGAGGTTAGACGAAGTAAAACAGTGGCATACAATACAATTAAGCTTTTTCAGAAGTGGTTGATATTTTAGCAGTATCTTTATTTTACCATACATTATACTTCCCATCTTTAAATCATGCTTAAAATATCACATCAATTTGGAATTCAATGAAAGATTCGCCGACAAAAGAATGTCTGAAACTTATATGATTTACATGAAATGGTCATGCCTCATTGAATCTTGAATTGTTTCTGAACAGGCTACCTTTGTATGGACGATTTTAATTAGTCCCAAAGTAAGCGTAGTCATCCTACAAATTGCAGAGAATGAACAAATTACTCATTTTCCGTAATGTTACTTAATTTCTTCCGCCAACCGGCCACAATTTCTTTTTGTTCAAGAACAATGCTATAAAACTGGTCAGTGATTGTCTACCATTTCGCAAATTAACTTCGTTTCATCAACTGATGAATTTTTATCACATTGATGCGATTGTATGAAAGCAGACGAGTCTCGTTTTTATTCTTTTCTCTTTTTAACCACGTGCCGTTTATTTCATTGACCTATTTTCCCCCACCCCTTTCTCTCTCCCTCTCCCCCCCTCTCTCTCTCTCTCTCTCTCTATATATATATATATATATATATATATATATCCTTCTCTATTTATTTCTCTCTATCTCTTTCTTTCTCTCTATCTCTCACTGTCTCTTCCTCTCTCATACACTCTCTTACTCTCTCTTTCTCTTTATTTCTCTCTATCTCTCACTGTCTCTTCCTCTCTCTCATACACACTCTTACTCTTCCTTTCTCTTTCTTTATCTCTTTCCCAATACGCACTCTCTCTCTCTCTCTCTCTCTCTTTGTCCTTCCCGACTGTTCTCTCTTTCTCTCCATCTCCCTTTATTTCTCTCGATCGTTTTCTCCTACTCTCTCCCCCCCCCCTCTCTCCCCTCTCCCTCCCTCTCTCCCTCTCCCATTTTCTTCCCTCTCTCCCTCTCTCTCTCGCCTTCCCCCTTTATCTCGCTCTATTCTCTCTATCTTTGATGTGCCAAAATAATTTAAACCATTTTCCTTTCTTCTAAATTATTCCTGTATTTCTAGACAACGAACATTTTTTATGATATAATTGTCATTTCATTTGATTAATATTCATTACAGAATTAAGTATTTTGACTCAGAAGAAAATCATCACGAATAAAACAATAATAAATGGTTTCGTCTTTTGCGTTATTTGATTATGTAACAGAATGGCACATTAAGATTGAAATCGAAGGAATTAGATAAGAAAAATATATTTTAGAAGCAATCAAAATCTACATTTCGTCAAGTATTGCTAAAAATTATAAAAATCATTAGTATCAATATATATGAATATTATATATATATATATATATATATGTGTGTGTGTGTGTGTGTGTGTGTGTGTGTGTGTGTGTGTGTGTAATATTTATGTATTATTATTTAAAGATTCCCTTAGTGAAAACGTTTAGATGAAGATTAATTCAAAGACGGTTTTCGTTAAGGGATCTTAGGTTTGAACTCGCAAGAAACTTTGAACTTTTATATTTTAAAGTTTCATATGAAGAAAGAAATGATGGATCAGAATCTTGTATCTTATAATATGGGTTCTAGAATAAATTAGCTTTAAAACAATTGTAAATGGAATTTGGATATGAATTTATTTTATATTAGCTAAAAGAAGCTATATTTAAAATATATTTATAATGTTCATATGTATATATAGAGCAGGAGAGAGAAAATATTTGTATACGGGCTGGTGCAAAAGTCTGGACTCATAAACAATTTATTATATAACAATATGCAAATCACAATAAGTGTTCGAATTGGTATCCACCTTCTTCTAAACGCTTTTTTACCCGGGAACACATGGTCTTTGCACATTATCAAGTATAGAGTTTTTAATTTATTATGTTTCTTCTTAATTTAATAGAGTTTTAATTTATTATGTTTCTTCTTAATTTAATAGAGTTTTAATTTATTATGCTTTTGATTTCTTGTACAATGATATCTTCTTAGGTTCTAAAAGTTCTTGGTTTGCTAGCATAAACCATTTAAAAATGTCCCTACAAGGCAATATCGGAAAGAAATCAAATTCAGAGATGCTGGTGGCTATTCAACCTGCCTTCGATGTCCAATCCATTTCACTGAAAATGTGTTATCCAAATATCTTCACGTATCATTCGCAAAATGTGATGCAACCACAATCCTATTGAAACCGCACATCTCGTAGAATTGCTAATGGTATATCATCTCGACGAGATAATAAACAAAATTACAAATGATACTGACTTGAAGAAAATTATTCTTCTAATGGCATATCATCTCGACGAGATAATAAACAAAATTACAAATGATACTGACTTGAAGAAAATTATTCTTTTAATGGTATATCATCTCGACGAGATAATAAACAAAATTACAAATGATATTGACTTGAAGAAAATTATTCTTTTAATGGTATATCATCTCGACGAGATAATAAACAAAATTACAAATGATATTGACTTGAAGAAAATTATTTTTTTAATGAAAATAATCTATATAGCAGCTTGGCTATGAGTGCAGGCTTTTGCACCACCCTGTATCTACAATAACTTACTGTAACTGTAACGGCATTCACCCAGGGTGAGTTGAGCCGACTCCAAGTGAGTTCACCGCATCTCGCATCAAGGCGGCCCACCCCGACGATCGGCAGTTGAGTCCTTGGCATACTTCAACCATTCCCGGTTCCAGCGTCGAACACCAAAAAACGCGGGGGCCAGCTATCAGCTCCAGATCTGTCCTCACTGTTCCTATCCAAGTATTCAGTTGGCCGTCTATGCGTCTTTTCCAGCCGGCTGATGTGATTGGGGCTACCAACTTGCGAAGAAATTCTTCCTCAGGGCGTCGAAGAACGTTACCAAACTCGCGCAGTCTCCTTTTCAGAAGAGTCTCTGTGTTGCATCTTGAATAGATGGTGCTGTTTGGGATATTGTCGGAAACACAGATGCATAGTATGCACCGAAAGCAGTACATGTCGCAAACCTCAAGTGCGTGAAAACTTTCTTTGCAGCAATATTGAGCGTATCATTGCTTGGAATATCTCCATTTTTTTGGTTTTTGATGAAGTGGATTAAGTCGATTGTGGTCTCGACAAGATATAAAACTCTCAACAAAATTGAAACTACTCAATACTGCTGTACAGTTGCGAGACCTTGCCCTTGCGCAAAGAGGATCTTCACGCACTCGAGGTTTTCGGCATGTACGACCTTCGGCGCGTCCTCGACCATATCCCCTGTGTATGTACGATGAAAATGTTTGAATAATATCCAACCAAATGTAGAAATGAATGTAAGAAACAAATAGACCAAAACAATCAAATTAATTCGTAAAGTGAAGTTTTTAATATTTCGTTTTTTATTATAAAAGATTTCCTCTAAAATAAGTGAATATATTATTTTAAAACATTTTACAACAAAAGATTATATAAACAAGAAGGATGAAGGGCGAAGGATAAATATAAAAAGTTGATATGGGCGAAAAAAGGAATAGACTAAAAAGGATAGAGAAACAAGGAAAAATGGGAAAAGGGAATTAAACCATAGAAAAATCAAAATTCATGTTGTTTATTTGTTTAGAAGATAACCACAAATTATAAAATACTTGACATTAGCGTAATAAAGAAACGCAGTCTATTGCAAAACATTTGCATCCATCAATTGGTGAGAGAGGTAAAAGAAAACATGAAGAGGAAAGTATGGGGACATTGACAAACAAATAAAATATTAGATTTTTAATATATGTCTAGATAGAGAAGTTAAAATCATTGTCTCATTTTATATCATTTTCTCGAATTAGGATTTTAGCTAAAATATGTGTTATATGTGTGATATAGTAGAAACATATTCGTTGTTTGATGATGTAATTGGATTTGGAATTCAGTGTATCGGTGAAAACACTAAATGTGAAGAGATTTTAGTAATTTTAGTTAAATTAAATGCGCTATTGAAATCTAACATGTGATAAGAAAGGCGTTTCGATCGTTTAATTTTATTGGTTCTTTTGTGTTCGTATATTCCCTTATGCAAGTTTTTATTCCAGTTTTTTTCTCAAAACTCTTAAATAACTCAAATACTTTATGGTAAATGCTAAAAAACAGTAAACATACACATAACTATCAAACAGATTTTTTTAAAGTCACTAATTCATACAGATTTTTCACTCAACCTACAAACATAGCCAAAAACACTATTTCCGATAAATTAATCAAAATAAGAACCCTGAGTATACAAAAAGCATCAAACATCATACCAAAGCATCACCAACCAAACAAAATGCATAAACAGCGTTACACAGCTAATGCTACTATATAATCAATACCACAAAAAACGCGACAAAATATACATTTGCACAACATGAAAGTGTGTATCCTAGGCATAACTTGCATGCCTTATCCTTTACTTCGTGAATTGGTATTTTCTTAGCAATTTCCCACTTTATGTTAGCTTTTTTTCGGTTATGTCTTTTATATTTCACGAATATGTAGCTTGTATGATTGCATTTTAATATGTATTGTTTGTGAAGCCTAACTTGTTGTTGTTGTATCATGTTTATCATTGTGTTCCGGTTGCACTTTTCTGTTGGTTGTGTTATCTTATTCTATTTGAGCTTCGTAGGCAATGTTCTTGGCGGAACACTTACCACCTTAAGGACATTTGTTTTTGTCTCTACAGTCACAATCTATGATAGTTGTATTATTTTTTCTTGTAACATTTTAATGTTGTGTGTTTGTATGTTGCCAAATTAGGGTGCAACTGTAACTTACTTTAACATTATTTGAGTTAAAGGGATTTTGTAGTAGTGTGGTGTTAGTGAAATCGCCATCTATTAGCTTCAAAGAGAGTTTACCAATATATGTTCTTACATATACATTATAGAGTGAGTTAAACAACATAAGGTTAACATTTTTATGTCCGTTGTTATGATTAACTTATGATATTTAAATATTTTTTTTTTCTGCATTCGTTCATTTTTCTGTCGTTTGTATTTTCCATTATCAGTATCCCATCGTCTCTGTAAATTCCTTGATTGCTCTCGCTCTTAGAACTATTTTTCTAGAATTTCTATTTTATTATTTCTATTTTTATATTCTATCCTCTTCAACATTCAATAAAAATTCAGTATAACTGCTTGCTCGCTTCTTAACCGCAAATTTGTTTTCAAATTAAATTCTTTAAAGCTACTCCATAAATAAGTATTTAACATTGATCAACTCTGCATCAAATTCTTTTTTACAACTATACGTTTTTTAATGGAAATCGCTCCAGACAAAGCATGAAGCCACTTGATTGATGACAGAGAAAAAAATAAAAGTAAAACTACATAATCTGCTTAATATTGTAATTTGAAATGTCAAGTTTTTAGGGCGGTAGAGAAAACTGACTTTACGAGAAGCAGAAAGAGCAATGGATCTCATGTATGAACTCAAAGAAAGATTTGATGAGAAAGAAAGACCAAGAAGTTTCAAGGACGATTTCCTCTTAGAAACAGAGCTATCCATAAGAATCTCAGGAAGAAAAGGTACATCCTGTCAAGGAGCTAAAAAAACGAAAGATGATTATCGCAAATACAGGAAATGCCTATTGACCTTAGTCTTGAAAAGACCAAGACTATAAGTAGAAGGAAAAAAGTCAGCAGGAATAGAGTTCCACAAGCCTGCAGTTCTCATAAAGAAGCTACTGGAATAGCAAGCTGTATTACAATGAGGTATTAAAACAGTGGATTTATGAAGATCACTAGATCAATGGGGTAAACGAGCTGCAGCAAAAGAAACAAGGAATAAATCAGACAATTCTAAAAAAACACATATCATGATAGTATTTATAGAAAAGACTGAGACTAGCAACATCACATCTGTGAGAGAGAGTGTGCTGAGAGGAAGAAAGGATGGGGGCAATCAAATTTCAAAGTGTGAGAAAATGTTTAGGGCGATAGAGAAAACCAACTTTACGAGAAGCAGAAAGAGCAGTGGAGTTTCAAAGAGGATTTCCTCTTAAGAACAAAGCTATCCATAAGAATCTCAGGAAGAAAAGGTGCACACTGTCAAAATTCTCAAAAATCATCATCACAAATAATTAGTAATCAGCAAAAAGACTATTTTTGTTGCAAACATCTGGAAGAATTCTCTCCACATCTTCAGATATTTCTCTCTTTGTCGTTTTGACATTCAGCTCAAATAATATTTGATCTTCTAATCAAACCAGCTGTACTATAGTACATTTTTATTGCATGATGAATTCTTAGCCACTTTAATGAGAATGTTGAATCGAAAAGGTGCAGTCTGTTCCATTAATACCAGACGCAGCTACAATAATAGCCGCCTTAGCATTGTCCCTAATATTCCAAATAGTTGCACACGTGATCATAGATCTCTTTTAGTTTCGGATTTAGCAAATTCTCTCCCCCCCCCTCGCCCTTTTCTCTCTCTCTCTCTTCTCTCTCTTTCTCTCCCCTCTCTCTCTCTCTCTCTCTCTATCTATCTATCTATCTATCTCAATAACAACAAATTCTCCTCCCCTTCTTTCTCTCTCTCTCTCTTTATCTATCTATCTATCTATCTATCTATCTATCTATCTATCTATCTATCTCAACAACAAATTCTCCTCCACCCTTATTTCTCTCTCTCTCTCTCTCTATCTATCTATCTATCTCCCTATCTATCTATCTATCTATCTATCTATCTATCTCAACAACAACATATTGCAATTCGGAATTACCAAAATTACGTCAGCATATGTGAGCAAAACAACGAACAAATCGCTGATAGTACAAGTTTGCTGTGTTTCTCCAGCCTATCTCATTGCCTGGTTCCAATGATCAGCAACATGCAATAACCTTTCTTGTAGACATGTGTCATTAAATTAAGGCATTTGCCTTGATACGTCTTCAAAATGTCAAATTATCATAGTCCTGTGATGAATAAGTCGTATAGGATAATAAATTGTCCCACATCGAGGAGAAACCATTTATATACGACTTAAAACATCGGTCTTAAATTCTCCGGGTAACTTTTCACAATTTTACTAATATCGGTCATTTTCTAACTCTTATTGGGGCAATAAAAACATTTTCGAACACCTGCATGGCAGTGATTCCTTGCAAATAAATGTTTACTACAAAGAACTATAAATGCTGTCAATATGGTCCGTGTTATTGTAGCAATATTTAGATGCGAGTATGTAAAAATTAGGTTAGAATCGGAAATTTCCATATAATGTTCAAATTAAGTAGTGATTGAATTTTTCCATTAGAAGTAGAGTTAGAGCTACGTGTACGTGAATTGCATCACAGACAGCAAGTCGCTAGTGGGATGACGAATAAGCATATCAGATTTTTTGCATAATTTGGATTATTCGGACTACTGTTTTCATCTTGGATGTTATTCCTACAACGTTTCGGTCGATGTAACCTCCGACCTTCTTAAAGACCAAAGACTCGTGGCGTAACGGATAAAGTGCTAAGTTATAATCAGTTCTAAGTGACAGTCTTCTGGAGGTTGAATGTTCAATCCTCAGTGCAGGCGATACTAAGAATACAATTAAGAATTACTTAATTACCCAGTCATGGCTGACGGAATGAGAACAAGTTACTCCCGTGGATTTAATAAAGGATTCCGTGCGAAATTCCGTATTCATTCTCGAATTTGACAGAAAGATTCCCGAGTTCGACAAGATGCACCTGGAGAAGGTCGGGGGTTACATCGTCCGAAACGTTGTGAGAATAACATCCAAGATGAGAACAGTAGTCCGAATAATTCAAATAATACAAATTACTAATCCTGATATGCTTCTGTTTCGGAATTTTTTTATTCCGAAACAGAAGCATATCAGATATTTTTATTTTTTTCACGAGAGAGAGATACCTAGTTTTTTTTTATAGCTGCTCTCCTCATGGTTGGAGGTATTATGTGCGTATACATGTATACTGTAAAGAAAAAATAAACCTCCAAAAGATTGTTAAACCCCAACTGCTTTTGCGCTGTTCTTTATTAATAACATTTACGACCGCTGTTATTAAAAAGAAGAAAACGGAAACGACAGAGAATAGGAGAGGATACAAATTGCTGCTTCGTATCGTCTAGACAATAGGACTTCAACTGCCTACGCGATGAGCCGCCATCCGAATTATCAGAGAGGGTCAAAGAATCGGTCCCGTAGTGCTATATTATGGCTTATTTTTCTTGAATCACATTTTCTTGAAATAAGAATTGCTAGACTAGAAGATGCGAACAATAGCTGCTTGCCTCTCATGAATCGGTGAAAAGACAATTATTTAAAGCAACAACTCGTAAAGAATCAATGTATCTTTCTGTAAAGTAATGTAAGATTTCATCATCTCTATATCTACTGCAAACATAGCTTAATGAATTCTATTTATGGTGTACTTTATGTCATAATCGATCGATTTAATCGATGAGTATATTTTCGCATTTATATGGCAATTCAAAAGTATCAATAATTGCATATTACATGATTCTATCAAGGTTACGTGCCGTCGTCCGGGATCCTAAATTCCTTAAATTACGTAGATTACAGAGAAAAAAATACAAAGTAAAATTACATAATCTGCTTAATATTGTAATTTGAAATGTCAAAGTTAATTTTGACACAAAATCAGAGTAAAAATAATTACGCCGCGAGTGAGGTTCGAACTGACAATCTCTGTCTCAAAGTGCAGCGCGTTTTCTTCTACTTCTTTTTTTATATAACAGTGTTAAATATTGGGTGAGTAAACCCACTATTATATAAGACAGTTAGTTGAGAATAACAGGAAATGAAAGTTCAGTTAAGGTCAGCTTGCTTAACTCGAAGTTAGAATTACGGAAGCTGTGAGAATTGATAGAAACGGGTGTGACGTCACATTGCTCAAAAAGAGAGTTAATGAGCAGTTCGTGGGGAGTACCGCACAGGTGATCATTTCATTTTTAAATGTTCTGATAGGATATGATTAAAGAGTTATAAATCTATCTCTCTCTAATCCTCTCGCCCTACTGATCAGTGACTCAAAATGAAGATCAAGTCGAATAAATCTCCTCTGTCTTTCAATAGTTTTGTCCTTTTTCGAGGTGAAAGAACTGATTTGCAGGCGGCGTTCCCTCCGTCTGGAAGGACCACAAAAAGGTCGCGTACAGGAGTAAGCAACAAACAAGGTATGATTATGAATTTATTATCCGTGTATGGCACAAGGTTGAAGCGCAACAAGAGGTCGTAAACGTTATTAATAAAGAACATTTGGGGTTGACTCACGGTGGCAAGTATGGGATCTTGACGCTGTTATTAAATCGTACATTGTTTTTCTTTCTTCTCGCTCGCTCTCTCTCTCTCTCTCTCTCTCTCTCTCTCTCTTTCTCTCTGTCTCCTCCCACACTGATAATTGAAGGTTTGGCCTGCAACACATGTGTATATGGGTTAATTTTAAAAATGTTATTTATAAATAATTATTTAAAGCTCTCGTTAGATAGAGCACCCTAAGTAGGTTTACAACAGGCCATCATTTACAGCGTAATCCAACACTCTAGGCCCCGCCTATTCAGTGCTCTCGATGACCTGCTTATGACCGCCTAATTTGCCATTAAGGCGTTAATTTACTCTCCCATTTCCAGACAATGTGTGGTTGGAACATCGGTACGCGTTCTGACTGAGTCAAATATGACTTTCGTATAGGGGTTCGAACCGTGTGGCTGGCAGGGATATGTCTCGTATGATTGCAGGTTTGGCATGAAACACATGTGTATATGGATTACTTAGAAAAATATTATTCATAAGTATATTTATATATATGTTATATATTTCAGAGACTACCATAGTTGCATTGACATGGATTGACTTTTTACCGTTTAGAAAAGGTCATTAGAGTCCATTCAAATCATCAGCAACTCACGAAATTAAAACAAATCGAAAGAATAGCGTTCAACGATTACCGGTAACATTTTCCGGTGAATTCGCTCAAGCTCCCTCTTTTGGGGAAAGTACCGAATCAATAGTTTAATAGGTAATAGCGAATTCACCAGAATATGTTACCGATAATCGTTGAACTGCATTCTTTGGTGTGTTTTCATTTCGTGAGTGGCTGATGATTTGAATAGACTCTAACGTCTTTTTTTTCTAAACGGTAAAGATCCGTCCATGTCAATGAAACCATCGTACATCTCTGAAATATGTAACATAGAGTTTTTTTAATAAATAATTTGTATTTTAGCTCTTACATTTTTGCGATCGAGCACTTTATTGATTTATTTTAAACACACCTCGACGCACTATATATATATATATATATATATATATATATATATATATATATATATATATATATATATATATATATATATATATATATATATATATATATATATATATATGAGCTTAAGTTAGTAGATAAAACATCAAGGTGTTCGATTGAAAGTCTTATAGGAATAATAACAATCTAGATGTTTTCCTAAATTGGGGATTTCCAGATAGACGAAACTCGGATATCAACAAAAAGGTGTTATATTTAAATAAAACAATATATATATATATATATATATATATATATATATATATATACAGAGACAGGTGTATATGGGGTAAAAACTTATTTTGTTAAATTCCTTCCCGGTGTTATGGTTTATTGCAGGCGTAGCAGATTTGATTATGAGGGTACTACTCCCCGCTTTATTCTATTCATGACTAATAAAAAAAATAAAATATCGATGAAGAATAAATAATGAAATCGATGAAATTACCTGAAAAAAAAACAATTTCCTTTTAAAGACACTGATCAATATTTAGCATATATAAAAACAGATTTTTTTATCTAACTTATGGTCAATGAAATGAGGAAAAATCTTATATTAACTATTATATAAGATAACACATTTCCACGATCTGCGTGTCTCTCGATGAAAATTCTATTTAAGTGCGTCAATTATGTAAAAATGAATAAAAAGAAAGAATAAACCAAAACGGTTTAGTAGAATTCATCACTCTATTTCTTTTGTTATTTATCATGCAGTTTATATTGGCATTATTTGTTCTCTCTTTCAGTTTGCCACAAATAATTTGACCTATTTTAATGTTTCTCAAATATTCCTGCATTTCCAAACCAGTGTATAAATAATTTTGCCAATTCCCTTTGTTATTCTTCCCTGGAGTCACAAACGTGGAATTTTTTTACTCATAATTTTACTTTTTAATATTCTTTCAAAACAGCGAACAGAAAGCGTAAATAAAAAGTTATTATATGCGATTTTAAACGGAAATTTATTCTTGTTGAGAAAATCGATTTAAATAGCGCATTTATTATTTCCTGTTGGGATTGAAATGTTTTTAACATCGATGCCAAAGAAATATAGGATTGGAATAAAATCATGGAAGAAATTAAAATAAAAACACTTTGTTATGATAAGAAAGTCATTACTTTAGCGGGTCCGGTGAATGTGTCTAGAGCAATTCATCTCAGGCATTGCACTCAGTCAGTAACAAGGCGGGGTGAGCGACTGATCGCCCTTAGCCTATGTTTTCATATTTGGCGCCGTTTCAGTTATTATTTTAGCACTTTTGTTTCATTTGTGCAGGAACCTTCTTTTTGTGTGAATCGCATGATCTTGGAAGAAGATTTCGTATGGGTGTGAGATGTCAGAGAGAAGTGCAGAGACTTGAAGTTGTATATGCTTCAATATTCTTGCCGCAATTGAGGTCAATACTGAAAGGAAAGACACTTTTAAATTAAGTCCAACTGACTAGAATTAAAAATGATCGCAGATTTTGACAACTTGTTGTGTATTTGTAGACAAATTGTTGTGTATTTGTAGACAAATTGTTGTGCATTTGTAGACAAATGGTGTACATAAACGATTCAAATATGTAAGTTCGTCTACGAATGCAATTTATCTTTTAGGTTATATTATTTTTATTTTTGTGGAACAAAACGTATATTCTTTTAATTATTCGTGTTTTACTTCTTTCTTTTCTTTTTTAATTCTTTCACTGCGGTGATTTCGTTAGATCACCGCAGTTAAGCGACGTTGATCCAGATGATGTATGTAACAAAAATCTCTTCAAATTCGAATTAATCAACAAATCAATTGTAGACAAAAATATCTACGATTTCAGCACAAGAAATGGTTGACCTGCCGTAAAACGGAAGAACAGCAACTTTCTCTGCGGTAGTTTTCACATCTTCCTTTATATTCGTCGATGATATTTTTAGGAGAAGGAGGAGGGAAGGAGGAAGAGGGTGAATCAGACTTCTGCACAAAACCACGAAGATCGTGTCCCGGGATTGTCTAGTCTGCATAAATTCCTCTTCGTTGAATATACCTATTCGATATACGTGTAAGATTGCAGGACTTTATCCCCTGACACCAAGAGCAACAAGACCAACGGTTGCACACAAAGTCAGGGAAGGTTTGGCCAAGAACACACAAAGAAATGACGTTTGCACATGATCATGAGCAACATTGTTATCCTCACTTCATTGATTTGCGCTCCCCCACTTAACACGTCCTTGCTTGCCATATGCAAAGGCAGAGATGACCAGAAGACGACGGATCCTAATGTTGATTCCTCCTCGGTTTCCACTAGAGCCCTGTTAACAAGGTAGCTCTGACACTATCATGTCGCTATCTGTCCTACTACGATGAGGAATAATTGAACTTTAGTGGGTGTCAATTTTGTAGTTTTCATTGAATTTTAACCGTATAACACATAATGTTTACATTAACCAACAAACAGTATGTTTGTACTTCGGACTGTGATTTGATGTGCCTGGTTTACAGCAGATCAATCCGTTTTGGGTTATTTACCTATTGTAAACAATTTCTTTTACAATTAATTTAACATAAATTGCTATATTATCCATAAAGTAAGTAAAAGGTTAAGTGGTCGAGAATAATCGAAGGCGATCCGAAGGCTCCCTTTTCATTAGCTTCTACACCAAAGTATATGGGAAGGCACCACCCCTTTCTCAAGATTACTTCACTTACCCTTGATCCCCACCTTATAATGTGAGTGTTTAGCAAAGGTGCATCAAGTACCATTTTTAAAAGTGTTTGGTATGATTCGATCGAGGATTGAACCCTGGTCTCCCAGCCTTTGACGAACACTATAACTAGTTTGCCATCATGCTATTATGGCAAAGTTCCAGCTAAGGAGAATTGTGCGTTTAGACCTTTCTCAACAATATTACTGTACAAATGATCCCAATAGAGCAGATACGATTTTATCTCAGTTTATATTGCGAGTGAGGTGATAAGCTGAGCTTATTTTAGTTGTATTTGGGGATAGAAAAACATTAAAAAAACAGATGGTAAATAAGATGTGCAATGTGTTTTCCGTGGATAGCTGCACAACGACGTAGATGGTCTAGCCAACTTCCGATCGCCCTTTTCATGACTTCAAACGGGATATTGTACCAACCTTCCATCAAAAGAGGTTTTAACGATTTTATGTCTATGATTTCTCTCCTCTGTAACTGAAGTTAATGTAATCTTAAACTCAAAACAGTAACATCCATTACGTTGAGAATTGGGCTTTTAAGATCAATTCTTTTGGTTCATTGAAGTCAGGGAGCTGGCTCTGGGCTAGGCAACAGTATTTTTGGTTGCATGGGTTTTTGCTGAAACTTGTTAATTATCCTGTCTATTTATCTCCTCTCGTTACTTTGGTGCGTATCTGATCTCTACACATGAGCAGATGGATATCATAAAACGCGGAATGAGAACTACGGTTGCTAGAGAGTAAAGAGGTGAGAAATACAAAGTCATTATTGATCAAGAAGGTCACAGGTTAGAGAATAAGATTTTAAAATAAGTCAGACATTTGTGGGATTCACTTTTCCATGTCCACCTGTTTAAGAGAATTAAGAGTGAACGGTCATATGAACGTATGCAGCAACCCACAACCGGTGTTTGCTTGATTTGGGTCATTAAAATAGTTTTTAAATGCGTACGTCGTTCAAAGAAATCAATATATAACTAATGGTGCAAACATGCACCTTGATGAATGTTTATTATAATGCACGTGATAGACGGCCGGCTGATGAGAGTATTGGCAACCCAGAACTTAGTTTCTCACTTTGTAATAGTAATGGCTACATGCTGAGAGAGCGAACCACTTGAGTTTCCATAGAATTTAAGTTTATGAATCTCCCGGATAGACGTTTTTTTTTATATCCGTAGATTAAGAGATGATTGGAGTCAAGTGAACTCACTTTGTGATCAATCCACTGACAGCTGATGTCTATATATTGCAAGCGGGATAAGAGAATGGGGTTTAGGGTTTCAGTTTAATCTCACAAACGAGCTGTGGGCTTTGCTCGTCGAAATGCCTTCTGTTGGTATCACTACAAGTCTGTCGTCAGTCGATAAATCAAGTACCATTAAAATTCACAAAATAAAATATTGTAACCTGTTGCAAACTCCGAGTTGTTATTTTATTTGGAAGTAAAATCTCTTTGTTACAGTGCTGACCAAGACCACATAATTGTCACTACGACCAATGTCGAAATCACGTAGCACCGAATTCGGATAAGAATCACGACCGAACGATCACGGCCGATTCAGTGAACGCGCGCACCGCAAGTTCACAATGGGTTAGTTCAAAATAACTGGAGGATTACCAACGACTATTTTAAAAACATGTGAATAAGGTCCGAAAGTAAAGCGACTCAAACGGTGTGAATCTTAGCACCAGGATGATGATAACCGTTCAAAACATGCAAATAACACCATACATTTTGTTTGCAATTTTCTTATGTTTTTTGTTTTTTTGTTGCTGGGGATGAAAAATCTAACTGGATGCCAGACATGCACCTGCTATTTCAAAGACTTCAACTGAGAGATCATTTTAGGATTCTAACCGTCTCTTTAAACGTAATTTTGTTGATGTCTCTTTTACTTGGTTCACCGGGTATATTCGACAGGTAGTTTTTGAAAAAAAACATTGATATGAGTCTGTTAGTTTCTATGATTACTGGAATGATCGAGATCTTCCAAAGATTCAAATTTCTTTTCATGTCGTACATAAGACCTTTGTATTCAGTTATCCTCTTCCTCTCAGCTCGGTTTAAGCCATCATCATTAGGGACACTGACTTCAAGTAGGGTTGATACTCTCTCCTTCTTGTTCTATACCACTATGTCAGCTTTAAGAACTCTTTCCATGACAAATACCAAATTCTATGATTATTCAAATGCTATGATGTTTAAATCCTATATTTAAGTCTACGACTGGTATACTTTTAGAATATTTCACAGTGTTATTTGACTGCTCTTTCATCGTATTATTGACAATGCAGACATAACTGCAGTGAAGTAGATGTCTCATTTTGACTTTGTATATCGTGTGTTCTGTAATTGCAGGTGTGCCGACAAAGAATCCTATCATATATTTAAGTGCCTGCGGCTAAGCAAAGTTTCCATCATATTTTAAAAGTTCCATATCGCCCATAGCCGGCGACAAAAGTCGATCTTTGACATTTCGGTCTGCAATATTAAAAGTTGCGTCACGAAAAACATAAAATAATTTGCCACATGTATAACCACCCGACGTTACCCGGTTTGTCAAATTTGTACGATTTAAATATCCAAAAAAAATAGAAGAGCTGCGGGTGGTAAAAGAAAAAGTGATGAGTGTAGACAAAATATCAAATATGAAGTAAACATTATGTTATTATCTTGTATATAAAGTTAAGTGAGATTTCAATTCCTAGATCTAATGAGCAAAACTACGGAAAATTCGCTTTCGTCATTTATTATCGACATTTATTGGTTCATGTTCTTAAAAAGAAAAATGTTAATTTCCAATCGATCGTTTTTTTTACATTTTTATATTTAGTCCGCACACCGGATTTTGATTACTAATATGATAAACAGAGTCGGGGGAGATAACCCTTTTTCAGTGGCAAGTCTTCTGACTGCCGCAGCCTCACCAGGTTCAAATATGTTGTAGGGTAGATAAACTTTAACTACGCCGCTTACAAAATATATTTTAGTTAAGCAGATGTTACACAATTAGGTTATTTATAAGATTGTTGCTAACGTGAGTTGCAAATTTTGATTGCAAAATTAGTTTTAAATAAACAAGCGAAACAAAAAGTAAGTTTTAATTTTAATAAGAACGGACATTTTTAAGATGACTCCATTGAATCTGCGTGTTTAGCAATGAAAATGCTATTTTAAACGAAAGCGGTACAAAACAAAGAAAATTTTATTTGAAATTTAAGCGGTACAAGCCGACGAAAATGGTATTTCTAACTAAAGCGGTACAAACTGACCGAGGTGATATTTCAAAATTAAGCGGTAAAAAACGACAAAAATGTTATTTGAATCTTAAACAGTACAAAGCGAAGAAAATGTTATTTCAAACTGAAGCAGTACAAACCGATAAAGGTGCTATTTAAAACTTAAGCGGTACAAAACGACATAAGTGATATTTAAAACTTAAGCGGTACAAACCGACAACATTTCTATTACAAAGTTAAGCGGTAAAAACCGACGAAAATGTTATTTCAAACTGAAGCGGTACAAGCCGACATAAGTGATATTTAAAACTTAAGCGGTACAAGCCGACATAAGTGCTATTTAAAACTTAAGCGGTACAAGCCGACATAAGTGATATTTAAAACTTAAGTGGTACAAGCCAACATAAGTGATATTTAAAACTTAAGCAGTACAAGCCAACATAAGTGATATTTAAAACTTAAGCGGTACACACCGACAAAAGTGCTATTTAAAACTTAAACGGTACAAAACGACAACATTTCTATTACAAGGTTAAGCTGTAAACACCGACGAAAATGTTATTTCAAACTGAAGCGATACAAGCCGACATAAGTGATATTTAAAACTTAAGCGGTACAAGCCAACATAAGTGATATTTAAAATTTAAGCGGTACAAACCGACATAAGTGATATTTAAAACTTAAGCGGTACAAGCCGACATAAGTGATATTTAAAACTTAAGCGGTACAAGCCGACATAAGTGATATTTAAAACTTAAGCGGTACAAGCCGACATAAGTGATATTTAAAACTTAAGCGGTACAAGCCGACAAAAGTGCTATTTAAACTTAAGCGGTAAAAGCCGACATAAGTGATATTTAAAACTTAAGCAGTACAAACCGACAACATTACTCTTACAAGGTTAAGCGGTAAAAACCGACGAAAATGTTATTTCAAATGTAAGTGGTAAAAACCGACGAAAATTATTTTTCAAACTAAAGCAGTACACACCGACGAAAGTGCTATTTAAAACTTAAGCGGTACAAATCGACAAAAATGATATTTCAAACTTAAACGGTACGAACCGACGAAAATTATATTTCAAACTAAAGCGGTACAAACAAATATAAGATGGATGTGAATTTCTGGCATGTTTTCACCTCAATTTACTTAAGTATGTGTACATCTCTCTATCGATCGATCTATATATCAATCTGTTATTCAATATATCGATTTTTATCTATCTATCAATGTTTCTAACAACAATCAATTTTTGAATAGTGTTCTTGTAAGTGCGTACGCTTAAGTTTGAAGTAGCATTTTCGTTTTTGTGTTACACGTAAGTTAGTTCTGAGATAGAATTTTTGTTGGTGTGTCAAGCTTCAGTTTATAATTGTATAGCAAAATCAAATGTTGGGGTGTAAGAATAAGGTTAAAATGCTAATGGTTAGTTTCAGAAAGAAGATGGAAATTTTCATTAGCAGCCAAGTTAGAGCTAATTATACAGTACTTGCGTCATCGGAGAGAGTATGTGGCAGAGAAGCTAGAGAGAGAGAGTTTCTGCCTCTTGTGAGTTAGGCAACAAAGTGATCGGACGCGGTTTTAGAGGTGTTCGCCACCTTTGGGCGGTCATCTGTATGTACTTGCTGTAAATTACTGTAAAAAGTAAATAAAGTTCCAGAGCAAATAATGAAGTTATTTGTTGTTCTTTTTAATTTTTTTTATTGTTCCGACTAGAGGGAGGAGAAAAGAAGAAAAGAACAACATCTCTACGTCTGCTACTAATACCACTGCAGTAGAAAATAAGTCTCTCAAGACTTCTTTTCTACTGCGCAACTACTTGCATGTCAATGAGAAAAACACGAATGGCTATTTCTGTCGATGAAGGAGACGACAATCTGTGAAGATCAAAATATTACATATGCTAGAAATTTCATCCAGATACTGAACTAAGGTTTAAAATAGCGTTTTTGTTTGTCTGTCACGCTTAAGTTAGAAATAGCATTAAACGCATCTATTGAATGAACACGTCTTTAAAATACTTTTTCTTTAATCCAATGAAGCTACATCCTTTATGAACATTTAGCTTATTTCCATCGTGCAATTTCTGAGTCTCTGTTCAAAAATCAAAATTTGCACGCAGTTCAAGTCGTGATAAACGATTTAGATTACCAAGACGTTTTTCTAAATAATTGCGCTTTATTGATGTGGTAACATTCGAGAAACCGAAAATGACAAATAAAAATACATTTACGTACTTATATTTTCGTGCCATTCAAAATGAAGACATTTATATATTTATCCAAGTTTCATATCTACAGATTCAATATTTTAATACAAAACGTTTTTGTTTTTTTACATTTTGCTTACAAACACTCTTTAAACGTTTTACTCAAAAATAAATTATTTTCTTATTTTTAATATATGTACTTTTGTTATTAGACTCTTCACTTTCGCAACGCTTTTAAACATTTCTTTTATAATTTTTCCCATTTTAGTTAATGGACATCTGGTGTTGACTATTTGTCTCTAAACCTTCGTGACTAATGCAAATTCGCTAATACAAATTCCAACATTTATTTTTGGTTTAGTTTGTAATACTGTTCCATTAGACGCCATATTTTCCATAATACAGCATTGCCTCAGTATATTTCCACTAGGCTTCATAAATGTTAATGTCCGTTTTTTTCTGTGGGTTCTTATTTATTTAACTCTAATGGCTTTTTACCAGTCATGTCTAATATATGAAGTAAAGTGTGAGTGTTTCTCGAATCAAATAGCTTTCTTCCAACAAATCAATGTTTGCTTCTGGTCAGCCAGTTTTGTTACGGAACGTTGGTCCATGTTTTTAACAACAACATCAGCAAAAGGTATTTCGGTTTAATTTATTTCAATAAATAATTTATCAGCCTCCAAAGATTTTTTTAATGAATGTGATCCTAAATAACGACCTAGATGACAGCTCCGAATACGAATAGAAATGGTTAGTATTACAAAAGATACATATTTAGCAATTCGAAATAGTTCAGTTCGTGGAGCGTCAGACTAGAGATCTAAAGGCTCCTGCTTCAATCAGGTATCTTGGCGTCCACTTTTTTACTAAAACTAATGCATTTCTGTTTCTTTGTAAACAAGTTTGCTAGTTTAATATTTTGTTATAAATTGTAAAAAAGACTGAGTTTGTGACCCTTCGAAACTTTACAACTTGGAAACACTTAAACTGATAAATAAAATGTAATTGTAACAACTTTAGAATTCCCAGCAGATCCTCACGTATTGAAAGATTGAAAGTTTTGAAAGCTATTTACATCCAATAATTTTATAAATGCATATTAAAACAACATTACTTTAGTAACAAATAATTATTGTTTCATAAAAAGTAGGTTCAATTAATATTTTAATAACCAAACGATACTGTAATGATTAAACTTTACTTTCAAAATTATATTTAAAAAAAAAACAATATTTTGGTAGAAAAAAACGCAAAATGACATAAAAGTAAAACCAGTCGTGGGCAACGCCTGGCAGGAACAGCTAGTATCTTATAAAAGGAATAAGGTGTATATCCGCGGAGTGCGGGATTGGTCTAATAGATACCGAGTTCAAACCCTATCGGTTCCATAGTGTTGCTATGCGCATTAATAGTGTTGGAGAAAAGTATGAACCCATAGTTTCTCTACGGTTATTAGTTATACAGTAACATGTGTTCAACTAATCGTATACAATCAATATTTGGCAATAGTTCGACTTTAAATGATTCTAAAAGGGGTTTATATGCCATGAAACAAATAACAAAAGCCAAACATGTATGCTTGTTTAGATTAAGATACTAAAACTACTGAATTAATTTTAACAAAACTTTGTACACAGATAGTCTATAAGCAGGGCATGCAAATTGAACTAGGTCAATTGTAAACGTCATGATATCAAATCTATTGTCAACTAGGTCAATTGTAAACGTCATGATATAAAATCTATTTCTCATAAAAATGTGCCTCCAGTCAAAAACTTCAAAAAGAATGAATTTTAAATAACTTCATAATAACTTAATTAAAGTTCCGGAACGGCCAAACGTCTTGTTCTGGCAAGGAAGAAGTGTAGCAAGATTAACGGCGGGTGTGTAAGAATAGTTTTTAAACGGTATTTTTCAACATACGGCTATTTTTACACATAAGCATAAGTTTAGCGTAGTGGCAAATTCCATTAGAAGCTAGCAAACAAGAGTAAGGGCTACATGACAGGATATTGCGTCATAGACAGGAAGTCGCCGAATACACTTTACCGCCTACCTAATTGCTAATATGAACTAGCCAACATTCTACTAGCAAACCTATCCACTTCTATATTAAACAATAAGTTATGCCGGGTTAAAATCCTATCGGATCTATTGTGTTCAATTACGCACTAATACTGTTGGTAAAGGTATGAACCCATAATCCGTCCTAGCTATCGGTTTAAATTATACATGTTGGTTTAATATATACTGTCATGTGCTATGGAATCGGTGCTGCTAAGTAAATGATATCAGTTCTTATTGTGTTCAATTACGCGTTAGGAAATTTTTCTCCGACTAATCGTATACAGCTAATCGTTGACAATCGATCACCACTGCCTGCGTCGCATCCTCCGTGTTCGATGGCAGCACTTCCTATCAAACAACACAATATGTTTCGGCTGCAAAATTAACTTCCTCGTACAAGTCATCCTCACGAGACATCTGCGCTGACTGGGTCATACCCTTTGTCGTAGAGTTTATCTACGAAGCAATTGTCCCAGCTCCCCTACAAGATTGGAAAAAGCGATGTGGTGAACAAAGAAAAACCTGGCCGATGACGATAAACGGTGATCTGGAACCCAACCTGGGTCCCAAATCTACAGAGTTCGCCGTTGGAACAGCGAGGGCTAGAGATCAGTCAATCGTTGACTTCAAATCGTCAGGCTTGGTCGGCCTTCGTGAGGGACGCAGTGGCGATGGTGGAAGGGGTCAGCTCAACCCACTCCGGGCTAATTCAGTTCTTATTTGTTTGCCTCCTTACGAGTGGCATAGTTAGACACAGAGTCAATTTTTATTGTGGAAAATATACAGCTCTCCTGGATTCGAACAAAATTAAAATTGCCTCAGTTAATAAGGAGTTCTTCTTCATTGACCGAGGCGAAAAGAGACTAAGCGCAGCATGAAAACAGATACTACACTTTGGCCCGGGCTAATTCTGTTTCAAGTACAGGTTATGGGTATTGCGTATCGGCATTAAACGACTTAAAAGTGGTTGATTCTGTTTACATTTTTCGCTCCAAACAAGGCATATTGCGACTGAAGCATGATGGGCTACTGTGATAAGAGTAGGCAACTTTAGTGGACAGTTGGACGGCAAAATGTTTGTTCACATGCGATTAAAATTTCTACATATTAGTACGGTCGAGACAACAGGGACAGTGATGTAATTCAAAAAGCAAGTGGTTTGAGGAAATAAGCTATTAGAGTAGAAACTCTTCCGGCATCTAAAGACATCTAGAGTGAAGGGGTGTGATTTTGCTGCTGGTCGAGTGGGTCGAGGGTAATTACGTTGATATGACGTAAAATAAACAAACAAATCGCCAAATATCTACGAGTCATTTTAACGTTTTGCTCTCTTTTCTCGCATTCTTCCTGTTTTTATAGAAACCGTCTGGTCGTCTTACGGTCGGTCGCACTCCTCATTACAAAGCGGCATTTTCTTTATCGCTTCTTGTTCTCGTCGAAAAGTTATTTGTTTTGAGCCAAGTGCAAACATCGGATTAGCGTACACACCCTCTTCTTCAGATTGGTTTGGCTTGCTAAGAATTCAATTAAGACGTTTCACTGACGCTCAACAATAAGTATGAAGTGAACGTTTGATAGAATCACTTATAGGTCTGTCAGCCGCACCTACGGACTTATCACGGACGGTTATAATACTGACATCTTGTTCTTTTTATTCATTCTTTATTATATAATTGGAGCAGAGAGGGAAAAGAATGGAGACAACATACTATCTTATACAGCTACATCTTTGTATAGTTCTTTTCTCGATAAGCAGAAATTTGTCTACATTTCTTTCTTGTTATATTTCATTTTTTTCTAGAGCGCATCAATTCTGAACGCCGTTGAGGGGTCAGACAAGAGTCGTTCAACTGACAAGTAAAAAACACTGTACTTTACTGTTCATCATGTCTGGCTTTCCAGAACTTGGAAAATGTCCAATGATTTTTATGTTTTAATTATTTATATCAACGGAAGAGTAGGACTGATTGCCAAATGTACAACCATTTTAAAATTTGATGCAACAAAAACTGTCTTTGTTTAGGTTAAGAACACAAATGAACTTTAATACTTGATATAAAAGTGGATACATAAATATTGAACAAATTGATTTCATTGAAGATCCACAAATCTTTTTTTTTTGTGAAATGATGTGAATCTGTTTTTCCTAACATTTCACGTGGTTTAAATTAAATAAAAAATAGTTCATACCATAGCTCTAGCTTCACACTATTGAGCTATTACAATTGCGTTTATATTTTAAACATAAAAACTTTAAATATAAATAGATATAATTATAAATACTTGTTTTTATGTACATACCTATACGTTTCATCCTTACAGTATAGAGAAGAATTATTCACCCGGTCGCCGAACTCGAACCCCAGAACACGAGTTATATTTCAAACTCAAATTCCAACGTCTTAGCCAACACGGCCGTTGTCAACAACTCGGTAAATTATCGAGAGATTAATTCTATTTAAAGGAAGCCGTCGTAAAGAGTTCAACTTTCAAAAGGAACATTGCATTGAAGCCACGATGACGGCTGTGTTAATAGTACTCGCTATAGATTATATATATGCATTATTTAGTCATTTTTTATATTTTCGATTTTTCACATGGTTCATTGAGTATTTTTGTCAATTTGTCGTATGTAAGATCCGTAGGTTTTATGTTCAATTTTTCGCGAGTACTTTCGATTGATGTATTACAACCGTCTTCAGGCGTTTTCTTTAATCTGCCGTGTTCATATATGCTGAGTTCGTCGAAGTGTTCTTACATAACATTTGTCTTAATGAAAATATGCTTCCTAAATACACACATATATATATATATATATATATATATATATATATATATATATATATATATATATATATATATATATATATATATATATATTATTATTATTATTATTATTATTATTATTATTTTTATTTATACATACATGTACATGATCTGCGACACTGGCATGTCGATGTTATCGATCAACATCTGTTAAAAGTTGACATCTCATCAGGCAGAATAATAATCTGATCCTCATATTTGGAAAGAATGTATGTATAAATAAAAATAATGATATATAAAAAAGCTCTATTTCATATTGAGCCCGGTTGAAATTCTTTGGATTTATATCCTGTGGATGTTTACCATACCTGGATTTATATATACATATATAACAACTTAGAAAGATACAAAATTATGACATATTTGTAATTCAGTATACAAGTTCCAAAACTCCGACATCAACAAAGTTATAGCGTACATATGTTTCTGAGATAAATTTATTAAGTCTATCCGTACATAGAAGAAGGAGAGTCATCAACATTTCACTAATAGTCCAGTCAGATAGTGGAGCCTCAATTGGACCACAGATGCGTTCAACCATATTAAAAATAGCTAACATAATTTTTTAAATTCATTATTTTTTGTATGGCTTGCTGAAAAAAAGACAGAAATCGACCTTATACGAGGCCTGTTTAAAAAGTATGCAAACTTAGGCCCGAAAAACATCCTTGTGTACGGATTTTAACATAGGTTGAGCAGAAAAAAAACGATTCTAGGGTTCGATACCTGATAACAACGACGTATAGCAACAGAAATCTGGTTTGCAAATTTTATGCTAATATTAACTAACCAGGGTAATCTGAGGTACGTCGGACATTTTGGGGGACCAAAAGGTTTAGGCTTATGAAAGTGGGTGATCAATGTAACGATATTAGAATTAACAATATCGAGAGGGTAACCATTTTCGGTGAGAACCTCTTTAATAAATTGAATCTCCGAATCAATCAGGGATTCAGAGCAAATGTTTAAAGCAAACTAATTCATATTAGAATAAATACATGATATATCATAAAATGAAATGCTGTGGAGGCCAGATGTTTCAAACAGACAAAAGGAAAACAGGAAAAAATCATCAAAATCAAGAAATATACCAGTTTCCTTTGGATCAACGAACGTCTTCAGAAAAAGTGAGGAGTTTAAATTTATTGAAAATAACGGCACAAACATAGGAAAAAAAGAAGAACGCACAATGGGATGTTTTTGGCACGTACCTAACTATTAGAAAAAATACTTATTTTTCTGCATTTATCCACGTTTACATTTGTTTCTTTCCTTTTCTTCTTTTTATTTTTCTTTCTTTCCCTCTTTTCCCTAGTTAAACGTTTCTTATCGCTGATAATTCTTTTTTCAAATATCCCGTTGTGCGTTTTTGTTTCTTTCCTATGTTTTTGCCGTTATTTCAATAAATTCAAAATCTTCACTTTTTCTGAAAACGTTTGTTGATCCAAAGGAAATTGGTAAATCTCTCGTTTTTTATAGTTTCTTTCTATGTTTAACTTGTTTATCCTTTTGCATTTTTCACACATACACACAGTTGCCTACTAGAAACCATCCTCGAGCGGTTTCGGTCTCTCTGTAAAAGGGTTTGTCGGGGCAACCTGACATGAGAATGCTTCATCCTAAAAGTAAACCTTTACCAAATATTCAAAATAACATAGTATTCGAGACCCAAATAATACCCCCTCGACACGGCTATACACTGGCTCATACAAGGAATGGTGCACCTTCTCAAAGTAACGTTACCTCAAGTAACAGCATTTAGCTGGATACTCCATCAGACTAGGTGAATTCTTGTCCTGGAATTCGGTAAGACCAAGAAACGACAAGAGAAAGATATACTACAACATCGTTAACTGGTCAATTGGGGAGAGAAAACTTAATGTTCTTAACTTCTTTTGTATCTCAACGTTTGACAGGTAAAAGAGAACTTAAATTGAATATTCGAATATTTATGTATCTCATATAGAGATCAAGTGTTACCCTCAGGAAGGTGCCCCTTGATTTCTGAGAACTTCGACTGAAGTAAAATCAAACGACAGATTTATATATATATATATATATATATATATATATAATATTATTTTAAGTAAATATTAATTATTATTACCTACAGACATCGATGTTTCATGCTTACGCAATCTTCAGTGTAGGGATGTTAATTCATGTCGGTCAGAGGGCTCGAACCCGGTTTCCAAGCCGCAACTGACTCGTAGGCGCGTATCTTTTCCCCTCGGCCGCCATCAATTAGCATGGAAATTAGGAGAGAGTTAACTCTATAAACGCCAAATCAGCGGGCGACACAGTGAACAGAAGGACAGGATTCAACAACAACCACAAAGGAGTTGGAATATCGCATTTAAGACGTATATATATATATATATATATATATATATATATATATATATATATTGAATTGTGTGTATTTAAGCAGCATTCTTTCATTTAAACAAACATTGTTAAAAATAACAAAATTATCTGCTTGATTATACCTTTTTAAGTTTTTTCAATTTGTCTAATGATCTGTTTTTGTGTTAAAATTTTTTAAAATAGTGAATGTCCCATATGTATCACGGACGTTTTCGAGTATTCGTCGAATCATCTGCAGGTGAAAAAACAAATGAACAAAAAAGCTGGAGAAAAGAAGTGTGTTTCAAAAAGCAGGCGAAAACGCGTAAGTGGAGTCAGTTAGACGCCCAAAGAACGAACCAGCACAGTTCTAGGAGAAACGTTAACAATTTAAATTCCGGGGCGCCAGAATAAGCGTAAAATGATAAATGGTATTACATTAAGCATTTTAGAATGTGGTTACTGGTTTTATACGTAATGTCATTAATTGTAGGCTTCTGGATTTAATAAAGATAGTTTCAAGTTCTTTTTTGTTTTTTTTAAATTGGTTTCAGAATGTATTATTTTCATGTTAGTGACTAAAATTTGTCTTTGATCAGATTAGGGACGGTTATTTTTTTGTAGATGCTCAAAAACTGAGTTAGAGTTTATAAGTGCATGGTGCGGCCGCGACATAGGTTAGTGGTTGTAAAAACAAAATCTTGTAGTAAAAATCAACTCCTCCGCAACCCATAAAACATTAGAAAAAAAACGATGTTATTTATAATTTTAAATGCTCTTTGTGAGAATGTAACTCCCATAATGATAATAAAGCTAATACCTACATTGGTTTTACAACCAGTACCTATCCCGCCGCCTAACAATGAACCCTGTAAACACTAGCTTAATTTACCAACATCTATAAAAACATAAAAGCAGAGTTGACACGTTGTAAGTAGTTGATCGAATTGATAGTGACGTCTTTGTGTAGTAATGACAGTAGCAGTCGTAGTGATGTCAATCATTTCTTCTTTTTTCTCTATGTGGCTGGAATAATGGAAGCAATTAAAAGAAATAATAAATAACTCTATTATTTGATGTAGGATTTGGTTTCATTTTTACAGCAATTTACAAGAAGTACGTCTAGATGAATTCCATCTTCCCGGCCAAGCCCCATGAGAGGAGAGCCTTAAAATAAAACATTGTAGTTATCTATATCTATATACATATACTAGTAAATATTGTTCGCTTCTCTGTGTATAATTTTGGATATTATCAGCGTGCACACCGGATGACGTCACAAAGATATATATATATATAGAGAGAGAGAGAGAGAGAGAGAGAGAGAGAGAGAGCGAGAGAGAGAGAGAGAAAACTATACACACATTAAGGTTGTATACATTATAAATTATTTCGACCCCTTAATTAGGTCTCTTCAGAGACCTAATTAAAGGGTCGAATTAATAATTTTAAAAAAACTATACACACATTAAGGTTGTATACATTATAAATTAATTCGACCCCTTAATTAGGTATTTTCAGAGACCTAATTAAAGGGTCGAATTAATTTATAATGTATACAACCTTAATGTATGTATAGTTTTTTTCCTTTTAATAATTCTATTTTGCTCTGTTTAAAGGTACATTGAGCTCTTTTATTCGGATTCTCAACGCAATATTGAAATCTACATTATATATATATATATATATATATATATCGTACTTGATAATCATAGGAATTATGACTCCTCATTGAGAACTCATTTGTCTTATCAGTAGTCATTAATGAACGCATCACAGAGCCTTGTCGTGCTCAATAATGGTCATATCCACTAAACCCCGTATTCCACATTAAACTAGACACTATGTAACCTCATGCCCTCGTGGGGAGGTAGAAAGAGGGAAAAGGAGAAATGATAGCGAGAAGGGAAGAGAAGGGGAAAGAGTGAGATAGTGATAGGGAATGAATACTATTTAACGATATATATAACAAATACTGACTCAACGGATTACGAGTGATCTAATTACTTCTGAAATATCTACTGCGTCATACAATCAAATTTATAAACACTTGTTTCGAGCTAAACCATCCTAAATTCCAGCTCGTTCTCACCCCGTTAGGGGCGGGCCAACGTGGTAGTGTCAAAGCTACCTAACTAACAAAGTTCTGGTGAAAATCTAGAAGTTAACATCAGGATACGTCGTCATCTGGTCGTCTATGCCTCTGTGTGCGGCAAGCAATGACGTATTAGGCGTGTGATCGGAAATCTATGAAGTAAGGATACCAACGTTGTTTCTGCACATTTGTAACTGCTATTCATTTTTGTTTTCTCGGCGAAACCTTCCCCTACTTTGTATGAAACCGCTTAGACTTGCTGCTATGAATGTCAGAGGTAGATACGTTCAATCTTGCAGGTATAACGAATAGCTACAACTAACGAGGAGAACTTCATGCAGACCAGGGAATCTTGAGGCACGATCTTTGTGGGCTCTGTGCAGGTGTCTGATTCGCACAACAACAAACGACACAACAATTATACTTACTCGCCGATGACACGCATGACCTCATTGAACACACACATTGAACACACATCGCCATATATTATTATATACTCCATGGATGCTAGAATTTTTCCCACTGTTATAAAATGTATTTTTTGCTTGAAGTTTTGTTGAACTTTATTACCAGTTTCGAAATATTTTCGTAGTCCTAACAACAAATTGCAACATCTGCGTGTGTCTCTAGAAATAACATTTAAGAGAATATGAATGTGTCTGGGGTTGACAGTGCTCCCATAAGCTTTGCAAATGTCTGACATTAGCTACTTTCACATCTTTAAATGTAACGATCATACATATTATAACCTGACGGCATTCACAATAGATATTGTATTAATATTAATACATTAGAGAAAATGTGTTTAGCTTTTACAAAACAAAACAAAATGCGTAAAAAAATAGAAAATATTGACGGGTTTTATTTTGCCATTTGTCTGCCGTTTTTATTTTGTGCGCATTTTTCTCTGTGTTTTTGTGTGTTTGCTCGCCTTTGTTTACGTAAGTTTATTATTTTGTGCGTGCATATAAAAAGTTTATTTATTTTTATTATTATTATATTTTTCGTAAAGTGCGTATATTGTTATGTTGTGTGTATGGCAAGTTCAGAATCAGAAAAAAAGCAACGAACCAACACATGTAACATACTCAACCCTCTTTCATGCATAGCAGCACCCAAAGTTCATGTTATCCTTACAGAAAGATTGAAGTTTAAAATGGTTATTCATATTATGTTTGCTTGTCGTTCATCATGCGTGTATTCCCGCGTGATCTTCCCAGACGGAGGAAATTCTTGTCCTGTAATTCAGTTCTTATACCTTTAAAAAGACTACCCTTCACACAGATCGGATGAAAGAGAGTGAGCCATTTATTCAACAGGATCTTCGTTCAAAATTACAGACCAATGAAGAGGAGACATAAAGAGATCGAAATCACTAATCACTTGTATCTTGTCAGCCCATGTCATTATGCGTCCGACTCTCTGGGTGCTTCCAACGGAGAGCATTCGTTACTATCACCCTCTCTCGGGCCCATGTGACGTAATATAAGACAGAAAATATATGCCCACAGCTTAGCTAATTTCACCTCAGCTTCAGCGAGTTGACCTCTGCTAGGAGTTTGCGCCTGCCATATTTCCTGCTGTTTACGAAGAACGTGTTAACCCAGATTTAACTAAAATATACACTAGTTGGTCTACCCATCCAATATTTAACGTATACACAAGGATGTCGTTTATATGTATAGAAAATAATAAAAATGAAATTACGAATCCATATTATTAGCACAATGCTTTGGGGGATAAATTTATCATATAATCTGTTTTGAATTAAATTCATCTCGTATAGAGATAGAAACATCCGTGTTAATATCAAAATATGACGTTAATTCTCAGTAAATTAAAACAATTTAAAAAACATTATAAATATGGTCAAATCTGTCCCTGTTGTCAGATCAGTCTTGAATACACTCCGAGAACGTTATTCTGTCACGCACGAGCAGGTCATTGTGACCGTACTGATTCACATGTGCAAAAATCTATACTAGCAAATCCGCCACCCATGATCTCACATTCTCCCCCTCACCACTTTCTAAAAAATAATCCTAATTTTTTTTTTTACTTTCAGCGGTTAAGTCAGGCCAGAACCCACTCTCACCATCCTAGGAACCAAATGGGGCCAGTCATTTTTATAATCATTATCCTAAGCTTTCACCTGGCCGGAATTTCTCGCCGGCCTCATATGACATTCCTCTAGAATGCAAGTAAAGTCTTCTTACGATCAATATCGGCCCGATGGTCATCTCATGTGATCTATCAATTTCGAAGTGTCCTTCGCCCCAATTTTACTGCGGAAATTTTCCGGAATTACCTTCATTCTCCTGATGGTCAACCACTTCATAGTGCACACCTAGAGTGCCATTGTCCCATAGCGGCCTAGACATTTGCCTTACGGAGCCCGTATACGCCATTCTCATGCATTCATTATACACACATACACGTACTCTTCTAATGCATCAAAATATAATCGCTTTTAAACTAATCTAACTCATGCGTATTACATAGTTATAAAGGAGAAAAAAACCAGAAATCTCTCTTTTCATAATGTTTCTTATATGGTCAGCCCATGAGTTTTATATAAGGTACCGCTACCATAGCACTTCCGGCATGAATTTCCGAAAAACATTATACCTTCATCTAACTCCAAATCCATTTTTTCGGAGGAAGCGCCAACTTCGAACTTTAACTGCACAACAAAAAGTGAAAGATTATTTCCAACACCCACACCGTTTCAGATCGCGAAAACAGATCCACGCCTTACTTTCATACATTAATACGGTACCTTGCTTTATTTTGACCCCATCTATAAAATCTATTTGCCTTCCGATGTGCACACCGATGTACTCCGCACCTCGTCTAACTCCCAACCCTGTTGATGCAGGAACTGCATTCTCGGAGCAGGCAGAGGATTTAGCCATTTCTAAACTTACACTTTCCCATGATCCTATCTGTGCGTTGGGTGGGGGGGAGCTCAGCGTACGCGCCAATCAGCATCAAAATTCGAAGACAACTTTATCCTAAAATTCACTCACACTAATCGTATATATAAGTGCAGCATTTCGGAAGTCTAATTGATCCACAGAAATGACTATGACCGTCTTTCATTTCACATAACGTCCACGTTTCCGTTTCTGGGGAAAATTCCCGTGTTTTTCGCTCATGTCGTTATCCGCAGCCAAGCCCCCGTTGGACTTCATCCTGGCTGGACTTCGAATATTTCTTTTAGCTCTTTCGAGCCGTTTATAATATGGCACATTGCGAGACTTCATACAAAATAAATCCATCGTCAGAGTTTTTGTAAACCTGATTTACCGACAAAAAACGCTCATTCCGGACCTCAAAAAAATAAATTACCGCCAAAAGACAACATATCTCTAACCACATCGTAACCTGAATTAATTATTCGGTTGACCATGAAGCAAGAAAACAGCTTATGTCAGATTCATTGAGTGCTTAAGCACTCAATGAATCTGACATAAGCTGTTTTTTTTCTTTTTCAAGTAATTTTTTTTTTAAATGTTTTCTTTAATGAAAAAACAAATTCTATCTTTCCCCTTGGTTCAACATACAACAAAATCCACATATTAGTGCAATATTTTACATCGGTAAACACATATACAAGCAAACTTCTTTCTAGATTCACAGAAAAAATTACACAAACATTTTTTCAACAAGGCTGATAAATTCAATAAACTACTAAAATAATTTTTTCAGCAGAATGCAAAGTTTGTAAAACGTTCACACAATTGTACAGTTCCCTTCTCCCTTAATGGAAAGAAAAATATGATTACACATTTATCCTCCTTCCTCCCTTTCTCCCTCTTTTAATTTCTTTTTTTCTTTTCCTTTTTTTTTTCCTCCTTTCTTCTTTCTTAACACAAAGTAACTACCATTGATAAAACACGTTGTACTCTAGCGTTTTATCACAATTTATCCCTGTTTTATTTTTTTTTTCGTACAGCATTCGCGTCTCTGTATGTACTAAAAACAAAAATAACACACGCCAGTCACCCACCTCTCTCTCTCTCTTTCTCTCTCTCTCTCTCTCTTTCTCTCTCTTCTGTCTCTCTCTCTCTCTCTTTTTCCGTCACTCACTCACGCACCATTCCACTTCAAGTTACATAAAACATGACAAAAAGTCGCCACTTCCAACGGCACATCATCCCGTTATGAACAATGGTTTCCCTTGTCAGCGTGTGTGTGTGTGTGCAAGCGACCATACTAGCCTTCTTTCTTTCTTTTTTCCTCTTTAAGTCTGTATATAAATCAATTTAAAAATCAATCTCTTTGCTATTTTTCTATCATCCTTTCTTTTAATTTGTTATCTAAGCTGTCACTTTTTTGTCTTTGTTCCCTTTTCTTTTCAGGTTTTTTTTTAAATAAGTTCAATCAATAATTCTGCCTTTAACAGTCACCAAAAATGCACATTCTCCTTCTAAAGGTTCAGCTTTCAATAAAATTTAAATTACAAGAGTCTTTCCTCTATTACTTCTTTATCATTTTCTCTCTCTAGCAGCACAGTTAAATCACAATTCATAAGATTTGTTCTCCTATGCATTTCTCTCTTTTTTTTCCACCTCCACTCCGTCACGTCCTCGCTCCATCGTTCTATCTTTCTTCATGTTGTCTCGTGGCACCCGGTTTTAAAGGACCCCAATGTCGAAGGAAATGGCCGACTCGGCACCAAATCGATATAAGTTGCATTGTCCCTTTGTTCTTTCTTCTTCGATCTCGAATATATGTTGCGTTGTACATTTCTCTTTCTTCTTCGTAGACGTGTTGATTCTTTGTTATTTCTTTCTTCTTCAGGGCCATGTCGTCTCTGTGGTTAGGATCCATTGTCCGTGCAACTTCGCCGAGTTATAGTTGAAGAATTAAGATAAGACTGAACTTCAAAATGGAAGATTATCGAGAGAAAATATTAAGCAGTGACAAGTACGATTTACACTTCTTTATGTAGGAGAGAAACAAATATATTTCTAAGTAACTATTATGTAGATAGATAGGCAGATAGATCGATAGACTGATAGACAGAGAGATCAGCGCCAATCGCCGCGTCCGATTCTTCATAGTTATTCGTAGCTTTTCAACAGTCAACTTCAACTTCTAATCTGGGTCTCATTCAAAATATAACCGTCCTGTCTCGCTCTCTTCCCACATGACGGCACATCCGTGAGCCCATTCTACGCATATTGCTCTCAGCAATGCACTTTCCTGACCCTACTCGTCAAATCTGACTGTTGTCCGATCACTCTGAGAACGTTATTGTTTTACGAACGGGCAGGTCATTGTGACGTACTTATTCACATGTGCAAAAATCTATACTAACAAATCTGCCACCCATAATATAACACTATGACGTAACGCCAAAACTATAATTATTTTCTTAATGTAATGTTTTAAGCTCTATTTATAAGAAAGTCTAAATAGGTCAGTTGGTAGAACCTCATACTAAAGATCTCAACGTTCGGTTTCGATTTCTGCTTATGGCATGCGGTGTATTTGTTGGGAATTTATTATTTACTATTAATCCAATATTCTCCATTTTTAAAAGTAGTTCAGATCTCTGATATTTCGAAATAAGACAAATTCCGTAATGTATTTATTACGTTCAAACAAAATTGTGGCTGTCGGACGGAGAGACGGGCAAAATCTCTATTTATGTAAGATACATCTGATGCCTTTTGATAACAGTAGCAACCACGAAAACGTTAAGCCTGACCATATAAATAATTTTTGATTTATGAATGTTTCCCTGGAATAACTTCATACAACACGGAGAAGTAAACCCCAAATAAGTCGTTGTCATGCGAAGGTATGCCGTCCTACGATTGATATGCGTTCTTGCAATAGCATACGTTTATTTTACATGGTTTTCATACTCCTTTTTTTTATATATTTGATTTATATTTTTTTATTTCTGTGGATCGACAGAATTATACACTCTTCTGAATAGCATTTTAGTTTTTAATTGAGTTAATATAGAAAATCCTACTTTCAAACAAAATATGCGTGACTAATCTATCTAATCAATCCTTTCTTCGGGTATCAACGCCTTGTCGTTTTTGTCACTTACTGGACTCTATTACCGGATAAAGGTCGTGATATTTCTCCTTTTTTTAAATTAAAAAATAAAACACAAAAGCCCTTTACACATAGTTTATTAAAATGTGTTACAATCACAATTCAAATAGAAAAGGAGAGACACGGGAGAGAGAGAGAGAGAGAGAGAGAATATGACGATAGTGGTTCTCATACGAAATTCTATTCTACATTCACTTAATTTCTTATGATTTTAACCCGGCATAACCCAATTGTTAATTATAGATGTGAGTAGGTTTCTAGTAGACATGTTGTTTAGTAAATATTAGCGATTAGGCAGGATGTGCTGTAGACGTAAACGTCACGGGAGTTCAAACGGGTGATCTTGCCTGTATAAGTAAGGATCGTGAGAAAATGAAGTCGATGATGTTTAGGCGGATATGACGTCAGATATAAACGACAGAGAGTGATAGACGAGGCTCTCGACAGTTTGGAAGAAGCGACAGAACGGAGAACACGCGTTCAAAAATGATCTAATGAAGCGATAATATAATTAAGCAGTGCTCTTAACATGTAATTAAGCCTCTCTCTTTTTCTTACACTATTTCGATTTTTCCAGACACGGGGCCATCATGGCGTTCAGTAGAATAAACCCTTTGTTATCTAAAAAGTGTTTGTGCAATTAATTGGATGATTATTGAACGAAAGTACGACAGGATTTTGTTTCAGCTCTAAAGAGTGTCTAAGTGTTAGTTAGCCGCCAGTCTGTTGTGTTTCGATTTGAAGGGGCATTTTTGTGGTCGGCCACGTTTAAGTTTGACATGTGATTTGTATTGCTAGAAGCACAGATTGACTTGGCGCCCCTTAAGCAT